>CM050511.1:28557271-29757271 GCA_027563665.1 Antrozous pallidus
AATTGACTAGCTTCAGGGCAAGGACTACAGGCAGGTTTTGGAGTTATGGGGACAGAAATACTGGCAGGCACCACTGCTCCTTTGAGACCTCACCCAATCTAGCCAATAGGTGTAGATGGGCACCAAATCTGAGCTCTTCAGTAACCTGGATAACACTGTTTGCCCCACCCTGGTGATTCTCCCCCTCCCCCCCCAATTTACATACCTGGTCTGGGTGGCTTCCAGTAGATTTTCCATAGGAGTAGCCTACCTTGGCTCACACTAAATACTTTTTAAATATCTCTCAAAGATTCACAAACCCCAAACAAGAAGCGGCTGGCCTCAGTGTGCCCTGTATCTCTTCCTAAGCAGCCCCAAGCTCGGCATAAGCTATGGCCAAAGTAGGCCTTGGAACATAACTTCAAGTAAGTGGCAGCTGGCCTCAGCTCATATTGTGGTGTCTACTAAAGGGTCCTAATCCAAACAATAGTGTCAGCTGGCCTTGGTTCACAGCATAGCTGCTCCCAAATTGCAGATAACTTTGTAGCTTCCACCAGGTGGCCCTAAACTGGCCACAAATGGTGGCTAATGTGGGCCTGCACTGGAGCCCCTTCCAGGAGACTCCAGAACAATATACCTAGTGGCTAGCTTCAGAACACAGCAGCTCCACAAACACACTCAAAGGGCTGATTCAGCTGGCACTAGAGTCCTTCTAAAGCAACTCTCAATCTGTGGGGTCAGCTCCTGAGCAACAACTTGCCCAATGTAGTCATGGCTGGCCCTTCCCAGCCAGTCAACCTTAGTGTCAATACCATAGACTGATGTGCCAATGGGAATCAAAGTTCAACTACAACAGGAGACTACACAAGGGACACTCTTGGAGCACCTAGCTCAGGTGCACAGGAAAATTGTGCCACTGTGCCTCACAGGACACCTACTACATATATAAGGTCACTCTGCCAACACTGGGAGATATAGCAGCTCTACCTAATACATAGAAACAAACTCAGAAATCAGGAAAATGGAGAGACAAAGAAATGTGTCCCAATGATAGTATAGAACAAAACTCCAGAAAAGGAACTAAATGAAATGGAGATAAACAATCTATCATATACAGAATTCACAACACTAGTTAGAAGGAAGCTCAATGAACTTAAGGGAAGAGTAGATGAATTCAGTGAGAATTTCAACAAAGAAACTGAAAACATAAAAAAGAACCAGTCTAAGTGAATAATACAAACATTAATATTAAGAATAGACTAGAATCAACCACCAATTAGACAAAGAAGAGGATTAAATCATAAATTTGGAAGACAAAGTAGTAGAAAACACTTAATCAAAACAGCAAAAAGAAAATATAATATTTAAAAAATGAGATGAGGATAGGGAACTTTGGGACAACCTCAATCATATCATCACAGGAGTACCAGAAGGAGAAGAGAACAACGGATTGAAATTCTAATTGAAGAAATATGATTGAAAACTTCCTTAACATGGTGCAGGACACAGACATACAAGACCAGGGAAGTGTGGAAAGCTCCAAATAAAATAAACACAAAGAGGTCCACACAAACATTCATCATAATTAAAATTCCAAAGATCACAGACAAAGATATAATCTTAATATAGCAAGAGACAAGCAGTAGAGTTAATAGAAGAGAGTTCCCATAAGACTTTCAGGATATTTCTCAATAGAAACTTTGTGGGCCAGAAAGGATTGGCACAAAATATTCAAAATGATGAAAATTAAGGCTTACAACCAAGATTACTCTACTCAGCAAGGCTATCACTATTGTTCTTGTGCAGAGCACTCCCTTCACACTGCCAAATCTTATTTATCTGGCCTCATCCTGACAATTCCCTGACATTCCAACCTACCACAAAAGTCTGTGGGCACCCAATTTTGGTGTACCCTGAGACTTTTGCTAAGTGACCTCAGACCCACCATTAGCATTGAGTTTGAATCTGAATGAATCTGGTGAACACCACTCATGCCTACCATGTGTGTCACTGAAAACCTACTCATGCAACTCGCCTATGGCCAGAGGCTTTTTCAATGACTGAGCCTAACAGGCAGTTGGCAAGTGGAGGCATATATCAAGGTGACTTGAACATTTTGCTGATCTGTCCCTGGGCTCTGATCTGGTGTCAGCCTACCTTGGTATGTAGCTTGGCCCCTTCCACACATACCCAGTCCTAGCAGAGGCAGCAAAAAACTGTAGATCACTTTGTAATTCCAAACAGGTAGCCCAGGGCCTGCAATAGGCAGTACCTTACACTGACCTGTACTGGAGTTCCACCAAAAGGCCCCAGAACCAATCAACACAGTAGCTGGATTCAAACCATATCGGGCATAACCAATTAGCTTCATAAGCAGCACACCAAAAGGAAAAGTTCAAAAAGCACTGGACCCTGCTGGGGCAAATTCCATCAGCCCCTGCACAGCAGCTCATAAACTGTGGTCAGGATTGATTTTTGCAGTAGCCAGCCTGAGGGTCAATGCCACCTATGGATGAATCAACTGCAATCAAAATTCAACTATAACAGGATGTCTCACATGACCCACAAAGAGATATTCCTGATGTACTTGGCTTAGGTGAACAGGGAAACTGTGTCACTGACCTTCACAAGATACCTACTACATGAGACCACGTACCAATACTGGGAGGCACAGCAGATCTACTTAATATGTAGAATCATTTACAGAAAGGCATCCAAAATGTGCAGAAAAAGAAACACACTCCAAATGAAGGAACAGGAGAAATCCCCAGATAAAGAACTAAATGAAATAGAAGAATCAATCTACCAGATACAGAGTTCAAAACAATGGTTATAAGGATGTTCAAAAAATTTAGGGGAAGAATGGGTGAATTCCTGGAGAACTTAAACAAAAAGATAGTAAACATAAGAAAGGACCAGTTAGAAATGAAGAATACATTAGAGGGGATCAACAGCAGGCTAGATGATGCAGAGGACAGAATCAGTGATTTGTGAAATAAATAGCAGAAAACATCCAATCAGAGCAGCAATATATATATATATATATATATATATATATATATATATGAAATGAGAAGAGTTTAAGGGATTTCTGGAAAAATATTAAGTGTAATAATATTCACATTATAGGGGTACCAGAAAGAGAGAATAGAGAGCAAGAAATTGAGAACCCACTTAAAGAAATAATGACTGAAAACTTCTTTAACTTGGTGAAGGTAACAGACAAGTCCAAGGAGCACAGAGAGTCCCAAAGAAGATGAGCCAAAAGAGTCTCACACTGAGACACATAATTAAAGTGGCAAAGGTTAAAGACAAAGAGATACTCTTAAAAGTAGCAAGAGAAAGACAGTTACCTATAAGGAAGTTCCCAGAAGACTGTCAGCTGATTTCTCAATATAAATATTTCAGGCCAGAAGTGATTAGCCTGAAATATTCAAAATGATGAAAAGCACGGACCAATAACCAAGATTCCCCTACCCAGCAAGGTTATAATTTAAAATTGATGGAGAAATAAAAAGCTTCCTAGCCAAGAAACAACTAAACGAGTTTATTACCACTAACCCAGTATTACAAGAAATGTTAAAGGAAATTCTTTAAGAAGAAGAAAGAAAAGAATTAAGTAGTTATAAAGAATAAAATGGGAATAAATATGTACTTATCCTATCTAATAAAAGAGTAACATGCAAATTGACTGTACCTCCACTACACTACCAGCCAATCAGGAGCAGGGGGTGTGACTAGGGGGTGTGACCAGCAGGCATGGCCAGCACACAAGGGGAGAGGCCAACAGGGGTGTGACCGCAGTGCCATGAAAGCAACCACCACACTATAAGTGCTGCCCTCATGGTACTTAAGGGCCGGCCCTCCTAACCGTTATGGTGACTGAATCACATGCAAATGAGTGCCCACCTTGGGTAATGAGAACCACATGCGAGGCGAGGCTGTGAGCCAAATGGCAGTTCACTCTGTGGTGTGCTGCAGGCCGGCTGGGACTGCCAGCGCGTGGTCTCAGCTCCCCAGGCCAATGCCTCTTCCTCCTAGTGGGCCACTGCCACCTCTTTCCCCGCCACCGTAGAACCAGCACCAGTTGCTCTGGATCCCGGTGCGCTGAATGCAGGTGGCGAAGGGGGCACAGGGTCCCCCAGACCCTGTGCCCCTCGAGCTCAGTCCAGGACCCACCAGCCTCACGGCTTCCCTTTGGGGCAGGCGGGGCGGGCGGGCTGGACCTCTGGAGGAACAGCAGAGGAGGCAGGGAGGAGGGCAGCTGAAGGAAGTGAGGAGATGAATGGGGGCTGGGGAAGGAAGGGGACTAGGGCCGTGCTTCTGGGCTCTGGGGATGGTGACCCTGGATTATAGGAGAGAGGTCCCACAGCTGCCACCAAGAAAGGCCCTCGCTGGAGGATGCTGCACCCCCCGCAGCCGCAGGAGCCGTGGCTACTACTGCGAAAGCCACATGGAGCCTGGCTTTTGGCTCCCCTGCCCAGCCTGGGCCCTGCCCCCTGAGGCTGGAACGGGTGCCACGCAGAGCACCAGGACTGCCTGCGTGCAGCGTCCACTTCCCAGCATTGGGCTCTACAAATCCCATGAAAACTGAATTTGCTACAAATAAAAGTGCCCTTTAAAATGACTATGAACACTGAAGTAAAATGTTTTCATTTTTTAAGCCTATATTTTACAGTATGCACATTTCACATAATAACACCCCAGAATTTATCTAGGGCAGGGGCCAAATGCCATTGCCATAAGGAGCCAGAGTGCTGCTCAATTTCTGTGGGCTATCCATTGCCTCGAATACTCAACTTCTCCAGTCCTAGCATGCAAAGCCCAAAGGAATGGGATGGCTGTGTCCCAACAAATCTTTATGGTCACTAAAATTTGAATTTCATATAAATTTCATGTCACAAAATAACATTCTTTTTTTCCTTCATTGACTAAAAATAAGCAGAAAGCCAGATTTAGCCCAGGGGGCATAGTTTGTTATCTTTGATCTAAGTCTGGGTCCCAGGTGTGGGGTAAGACAGAAGCAGTTAGGGGAAATCAGGCCAGCAGGGGAGCACTTAGGAGCAATCAGTCAGGCAGGCCAATGAGCAGTTAGGAGCCAGTGTTCCTAGCTTGCGAGAGGGATGTCCAACTGCCAACAATCAGACATCTCTGACTGCCAACAGTCAGACATCCCCGAAGGGATCCCTGATTGGAGAGGGTGCAGGCTGGGCTAAGGGAACCCCCCCTCTATGCACGAATTTTGTGCACCTGGCCACTAGTAAAGGATAATTTTAAATGTAAATGAATTAAACATCCTAATCAAATGTCATGGGGTAACTAATTGGATAAGAAAAGAAGATCCATATTCACTGAGTGGCCAGATTATTATGATCTCTGAACGCATAATAATCTGGCCACTCAGTGTGCTTGTGTGTGTATATATATCCTATCTAATAAAAGAGTAATATGCAAATTGACAGTACCTTCACTACACCAACAAGCCAATCAGGAGCAAATAAACCCCAACTAAGATGGCTGTGACCATTGAGAGAACAGACTGGCCAGGGCCGCAAGCACAGCTTCGGCGCCCCCGGCCGGGGTCGTGCAGAGGGAGGGAAGGGGTGGTACAGGCCGGCTTGGCAGAGGGAGGGAACGGCTTTTTCCCATAGACTTGGGGTGGGCTTGGGCCAGGGCTGGGGTGGGGGCAGGGCCTGCCAGCAGATCATGGCAGGGCAGTCCCATGGGTTCCCAAAGGCTTCTTGGAAGAGGCCTTTTCCCCTAGCCGTGGGGTGGGCTTGGGCCAGAGCTGGGGCAGAGCCAACCAGTGATCAGCTGGATCACAGGGTGACTGCTGACTGGGATCCCCTGGCTGAGGTCCCCTGCCCAAGGATGAAAGCCTTCGCCAGAGGCTTTTGGCCTTGAACAGGCGGGGTGAGCCATCATTAGAACATCCCCTGAGGGCTCCCAGTACACTGGGCCCCAGTGTGTGTGTGTGTATATATATATATATGGCAGTTGGACATCCCTTATATATATATCTTAGAGGCCCGGTGCATGAATTCCTGCATGCTGCATGGGTGGGGTCCGTGCAGCCTGGCCAGGGGGAGGGGACATGGGCGGTTGGATGGCCTGCCTGCTGGTCGAACTCCTGGCATTCATGAGCCATGAATATATACATACTAGAGGCCCGGTGCACGAAATTTGTGCACGGGGGGCAGGGGATGTCCCTTAGCTCAGCCTGCAACCTCTCCAATCTGGGACCCCTCAAGGGATGTCCAACTGCCCGTTTAGGCCCGATCCTGGTAGGATCGGGCCTAAACGGGCAGTCGGACATCTTTCTCACAATCCAGGACTGCTGGCTCCAAACTGCTCACCTGCCTGCCTCCCTGACTGCCCCTAACCACTTCTGCCTGCCAGCCTGATCACCCGCTAACCACTACCCTGCCAGCATAATTGATGTCTAACTGCTCCCCTGAAAGCCTGTTTACCCCCAACTTCCCTCCTCTGCCAGCCTGGTCACTCCTAACTGCCCTCCCCTGTAGGCTTGATCGCCCCCAACTGCCCTCCTTTGCAGGGCCTGGAACCTCCCAACGGCCCTCACCTGCTGGCCATCTTGTGGTAGCCATCTTGTGTCTACATGGGGGCAGGATCTTTGACCACATGGGGGCAGCCCTCTGTGTGTTGGAGTGATGGTCAATCTGCAAATTACTCTTTTATTAGATAGGATAGAGGCCGGGTGCCTGGGTGGGGGCCAGCTGGTTTGCCCTGAAGAGTGTCCCAGATCAGGGTGCGGGTACCCTTGGGGTGAGGGGCGGCTTGGGCGAGGGGCCTGTGGTGGTTTTTAGGCTGGCCACGCCCCCCAGCGATCCAAGTAGAGCCCCTGGGATCTGGGATTAATTTATGTTCTACAATTGAAACTTTGTACCCTGGAGTAGAGCCAAGCCTTCTGCTGGCTCCGAGGTGGCCGTCATTTCTGTTTGAAACTTTGTAGCCTAGAGTGGAGGCCTAGGCTGGCAACGGCAGGCTGAAAGCTTGGCTTCCTATGTTGCCGGGGAAACCCAAGCCTTCCTCCTGCTCTCAGTGGCAGCAGCCATCTTGGCTGGGGTTTATTTGCATAATCTGCTCCTGATTGGCTGGTGGGCATGGCTATGGGCATGGCTTGTGGGTGTAGCAAAGTTACGGTCAAATTTGCATATTACTTTTTTTTAGATAGGATAACTTCCCTGTTTAAACTCCCTCTCCCCCTCACCCTTGCCTTCCCATGGACACAGACAGTGGTGTAGTAAAGATATGGGAGGCCTGGATGTGGGATGGAGGGGCTCAATGGAAACAAAAACCAAAGTGAACATTTGTAATACTTTCAACAATAAAGATAATTTATTTTAAAAATAAAATGCCTTATTTATTTCAAAGTCTCCCAACAAAAAGAAGTCCTAGACATGATGGCTTCACAGATAAATTTTACTAAATTTTCAAGGAAGAATTAATATTTCCCAAAGTATTCAAAAAAGTTCAAAAGGCATAAAGACTAAGCTCATTTTAAGAGGCTAGTATTATCTTTATTAAAAAACCAGATGGAGAGAGTTGCAAAATGGTGGCAGGTTAAAATAGAAAAAAAAAAAATCCTAAATAATTAAATGAAGACTTGCTGGAGAGAACCCTTATAACCAAGGATGTAAAGTAGAGACCACAGAGTGACTGGTAGGAGGTGCAGGGGCATGAGTGGAGTTGACTGGCTCCAACAGGCAGCAACTTAAGTGCTAGAGGGGTATCTTAGCTTTGGGGGGATACTACTGCAAATTCCAGGGTCTAAACCCCAAGCTGGTCTCCCAAGCCCTGAGCAACAGAACTGAAAAAGGTGCCCACATAACATCTGGTTGTGAATAGCAGTGGGGTTGCTTTCTGTCAGGGGGAGATGCTGGAAATGCAGGCCTCTTAAAAGGCCTACACACAAAACTTCATGTGCAGCCCCTTATCTTGGGCTACAGTGGAGGGTTGGTAGAGTGGACTAGAGCTGTGTGACGAAAAATCTGGGGCTGGGGCTCTAGAGTTAGAACTCAGAAGAAAGCCTCCAGATTCCTAGGCTGATACATTCCCCCAAGCTGCAGAGGACATCTTTCCAAGGCAGACCTTTATTATCCAGGCAGCTTTTGCCTGGGGGTGAGGGAGTAAATTGCCCCACCCTTAGGAGTTTACTACTTGCTGTGGTTGATAGCCTGAGGCTCACTGAGAGACTATGAATAGCAATCAGCAAGCAGGCAGAAGTGGACCTCTTGATACCTTGTGTCTTTGCTTGATCAGCTTCTAGAACCTGGTGTAGGAAAAGCACACTTGGTGTACATCTTGATCCTCTCCGAAGATATCGAGCCACAGCAGAGAAAGCCACAAGCTGTGGGTTCCTGATAGCTCCAAACAGGGTACACAGGGCCAGCCACAAACAGTGTCTGACCACAGAGTCCTTCCAAAAAGACTGGTAGTCATAGAAGATCTACCTAATACATAGAAACAAATCCAGACAGACAGTCAAAATGGGGAGATAAAAAAAAAAAAAAAGAGCCTTAAATGGAAGAATAAAAGAATTCTCTAGAAAAAGAGATAAGTGCAATGGAAATAAGAAAAGTATCATATATAGATACCAGAATAATGATTATAAGGATGCTCAACAGCATGAGAAAAGATATAGAAATTATGAAAAATGACTACACGGAAATGAAGAATGCCATAACACTAATAAAGAAAACACTGAAAGCAGATTAGAGAAAGCCAAGGATCAGATTCAGTAACTTAGGAGAAGGGTAGAAAAAATCACTCAATCAGAGAACCAAAAAGAAAAAAAGCAATTTAAAAAGAGGAGGACCTCAACAAATCCACAAAGGACAAGTGTTGGAGAAGATGTAGAGAAAAAGGAACCCTCCTGCACTGCTGGGAGGAATGCAGACTGGTGCAGCCACTGTGGAGAACAGTATGGAGTTTCCTGAAAAAGTTAAAAATGGAACTCTCATTTGACCCAGTGATTCCACTTCTAGGACTATATTCCAAGAAACCAGAAATACCAATCGGAAAGGATATATTCATCCCTATGTTCATAGCAGCACAATTTATAATAGCTAAGATTTGGAAACAGCCTAAGTGAACACACAACAATCCCAAATCTATGGGACACAACAAAAGCAGTTCTGAGAGGCAATTTCATAGTACTACAGGCCTACTTTAAAAGACAAGAAATAAATTTAATAAACTGTCTAACACTACACTTAATGATTTACAAAGAGAGCTATAAGAAAAGCCCAGAGTAAGTAGATGGAAGGAAATAATCAAGATTAGTGCAAAAGTAAATGTTATAGAGCCTAAAGAAATACAAAAGATCAATGAAACCAATGCTGGTTCTTAGAAAAAATAGAGGATTAATGAACCCCTAGACAAAGTCATCAAGAAACCAAGAGAAAGGAAAAACTGGCACCAAAGAAATAGAAAGTATTTTAAGAAAATATTATGAACAATTAACTACAAGCATTCTCCAGCCAACAAGCTGGAGAATATGGACAATGTACAAATTCCTAGAAAAATACAAACTTCCAAAACAGAATCAGGAAAAATCAGAAAACCTGAGTAGGCCAATAACAACTGATGAAATTGAAGCAGTAATAATAATAATAATAATAATAATAATAATAAAAACTCCCAGAAAACAAAAGTCCATGTCCAAACGCCTACACAGGGGCCAATCAGGGGTGGGGGCAGGGCCAAGTGGCACAAGCACCGGGCCCCAGCGATGGAAATTAAATGGCAGTGGCTGCTAGCACCCAGCCCCCGGGCGCTGTGGGGGGAAGTGGTGGCAGCAGCAACAGTGGTGGCTGCAGCAAGGAGCGCCCGGCCCCCGGGTGCTGTGAGCAGAGCCGGGTGGTCGCAGGCAACCGGGGCTGAGCTGAGCAGGGTGATGGCTGGGTGCCCAAGACCTAAAGCCTACATGCTGGGGGTGAGCCATCAGTTGGACATGCCCTGAAGGCTCCCAGTATGTGAGAGGGGGCAGGTTGGGTTGAGGGACCACCCACCCCCAGTGCATGAATTTCGTGCACCGGGCCCCTAGTGTAAAATAATACTGGAAGGAAGTCATGCTTTGGACTGAAAAAACAGGCCTGGGGAAACTTGGGTCCAAGAAAGATGAAAGGATCTCTAGCTCACATGAAAACTTCATTGTTTTCCCCTTTTATCCCTGCCTAGCCTCTCTGTAGGAAATGATACTGTATGAAGTTAAATATAAGAATTAACTATGTTCAAGGATGGCAAAAGTCACACAACATTAAACTCTGGGAGGTAAAGCACAACATTTTTAGATCATTTTGTCTCTAGTTGTGGGATTAGTTGTGGTCTTGAGTTATAGGGCTCATTAGCACTATTTAAATTATTTTATTCATAATAATTAGCCTAATACCCAACTCACATAAGACAGACTAGATGGCTCAAGAGGCCCTCTTCATGTCTGGCACCACTAAGTCTAGTTCTTTTATACCTTTATTCTGGATACTGCTTCATGATAAATGTGGTGCGAGGCACCAAGTTAAATCTCTGCAAACTGAGCCAGCCTGTCCTGGCCATGTGGATTGCCATTTTAGCCATAATGGTATCTGGTCAGGCAGTTCTGAGGTTAATGAACTCTAAATTACTTTCTAGATGTGTGACTTTGGGGTACTGACTTGCCCTCCTTAATCTGTTGTAAAGACTAAGTGAAATAGTGCATATGATACCACTGTGTGCATCTGGAATAAGTAGGTAGCTCCTCAACCTTGGGTGAAGATTTAACATGAGTGAATGCATATAGATATTCCTACATGTACATCACACACACACACACACACACACACACACACACACACACACACACTCATCCCAGTAGAATTAGATAGAAAAATCCTTGAGACTACCTCTTCACCATTGCTTAAGGAGGTATTGGTCAAAGAAAAGATACTACATAATTTAGCATACTACTTGGGCTCCCCAGCTCATTTTTAAAAGGAGCAACAGAGGTCTAGGCAGTATTTCTGAACTATGTTTCTTGAGCCCCTGGGTTTGCAGACGTGCCTTTGGGACTACTATGAATGAGGGTGGATCATGGTTGTGAGATTCCATGGGTTCTGGGGCCCCCACTCTGCATACTCAAGTTAGGGCAGTTCCAGCCTAACCTGTTTAATGCATTCAGATTCCTGTCAGATTGCATCTGAAAATAGGTTCCCAGTGCTTCTGTTTCTCTAAAGGAAATGCCCTGCTCTGGGACCAGGACTCTGAATTCTCCAGGTGGCTCTATTATAGAGCTCATAGGATCTGAGCCTGTGGGACATTACCTGCAACTAGGCAAATATGCCAATCATGAGAAGTGGCCAAGTTCCTAGTGACAGGATGCCTCAGTAACAATTCCATAGAAAGAAACACAAGCGCATCAGAGAAGGAGCCCCAAGTGGACTGTGATGTTGTGATTCCCATAGTGTCTACAACAGCTCTCTAGGCATTCCCTGAATGGCAGCAAGGGAGGCCAGCAAGTTAGCCAAAAAGCAGGAGGCACAGATTCCCGGCTAATTCTCTTAAGATACAGTGATTCCAGGAGACAATCAGGGAAGAGGCCTCAGGGGCTCTGGTCTATGGGAATATTAACAAACTAAAGGATTGTGACCAGGTCAAAAATGATTCTAGACACAGAAATGATTTCAAATCAGCACACAGACTTGCCGAAAGGTACAGAAACTCTCTGTTAACACTATTTATCCATTTCCACTTATTTGAACGCACACAAATAGGCAAGAACACCCCATGGGTATAAATTTAGTGCCTCAGAAATTAAAAAGTGTAAGTCTGTAGTCTTTGAGAGGGGCAGTGAAGGACAGTGAAGAAAGAGCCCCGGATTTCCGTCACAGATCTGCTATTGAATGTGTAACGTCTCTGGTTACTAACTCTGGGAGTCATGATGTTCCCTTTTAGAAACGACCAATTAACCAACTTCCAAGAGCCCTCCAAACCTGAAGAATCTACTTAATAAACCACTTACTTAGGCAGTGCCTTCATGTCTCTAGCAGTCGTTTTTTTTTCCAGCTTGAACGAAAGTATCTATCCTCACATCCAGTGCCATCTTCCCTCTTTCCCTTATGATTCCCACCTCTAGAAAAGACGCCCTGCCAAATCAGGTCCTTCCCCAGTTACTGCAACAATTTGCCTCGAATTGGAAGGGAATATCTAATGATCAACCAGCGCCTAAATAATTTATTTTGTCATCTTATCAACAGTTCAAAGCAAATGCTTGTAAGCTTGAATGCTAAACAGATTAATCAGAGCTGCCTTTGGAAGTAGAGAAGTAGGAGGATGGAAAACTCTACTAGAGTCAGGAGTGGGATGACCAAACAATGGCCAAGTTACTTTAAAAGGGTTGTCTACCTATAATGAATGAGGCAGGAGGCAAAATACATAAATATATAAATAATTTCTGGTTGTTAATAGAAGTTTTGAGCAGTACCCAAGTGTATAGGAAAGAGTGACCTAAATATGGTTTGGAAAACATAACCTTAATCCTGTGGCCTCCTGAGTCCGAAGTCCACAGTCTAGCAGTGTAGAGGGAACAGGTGTGGGCTATGTCCCAGCTCCACCATTTACTAGCTGAAGGACCTGGTAATGTTACATGGCCTAAGTCTTAATATCCTCTCCTCTAATATGGGAATAAAATTAGGGCTTCGTCAAAGGTTGGGAGAATTGGATGACATAATACTAGACAGATGCTTAAAACAGAGCTCAGGACATAGGTGCTATGTGAATATTCATAGTTACTGGTATTAAATAGTGTTCCTGGCTGTATACGTTCAGAAAACTAGTGAGGAGAAAGGAAAAAAGGAAATGGATTTTTATAGAACTCCTGCCAGAAGCTTCCCATATCTTTCACTTCATCTAATTGTCACAAAAACAGTGTCCCGGTTTTCATAGACGTCACCGGGATGTAGGAAGGCAGAGCTGGAATTCCAACTGGGCTCTGTGTGGTTATATTGCCCCTAGAATGGAAACACCACCAGGGTAGGAACTTCCTGTCTTGGTGACTGCTGAGTCACTGTAGTAACGGAGTGCAGTGTGCAGTCACATTTCCAGCCCAGACCCCTGTGCATTTCCAGCCCAGACCCCTCCCATGTGCTGTGTGGATGGACATGCAGGCAGAAGGAAGGAGGAGGTGGAACCAGGGAGGTTCTTCAGACGTGCCAATGAAACATGTCTCTGGAGCACCTCCGTATGCAGGTGGGAGGGAGACAGATAACTAGACAGGGTCCCAGCCTTGAGAGCCCTGTCCTAACATGAAAAGCTGCCCACGTGAGGGAGGCAGAAGATAAGCCACAGGAAGGTGAGAGGCAACAGCTGCCTCACAGGGAAGGAACCCACAGGCTGGGACCAATTAGATAACCTGGGAGCTGGTGGTCAGCCTCGTTGGTCTGCACAGGTGAGGAGTTCCCTGTGATTCACCACCAGGAAAACCAAGTGTCAGATCAGTTCTCCAGTAAACTCTTCCACCACAGTTATTGTGCAGCAACTACCGATTTGAATGATACTAGGCTGAAAATACAATATCGGGTGTGCTTTTTATCTACTTTATTATGTTTCATTCAAAATCCAAAGGATTTTATAGAAATAGGCCACTAATAATCTGGCCAGTGAAGAGGAGAAAAAGAAGGTAAGTCCTATCAAACATGGCCAGGAGAGTCTGGGTGACATGTCAAGGTCATAAGTCATTTTCAGTGGGTATCTGGGAATCTTTTGAGCGAGCACCCAGTGCCTTGGAGGTTTTATTGGTGAAGATATGGTGAAACCTGTTGTGCTACCTCTGGCAGTTTCTGGAGAAACTGCCCCATCCAGCTGGGGAACTCCAGACTTCCCCCAGTGGGCAGCCAGCTCCCTGTGCAGGGTGTGTGTGTGTGTGTGTGCGCGCGTGTGTGTGTGTGTGCGTGCGGAGTGGGCACACCACACATACACACACACACACACACACACACACACACACACACACACACATACACATACCACACAGCATCTCCTCTCCTCCAGGATATCCTTGTTCAGCTGTGATGGGGAATCTGCTCCAATCTTTCAAAAGCCCCTGACTACTCAGCACAGGATATGAGTGCACATCCTACGAAGAGCATGTTCTCTGGAGCCATGGCACTGTTGTCACCCAGCTGGAATACTGTGACCCACCCACTGATCTCAGAAGAAAGAAGGGGTGCTTTCCTCTCTGAGAGGAGGGGAAATCGAAATAAACCATGCCCCAAAGAGGAAAGAAGTCTGTTGTCCTGAAAGTAAGTAAAGGAAATGACTATCTGTATAGGCCTTCAGGGAAAATAATAAAATAAAGAAGGCACATTCCCGGCAGATCTGTAAAAGCTGTCAGGACAAATTTTGGCAGACACCCAGGAGTAAGTGTGCAGGAAAGGTCTGAATTCTCCTTTCTGATAAAGAGATATTTATTTGCCATACACATCCTCAATTATGAATCCCTCACTTAAAAGATGTCCTGGGAGACAGTATGAAACAATGGCACACCACAGATTTCAGGGCACACACATGGTCCCTGGAGATGGGTTCAGAGAAGTAAATGTGATTTTTAGCATGAAAAACGCATGCTTGGCAAACTTGTCATCAGGGTAAAATATTGTAAAAAGAATACAGTTTCTTTGAAACAGTAGAAATGGAAGTTCTTTGAAAGGTAAGCACCTTTTGATGTTAGCTAGAGTGTCTGGGATGGCTTTCCCATGTGGCCAGAGTGAAGAGCACAACTAAAATATGAGAGAGGGCAGGGAGAGAATGGGAGAGAAGAGGCAGGGGGAGGGGGGTATGGAGAGAGGGAGAAAAAGAGAGGAAGAAGAGATTGAATAGTTGATCATAAAAATTAGCAGCAGCATCTGGTAAAATACCTAGTTGAAACTAATGTTTATGAGTAACTCATATGGTTTCCATTTCTTAAACTGTGAAATGAGGGGCTTATCTTTCTGGCTCCGAGACTGTTATTCTATTGCAATACTGAGAGGGCTGGCCTACACGGGAACAAAGCAATGCCTATGAGAGCTGATGGTGATATTTCTTTTTCAGTGTTTAAAATTTCACCATTGTAAAATCATTCATTTAGGTTATAAATTGCCATTCTGTTCGGTTCTCTTTAATAGGCAAATATTCCTTTACTAGGAATACCTGAAGGCATAAATACATCAGTCTAAATTATTTAGTGAGTTTTATTTCCCCAATATGAGAGTAGAGAGGGACATTTTATGGTCTCAATTTTGACTCAGGCCTGTCCTGCTCTAACAAGCCAGAAACATCCATCCCACAGAAAGAGATTTCCCAGCCCTCACTGGTGGCACAGTCCAGCATGAACATGCCCTTGGCAGTGGCTGAGGGCTGTGCCCATCTGCAGAGCCCTGAGGTCAGGACCAAAATGAAAGCCCCTGGCATTCTGCTGTTATTAGACCTAACGGCAGCTGCTACGTAACAGAGAACTTGGAGATGCTGGACAGAGACGCAGGAGGGGGTACAGTGAGAGCAAAAAAGACAGGATGAAGACAAAGAGAAAAACAATACACCAAAAACCACATGACTGATACTAACATAAGGCAGTGTGTTTGGAACTGAACAAAGCCACGGCCATAAAGCTGGCAGGCGCCGATCAGGCCACTTGTCTGTATGGAGAGATGAGATAGCTGGCATCTTCATTGTTACATTAGTTATTAATAAACTTGCTCACAATGGGAGGAAGTGCTAGCATTCAGAGAATGAGAATGTGTGAGGCGGTGAGTAATGCATGTGGACTGACCCCAGGTAAAGCGATGCCCCAGGCCTAGCACAACGCGGCTTTTCCAGAACGGAAACTATCAGAGCTGAGGGGTAACTGCAGACTGCAGGTTGTGTTTTTTTTAAAAACCCGCATCATCACCACATTCTTTTCAATCCTGCTGGTCACAATGAAGGTAACTCAACTGCCATCACATTCCTGTTAATAGTTACAACATGTGTGATTTTTGGAGAGATTGGGTGGCTTATGCCTCTACATTTCTTTTAAAGAAGGCTATATCAGTCTTTTTGTTCCATTTATTTAAGAAAGGACGCACAGAAATATTTTGTGTTTGGGTGGTTATTGCTATGAAACACACAGGCCTGCAGAACACTGGGAATTTCCTACATGAGCTCGTGGCTGAGAACAACAGCTTATTGTCCTTGGCGGCTGCACTCCCACTGAAATCCGAACTGTTCTGTGCTGGCAGGTACTGGAACAATGGTGAGGACCATCCCACACGCTCTCTCCCCCATTTTCAGAGGAGGTATGAACAATAAATCAGGTGTCATTTTCTCTGTTTTGTTATTCCATTTTTTTTTTTCTCATCTGTGATCCTTTTTAAGATTTCAAGAAGTGGGGGTTGGGAAGAGAGGAAAACACCCATCCAAGTTCCCACAAACAAAGGATTTCAGATACCTGAACTCTGAAAACTTCATAACCAAGTGATGTGAATTCAGAGTTGTCCTCTCAAACTCTATCAAATTGTGCATTGAACTGGTGACCCGAAACACCTATGAGCAAAGCAATGCTCACTCAGGGCAGAGAGAATCCAGTGGCCCCTGCTCACCCTGCAGTGGTCAGTCAGCCGGCTTACTGAGCACCCACCTCGCCAGGCTTGTGAGGCCAAGCCAGGCCGGGCTTGTGGAGGGTAGGGGTAGAGCTCTGCCAGCCTGGCTTGGAGGAGCTGCCTCAACATCCCCTCTTTCAGGGGCCGCTGGGAAGCCAGGTCCTCTCTCAGCAGATGTGACCTGAGGACAGGATCCTCACACTGTTTGGAAGCCAGGCCACCTGAGTCCCTTCACACATGGATCAGGACATGGGTTCCATCAACTTCCTAGGCTCAGGATCCCATCCAGACCTGGACCAGGAGGTGAGAACCTCATTCCTTTTATTCTGACACACACCTTGCAGCTCAGACTCAGAAGGCTCTGCTTCTAAGGGTCTCTTCAAAAATATGGGACTCCAAGTCTCACACAGGAGACCTACATATCATCACCAAAGAACTAGGGTGTTCTGGCCCCAAGCCTTAACACATCACTTCAATGTGGACCTTTTCTTTTTGAAATACTAGCTTCTGGCTCATGGCAGAGTAACTGTGAACCTTTCACTTCTTTAATAGACACCAATGAGGTCTCATCATTTCTTTAGCATCTTAGACCTTATATGCCATGTTCTGGACTTCAGTAATTTTTAGAGGCAATTATATGCCCTTAGTTCAAAAGGAAAATCACCTTCAAAGTCATGAATAACTTGGAAATATTTTATCTGCATTTATCTGAACACTTTTCCTACGAAGAAGATGACCAACAGATACATGAAAAGATACTTAAAAACAATATGCAAACTCTGTGAGGAGAGGAGCTATACTTTTTTGAATGCTATGTATAGTCCCTAACAAATTTGGGAGCTAGAAAATATGCTTATACCAGAGAGATATTACAGTGTTACATGGCTCAGTTACACCACAATTTGGGTGCAAAGATGGAAGGATGAATGAAAGATAACAAGAATGGACATGATTTGCAGTAGGAGCCTGATCTGACAAGATTAACCTTTAAAGGTCTAATGCCAGCATGACAAAAGTGACACAGTACAACTTGAGGAAAAATGTTGGTGGCAGGTATATGAGAGTTCTTGGCAGGCCCAAGATACCATATATTCTGGGAACATTCATGGAGCACATGCAGGATTCTTACTAGTACTCTTCACAATTTATTTTCTGGCTGGCCTGGCCAGGTAGCTCAGTTGTTTACAGCATCGTCCTGATCCATCAAGGTTGTGGGTTTGATCCATGGTCAGAGCTCATATAAGAATCAACCAATGAATGCAGAGATAAGTGGAACAACAAGTTGATCTCTCTCTCTCTCTCTCTCTCTCTCTCTCTCTCTCTCTCTCTCTCTCTCTCATCAATGAAAAGATTTTAATTTCAATAATCATGTATGATTGACATCAGTCTTGGTGACCATGTTTTTGAATTTGACACTGAAAAAAAAGGCAATAAAAGTAAAAATAGACAAGTAGGACTGTATCAAATAAAAAGCTTCTGCACAGCAAAGGAAACCAACAAAAAGAAAAGGCAACATACTGAATGGGAGAAATTAATTGCAAACCACATATCTGATAATGTAAACAAACCTACACCTGAGCCTAGCAGGTAACCTAGCACAGATTAATCTTTGTTTAGACCTTATACCTTTGCCACTATTAACCCGTAACCCCACTTATCTGACTCTAAAAATTATAAAGTGAGTGTAATGCTGTCTTAACTTGCTGGAAGTTTCACAGAAAGACCAAGACTTAGATGTTTATCCCTACCTACACAACCCCTAACTTTGATAACTGCTAGAACTGTTTTTCAGGAACAAGGCCAACGTGTTTTACAGAACCAGAAGGTGAACAAGCTGAAACCACCACCTGATACCTACTGGAGCAGCTGAAGGGGCTCCAGTGACTCCTCAGAAACTGTTCTCATTATTCCCTTGTTACAGTACTAAAGTCCTCCCAGGGAAGGAATCTGCCATCATATTTGAACAAATGATGTATGTATAACTATGTTTCCTGACTGAGCATGTGCTGAAACATCCTCACCTATACATGCGGGAAAACAAACAATCTGGTTAAAAATGGACAGAGAATCTGAACACTTTCCTAAGAAGATAGATGTCCAACAGGTACATGAAAAGATACTCAACATCACCAGTCAGTGAGAAAATGCAAATTAAAACCACAATGAGCTATCATTCACAACTGTGTTGTCAAGGATGGGAGAAATGGGAACACTGGTGCACTGCTGACATGGGTAACAGGTAAACTGGTACGGCCACCGTGGAAAACAGCGTGGTGGGTCCTCAAGGAATTAAAAATGGGACTCCCCTATGACCCAGAAATTCCATTTTGGGTATGTATCTGAAGGAAACTAAATCATCAACTTCACCCCACATCCACAGAAGCATTATTCACAATAGTCAAAATATGAAAACAAGCTAAAGGTCCAGCACTGAACAAATAAAGAAAGAAAATGTGTACACACACATACATACACACACAATAGAATATTATTCAATCATAAAAAAGAATGAAGTCTTGTCATTTGCAGCAACATGGGCATAATGCTAAGTGAACTAAAACAGAGAAAGAGAACAGACTGGTGACTGCCAGAGAGGATTGGTGAAAGGGGCGAGGGAATCAAAAGGCACAAATTTCCAGTTAAAATCTAAATAAGTCATGAGAATATAATGCAAACAATATTTTTAAATTGTGTATTGAGCACCTACTAGATGTCAGAAAGTGAACTAGAAGTAGAAAATACAATTTTCAAATAATAATTTCTCAAAATGCTTTTAAGGACTATCATTTTTTTTCCCCAAAGCATGAGGCAGCAGATGGAGAGAAGTCAACTGATCAAATAAGATATCTATTTGTAAAAAACCCTAATATGCAAATAGACTGAAAGACAACAACCGAACAACTAGTTGCTATGATGTGTGCTGATCTCCAAGGGCCATGTGCAGAACATGGTGGGCATTGGTAGCAGAGTGCAGAACATGGGGGCATCAGCTGCGGGGGGGGGGGGGGATGGTAGAGCAGCTGAGCGGGGACACCAGACCAAGGCAGGGCACTGTTTTGGGCCAGCATCTGGTGGTTACTGAAAATTCTTTGCTCCTGGGCACCGTGGTTCCGCTGGGCACTCCCACCCAGTGCTGGTGCCCGGTGCTGGCCCCAATCACCTGGTGCTGGCCCTGACCACTTGGTGGTGGCTTGTGGCCCTCATCACCACTCAGGGCTTCTCCATCTACCCCTGCTCCTGAGGGGCAATCAGGGCTGGCAGCTGCCTTTTCCCACCTACTGCCAGTGACAACCCCACTTGCACCCGCAGCTGGCGCCGGAGCCACTGTTTGCACCTGCTACTGGTGCCCAGCATGGGCCCCTACCACCTCCAAGGGCTTCTCTACCTCCCTTTGCTCCTGAGGGGTGATCTGGACAGGAGCCACCACTAGCACCCACTGCTGGCGCTGGCCCCAATTGCTCTGTGCCCTCAGCAGGTGCAAGTGGAATCAGCGCTGTCAGCATGTGGAAGCTGTGGCAGCATTAGTGGGGCTGCCAGCAGACAGGGGGCCAAGGGCTGCTGTGGGAGGGGCCAGGCAGGGGTGCAGAGGATGGGCTAAGACCTGCTCTTGTGCCTCCTGCAGCTTTGCAGCTGGCCACAGTTCCTTTCAAGGTGCACTGGGCCCCTAGTAGGTTATATGTATCATATTTTCTAAACAAAGGATAGAATATAGGGTCTGGTAAGTGTAATAAAAAGTGTTTACAACCAGGGCTGTGCTGGAGGAGCAATGCCCTCTCAGACTGCAGGAGCACATGACTAAAGGCATTTCAACAACAGTTAGGCAAGAGGACATGAAAGGACAAAAAGAACAGGGTGGGAGCCTAGCCTAGATTTCTGCATTGTGGGGCATGGGAAGCAGGTGCCTTCCAGGGGGAATTTCTAAGGACTTGCCTCAAGGGAAGGCATTTCTTTCTGGGACAAGAAAAGACAGAGGAGCAGCAATCAGCAGGCCCAGAAGAAGTGGTGATCAGATCTCTGGCTTCTAGAAATTCCCTTTGTTGAGTTGAGGGAAGGAAGTTTCCTGTTTTATGGTCTCTCCCTTCATTGCCCTATTGTCTTTCCTAAATCAAGAGAAGGGAACCTCCCCTGGGAGTCTCATCCTCACATTCAAGGACCATTCTTCAGGCTCTAGGCAGGGTGAGGCAGAGTTGGAAGCACTCCCTGGCCTGCCATTGGCAATTCCTGTACCTCCCAGTCGACTCCTCTGCCCAACTTCCTCCTGCTTAGCTTGCAAATGAAGCCTCTGAAAGTGGGGAGGGCAAGGCGCCTTAGCTGACTCCATAGACTTACAACAACACCTTAGCTTAGGGCCTCCATCAGAAGTTATCAAACAAATCACTTTAGCATCTTGGAATAAAGATGCTTCTGTTAGGGGTGGGGGTGCATTCAGCAGGGAGGTTTTCTTTTGCTTTACCTTCCAGGTTGATGGTTAATGTCAAGGTGATGGCAGTAGCAGAGAGGAACTGCTTTTTCCCTTAAAGTTGCCTGGATCTCATTTCTGATGGTTGAGTGAGAACAGGTCCATGTCAAGAGGTTTGCAGCTCCTGCTCATACCCTCACCTATAAATGCTGTTAGGCACTGTCTTGGTATCACTGGAGGCTACCAGAGATAAGGCATCTGACCAGATGGACCAGGGCACAGGTTTAAGAGTGGGGATACCTGGTCCTGAGTTTCTGAGCACAGCCACCTTAGGCTTTTTCCTCTTCTTCAGCAAGAAGAGTAGCTCTCCTAGTGTGGTCTGGTCCCCAGACTAGCAGCATCAGCATCACTTGAGGCCTTGTTAGAACTCATTAGAAATGCAAATTCTCAGGCTCACCTTAGACCAAGGGAATCAAACATTCTGGAGCTGGAGCCCAGTTATCTGTGCTTAAACACGCCCTCCAAGTGGTTGGGATACACAGGGAGGTTGGAGAAGCCCTGAGCTGTGTGATCCATTGTCCTGGGAATAACCATGCTATGTTCACAAAGGACAATGCACCCCCTCACTGAGAATGAAGGATGGATTGAGTGAGTCAGTTCAGGCTGGAACCTGAGATTCTGGGTCTTAGCAGGGGTCGGGAGAGTCTAGAGGACAAACACAAGGGTGGGCTCTGACCTGCCCTTAGCTGTTCCACAGGGGATTAGGAGTGGCTGCAATTCCAGGCAGGGGACTAGGTTTTGAATGGCCTTCTCCTTGATAAAAGACCACATTCTCTAAGTTTTTACTATAAACCTCTAGGCCTCTGAAATAATGATTTGGCCTGTCTTGTTGATAAAAGAAAAATGTTAGAAATCCTGAAGCAGGGAGGGGTTTGTGGTGGACCCTACAGTGATCTGGCAGAGGCAGATCCAGGTTTTGTGAGCCTGGACTTCTATTATTTTGGTGGCGCTATTTAAGAAAAACAATGTGAAACGTATTATGTTCGCAGATTTGATGAAAACACATGGCCATGTGAACACATGCTGGGGTCCTCCCAGAACTTTAGGAAGAAAGGCCTGTCCAATGAGGGGCCTTTGTAACCCTGCCTCCCAGTCCAGGAAGGGCAGCCATCCTCCCCGTCCTGGCTCTCGCTAGACTCCACTTGCCCAGAAGCTAACTAGAAGGCTTTCAACTCTCCCTCTTCTTCTTCTATCTCTTTTCTTTTTTTGTGTCATTCTGCTATTGTGTGCAGCCACTAGAAAATAGTTACAGAAAATGAAACTGAGGCCAGTCAAAGAGTTCTTGCTGTACCTTCATGGCTCAGAAGCAAGGGCACACTGTCCCCAAGAACAGCCAGACAGACTGTGTGGCCTGGGGGGTGACCTGCATCAGTAACACTTTTCACTAATATTTTCAAACAATTAATGCCTCCCTCTCCCTCCCTGCCCTCCTGAAACCCGTTCTTTTTCCTGTCTCACACTTTAGTGAATGGTGTTCCTTCTCCAGAAGGCAGCCGGATCTGAATCCTCAGAGCTTTTCTGTCCCTCCAACCATCTCATGACAAAAGGCTTGCCCAGGGCCCGAAGAAACAGATGGGAGGACTCTCAGTTTCAAAAGGCGCTTGATCGCTCTCCCATATTCAGTGACAGCAAGTCCCTCCTTTCCAAATGAGCAAGAGTATTTTGGACTTTTTAAAGTTCCAAGAAGTTCATCTAGAAACACAATGTACCGTCACTCAGCACCATGACCCTACCTGCAGCCCTGCCTGAGTATACTTCTCCTCTAATGACACGCCGTGAACCCCACGACTCTCCCTGGAGCTGCCACTCCTGACACTCAGCCATCGCTGTCACAGAGGGCTCTGGAGGGTGCCTGAAGACACATAGATGACCAACCACCCTTTCCACACTGACTAGCTCTACTGCTCCTCTTCCCCCACCCTTTGATACTACTGGTACTTTTCTCTGATTCCCATTTGGCCTGAATCCTGGGTCTCCAAACTAGAGCCAGCTTCTGGTAAGCCTGCCAAACTGCCGCCCCAGCTGCTGCTGGCTCCCTGCCTTCCCTGGAGCCCTCCAGGGCTAAAGACAACCTTCAGCAGGAACTTCCTCCATGTTCTCAGGTGACTCCCAATCCAAGACGGTGCCTACCTGACGACAGGAGGCTCCCACTGCTGCCACTGATGATCTTTCCTTTGCTCCCCATGTTGGCCAGCTTGGAGGTCTTCAGTGTGCCCGTCTCGGTCAGGTCGATAGCGATCTCACTCAGACTTCGTGCGGCATGAATTTTAGACTAGAATGAGAAAGGCAACCAGGTCAGAAAGGGGCACCTGTTCACGCTGAGACAACAGTAATCACACACTTGCTTGTAGACCTGAAAATCAGCAAATGGACTCATTTCCCTGCCTGTAGCATTTGTTTGTGTTCCCTGGTCAATCACTAATCACCGAACCTCTCTACAGGAGCAGGTGTGGCTCAGGAACTGACATGAGTGGTAAATTTTCTAAACTTATTATTCTGTAGGCTGTACTGGACCATCCTTGAGAGCAGGGACTTGGCAGGCAAACAGACCTTCCTTCCTTCCCCTTCCCTCCTCTCCGCCTGAACCACTGCTCTCAATAAATAGTAGAGGTTATAACACTTTTGTATTCAAAGAAGGAGCGAAAATAATTTCAGCTTTATGAGTGACATAAGAGCTTTCTGAAATAAAATCATGGAGTTTTAATAAATTCTGAAGAGATTTAAACCTCTTAAGTTGCTAGCCATGTGACCATGGAAAGGTTGAAGAATTGGGAAGTGATAGCACTCTGTCCCTCTACACCATAAGTGTGTGTAGGTGTAAAAGCTTCTAGAAAAGCTGCTCATTTGGATACTCTAGTCCCACCAATAAGTGCCTGGCACAGTGCTTTGCTTTTATTTTGACACCTAATGTACACAAAAAGTCTTCAGGCTCTGGTTAACTCTCCACTCCACTTGTTCCACGTATTAATTAGCTGGCCCATGTAGCTAAAAGCCACAGCAGGTGAGAATAATCAAAGGGGTTCTGCAGTCACAATCACATTCCTAGAAGTCACCATTTAGAGGCAAGTCATTTGCTGTGGTTACCACCTATGGTGAGTGCCATGGGTTAGCATTTCCAGTATATGTATTTGATGGTGGTTTGTTTTTTCTCTTTTCATCAGGAAATCTATTTTTGTGATAATGCGTAGGCAATGTGTGTTACCAATACTATGGACTTTATGAGAACAGCTATAAATGCTCATCTTCCTGTGGCCCTTGGTGATATCGCGCACATGGATGGATCTAGGGGAGGTTTTCAGTCACTTCATGTGGATTCACACCTGGCACATGTGAAACCACATCTTTCCCACACACCGGCAAAGCAAGCAGGAAGTAGCTAAGGAAACCACAGAGGGGAAGGTACACCCAGGCCAACTCTCACAGTGACATGCAGTCCCCAGGTGCCCGCAGCTGTCCAGCAAAAACTTCAGAACCCCTGTGGCCTTGTCCTTCTCATGGCCTCCATATTGATGCCAACACTGATGAAACACAGTGATTTCTGACCCCTGAGAGCTTTCCCCATGTTAACAAAAGTTTGTACTGTTCCTCATTCTCTCAATCCCACTGGACCTTCCTCATTTGATATCTCCTTAACCTCAACTTTCCTCCCTGCCTTCAGGACTAGCTCACCTTTCAGCTCAGGGCTTCTTGTTCATCAGGTAATCCTGCTGCCAGGCCCTTGCAGTATTCCCACTGGCAGCAGAAGCAGGGAGGGCCTTTCATCTCAGTTGTCTCAGCTTATCAATAGCACCCATTTGGTTGACTTTTCCCTCCCACAGCACAGAAAGCACAATCCACTACTTCCTTTCTTTCAGCACTACTTTTACTAGTGCCCACGCTTTAATAAGAAGGAGCCCACGCCCGCAGTTATGTAATAATAACTCATGAAGACACAGACCAGTTCAGCATGGAAAGATTAGAGCTGGAATTCTGACTCTTCCTATTCAACCACTGCTTGACCTTCGTCTTCAACCTTTGGCCTTCAGATTACGGCTTTTTTAAAGTAGAGATATTAAAACTCACATCCCGGAGTTGTGATAAGGACTAAATTAAAAAATACACATGAAGGCCAATGGAATTGGAATAGTAATGGGCTATAAGTCAGGGCCTGGCAGTGATTTGCTAAATGAAGTTTGATTTATGACTCAACCTGATATTTTGGGGATCTCACTAATCACTTAGAAGACCTGTGCCCACTCCATCTCCACTCCTGCCACTCATCAACTTTAGGCAGAAAACAAAATATGGAAAAGTGACCAACAGACACCCTTACCAAGGGAGATTAAATTATTAGAAGTTGTAGGAACTGCCTGTATCTCTCTAGAATGTAAATATAATAGTGAATGAACCAGTGGAGGGAGAATCCTAAGAGGAAGTGAGTACTGATGGGGAGATTGTCTCCTTGCAAAATCAAGCCTTTGGGCCAATCCGAAAGAAACTACACACTTCTAAGCATTTGGCTCTGAGGGTCTTGCTAAACAAAGTATTACTACTGATATTCTGTCAGCAAGGTTTAATTGCGCGCACCACCCCCACCACCACCACCACCATGCTTTCATTTTGCCTTTGCTCTAGATAGAATGAAAACCAGCAGACTGCATTAGGAGAAGAAAAAAACAACAGGACAGATGTTTGGATTGGAAGCCAAGGCAATAAGTCTCCACTCTGAGTTCAGAGGAAAAGGGTCTAATATCTACTTTAAATAATTTGAACTTTCAAATGTTTTTCTCTGAAGTCTACAAGACACTCCCTGGCTCTTGGCTACAGAGGTTGTGGAGATGCAGCTGAGGACATTTCTGATCTTTGGGGTCAGTCAGCACATATATGTTACCAATTGTAATTGGTGCCTGCACAGCCTCTCATTCAGAATAAGCCACAGGAAACCAAGCATTAAAGTTTACCCTTTACTCCATCTTTGGTGGTAGTGGTGGTGGTATATATAAGACAGAGAGAAGGAGAAGGAGAGAGGGAGGGAGAGATAAATCGATTGGATTCCTTAAATGATTTACACAATGACTCTGAAAGGAGAAAATAACTGAGTTCTAGGGGAAGAACATGAGACTTCTTGGCTTCCCACCCGTGTTGACTCAACCCACGAGACTGCACTTGTATCTGGGTTTGATAGGCATCACTTGGGAAGCTTCGCTTTTCTAAAGCACTTCAAAGGAAGGAATGGTTGGCATGTAGCAATGGACTATTTGCTAGCCAACACTGGTTGCTCAGAACTACCTGGAAGCTCTTCCTCCCAAGCTTGTCAGTCTTCAATCCCATCTGATCTCATCCAGAGATCATTCTGCCCACCAAGAGGAATCACATCACAGCTCCGTTCCACAAACAAATGTGTTGTAGCTTGATATCTGGTATTGAGACCCCTCCTATTTTGTTCTTCTTTCTCAGGATTGCTACAGCTATTCGGGGTCTTTTTTATTCCAGATGAATTATTGGAGAGTTCGTTCTAGGTCTGTGAAATATGCCCTTGGAATTTTAATGGGCAGTGCACTGAATCTATAGATTGCTTTGGGTAGTATGGACATTTTAATGATGTTGATTTTACCAATCTAGGAACACGGTATGTTCTTCCGTCTGCTTATGTCTTCTTCTCTTTTTTTTTTTTTTTGATATCCTGTAGTTTTCCAAATACAGATATTTTACCTTCTCAGTTAAGTTTATTCCTAGGTATCTTAATTTTTTTGGTGCAATGGTAAATGGGATTGCTTTTTAAAAATCTCTCTGTAAGTTCACTATTGGTGTATAAAATTAATGCCTTAGATTTCTAGGCATTAATTTTGTATCCTGCTACATTGCCAAATTCATTTATAAAGTCTAATACTTTTTTGATGGAGTCTTTAGGGTTTTCTAGTATCATGTCATCTGTGAATAAGGACAGTTTTACGTTTTCTTTTTCAATTTGGATACCTTTTATTTCTTCTTGTCTATTTGCCATGGCTAGTACTTCCAGTTCTATGTCGAACAGGAGTGGTGAAAGTGGGCATCCCTGTCTCAGTCAAGCTGTATTACAAAGTTGCTATTCTCAAAACTGCCTGGTACTGGCACAAAAAGATACATAAAGACCAATGGAATAGGATAGAGAACCCAGAAATCAACCCAAACCATTATGCTCAATCAATATTTGACAAAGGAAGCAAGAACATACAATGGAGTCAAGGCAGTCTCTTCAATAAATGATGTTGGGGAAATTGGGCAGATACATGCAAAAAAAGTACACTAGCTCAGTGGTCAACAAACTCATTAGTCAGCAGAGCCAAATATCAAAGATTGAAATTTATTTTAAGAGCCAAATTTTTAAACTTAAACTTCTTCTAATGCCACTTCTTCAAAATAGACTCATCCAGGCCGTGGTATTTTGTGGAAGAGCCACACTCAAGGGGCCAAAGAGCCGCATGTGGCTCGTGAGCTACAGTTTGCTGACCACGGAACTAGACTACCAACTTACACTATACACAAAAAATAAACTCAAAATGATAAAGGACTTAAATAGAAGATGGGAAACCATTAAAATATTAGAAGAATCCATAGGAAGCAAAATCTCAGACATATGGCGAAGCAACTTCTTTGCAGATACAGCTCCTAGGGCAGTGGTAGGCAAACTGGGGCTCGTGAGCCACATGCGGCTCACGAGCCGCCGTTTGCCACTCTGTTGACTAATGAGTTTGCTGACCACTGTCCTAGGGCAATGGAAACTAAAGAGAAAATAAGCAAATGGGACTATATCAAAATAAAAAACTTCTGTACAGCAAAAGAAACCATCAGCAAAGCAACAAGAAAGCCCACTGCATGGGGAAAAATATTTGCTAATGTTATCACTGATAAGGATTTAATCTCCAACATTTACAGGGAACTCATACAACTTAACAAAAGGAAGATAACCCAATCAAAAAATGGGCAATGGACCAAATAGATAATTTTCAAAAGAGGACATAAGGAAGGCCAAGAGACATATCGAAACATGTTCAAAGTTACTAATCATTAGAGAGAGGCAAATCAAAAAGATAATGTGGTACCATCTCACACTTGTCAGAATGGCTATCATAACAAATCAACAAATGATAAGTGCTGGGTAGGATGCAGAGAAAAGGAACTCTTGTGCACTGCTAGTGGGAATGCAGACTGGTGCAGCCACTGTGGAGTACAGTATGGAGTTTCCTCAAAAAACTAAAAATGGAACTCCCATTTGACCTAATAATCCCACTTCTAGAAATATAACCCAAGAAACTGGAAACACCAATCAGAAAGGACATATACCCCTATGTTCATAGCAGCACAATTTATCATAGCTAAGATTTGGAAACATTTTAAGTGCCAATCCACAGATGAGTGGTTTAGAAAACTGTGGTACATTTACATAATGGAATACTACACTGCTATAAAAAAGAAGGAATTGTTACCATTTGCAACAGCATGTATGGAACTGGAGAGCATTATGCTAAGCGAAATAAGCCAGTCAGAGAAAGATAAGTATCACATGATCTCACTCATTTATGGAATATAATGAACAACATATGATGAACAAAAACAGATCCAGAGACAGAAGCATTAATCAGACTGTCAAATCTCAGAGGGAAGGTAGGGGAGGGTGGGGGGAAAGCGGGAGAGATCAACCAAAGGATTTGTATGCATGCATATAAGCCTAAGCAATGGACACAGACACCAGGGGACTGAGGACATAAGAGAGGGGTGGGATGGTGGTGGTGGGGGGGGGCAATGGGAGATAAGGACATATATGTAATCCCTTAATCAATAAATTTTTTAAAAGGTGTTGCAATGTAACTCCTACAGGGAGTTTTATGATCTCTAATTTAATTTGGGGAACTTTTAAAGAATTTAAGCTTTCCATAAGTGCTGGCCAGGTAATAGTGTGTTGCATTAATAACGATAATAATAAAAGATAGCATATCTCCTAAAGCAATTTCACAAACATTGTGTCTTCAGATCAATCAATATCAATTAGGAATTTCCTTTCCTGTTCCCTAATTGGGGAAAACAAAGCCATGATAAAAGACTTGCTCAGGGTTACAGAATTAGACAACAGAGTCTTTGGACTTCCACCTGGGGGAACTTGTTCTTAATCGATCCCTCAAGGATACTGGTTCTTAAGAGAAGTGCAAGGGCTTTGAAGAATCTGTGTGCATTCAAAGCCTACTGGGAAAGTTCTGCTCTGGGAGTGTATGCATTTCCTTCAGTCAGGGGTTGCTGAGAAGGACAGCTGAAATTTTCCTAGTGCTGTGCATTTGGTTTGGCCTCTGAAAAAAACATCTTGTTAACATGTCCTTTGAGCATTACTTTTTGAGGTTTACTTATTGCATCAGTGGGTTGACCACTAAGCCTGATGAATGAGGCTTCTCTACCTGCACAAAGATCACCTTTCAGAATGTGGATCTAGAGCCCTAGGAATAGCTTCCTGAGTTACCCAAGAGACTATTTGTATAAAACAACAAACAAAAAAACAGCAGGAGGTCAGGAAAAAAGTTCAAACAGATAATATATGATCCTTAAGATAAAATACTCTTTCACTTTCCCCTGTTCAAAATCTTGGTATCAGTGTGGGCAGCTCTGCCTGCAGGAGGAACTAGCAGTGGGGTTCAGGAAGATTGCCAGACTCTCTATTCCTCACCCCTCCATTGCTGAACAATGCAGTGTTCTAAGGTTTTGATCTCCAGCTCCTACCACTGGCGGACAAAATGCTGACACACACCCACTGACTCAAGCTAAAGCATGAATAAAACACTTTGGTCTTGTTTTTTTTTTTTTTAAATATACTTTTTAGTTTGACTAGAGGCCCAGTGCATGAAATTCGTACATCTTCTCGCAATCCCCCTGAGGAGTCGTCCGACTGCCCTGGGGGATGTCCCAGGAGATCAGGCCTAAACCAGCAGTTGGACATTCCTCTTGCAATCTGGGACCTCTGGCTCCTAACCACTTTGCCTGCCTGCCTGATCACCCCTAACCACTCTGTCTGCCTATTCTCCCCTAACCACTCACCTGCCTGTCTGATCACTCCTAACCACCTCTGCCTCAGCCCCCACTGCAGCGACTTCATCTGGAAGGACATTCAAAATGATGTCCAGAAAGTCATTCAGCTGTCCAGCCTAATTAGCAGATTATACTTTTATTATTATAGATAGTATTACAGATATCTCCCCTTCCGCCCTCTTTATCTCTTCTCCCAAATCCTATCTACCCCCCAGGTTTTCACTACTCTATTGCCCGTGTCCATGGGCTATGCATATAAGTTCTTTGGTTTATGTCTTCTCGTCCTTCTAAACCCACATCAAGGATGTCAGTCCGTTCCATGCCTCCATGCTTTGGGTCTTATTTTTTTTGTCAATTAATTCTGTTCATTAAATTCCACAAATAAGTGAGATCATGTTATATTTGTCTTCCTCATATTGGCTAATTTCACTTAGCATAATAGTCTCTAGGTCCTTCTATGCTGTCTCAAAGCGTAAGAGATCCCTCTTTTTCACAGCTGCATAGTATTCCATTGTGTAAATGTCTCACAACATTGTTATCCATTTATCTACTAAAGGCCCTATATGTTTTAATCTAATGGGTCCTCAAATTCCTGTGCCAATGCCCATCACCACTAGAAGAGCTGTAGAATACTCTCATAATTCCTATTAAAAATGCTTTACCTTTTGCCCATTTACCCCAGAAAGTGAAAAAAAGAGGGGTTAGGAAGAAGACTGAGTAGAGGAGAAAAGCTGTTACAAAGGAGACAATGACTACTACATGGGAAAGGCATTGATCTGAAACTGAAATTACATTTCAAATGATTATTTCTTTTCTTCCTATCCTGTTTTCTTACCATCCTTCTCTTATCTCCCACTCTGTCCCAGCTCTCTCCCTCCATGCCTCTCCCCAAGCCAGGGAAAGAGTAACTCTATCCAGGTGGAAAATAAGGACAAGAGGAACCAAAAGGATCCAAAAGGACACTGATCCAATGACTCTTGTGCCCAGTAAGCTTAGAATCCTGCTACCTCCTCCCCTGTCAAGAACTCAAACGATGGGACAAAACTTCCCACAGTTGGTGGTACTGACTAGACCAGGGCCAAGGTTGGCATTGCTTTGTAGCTCTGTATTCAACCCTGTAACCCTAACCCAAGGCAGCAGGATCCTGAAAAAAGTGCAGAGCTCATATCCAAATGGCTCTTCACCTGAGGAGTAATGAATAGAAGTGGTATGCCAAGCGTGGGGAGGAGGGGGGACGCAAGGAGAGTAAGGCAGACACAGCTGGAAGGGTGGCAGAGTGTTGATATAAGCTGTGTGTGAACCAAGGAGAAGTCACTCTCCCACCCACAGAACATGCACCCGTGCCCTGGAGCAGGGCGGGATCTCCTGCTAAGGATGACTGTTTACCAAGGCCTGAGGCTCCAGGTCTCCTTGAGGGAAACAGGGCTGCTGCTTTTTTTTTTTTTTTTTCATGTTTCCAGCTTTGCATTTTAAAAAACTGGAGTTGGCAGTTGAATAAACTTGGAGGGTTTTCACAGCAATTATCCACAATAGTTAGATGGTGTCTATTAATTGAGAATGGTTACTTTATTTTCCCCCTTGAAAAGAAAACAATATGCCACTGTTTAAACACCAAAAGGGGCTTCACTGCTTGCTCCTAGAGCAGGTTCTTGAGGTTCAAATTCCTCAGAAGGACCCTACCTGACTGCTTTCAATGGCTTGAGTAGTGCCAACTGTGATTGGGCCAGAGCCGCTTGATCAAGTTGCAAGGAATGTGCCCTCCTGAAAAGCTTGTCTCACTCCTCCTATCATCCTAAAAGGCAGGTCTGTATCTGTGCACATCTCAGGGCAAGGGACATGCACCGCCCACAACCTCCAATCTTCAATCCCTCAGCAATGAGACCCAAATAAGGGCTCTCATTTGCCCCCAGCTTGGTGCAAGTCTGGTCACAGCAGAGTCCCTCCCAGGCCCCGGACAAGGACTTACCTTACTCTGCTTCCTGTCCAGATAGAACTGGTGCTGGCTAATAGCCATAGCCCAAATGGACTTGATTAATGCTGGGCACGCGTACCACGTATGCACCGCAATGCCACTGTGTCCAAACGTCCTCCTCGTCACAGAAGCCCTGGGAAAGCAAGAATCAGAAGGGGCAACATGTTTAAGACAAAGAACTCCATTGATGGGTCAAAACTTTTATTGAGAACCGCCTGGGTCCTAAATGTCCTGCTGCAAAGGTGACAGATGAGCATGCCCTGGTGCATGCTTTGGGAAACCGGTACCAAAGACCTTACTTTTATTTTATTTTATGAATGAAGAGTGTATCTAATGTATACAAGATGATCTGATACACATCCCACAGTGAAATGATTACTACAGTCAAGCTAATGAACATACCACATTCTCACAGAGTTCTTATTTTCCAGTGATGAGAACACCTAAAATCCACTCCTGGCAAATTTCCAAGATTACACAATACAGTATTAGTAACCACAGTCACCATGCTGTCCATTACATCCCTAGACTTATTCATCCTACATAATTGCAACTTAGTATCCTTTAACCAAAATCTCATTTTCCCATCGCCCCGTCTCTCCTGGAAACCACAGTTCTGCTTTCTGCTTCTATGAACTTCATGTCTTTAGATTCTACTTATAAATGAGAGTATGCAGTTCTTCTGTATCTAGTTGATTTCACTTAGCATAATGTCCTTCAGGTTCACCCATATCATTACAAACAGCAAGACCGCCTCCTTTTTTAAGGCTGAATAATATTCCACTGTGTAAAAATATCACAATTCCTTTATCCATTCATATGTCAACAGACACTTAAGTTCTTTCCATTTCTTAGCTTTTGTGAATAATGCCAATCTTCTGATTTCCTGGCTCCTTTGGGTTCAGAATGGGGCCAAACCTCTGCCTTATTTGAGATAAGATGGATCTCCTTTCTGGTCTTCATCTCCTGGTATTGAACCAAGACAAACTTCAGAAACAGGAAAGCCTTCGACAATGTCCTTTATTCAGCAGGCAATGCTGTCTATGGTGAAGGATGAACAAATTCTGGTCTGATCACCACAGGCCACAGACTGTGGGAGGTTCTAAGGGAATCGGGGCTTATATTACTTTAATTCAATGTTCCTTGAAAGAGCTGGCCATTAATTTGAAATACATTCATAGGGAAGACAGGGCCGTAGAAAATCAGGAGAGGAAATGTAGAAAGATATGAGCACCGCCAACCCCTTCAATATCCTGCCTCCACATGTACACGTATGGGGAAGACATAGAGTTGCATGGAAATCAGACTTTAAAAATTAAAGTGGAAATACAGGTCCCAACATAACTCACCATATCAGCAGCATTTGGGGGTGGGGAGGGCGAGACATCAACCATGTTCTTCAGTGAAGTGTATTTTATGGTAGGCAGATTATTACAAAAGTACTTGCATGCAAGTGCGCGCGCGCGTGTGTATGTATGGGGGGGGGTGGCAAGGTAATGGGACAGTGGGTGGGGTCTGTAGTATCTGATGTGTATATGTCCAAAGAAAACGTGCATTCTCAAGGTTAAGATATCTAATTTGGCAAAAACTTGGGGTAGTCAGGACCTATGAATAACTTTTTTTTTCATAGCACACTTTCCCTTGAAGAAAATTTAGAGCTGCTCCAGTCACCTTTGCTTGGGGGCTACAGCTTCAACAGTAGGTCTTCTTCAGACCCATTTCTAAGGAGAAATTCAGATCTGTGGTTAGTTGGTGATGCTGATTCCAGGCCAGGTGTTTTTCCCTTTTGTTAGAAAGGGAGAGTTAAGAGAAAACGCCAGTGCATGAAAGGCAGTTGAAGATAAATTTATCTATAAACTTAAAAAGAAACGGGTCTATAAATGTATAAATCTAAAAAGAAATTATCTATAAATTTAAAAAGAAACCCATGATCTGAACACCTGTTTTGGCTTTCATAGCTATGGACACTCCTGGGAGTAAATACTTTTTTCTTTCCTGGAAAAGCTGAGTTAGAAAGGAAAGTAAGTGGATATATATTTTAGTGAAAGCAATGAGAGTTATACCAGGCTCATCTCTTTCAGATAAGGTGAGAGAGGAAGAGTTAAGAGGCCTTCTGGTCTGGGTGGTTCCAAGCTAGCCACAGATCTTCTGAATCAGACCCTCTGAGAGTTTTCCTCCTGCTTCATTATTAATATATCTCTTCCCTGCATCTTTCCCTTCAGGCTCTTCCCACGCCACCCACTTTTCCCATCCTGCCTAAACTTATAAAGGGATTGTTTTCAGGGCACAGAACAGCAAATACAATGGGGGGGAGGGGTCTGGACAGCGATGTAGGAGAATAAATCCCACAGCACTTCTGTGACCCCGTGCCCATCACCTCCAGAATAAGCCTATGCTCTCAGTGAATCCCTTGTTCCCCCACATGCCCCATGGATGACATCTTTGTATCTTCACAAGATTCTCTCCTGCACTTCCATCCTATTGCTTTGGTTCTGACTCACTTCCTGGTTTTAGAGGATTGGGGGAGGGAATCATCCCTATGAATGTCCGGTCAGATTTGTCCTCTCTGCTGCCAACAAACAAGTCCCCAGCAGCAGGATGAGCCGTTGAATTTAAAGAGCATTCCGGACCTCTCTTGCCTTCCCTGCCCTCCCTGTTGCCTCGGGGCTGAGAGAGGCTCTTTTCCTCCGGGGACAAGACCTGACTCTGTGCACAGGCAGCCTGGGCCCCTCACTTACTCTCCTCTCTTCTGTCCACCTGACAGACATCTGTCCTCCTGAGGGCCCACCTCAAGCTTTACATCCTGGTCACCTGACCAGCCTAGCTCCCAGTGACCTCGAGCATTTATGCTTTTTCCATCTGCCTCTTGGTTCTACCTGTGTAGTATAGTAGGAAGGTGTGTGAGCATTGGAGTCAGACTCCTGGGTTCAAAACCTGCCTCTACCACTTACTAGCTATTTGTAAGCTAGAGCAAGCTGCTCCATTTCTCTGTGCCTCAGTTTCCCAGCTATAGAAGAGGAACCCTGTGGTGAATGTTTCCTGGAGTTACAGGGAGGGCCGGATGAGATTAATGGGAATGAGTGTTGAGAAAGGTGCTTGCACATGGTGAACACCCAATAAATATCATGCTTCTTCTGCCTGTCTCTCCAAGTTTGCCAGAAGTCCTCTAAGGGCTGAGGACCCTGTCTTGGTACCCAAATACAAAAGCTACACAACTAATATGAGACTGATCACCTTCATTTCATAGGCTAACAGCCCACACAACAGTAACATGTGAGGTTTGGAGCCTTTCCTATACCCTTAAGCCTTGGGGAATGGAATTTAATATTGTATCACAGACAGGGCAATAGACTCAAGAGAAAAAACACACATACACACACACACACGCATGCACAGCATGCACAGATTTGTCCAAGGTGCCTGAGTTAGCAGGATGCCGACAGAGCACAGGCATAAAGAGGGTCTAGTCCTATGCAAGGCCCCTTAAACTACTCTTCCTTAGCTTTACTCTGTCCAGCATCCCCTTTCTGCATCAGACCCACAGTGGCAACATGCATTTCATTCCTTTCACGTAAGTTTCCCCTCCATCCAAACTCCTAAGACAGGTCTGGTCAGTTCACCTGGACAAAGAACTGCGTTCCATCCTGGCTGTGCCATCATTCCCAGCATCTCCCCCTCTCCCTCACTGTCGGCACAAGCGGATTCCTGCTCTGCAGAGCTGCATCTCTGGACTGTAAGACCCTGAGAAATGCCAGACAAGTTGTTCTTCCGCTCAATGCTACTGCCTTCACCTGGCTGTGAAAACAAGACTCTCTAAAATGTTCTCCATTTGCTTCTCTAGTGATTGTGGGGCATGAGTAAGCTCTTGCCCTACCTGAAGGGCTGTTTGGCACAGATTATGCAACCTAGCAAGAAGCACGTCAGCCCCACTGGTTATCAATGGCTGCAGGACCCAGAGGGTGCACAAGCCTCAGGCCCTGACCTGCGCCCTCTCTACTTGTGGCCTCAGCCCTGCAGGAGGCACAGCAGCTTTTTCAGAGGCTCAGAGGCCATGTGGGAGCGAGCTGGTGCGAGATCCTCATTCCCAGGCCAGGGCTGGGGGATCAATGGCACCAAAAACCCACATCTGCCCCTCTGCAGAGTCTGATATTCCCGTCTTCTCAGGACTGCCTTCGGGCTGTAAATCCATTTTTTGGACTTACCCAAAGTGATTTACTCAGAGGTGGCAGGCTTGCTTTTTGGAAATCTTGCAGCTGCTTCTGGGCTGCCTAACCCCAGGACTGTGGCAGACAAAGAGGAGAAGCCGCGGGTGCCTGCTGCCCCCACCTTCCATGCAGGGCCTGTAGCAGGGCACACCAGGGTCCTAGTGTTTGTCATCTGACTTAGCACAGCTTTTACGCTAGTGCTGTCTGGGCACGATGTGAGGTGCAGAGAAAAGGAACTGCATCTTTCACATTCATCCGCAAGGCTGACACCCTCACACCACAGCTCCCGGAACCCAACAGTTTGGCACCACTGCTTCGCATGCAGGTCATCCTGTGTGCGGACTGTCCTAGCAGGCACACCCTCAGAAGCTCTGACAAGCCATCTTTCAGATTGTCCTCTGGAAAAACGTCCTAAAAAGATTTAGCCTACTGCCTAGTTTAATTTGGTGTTGGTTACGAAGAGCTAGGAATCTTCCCTAAAATGCCCGGCTTAGAAAAAAGACAGCTCCACATGCATGAGTGCCAACACGTGCAGGAAATGAGATGAGCGCGGAATGGCTACTACTACAACACACACACACACACACACACACACACGAACCAAAATACATAGCACAAAACAAAGCTTTACTGTCTGATTTCAACTGTTCTCCACGATCACCCATCCTCTCCCTGCCAAAATGCACAGCGAGGATGGCAACACAAAAATAGGAACATTCTTGCCAGTGGGCCTTGCCTTCCCAGACGTAAGGATTTTCCCAGCTTACCTGCGTGGGTCATGAACTTCCACGGAGAACTTCTTCTCTCTGAAATACAGGTTTTCCAACTGCCTCCACTGGAATATCTGGACAGAAAGCAATGCAGTTTAAGTTCAGAAGCGCTTGGTTCATGCGGCCACAGTCCTCCCTTTGCCGCTGAACTTCTGCAGCTGGCAGTTTCCTTATCGAAGCAGAGACTGTACAGTTGTTTTCGCCTCCTCCGCCTCTCGCTACACACACACACACACACACACACACACACACACACGCTCTCCAGTTCAAAACCTGGCAACGTGGGTGTGGATTTTCCTGCAGGTTCCTGAACGAGAACAAAACAAGTTCTTTTCAAGTCATTGCCGGCTGCTCTGCCTTTGTTGAGTTCTCCAAGGCAGTTCCCAGCTCCACAGAAGTTTCCCTCCAAGGTGAGGGGCGGGGAGAGCTGAGCGGAGGCAGGCTGGAGGCTGGAGGGACGGAGCAGCACCAAGCGCTGGGCAGGAAGCAGTAGCCATCTGCGGGAGGGCTGCCTGAGGCTTCCTCCCTCCAGTGCTGAAATGGGAAGGCGCTCAAATTCCCAGCCTCCCATCGGGACTCTACTTCCTGCCCACTAATGTGTAAGAGCTCAGACTCACCCTGGTGACGAGGCTGCTCAGGAAGCCTCCTGAGGAGGGCGGGGGCCGCCTTGACCTTATTCTGGGCCAGGGAACTCAAGATAACAATGTGCGCCTGTCAAGCCTATACTTCTTTCTACAGCACAAAGAAACCAAGGGTCCTGCAGCTGCCAGGACACGGCAGCCACCAGGGGGTGCGCAGGGAGGGGGAACAGGGGAATGGAGGCAGTCCTGAAAAAAAAAAAGGGCAGTAAAAAGAGCTCCCCCTCAGGCACTGGTGGGCATTTTTCCTTCCAAGAGAGCACCCTTTAACTGACTGCAATTACTGGGGACAATTAAGGCTGCAGCACTGCTGGGCAGCAGTGGGGAGGGGGGTGTTTTTATAAGATGAAAAAGAAAGTTACTTAACACTCTAGGAAATGTCAAAAGAGGTTGGAGTGATGCACACATTACTAATATTTATATTTATATTTGATGCATACCGAATCCCTTCTGTACTAGTAGTCTTAGAACTGGAGCTTATTTTCCTCAAAGGAGGGTAAAGCAGGAATCCTCCCGGCTCCTCCCAGAGGCATATGCTTTTCAGGGTGTCATCCTAGACCCAGACTCCTGTTGTCTGGGGCTCCTGACCCTCTTTGTCTTGCTCACAGTTTCTTATTAAAGGAATGAATAATAAAAAACGATTTCTAGGACCTTTTACCCCTTGAGACAGCAGGGATGGACCTGCAAATTATTATGCAAAGTGAAATAAGCAAACCAGAGAAAGACAAATATCACATGATCTCACTTGTTTGGGGAATCTAATGAACAAAATGAATTGACCAACAAAATAAGACCCAAAGCATGGAGGCATGGAACAGCCTGATCTTGGTGTTGGGGAGGGGGTGGGTGAGAAGAGACAAACCAAAGAACTCATATACCTATTATGCATGGCACATGGACACAGACAATAGGGTGGTGAAGGCCTAGGGTGGGTGGGTAGGGGCTGGGCAGAGGAGGATTGGGGGGGGGCGGGATAGGAGACACCGGCAATATTGTCAATAATAAATATATAAATATTTAAAAATTAAAAAACACATACAAACAAAAACGGCTTTCTCTTCAGAACCTGCTGGGCAGAATTTGATGACTGTGCTATGTGCCGAGGAGGACCTCACTCTCTTATATTAGAGCCACCTCCGTGGTCCATAGTTCATATAGGACATGCCACTATGAAGCCAAGGAGCTATACTTTCTTTCTTCTTTAGGGGTGGTTCCAAGTAGGCCCAGAGACGTTTCAAGGAAAGCAAGTGACCCAAAGCCCTGCACTGGCTCCGACAGAGTGTGTGGGGCACAGATGAAATGCCGCCTGTGCAGAGCCTAGAGGACTCGGAGGAGAGGGCTGAGCCTCACTCAGGCTCCTTGCTGATGCCCGTACGCTGATCCCTCAATGAAAACCCTCACAGCTTCTCTCTGACCCCAGCTTGTCAGACTCTTATAGACAGTCCACTTGAACTTAACCACAGCAAGAAAAGCAGCAGAACCATCGGATCACTGACACTGACCTTATAACCCAGCAGAGCACAGGGTCCAAAGTGCAGCACACAGGCTCTGGAGTCTGACGGCATCTGTGTGAGTCCAGGCCCTCCTACATCTAAATTGTTTGCTCTTAGGCAAGTGACAACACTTTTTTTTAGCCTTAGTTTCCCTATCTGTGAAATGGCATTAATGGCCCCTTCTAGGTACAGCTCATTGGCACAAAGTAAGCACTCAATGAACTTAGATCTTATGATTCCTAATTGTTCTGACTTCTCTCAAAACCTGGGACATAAAAATGAATAACTTGGAATCAAACTTACTCGTTTCTTAAATTTTTTTTAAAGCTGAAAATATTTTATTACATTAATAATTCCTCTTCTGATGCCTCAGCCACTCACAGATGGTGTGGGTTTTTTGTGTGAGTTCAGTGGGCTTCTTTCTGTATGTTTCCAAACTGCTCTCATCTCCTGGTTAGCAGACATCAAAGAGCCCAGCACTAGGCTCAAATCCAATTTCTATCAAGCTCTCACAATGGGGTTTAAGAAAATACAATTTGATTATTTGCATGCTGGGAATCTCTAAGGAAGTGTACAGAATAATTCCCCTCTCCCCCCCCTTTTTTTAAAAGAAGAGGGTGGATGGAAGATGGCTGGTATCTGAGGGGCATTCTCAGCCCTGTGCTGCCTCCACCATGGCCAAGACCACCGCTATCAGCCTGTGGACCCCAGTCCCTGTGCTCAGAAGAGCCCATTTGGTTTATTGCTCTGCTGTCACCATGTTGAAATTCTCTGTAAGTTTGGATCAAGGGCCCTGCATTTTCATTTTGTGCCCAGCCTACAAACTATGTCCCTGGTCCCCACCATTGGTCCTGGCTGGCTCTGGTGCCACAGGTACTGCATTTGGGGTAAGGTGCCCAAATGATCAGAGTGCCCCTCAGATACCAGCCATCTTCCATCCACCCTCTTCTTCAAAGAAAAGGGAGAGAGAGGGGGCGGGGAATAATTCTATACACTTCCTTAGAGATTCCCAGCATGCAAATAATCAAATTGTTTAAACCCCATTGTGAGAGCTTGATAGAAATTGGATTTGAGCCTAGTGTTGGGCTCTTTGATGTCTGCTAACCAGGAGATAGGCAGCATTTGGGGTAAGGTGCCCACCCAGAGTCTGCTGTCCCCTCTCCATCAGGAGGAAAGAAAGTAAATCTGGTGTGAGGGTGCCAGCAAACACCTCTCTTGGGCCCTTTATTTGGACTCCCCCAACCTGGTGAAGAAACTGAGAGTGGCTGGTCCCTAGCAGCTCCTCCCTCTCCAATGCCTTGCAAAATAGAACAAGCTGAGCTTTCCCTTGAAGTGCTCCCCATGTAGTTGGTGTGGAGAGCTGAGCCTCTGCCAACGGCCCAACCAAACCACCTGGCTCTGCTGTGGGCCCTCAATCTGCTGTCACTGCTGCCTCCCCGGCTCCCATCCTGAGCACTGGCTGCCTGGCTCTGGCCTCTCCCAGGATGATGTCTGCAGACGTTTTTTAACAGGAGGCAGAACCATGGCTTTCCCTCATGTCTGCTCTAAGCAGGGGTTCAAAACAACTTTTTTGGAAAAGAAATACTAGAAAGAGAAGTGGAAGTGAGGTGATTGAATGGGATAGTTTTTCAAGACCTGATTGCATTGGGACATGAGCAGAATCCCAGGAATCAGAGGAGATGCCCCTGTGGGCACACTGGCCTGACCCTTTCTCCTCACTTAGGGAGGATGTGGGATCGGGCAGCAGGGAGATGAAGACAGCAGGATGCAGCTGTGCCTGAGGGGCTGGCCACTAGATGGTCACTTCTTGCTATAAATGCACTGTCTCCTCATAGAGCACAGCTCCAAGGCCCTGCCTGCTAAACCCTCCACAGAGCCTGGCAGGGAAAAGACAAGAAGCAAATAGATACAGACACTTGGCCTTGCCTGCCTTTATAAACAGGCCACGCTGGGCCCATAGGTGCTGGTTTGGGGCAGCTCCTGATCGTATGTGTCACTTTAGGAGAGCCTTCCTGGGTCTCTGCAGCTTCTCAGACACCAGGTAAAGATGCCCATGTGCTTTGTGACTCCAAATGAAGGCCCATCAGACACACATACAATGATATTATGTCTGTGCTAGTTCCCTTAGGATTTGGTATAAGCTTTGTGGCCAATTATGTCCAAGGAGCTAATTAGAAGCTCAAATACCTGGGTCTATCAATAATCAAAGGATTTATTAATTAATACTATCAAATCAAGGCCATTCTAATAAACTTCATTGGGTATGTTTAATAGGTCTGTAAACACTCCTTCTTTGATCTTTTAGCATCCCTGAGCAGAGCGAGTGGGAAACTTTCTTCTTGGGGAAAGTGAAGCCCAGAGAAACCGATTAAGGCCACACAAAGAGCCAGAGAAGGAGCCAGAAACAGGAGTCAAGGGCACATGCCCATTAATCTAACCTCTAATATGCTCCTTTCCACATGGGCCCACTAATTAGTGGGAAGAGCACTCAGTCATTAATGGCTGGTTCATTTTATGAGTGGAATGATTTCTACAAATAAGCAACAGTGTGACTATAAGTAGGAAATATAAAAGCCAAATCTTTTTAGTCCTATAGAGCAAGTATTCTTCCCTTCTAGATGATGTGATTTCCTTCTCTTCTTAGAGACCTGTATGACTCTGGTAGTTTACTCAGGGATGCCTTATCTTTCAATCAAGGACTAACTGCAAAAATCATGAGGACAAGGAACAGCTTTAATAATTCACTTGTCCTGGTTCAAGTGTAGAGAAACTACTCGGAGGTGTTTCCATGGAGATGAGACGGTATCTGTCACCACCTTTGGGACCAGGGCTGGTAGTGGATGTGGAGTTGTAGTTTCTTTTTCTTTTCTTTTTTTTTTCTTTAATATATTTTATTGGTTTTTTACAGAGAGGAAGGGATAGGGATAGAAAGTTAGAAACATCGATGAGAGAGAAACATCAATCAGCTGCCTCCTGCAGACCCCCCACTGGGGATGTGCTCACAACCAAGGTACATGCCCTTGACCAGAATCGAACCCAGGACCCTTGAGTCCGCAGGCCAATGCTCTATCCACTGAGCTAAACTGGTTTCGGCTGGAGTTGTAATTTCTGACCCAGACTTGTATTCCCAAGGGATCACAGATCTTCCACTTCCCCTTTTTGGGACTCAATGTCCTTAAGTCTAAAATAGGAGATGGGACACACTCAACCAGGAAGAGCAAAGAAACCTGGCTAATAAATACCACCTTCCAGCCATGAGTGTGAAGGATGCATGTAAACACTTCATGGGCAGGACTGGTCACTGGTCCTATTAGCTGGGCTGCTGGATTCCCACATCCTGTGCAAGGCTGGCGGTCGGGGCAGGAAAGGGCTAATGTTCCCTCCCGCCACCACCGGGGACAGAGAAGGGGCCTTGACTCCATGAGACTTCCTCCCAGCAAGTGTTTACCGAGTGCCGGGACAGCACGTGGGTGGTGGGTGAGCTCACAGAATGAGGCGGAAATGAAGTCTTGAGAGCAAGCTCACTCTGGTGGCTCTGATTCTTGACCAGGCTTCAGGGAGTCTTGTCTTCCTCCTGTCCCTGAGGCTGAATCATCAAGCCTCTTAATGACCTCTCTCTGAGTAACTTCCTGCTTCTCCCAGAGGGACCATTGCACAGAATGCCAGCAACCATCTGGTCCAGCTGCCTCCTTCCACAGATGAAGAAAGCCCAAGGGAGAGAGGTTAAAGGACCGGCACAGGTTAAATTAGGAACTGATGCTGGGGCCCACTGTTGTGACTTCTGTCCTGGGCTTCTTCTAACACACCAGGAACACCTGATGATTAGCGAGGACAAAGCTGTTTCAAGCCTATGATTAAGTACATGATCACTTCTTCAAAGGCCCTTAGCAGTCTGCTTGATGTCCAGTGCTGTCTTAACACCAGCCACGAGTTGTCTTCTAAGAAGAATTAAGATTCATGGCCAGGAATCGTCTCCCTCCGGGCCCTTAAGGAAACATATATTGGAAAATGTACTTCTTTATGTCACTTCTGCCCTGTTCACTTTCTGGAAGGGCTGTCACTCACTAATCTCTGGTATGTTGTAAGTCGTAAGCATCTATAGATGCAAGCGAGTGTCTATAGCCACAAGCCTCGAATATTAACTCTGGTTGCCCAATTTTAAAATCAGACTCGCTTAGGAACATCTCTGGGTTTGTAAAGAAAATTATGGTAACTTAAATTCGTAAATATTCTAGCACATATGGAAGAAATGGAGATGGTTTTCATTTTGGGTGCATGGCAGTTCACTAGGTAAGCCTTCAGTCAGTAAAAATAAGCTGCCCCACACCCTGAGGGCTACAGGACAAAAGAAGGAGTGAATGGAGTTTAGTTAAAATGGAGGTGCACCACAAAGAAAGCCAGGCCTATGTGCGCAGAAAACATGATGAGGCTCTGCTGTTCCAGGAGAACCCATTCTAGGAACAACAGAAGCACATATGTGTTTTTAGTGGGTTAACACCATACCTCAGAGATCTTGTATCAGTTACATAGGCATGCACTCTATGTTACTTTACGCTTAAAGAAAAAGCTAGGCCCTGGGGTTTTAGGGAATATCTAATGCCCCATATCCTTTCCAATCACTCAAGTAGTGGTGTCTACTTTGTATGGGCCTATGCTAGTAGGAAAAGGAAGGACATGATGCCTAATGCATACTTATATTGTAAGGAGCTCACAATCTAAATCTGGTTGGGAGGAGGCAACATCCACAAAGCAGACAGTATTCATGTTACATGGGAACTTAAAATCATCTTAGTTCATTGAAAAAGACACAAAGAAATGGAAATATTCTGTGCTGATGGACTGGAAGAATTAACATTCTTAAAATTCCAGTGTTTCCTAAAGCAATCTACAGTTTCAATGCAATCCCTATCAAAATCTCAAGAGCATTCTTCACAGAAATAGAACAAAAAAATACTAAAATTTATAGGAAACCACTAAAGAACCCAAATAGCCAAAGGAACCCTGAGGAAAAACAAAACAAAACCAGAGGTATTATAACCCCCACCCCAACTTCAAACTATATTACAAAATTATAGTAATCAAAACAGTGTGGTATTGATCAATAGATAAGTAGACACACAGACCAATGGAATAGAATTAAGAGCCCAGAAAAAAACCCATACATATAGGGACAAATAATTTATGACAAAGGAGCCAAGAACATCAGTGATGTTTTTGTGGATTTGATTCCAATGGCAAAGCAGAAAAAAAACAAAAACAAACTGCATCGAACTAAAAAGCAATTGTACCATCAACAAAACAAAAAGGCAACATACCAAATGGCAGAATACATTTGCAAATTATACATCCAATAAGAGGTAACATCCAAAATATATCAAGAACTCATACAACTCAACAACAACAAAACAAACAACCTGATAAAAAAAATAGGCAGAGGATTTGAATAGATATTTTCCCAAAGAAGACATACATCTAGTCAACAGACACCTGAAAATATGTTCATCATCACTAATTATTAGAAAAATGCAAATCAAAAGCACAATGAGATTATCACCTCCTACCTGTTAGGATGGCTATTATCAAAAAGACAAGAAAGAAGCCTTGGGAGGATATGGAGAAAACGAAAACCTGTGCACTGTTGGTGGGATTATAAATTGGTGTCACTAATATGAAAAACAATATGAAGATTCCTCAAAAAAATTAAACTAGCACAACCATAGGATTCAGTTATTCCACTTCTAGGTATTTATCCAAAAAATACAAAAACACTAATATGAAAAGAATATATACACCCCTATGTTCATTGTAGTATTATTTACAATGGTCAAAATATAGAAGCAACCTAAGTGTCCAATGACAGATGAATGAGTAAAGAAGATGTGGTATGTACACATAACCAGGAATACTACTCAGCTATAAAAAAGATGAAATCTTGCCATTTGAGACAACATGGGTGGATCTTGAGGATATTATACTAAATAAAATAAGTCCAATGGAAAAAGACAAGTAGTGTATGATTTTACTCACATGTGGGATAAAAAACAAAACAAACTCAAAGAGGTACCTGGTAGACAACAGAGGGGTGATTATCAGAGGGGGAGAAAAGGAGGAGGGATATGGACAAAATGGGTCACATGTATGGTGATGGATGGAAGCTAGATCCTTGGTGGTGAGCATGCTACAGTGTATACAGATGCCAATTTACAATGTTGTACACCTGAAGCCAATGCGACCTCAATTTAAAAAATAAGAAAATCATCTATAGTTTCTGCATCAAGCTTTTAAAAATCCATAATTGATACACACCTTTATGTAGTGTTTGTCTCAGATAATCAATATTCATCCATCACTTATTCTCTGTGGTTTCTGTTCATCACTTTTTGGGGTAAGAATGCTGGCTTGGAAGTCAAGAGGCCTCAGTGACACTCCTGACATGGTAAGTCCCTCTGCATCTCAGCTTCCTTTTCTGTGAAGGGAGAGGTGTGCGTGTGTGGGCATTCCTACATCCTGTGGGCGGATGGAAAGTCAGCACTGTAAATCTCCAATGTCACACTGCTCCTCTTCGGACTTTAAAAATCGAGTGGCTTGTCTTAGAACATTTCCTACTTATGGGAGACAGTACAGGCTAGTACTGATTAAAAGCATGGTTTTCGAAGCCACACTGTCTACCACTTACTGGGTGTGCATTGTTAGCAATATAATTTGTGTCTTAGTCTTTCCATATTCGAAATACTATTACTAATAACAAGTTTTATTTTCATAGGTCTGTTGTATTAATACATTAATACTGGTACATATAAAGTGTGTAAAAAGGTAGCCAGTATGTTTACTCATTTGCACTTTGTAGGCAAATTACCTGTGAACACAGTTAGCCTGTCTCGGAGGGCCTGATTTGGTTCCCAGTATAGCCCAGTGGTCGGCAAACTGTGGCTTGCAAGCCACATGCGACTTGTGAGCCGCAGTTTGCCGCTCTGTTGACTAATTGAGTTTGCCAAACAATGGTATAGCCCATTCCATGCAATACTGAGCCATATTACAACTGGTAATTTTTTCTCAGAGTAAAGGTGTCAGCAGTCAATACATTTATTTTTTACTATTGAGTTAAATAGCATCTAGCTATTACTATGTTCTTTCCCCATCCATCATTTACATGCCAGCATTATTCTTTTTTTTAAATTATCTTTATTGTTCAGTTTATTAATTACATTGGTCCCTTTTTTCCCCCTATAGCTCCCCTCCACCCGGTACCCATCCCACCCTCGGCCCTCCCCCCAACTGTCCTCTCCCATAGTTGCATGATTTTTTTACATTTATTTATTTTTTATTATTATTTTTTTAATTTTAATTTTTTATTTATAATATAACTTATATTTAATAGTAGTACATATGTTTTCCTTTCCCCCCTATATCCTCCCCCCAGCTTCCCTTACCCCCCAGCACATGTCCCCACCTGCCCCCCTCCCCGCCCCAGTGTCTTTCATTCATTGGTTATGCTCATATGTAAGTTGCATGATTTTTGTCCAGTCCCTTGCTGCACTTCCCACACCCCTTTTCTCCCCAAGAATTGTCAGTCCATTCCCTCTCTATGTCCATGATTTTGTTACATTCACCAGTTTATCCTGTTCATCAGCTTATTAATTCACTTGCTTTTTAGATTCATTTGTTGATAGATGTGTATTTGTTGTTCATAATTTACACTTTTATCTTTTTCTTCTTCCTCTTCTTAAAGAATATCTTTCAGCAATTCATATAATATTGGTTTGGTGGTGATGAACTCCTTTAGCTTTTTCTTATCTGCGAAGCACTTTATCTGACCTTCAATTCTGAATGATAGCTTTGCTAGATAGAGTAATCTTGGTTGTAGAATCTTGCTACTCATCACTTTGAATATTTCTTGCCACTCCCATCTGGCCTGCATAGTTTCTGTTGAGAAATCTGCTGACAATCGTATGGGTGCTCCCTTATAGGTAACAAACTGTTTTTCTCTTGCTGCTTTTAATATTCTCTCTTTGTCTTTTGCTGTTGGCATTTTAATTATGATGTGCCTTGGTGTGGTCCTCTTAGAGTTCCTATATATTGGGGTTCGGTGCGCTTCTTGGACTCATAAGTCTATTTCTTTCACCAGGTGTGGGAAGTTTTCGGTCACTATTTCTTAAAGTAGGTTTTCATTACCTTGCTCTCTCTCTTTTTCTGGCACCCCTATAATTCGGATGTTGGTATGCTTGAGGTTGTCCCAGAGGCCCCTTACACTATCTTCAATTTTTTGGATTCTTTTGGATTGTTGCTTTTTCAGCTGAGTGGATTTTACCTCTTTGTATTTCAAATCTTTAACTTGGTTCTTGGGGTGCTCTAGAGTACTTTTAGGTCTTTGTATAATATTTTTTATTTCAGTCAGTGTATGCTTAATTTCTAGTTGGTCCTTTTTCATATCCTTGAGAGTCTCCTTCATATTCTTGAGGGTCTCCTTCATTTCCTTGTAGGACTCATTCATTTCCACGTTAGTCTTGATCATATCCTTGAGGGTCTCATTCATTTCCTTGCTGGTCTTGCTTATTTCCTTATAGGTCTCGACCTTTTCTAGGAGCCTCTTGAAAAGCCTTATAACCGTGGTTTTGAATTCCATGTCTAGTCGTTTTTTTTTCTCCATTTCTTTCAAATCTGATTTCTTTCCATGTCTCTGCATGGTGGCTGCTTCCCTGAGTTGGTCAATTATCTTGTGTGGTAGATGTCCTACAAGAGACAGTGGCTCAGCTTCCCCAGTTACCTGAGGTGGATATGGGTTGCACAGTCTTGTTGAAGTTAAGCTCAGGTTAATCGTTGTTAGCACTTGGAGGGATTGACCTCCAGGCCAATTGTCTGTGAAGTTCAGCTGTGCTCAGGTTGCATGGGCGGAGTCTCCGGGCCAAGCAGACAGTGTTAGCTCCACCCTATGCGGCCCCAGGGATTCTGTGCCGGGGCAATGGCTGTCAGCACCTCTGAGAGAGAGCCACTGCCAAGCTCCACCCGCTGCTGGAGAATTCAGACTCTCCCCAAATGAGTCTGCATATCCAAGGTCTCACCCAGGGTCATAAAACAAAGCAGTCTGACCGTTTCCCGAATAAGAGAGCAAGTCGCGAGCACTCTCTACGCGGTCAGGGTTACGCAGCTGCGCTGTTCCCAAGTTCACGCAAAATCCGCACAAGCTTGCCTTCTCCACAAGCCGGCAGACCCCTGCAGCACCTCAGCTTCAGCGTACCCTCCCACTGTCCAGTTTTTACCCCATATGATAGTGGGTTCCCTGAACTTTGCCCAGAGCTGGAGAATCAGTCCAGTGGGACGTCTTTTTCTCCCTGTTCAGGAACACTGGCTGGTTTTCAGCCGCCCGCCCTATCCGCTGGCATGCGCTCCAAACCTCTCTCCGTGCGTATCTTCAACGCTGTCCGCTGCTGCTCCTTTAAGTCACAGTGTCTTATCTTCTCTTTTATTTGTGGAATTTTCACTCAGCCAGCTTTCTGGTGATTCTGGAAGGTGTTTGTTCTTTCGTTAAGTTGTAGTTTTAAAATTGCTGAGTATGACGGCAAGATAGGTGTTTTACCTATGCCGGCATCTTGGTTCTCTGCCAGCATTATTCTTAATGAAAAAAATTAAGTTCTGAATACTTTGAACATGTATCAGCCCAAAATACATGGTTGTGTAATTTTCTTTAAAAGATAGCTAATATGGTGCCATGGGCATTTAAAATTTTTTCTGTTAATTGGATTTATTACAATGCAAGGCGACCCAAACTTGGGTTAGCAATCCAGCTGAACTGGTATTGGAGGAACTGTCTTTGGGCTTCTTGGTCCATTCTCATTCAGCCAGGTCCTGGTCCCACTGCAATTCTGGGCTGAACCAGCATTGACCATTTTCCTTCTATACCTTCTAATAGCAACACCTTCACCCTAAGGAGAAAGTACCTCTTGTAATACGGCTCAATATTACATGGAATGGGCTCTTCTAGGAACCAAATCAGGCCCTCCAACAGGGGCCAACTATGTTCACAACTAATTTGCTTACAAATTGCAAATGAGTATGCCCTCCATACCTGCAATGAAAGAGGGGCGGGAGAGGGAGGGGCCCACAGTCCCAGCAAAGAAAACAATGGCTACTTTTCCCCACAGCCAGACCTAATGGGATCAAGATGTTCCTCTGGCGGCTGCCTCCTCCTCACTGTCTAGGACATAAGGTCTAAACTGATTAGGTTAATTCAGTGACAGACACCCAGAGAGGGACAGGCCTTGACTCTTTCATGAATGGTATCTTTTTTACCCCGTCAAAAACCTCTCCGCGTTCGCTTGATGAGTCATTATTTCTAGAGGAGAAAAAAAAAGCAAGTGGGTCAACAACTCCTTCACAGCCTGGAGAGACACAAGCCTTATTTCTCTCGATTGGAGTCCATTTCCTTGACTTTTTCTCTTGGGAGGGCTTCTCTCCACATATTATTTTATTCTGTGTACATTGGCTCTCCTTGCAGAAAGACATGCCATAAAGGTTTGGCAAATGTAAAAGGTTTAAAGAGAAGCTGAAAGTATTTTTCCTTTCTCATCCTCTGCCTACTCATGTCATTTCTACTCTCCTCAGAGTGGCCGCCTGGGTGTATACGAGGGTTAGTGCTCGCAGGGCGAAGCCGGCAGTGAGTCCACCTTGGGGTCTAGCTTTGGGCATTCTAGCAATGAGCACTGTGGCCAGGAGTGTGGCTTAACCCTCTCTGTGCTCCAGGCTTTCCCTGAAAAACCCTCTAAGGCCAACTACACCTGCTGTGACTTGTGTCAATGGGAGGTTTCAAAGAAGGAGTTAGTTTGAGGCATACTTGCCACATCTGAACTATGACGGGCCATTTCACCTGAATGGCAAACACTTCTCTCCTTTTGGCTATGGTAAGGCTTTTTGTTTTGACCACTTTATAGGGCAGACTTTGGGGGAAGCATATGTTTTCTTTTTTGAGGGGGAAGTATGTTTTGTCTTTTTTTTTTGGGGGGGGTGTTGGCAATTGTCGGTCCTCTCATGCCTGGCAGCTCTGTCCAGAGGTGTGGGGTCACAGTAAGCCCCCGATTTCTCAGGGCTCCATGGGAGACAGGGATAGAATGGAGAAGAGGCTGGCAACCAGCTCTATGTAGAAACAAAGGTTATCATATACACATGACTAAAACCTGCATAATGAAGCTAAGGAGAAAAAAAAAAAAGATGAAATGCCAATACTCTACCCTAATGATATTCGTCTGAAACAAAGCTAAAAGAAACGAGTAAGCCACAAGGCTCCCTGTGAATAATTAAGAGTGGCTTACACTTTAAAACAGCCAGTGCTTCGAGAGTTGGCCCAACCTGCAGGGAAAGGGAAGACTTGCAGGCATAGTTCTGTGGGTTCCCAGAGGAGGGGACTGCCTGCTGCCAAAGACCTCAGGTACTGCTCAGCCTCTGGCTGCAAAGCTTCTCAGGAAGCGCGGAGGCCGAGTGGGCACCGGGCCAGGGCTGGCAGCTTGCTTTTCAAGTCAGGCCGTGCTGAGAACACCTGTGGTCTTGCTGGCTGCTCCTGCTCCACAGCAATGGCTGTAGCGAGAGCCTGCCCCACCTCAGCCCTGACTTTCTGCTGGAGGGTCCCACCTGTGCTGGCTGGGATGCCTGAGAGGCCGCCACCTCTGCAGCTGGGGCCCTGGTTGAATTTGGCGATTTCTCAGGATCCTCTTGCTGGAGCAATTGTGTATCTGCTCCAGCATTTTTCCTTCCCAGGAAGAAGAGAGACGTGGGCATGTTTTCCAGAAGTGAGTTTTAACTCCAGAACCTCTGTTCCCAGGAGGGCTGCTCCTGGCTAAGCTCCTCCTCATTCCTGCTTCCCTGCAGGCATTCCATTGTGGGCAGGGCAACTGGGGAGCTGGGACTCTGAGGAAGGAAGGCATGAGGAGGTCTTGGCACCTCCTACTCCCCAGGCTGCCCTAAACCACTTGTTCACCACAGTTGTCCCCGTACCCCTGACTTTCCAGCCTGTGCTAGTTCTCCCATATATTCATATACAGCCTCTGCCAAAGCAATCATCATCCTGTGTTGCAATTCTCTATTTTATTCAAATGTCTTTTCTGCCAGACTCGGTACCTTGAAGGTATTCTCCTGGCAACTGGCCCAAAACCTGTTAAGCGCTCAATAATTATTTGCTAAGTGAATGAATGAGTGAAGAGCTTTTTGAGGTAGGTATTACCTCAATTGAAGTTCAGAGACATTAACTCACTTTCTTAAAATCACACGGATAATAAATGGTGAAAGCTGGTATCTGAACCCTTCTCTGTTTGCTGGAAATGCAGGCAACTCCCATGATATGAAGAGCCATCAGTGGTTGAACTTAAGCATTTTGTTAAAAATACATTTCTAGCCCTAGCCAGTGTTGCTCAGTGGATGGAGCATTGGCCCTTGGACTGAAGAGTCCCGGGTTCCATTCCGGTGAAGGGCACGTATCTTAGTTATAGGATCAATCGCTGGCCCTGGTAGAGGTGCATGCCGGAGGCAACCAATTGAAGTGTTTTTGTCACACTGGTGTTTTCCCCCCCCCTCTCCTCCCTTCCACCCCCTCTAAAAATCAATGGAAAAATAACCTTGGATAAGGATTAACAACAACAAAGAAACAAAAATGTTTCTAAACTTCAAGGCAAGTAGCAAGAGGGCAGCTGCCATGAGTGCCAGCTCAAGAGCCCCAGACTGAACTGCAGCCCTTCCTCCTCCTGGTGGCTCTGTCTGAATGACACTGGCTTGCAAAGTAAATAGGGGAAGTCTAGTCTTGGAGTCTCGGGGCTCCTGGGCTCAAGCTGAAATCCCAGGCCTGACCTGGAGTGACTCCTCACCACTCATTCACCTGGAGACAGCTTCAGTGCCCTCCTAGTGGGCTGGTCCCACCCGCAGGGCTGGTCCCACTTGTAGGGCTGATGCTGAGCCCAATGGCTTGTTCACACTGACTCCCTCCTGGCTGTGTTGGGCTTTGGTGTTGCACAAGTTCACACTTCCAGGAAGGTCATTTCAGCCTGGGTTTCCCCTTTGAATCATGCAGATTTTTTTTAAAGCTCACAGATCTTGCTAAGTATTGCACAGCTCAGCAGAAACAAGCCAAGATCTTCCAAGACAAGCCAAGGCTGCCGGGTTCAACAAGCAGCGGTTCCCAGCCTAATGTTTCCAGCTTCTAAGAAAGACAAGGTGGCGAGATTAACTTGAACTGCTCAGCGGTCTCCAGACTCTAGAAATTCATTCTCTGGGTCCATTTGGTTTAAGAGACAAAAAAGAAAATCGAGGAACAGTCCAGATGGACTGGTAGGGAACTCTGTATATACTTTCCATTTTCTCATCAACAATCTCAGCTTAGAGAAGTCCTCATGCTTCCCTCCTGCCTTCCCCTCCCTTGCAATGTCTCACTCTCAAACCCTTCCTTACCGGGGCTTTGCCAGTTATCCATTCCAATTGGGCCATTACACACACATACGGAGATGTCCTCAATATCAGTGGTGGGTCCCAATAAGCCATTGGATATTCTTCCCGGACTGCTTTCATTCACTTAACAACTCTTTATTGAGTATCTACCACATGTCAGGCACTAGACTAGGCAGCAGGCATACAACAGTGGGAAAAAAATAGATAAGAACTTCTATATGTTTTTGTGAGGGGCGAAGTAGGCAAATATGTACGAAAAGTCTGCAGGAAGAAGGTCAGAGGATAAAAGGTTCCAAGGACAAACCAGAGGAGGCCAGGAGGGGGCTGTCCCTGTAAATAAGGTATTTGGGAAAGGCTGCACAGAGGTCACAGCTGAGTCTCTAGCAGAAGACAACTGGGGGCCAAGGCCATGCAGCTATATGAAGAAATACAGTGGGTGCAAAGACCCAAGGCACCACATGTGCTGGGTCATGGCAGAAAATGCTGAAGTAAACATCGGAGGACAGCGGGATAGGACTCAGCCATAAAAAGAAGGAAGTTCTGATTCATTCTATAACATTGGGGGGGGGGGAATCTATAAAAACATCATGTTAAGTGAAACAAGCCAGATACAAAAGCCCACAGATTATGTTTTCATTTATATGAAACTAGAGGCCTGGTGCACAAAATCCATGCATGAAATTCGTGCATGGGGGATAGGGGGGTAGGGTGGGGAGTAGGGGATGTCCCTTAGCCCAGCCTGCACCTTCTCCGATCTGGGAACCCTCGAGGTATGTCTGACTGCCCGTCTAGGCCCAATCCTGGATTAGGCCTAAATGGACAATTGGACATCCTTCTCACAATCCAGGACTGCTGGCTCCAAACTGCTCACCTGCCTGCCTCCCTGATTGCCCCTAACTGCTTCTGCCTGCCAGTCTGATCACCCCCTAACCAATACCCTGCCAGCCTAACTGATGTCTAACTGCTCCCCTGCCAGCCTGTTTGCTCCCAACTTTCCTCCTCTGCCAGCCTGGCCACCCCAAACTGCCCTCCCTTGCAGGCCTGGAACTTCCCAATGGCCCTCCCCTGCTGGCCATCTTGTGGTGGCCATCTTGTGTCCACATGAGGGCAGGATCTTTGACCACATGGGGGCAGCCTCTTGTGTGTTGGAGTGATGGTCAATCTGCAAATTACCCTTTTATTAGATAGGATAGAGGCCTGGTGCATGGGTGGGGGCCAGCTGGTTTTCTTGGAAGGGTGTCCCGGATCAGGGTGGGGGTTCCCTTGGGGTGAGGGGCGGCCTGGGTGAGGGGCCAGTGGAGGTTTTCAGGCCAGCCACGCTTCCCAGGGACCCAAGCAGAGGCCCTGGGATCTGGGATCAATCTATGTCTACAATTGAAACTTTGTAGCCTGGAGCAGAGCCAAGCCTTCTGCTCCTTCCATGGCAGCAGCCATTTTTGTTTGAAACTTTGTATCTTATGCAATGGCAGGCTGAAAGCTTGGCTTCTTTCACTGCCAGGGAAACCCAAGCCTCTGTTCTCTCCAGCTCAGTGGATGCCACCATTTCTGTATCTTTTATAATTGAAACATTGTAACATTGAGTGGAGGCCTAGGCCTACGGCTTGGCTTCCTCTGTTGCCGGGGAAACCCAAGCCTTCCTCCTGCTCTCAGTGGCGGCAGCCATCTTGGTTGGGGTTTATTTGCATAATCTGCTCCTGATTTGGCTGGTGGGCGTGGCTTGTGGGTGTGGTGAAGGTACGGTCACATTTGCTTATTACTCTTTTATTATATAGGATGTCTGAAACAGGTAAGTCCAGAGAGACAAAAAAGTGGGTCTGTGGGTGCCTAGGGTTGAGGGAGACACAGGAAGTGACCAGGAGCTTTCTTGTGGCCTTTAACTGTTCTGACTGGTAAATCCCAGCCTGGATAAATCATGAATCAGTTCAAACTCAGTAAAATGAATTACTTACAAGGAGCCAGCAGTCCTGGACAAAACCCCGGATTCTCCTGTGACTCCTCTTCTTCCCAAGAAGCCTCCTCCTATATATACTACCCGAGTTGTCTGAGGTCCTCCCACCAGGCCCTGCTCCCCGATCCCCATGGGGGTCTCTGCAGATAAGCCTGAAGGCTCTGGGCCCTCTTGGCCAAGGCAGCTCAGGGGGCTCCTCCCCTCTGCTACATGATCCCGCAGTCTTTCACAGGGGCAGCTGGTGAGCTTTCTAGAGTAGTCAATCATAGAAACAGAAAATAGAATGTGGTTGCCAGGGGCTGGGGGAGGGGAAAACGAGGAGTTGTTTAGTGGGTCAGCTTAAATTTTAAAAGATGAAAAAGTCCAGGAGGTTGTCTGCACAACAATGTGAATGTACTTAATATTACTAAACTGGACACAAAGATGGTTCTGACGGTAAGTTTTATATTATGTGTATTTAGAAAATATTAAACGTTATGGTTTAGATGACTTTAAAACCTCTCCCCCTCAAAGGGGGTATAAAGTGTTCAGGAAGATAGAAATTGAGGGAAAGGAGGTGAATGCCTTCTGCAAAGCTAGTGAGAGGGTAAATTCAGGCCTACAGGAGCACCTGACCAGCAGCTGATGATGTTGAGGACAGCTGCTTACTCATCCAGCTGGCGTCAGATGCACTGAAGGGGGAGCCTACCTTAGAGAGGGGAGACTGTACTGTTAAAGCAAGCTTGGGGCTTTCTGGCTCTTATAAAGGACTGGACACACTAATTTCTCAATACAATTTGTCTTGCTACTTAAAAGTGTGGCTTTGCATTACCTGAGAGTGGTCTGAAAAGTCACGGGTCTGACTGCATTTTTATCTGGGGAGAACACATTTAAAAGAGCGCTGTGAGATCTAAGCATTTTGCCTTTTGAGTCCCAGGTGGTCAGTGTTCTTGTCAGACTAGCAAAGTCTTTGGCATTTAAGCGAGAGAAACCATGTCCCTAAGTTACTTGGCTCATGGTTCTTTTTGGCGTGGGAGGGGCCACTTGATGCTGAGGTCTGGGATCCAACAACACTGGTTTTGATTGGCATCTTCAAATCACATCCTAGGCCAGTGGGGCTTCCTGAGTGGTGGGACTCTGGGGCTGACAGTGATTTAGAAGCCAGTGGGCCTCAGGGGGCTGCTGGCCTGTCAGCTGGGTGTTATCTGCATGTTATAAATATCAAATGTGTTTAACCCCGACAGTGCTCACAATCAACGTGGTTGTGTTCCATGGCCTTTTCAGCATTGTCACATGTGCCTGCTCATGCAGGGAGGTGGAGTCTGAGGCCAGGCACTGCTGTGGGAAGTGGATGAGCCATGGGCGACTTCACCCTCCACAAAAGGGACACTGTGTCTATCTGGGGAAGGGAGAAAAACGACTTTCGGTCATCGAGTCAAATCTAGCTCAGGGTTTGGCTGAACTGGAGAACAAAGATAGACCTACTTGGAAATTAGCGTTTTTTCTGTTTTGTTTTTTTTCTCGCTACCACTTTCTTTTGGGAACATGCTGATTTATTCTTCTTTTTAGTCATTAGTCCTTCCTGGTGGACAACGAGCTTGGCCCTCACTGCATTCCTCTGACTGGTTTCTATTCTTCAGATTCTCTCAGCCTTGACTCCTGGTCATCTCTCTCACCCACCTCGCTGATAAGGACACGAGCCCGGGAAGCGACGTGCCTTACAGAATTAGAGCTGGAACTGAGCTCCCCAGACTTCCCCGGGCAGATATCTTGGCACTGTGATGACTAGGAGCCTGAGGTGGGGGCAGGAACGTGGCACCCAAAGAGCTATGCCAGAACCTGCAGCGTGACAGTCTGACACCAGCACAGCCCCCGTGGGGGCAGCTTCAACAGGAATACAAGAACGATGCGCACTGGTGCCCGTGGAAGTGCGGCTTACGCAGCACCAGGCTGCGCAGTGGCCTCCACAGGAGCCTGTGGGAACCGAAGGACCCTCGGTTCCCAGGTCCAATGACCGGGGGGGGGGGGGGGGGGGGGCGGAAATTAATCTTCTTAACAAAGAGACGTTGTTTGCTCTTCGCGGCGATTCACCTCTCCGTTCAGTGTAAAAGAGACTGTAATGATATTTGCTCTGTCAAGGGCAACAGCACTTTAATCTTGGGAACAGGAAACTCATTGAAATGTAAACGTGTTCAAGATGAAGAAAATGAAGACTGTTTTTTGTGTCTTAGAGCCTCCATTTCACAGACATAAAAAGAGAGGCGCAAGAGAGGTTAAATATGATGTTTACTACACATTTGTGCATATACGGGGAAATGAGTTAATAGCATCAGAATGCCTCCTAGGCTGAGACTCTGAGGTTTACTTTGGGCCTTTGAGTGGATATGGAGGTGTACTGCTCTAGGGAAGGATCTGATGTTAGCACAGACTAAAATATCTTCCAACAGTTAAACAGAGTAAAATCACAGAGGAAGTTCCCAGTTTCCTGTCCCTAGAGAGTGGTCCTCACGCTTTTGGCCTGTATATGCATCACCTCCAAGGCTCATGAGAACACAGCCTGCCTCCAAGTTCCTGATTCCATGAGTCTCTGATGGAGACTCGGGGTTTTTAATTCTAACATGTTGCCAGGCAATGGAGATGCCACTGGTCCAAGGGCCGTGCTTTCAGAACCACTGCTGGAAAAACGGTGCTGTGCTGACCTGCCTCTCCATTCAGGACTGAAGGAGTCCTTCTCTTTCCAGGAAGTGGCACCTTGCCCCAGGTCACGACCTTTCCCCCTATGGTCACCTACATCTAATGATTGCTTGAGCACAGGCTTGGTTCTCAGTCTCACGACAATGGCTCTGAGGGTCATTCCAAATTCAAAGTCTCATCCAAGATTTCATTACAGCTCAGCTCTCTCTGCAGAGTCCTGCTTCCTTCCCTCTCCTCACTGGTGTGAGCTTCCTGGGTGTGAATCCAGCTCAGCCTCTGCTTCCCAGGGAGCCTGGCATGCTATACTCTCAGAAGAACCTTTTTTTCAAATATGTTTTTATTGATTTTTAGAGAGAGACGAAGGGGAGGGATAGAGAGATAGAAACATCAATGAGAAAGAAACTTCACCCAGGGGCTGCCTCCTGCACACCCTCTGTTGAGGATCAAGCCCAGAGCAGGACTGGCACATGACAGGCACCTGGTTATTCTCGTATGGGACCATTTTTCTGGAGAGGGTTTCTTATTAACACCCTCTACTGAAGTTCTAAAGCTTCAGCTCAATTCTTGCATGGAAGGGGAGGTGGGGGTCCTCATTCAGAAAGAGAGAATTCAGCTATGCCTATTATTGGAGAAGAGCATGTCTAATATTGATGCTTTGGGAAGGGCATGTCAATGTTCTTAGAATATGATTCCTTTTTTTCGTTCTTTATTGGAGAGCTTTTTTAGATGGAAGACTCTCCATGTCCCCCACCCCATTATTCCTTTGGCAGGCTGATCTTAGCTGTGAGGCAGTAACTCCTAGGTGACCCGTGGCCAGGGCCTGTCACTCACAGGCACTGAACCCTTCCAGGTCCCTCAGCAGAATGAGATCTGAAGGGATGACAGGGAGCAACTAGTGAAGTCCTTTGATCCAACCCTGAAAAAGACCAATGGCAGCTAAACACTAAAAATGCTAAAGGCATTAAGTGGAGTTTTTCCTCTCTGGGGTTCATAGTATGTGCTTTCCAAAGGGGATACAGATAATGGGTTGAGGTAGGCACCCACCCACGGACAGCCAAGGTGGAGGACTCAGCAATCCCCAAATAAGCGAAGTGCATCCAAACAGAAGCTGCAAACTAAGTCAGCAGTGTGCTTAATGGAGTGCTTAGTATGCTGAATAATTTAGCAGGAGACCTCTGCTGGGAGTCAATTCACAGTTAATGGAATATTTCCTGTAAATATTGTTTTCTCTTCCTGTCTCATCATCTCAGACAGTTCAAAAATCTTTACTAACCTGGGGGTGACAGTAATGCATCAATTCCCTGAGCTAATACTCCTGCATCTAAATACTCTTAGGAACCAGAGGAAGCCACACGGGCTTCTTGGCCATGGCAGCAGACCATTTAGTCTCATTCCTTCTCCTAATGCCTCAGAGGGGACTCCACAGTGCTCCTAATTGTGCATCTAAGTGTACATAAAAGCGCCCCTAATTGCACATCAAATAAATAAGTAAATGCTGTCTGCTGAATGCAACAAGGACCAGCACTGCCATTCCTCTCCAGTGGAGACAGCTCACTAAATATGGGCTGGTAAGTGGCTGCAGCCCTAAGTGATGCTTGCAGATACCAAACATTCCTTCTAGGAGGTTTTGTGGAGTCACATGTTTCACACTATTTGTTCTTTAATGCTAACAGCCTCAGCCACAGCCTGCAGGAGGGGCTTTTATTCTAACTCTCTTGGTGTCCCGTTCAAAAAGCATTTCTGTCATAATTTATAATGGTTCCTGAGGATTTGATGGCTGGTCTGTTGGAAAAGTGCCAACTACAAGGATACGATGGGAAGCAGCTCAGTTTGGAACTGGTGGGGAGTTGAGTTTTAAATGTGGGAGAGGCTACGCCGAGACTGGTTTGGCTCAGTGGATAGGGCGTCGGACTACGGACTGAAGGGTCCCGGGTTCGATTCCGGTCAAGAACATGTACCTTGGCTGCGGGCACATCCCCAGTAGGGGGCGTGCAAGAGGCGGCTGATCAATGTTTCTCTCTCATCGATGTTTCTGACTTTCTATCCCTCTCCCTTCCGCTCTGTAAAAAATCAATAAAAATATATTTAAAAAAAATAAAATAAAAGTGGGAGAGGCTAACTTCCAACACCTTTGGTCCTGATGGTGCAAAGAAGGGGCAGATCATCCCAAAGATGAGAGCTTTCGAAGGTTTTTAGAGCTCTGACCTAAGGAATGCAGGTCCTCTTTATCTATCTCTGCTCCATATGACCCCAGTTCTGTAAGAGTTAATATACAACGCCTCTTCAACATACGTCACAAACTTTTCATTCAAATGCTCTTAAGGAAGAAAAAGGGAAAAGTCCCTTTCCTTTTTTTCCTTCCCCTTTTCTCTTGCTGGCTTGGGTCTCTTTGCTTGGCTGTAAATGCAAACACTTCTAATGCCCAAATGCCAACGTGACAGTTTCATTATTCCCTGAAGCCAACAGGACTGTGATGTGTGAAATAAAGGACACCCTTCTTACCCAGCATTCCAATTCTACACACATGAACATGTTGAAATGGAAATTGGCAGCTAGGAGAAAATAGGGTAAAATTACGCAGCTGTGAGATGTTTTTGTTCAACCACTGTGACCTTCCTTCCATCTTTCACCACTGCTAAACCAAGCACTTGGACATGTAGATACTGCCGTTCCCGAATTCTAATACCACACTCAACAACTGTGCATAAAACATCAAACCACAGCTATGGGAAAGAATAGAGGTGAGCTCAGATAAGCTAAAGGAAGTTCCAAAGTGTCTTATAGCATTTCAGTAAGCACAGGAGCACAGGAGTGGGGAGACAGGCTGAGTGAGAGGGAAAACATGGCAGGGTGATGAAGAGAAATAGAAGGACTTAGTGAGAGGTGATGGGACGGTATTGAATAGCTTATAAGAAATTCTGCACCTTTTCCTCAGATACTGTTTGGGGTTCTGCCTGAACTTTTTAAAGAATTCCTATATGTAAGCGAGGGCTAGTATCCTGAAGCATGTAAATATATAATAATTTCCTTATTTAAAGTCCTATTTACTGATTGGCTTTTGCAGGGCTATTCTTCTGCTCATATATTTCTAACTTCTGAGGTTGACCTTGAAGACAAAATGTACACAGAAGCCAAATCACCTTATTTGGGTGTTCCTCCTTGTCTGGGTTTTCCCGAGGTGTGCCCCGAGGGCGGAGAGGCTGGTTTTATTCTCACAAACAGCAGCAGCTTGCATGCTGGCTGTACTTCTGCAAGGCTGGGCGCCCATTTGTTTAGAAGGCCCAGGTAGCATATGGGGTGTGTGATCGGGAGGGGATGAAAATGTCCTCTCCATTCCACCTGTGAGGCATCCTGTGTTTGACTCCATCTCTCCCATAGCTACTATGGGCTTCAAAATGAGGATTAAGCAGTTTAGGGTAGTCTCTGTGACCAGAATGGCAAACTATACCCCAACCAGGGAACCTGGAACCAGCTACTGCCCTGCCCATTTCTGGACAGCAATTAGCCACCCATTTTTAAAACATGTTTTTGGTGGGCCATCTGGAACCACTTGTGTGAACTCTCACAGGAGGCTGCTGAGCTGCCTGGCGTGCTCACGGCTTGCTGACGCTGCTAGAGCTGTGCCTCAAGGCCCTTAGGGGACAGGGAGCAGGGCCCCCCCCCCCCTCCACCACCCCCCCCCCCCCCCGTCTCTCTGAATTGCTGGCTCTTTGTTGTGGCACCCTGAGACAGCCCCAGTAAACGGATCGAAGTGTAAGGCAGGACCTCAGCCGCAGAAGGGCCTCCAGGTTCACAGAGCTGGGCGCTACTCCAGGATTCTTGAGCATTGCTGGGGGCTCAAGATAGCTGTGCCTGACCTGAGGAAGAGGAGTAGCCCCACCTGGAGGGCCATCTTTCACAGGGGCTGGCCCATCTGAGCCCTGAGCCTCAGAGCGTCCCAGCTCTCCTATTCTGCACACCCTGCTGAGCCCAGCTGACCCTCTGGAGGTCGAGTCTGGAAAGGAAGGCCAGGTAGATAGGTGGTGGTGCTCTACACCAGCTCCCCGTTAGAGAGGCTTTCTGAACATTCAGTGGCTGGGTTAGAGAGCGGGCGAGTGGGACTGGGGGAGACGGTGACATCTAAACATTCAAAAGGTTTCACGTGATTTCTGATTTTCAGCCGAGGTTAGGCAACACTGGCCTGAAGCACGGAAGGCAGCCCTTGGGCACCTTCTATGCGAATCTGCACAGGCAGTCGTTGCCGCCGCATGCCTCTCTTTATAGTGACAGGTCTGGAGCCAGGGCACAAAGCTGCTTCAGGGACCACAGGTGCCTTACATGGCCTTGTTATGATGGTGAAGATGCTGATGTAAGAGGAACAAGTACCGGCATGGTTCTTCTTGCAGCTGTGCTTCTTAACTTGGCTCTGGTTTAGTCTCTAGTTTTGTCTTTAAGTCTCATTCCATGTCTTAGCAGAGGCAGGTACACCTTGGGCTTACGAAACTTAGACGTTTCTTCCTATTAAGGGCTTTCAAAGGCCTGCTCTTAATTTCACACTCAGATTGTACATTCATTTCTTAAAGAGCATGTCCCAAATTATATCAGGTGCAGGCCATGCCGCTGGACTACCTCTGTGTCTCACAGGAATGTCATGGCAGGGACCTGAAATCTAATCCCAGCTCCTGGTAAATTTCTCCATGTGCTGAGTGCCTCTCCCTTTTTTTATCTGGTTCAGTTATGCATTGTAAATTCTTGATACTATTGCACTCCAACTGAATACCCAATGTCCTGCTTATCCTAGTTACCCCAATGTCCCTGCAAGCCTCAAGCTCTGTATGTCCAAACTGAACTTCCAGCTTTGATTGGTCAAGAAGCCTGGCATCATTCTAGATTCCCCTTCTGCTCTGCCACCCTCTCCCACCACTGATATAAGGGCCTGCTTTGTAAGGCTTGTCCTGCATTCCTTCCACCCACCTCCTCACAGCTGCCAGAGGATGCTTCCATGACAATGAAAATTGGAAATGGCCACTCCCCTGCTTCAAATGCTCAGTAGTGGCTCCCACGCCTTGAAGAAGAAATTCTCTTAGCAAAGTCTTCAGGGCTGTGGGAGTGGCCTTTGGGCCTCCTCTCGCCCCTCATTCCAGCCCCAATGGTGCATTTCTTCCCCATCATGCACCCAGTTCTCCTTCGTGTGTTTTCCTGAGCATGGGGCTCTCAGCCCACAAATCTCCCCAGCCCATCTGTCCATCTGTAAAGCTTCAGTCCACCCTTTAGGACCCAGCCCCACTGTGCAGCTTATGAAAATGTGTCTCTCCCCTGTAAGCCCAAGAGAGACTCTGTACTTTAATTCATCACCGACCCTCACACAGGCCTGTTACAGCACTGGTACCGGAGGCAATTGCCACACAGCCCTCTCCTGGCAGCCTGGGCAAGCTGAGGATATGATGTGTTTCTTGTTTATCTCAGCACCCTGCAGTCTGCTTGGCACAACAGGTATATACTGAACACTTAAAAATGAGTGAAGGAAAGAAGGAATCAGCATTGACCGCGATGGCTTGGTTGTTCCTCACTGGCAGTAGAAATTGAGAATCTCAACTACTTCCTCACAGGCTATAGAAGAATAGGTTATTTTAAGTAATAACTCGGTCTGAGTAGAGCCAATATCCTAAATAAGTATATTGACCTTTTAACATTTTTCAATGTTAAATGACCTGGACCAGCTCCACAAATGAGAGTAAATGCTCCTACTCAATGGCTGATTATTCACACCTCTGACTTCCTACTTCTTATCTTGAAACCCGTTTTAGAGTCTGAAGAGCTGCTGAATTTATCAGTTATAATTTATTGAGACCTTGGAATGTGTCATACCCTGCTTTGTACATACATCACGTGTTATCTTATTACCTCTTTAATCTTCATTAGTACCTCAATTAGAGAAACAAAGCAAACTTAAACATATTAATAACTTAAACTGAAAACGTATGGGTACTTGTTAATATGCCTTTCAAAATGCTGAGAGAAAGAGAGAGAGAGGATTCCACTGCTGGAGTTTTATGAACTGAAGTGTCCATGTTGGCCTTGGCCTTCTACCAATGCGGGCAATGAAGAGCTGGACAGAGTCTAACTGTGAGCATTTATTCTTGGTTCTTTCAAACAGAAAAACCACCATGCAAGTTGAAGAGAGGACTATCAGTATAAAAAGAAGGAGAGAGTGAAGAGAAAACTGAAGGAGAAAAAGCACAAGCACTTACATGGGAAAGAGGCAGAGGGGAGCAAGAAGAAAGAGACAGGGTGACCAAGGAAAACAGAAGGAAAATAAGAACACAGGGTCCAATTCCTGTTTTACCGATCTAAGTGCAAACTAGAGAGTTTTGGGAGGTAGTCACAAAAAAAATATGCTCTGAATAGCCAGGTGCCTACTGAATTGTTCCCATGACAGGATTCCTTCACAACACTTGTTCAGGATCTTTTCTTAGAACTTAACTGACTTCTGATGAATTGAGTGAAAATCCTCCCCAACACAGACCATTTCCCCCATCAATTTTAAAGAGCTGGCTGAGAGTGGATGGAACAGGATAGGTGGGATAAGCTCAGCTGTATAGTGTACATTTCAATCCTGGGCGTGGCTAACAAAGTCTGGAGAGCAATCTGGAATGACATGATGGATCAATATTGCTTTCTCTCTCCTACAGCAAGTGTGGTTTTGAGACTTTTAATATGTCAGATCCTCTGGCAAATGTATTTCAGGGTTTAAACTATATACCGGCCTCTCTCCATGATCTTCTGCCAGAGGATCTGAATGACAGCTCTTGCCTCAGAGATATTTTTTCTCTTAAAATTTTTCAATTTGTTCTGGTCTGAAAAATGTGTGTCAATGTAAACAAAGAAAACTCAAGCACTGTGCCCCCTTCAAACATTCTGTTCTGTGTTTACAATGACTTTGCAGATCCCTCTCTGCTTTCCTTTTTTTTTGGCAAATGATCTGATTTTCCCCAGATTTCTGTTCACTTCTGAAACACCATAAAATATTTACCAGATTTATAGGAATGCCTCTCACGCCTCTATTTTTCATCTCTTTTTGACCTACAATCTCTTCTTTTAGCTCCCTTACACACACACACACACACACACACACACACACACACAACACGCACGCATGTACGCACGCACACACGCGTGCGCGCAAGCTTAGCAAAAATGCAGATTAGTTTCAGGATTCAAGAATGACCTACCCCTTTTTTCCCCGAAAGCAAAGCACCCCCAGAAATTAAGGAATAGGACAACCCCTCAAAGTTCGTTCGCCCATTTCCTCAGGGAGAGCTGAACCAGTCACACCTTAAATAATTATAAATGCTTACTTTCCTTATTGACAGAAAAAAAAAATTTACCCAGGGAACTCAGGCTGGATTTCTGCACAGTAATTTGCACACACTCACAGTAGCAAGGGTGTGGTGAGCCCAGAGGCCCTCAGGCTGTGCGGCATAACATATTTTACTCACTTCTCCACTGTTCCTGTCTGTCTCATAAAAGCAAGCACGTACCTTCCGTGGCTTCACTTTGTCGTGGTAGTCATACTGGAAGATTCCTTTGTAGCTCAGTCCCAGCCACCATGGTATCCCCTGCTTGTCCTGGAATAGCAACAGGATAAATGTAAGTGAGGGCCAGAGAAGATAAACACCAACAGGAGACCTCCTGGTTCATCTCAAGACAAGGAAAAACAAACTCCTTGAAGTGAACAGAGCCCATCTCTCCACCCCTTACCTTAGCAGATGTGCCCAGTCATCAAATGATGCTCAGGGATAGAACAGGTGTCCTAGAGAGTGCTCTGGCTGGGGACCCATCTCAGTTCCTACCCAGCAGCACAGTCATGGACCTTCCCCCTTTATGAGTAAGTAGCAGATGCCTTGTTCTTTGTTTTCCTGAGATGTTAGGCTTTCAGTGCTGGGCACCACAAGGAAAAATCTGAGATGCTGAACATTCTTAATAAAACGGCCTTCTGGGCAGAGAAAGTGTCATCAACTCAGAGCTAGAAAGAACCACGGGGACAGGGATGACCAGTCCTCAAAAAATCATTTAAAAAACTTAGAGCAGTTTTAGGGTCACAGTAAAATTAAAAGGAAGCTAGGGAAATTTCCAGCCCACCCTCTGCCCCCACACATGCACAGTCTCCCCCACTATCAACATCCCCCCAGAGTGCTGCATTTCTTACATGACACTCCATGTCACCCCAGGTCCATACATTAGGGCTCCCTGTAAGTGCTGTACATTCCATGGGTTTGGACAAATGCATACCGGCATGTATGCGCCATTAAAAAACCCTCTGTGCTCCACTATTCATCACTCCTCCACTCTCTCCCAGCTCCTGGCAACCAGTTTTGCCTATCCCATAATGTCATAGAGTTGGAATCATACAGTAGCTTTAAAAAATGTTTTTATTGATTTTTAGAGAGAGAGGAAGGGAGAGGGATAGAGAGAGAGAAACATTGTTGAGAGAGGAACATCATCAATCGGCTGCCTCCTGGACAGCCCCCACTGGGGATGGAGCTCATAACCTGGGCATGTGCCCTGACTGGAATCACACTGGCAATCTCTTGTTTCCTGTGTCTTTGCTCAACCATTGAACCACACCAGCCAGGCCATACAGTAGCTTTTTTAGATGAGGTTCTTTACTTAGCAACTTGTATTAAAGACACCTCTAACTTTAATAAACTAAAGCAAAGGGTCAGTCCTGATCTACTAAGACTGCTCCCTTCCCTCCCACCCCCCCCCCCGCAGGAGGGCAAGAGTGGGGCAAGAAGATGCTCTCCATGCAGCCTAAGAGGACAGCAGAGTGCCAGCAGGATTGTGTGACTCCTGGTGTTGGACAAAGCAGTAACAATGAAGCCTAGACGTCCTGAGGACTGAATTAGAAATACCAATTCCCTCTGTTTACTCCTTTAACAGAGACCTCTTGGTACCAGACTGTAAGCTGTAATTGTATATTCAAGTAGGATGACTGAGCTGTTAATTCAAGTTCCCAAATGCTAGGAGCTGACAGGGCCCTATCAAGCAGCCTTTCCCTAGATTTGTCCTAATTGCCACATGGATGAATCACCTAATACACCACATTGTATATATCTTGAAAACTTAAAACTGGTTCCATGGTTTTCAAATACCAAATACTTGTGAGGCAAGAGTTACTTCAAGGTAAGCACGAAGCTAAAGGGCAAAATAAATATATTTTTAATTTTTAGAAAAGTTTCAGGGTAAAATATTTCTTTAAAAGTTTTTTAAAACTATAAAACCCTGGTCTTTGCCTCTGCACTGCGGTGATTTCAGAGAACAGGACAAGAGACCCAATGCTGCTGCAACGCTAGGTTGACTAGGTAGGGGTTGTCATCACACCATAGAATATGGCATCTACGAAATCATGAGGCCACCCTACAGGGAGTCTTGCTACAGCGGTTTAGGCTTGTTGGATTCGTATGTTCATTTTCCAAGAAAGCAGGAGAATATTTGCTTATGCCTAGAGATTCCAAAATCCAAATTCACACATGCATTTGGCACTCTAAAAGTCACAAGGCCTGCTTCTGGTTTCTAACACTGCAAAGGAGCGAGCACATTTCTGGAGTTTCATTGGAAGGCAGAAATCATAGCTGTCAGAGGCCACCTTTTTGTCCAGCTCCAGAGCTGATGAAGAAATGGAACATGGGTGTAAGCAAGTAAAAGATTAGGTGAAGCCTTATCTCAAAGACTTCCAATCTACCTGTTTTAATCCATCTTCATCATTCAACATGCATCTCCATAGTCTTTCAATATCTAGAAGACTTTTGTGGGGGTAGAGAAACAAATTCCTTAATCTCTATTTTAATTATAAGTGATGGAGATGAGATCAAACTAAGAACAAAAAGAGAATGTGGTCCAGGAATTCCTGAGTTTCTGGTTCCCATTCTTGAAAGCAGCCCTCCTGGCTATCTATCCCCAAAGATTATTTCCACAACACAGCACGACAGTGTGCTTTCTGTGAAATGCCTCCTGTAATGTCAGGAACTATTGCTGGATCCTTACATTTCCTTTATGGTAACAAAGTGGGCTCAGCCAGCACAGTGGATTTTTAGTCACTTTTTATGTAAAACCCAATTGACTGCCCTCTGACTTCAATGGCCACATTCCAGGACATAGCATTACATGGGGAAATCTCCTTAAAGAATTCACCTTTCTTTTGGGATCAGAGAGAGCTCAAAAGGTTACATCACATTCCTCATGACATGCTACAGAGTTTAGGCTTGAGAAGGGAGGATAGTTGTGATGGTTCTATGGGTTCTATGAATGAGATAAAGAGGGATTAAGAGCTTCCAATGGGCCCTGGCTGAGGGGTTGAGTTGGTTGGAGCATTGCCCTATATACCAGAAGGTCACAGGTTCAATTCTTAATCGAAGGACATATCTAGATTGTGGGTTCAATCCCCAGTTGGGAGGGTATGGGAGGTAATGGGTTGATGTTTCTCTCTACCCTCGCCCCCTTTCTTTTTCCTAGAAATCCATGGAAGCATATCCTCGGATGAGAATTTAAAAAAAAAGAAAGAAAAAGAAGAACTTCCATTGGTAGGAAGAACTATGGTAGGACATCAGGAACTTAACCATTGCAGGCTTTAAGAGATCCTGAGCTGAGCTACTGGATGGGATTAGAGCCCCTGCATATGCCTCAGAACTGGGCTCCACAAAGAGCGTTCCAACATCTGTTCCCATGGTGAAAATGTACACATCCAACTGCTCAATTCAGTTTTCAATAAACACTCAGTAAATCCATGTGCCTGGCACTATACTGGGTTCCAAGAATATATATCCAAATACAATACAGTGTTTGCCATAAAATGCCTGCAGTTTACTGGACGATACAGGCAATTAAATGCATACCAAGGACATGCAATGTGTGCAAGATGCACAGGTGACACAAAGATAGTAAAACATGGTGCATGTTATACTCTACAGAAATTAAAAATACAGTTGGCCAGAAACAGAGAAAAGACATTGGTAGAAGAGAAAGAGCATCTCAGATTGTCTGGTGAAAGTATCTTGAATTCATAAGTGTTTTCTGCTCTTTTTCTCATCATAGAAAAGGACACATAGGTATACCATTACCTATTATTTCAAAGAAGGGGTCCCAATATGGGATATTATGAATAAAGTTAAAGAGAATTTAGAATGGGGTCATGTCACATGGGACTTGCCATCCATCACAATATTGTCCTTGATCCATTTGTCAGCTGACAATCCCAGTCCACCTCTCAAGTTGTCTGCGTGGCATCTGACCACCAAGAAAAACTCTGTCAATTCTGCTTAATGTTTCTGTTCTCTGCAGTTCCATGTATTTAGATGGACTCTTCCTATTGAGAAGCTATGAGGCCCTGATCTTTCAGGGTCCTTCTTCGAATGAAAGGAGGTAGGACTCTGTCATACACACTTTTCAAAAGCGAACCTAAGTGTTGGAGAGTAACTGAATCCAGTCCTACTACCCTAGGACAAAGTTGCTCCAATCCCCCTAAAGATGCAGTCTTCCTGATCAAGTCCTTCCCAACCCCCATGCCCCCCCAAATCTTCAAGAAACTTTTTTTAATAAGAATTTTTTAAAACAATATAGGACAGGCTTAACAACAACCACTAAATGAATTCACTTACCTTCACTGCATAATAGTGAACCCCATAGGTTGGGAGAGACTCCACGATGCTCATGTAGCTGGAAGAGAAAACACACACACACACACACACACACACACACACAGTGTTTAATTGGCAGAACTGCTATCATGTACATATTTATGTATGTGTGTATGTGTGCATGATAAAGTTCTTGGAATGATTATTTACTCGGCATTAACTTGAATTATCCCCTTCCCCCACCCCCAGAGATATGGCTTTCTGAGAAGAAGTGAACACCCTTACATAACAGAATTTCAGGAGCAGTGAGGGGCACTTACTTCACAATTGCTTGACCTCTGGTCTGGCCATTCAGTTTCTTGTAGTGCTCTATCACTCGGTCTTCACTGAAAGTACAAGAAAAGGGTTCTTTTATCACACTTCCTAAGTCAACAGCTGAGCGCCTGCCTAATGGAGATACTTCTTCAGAGCCCTAGAAGCTCCTAAGAAGCTCCAATGATCCAAAAGCTCCTGGAAAAAGGATTTGTCCTGAAGCAGCATTTCCAAACCAATTCAAAAAGTCCATCCTCTCTCAGAGGATTCTCTCTGTCTTTATCTTGGACTTATCGTCACAGAATTAAGATTAGAGCTCAGGTTTGGGGTCAGTTCCTTGCAAGACATGATTCCATGAGAGAAGAGGGATAAGTAGAGAGCACCTCAGTTGGAAAAGGCAGGGGCCAGGGGCCAGGGGACAGGAAGAGGACCGAATGGCTGGACATCAGAGTGGATGCTCTGGCTGAACTCCCTAGGGACTCCTTCTCACTTTCAAATCCTGTCTACCTAGAGCCTCACAGGGGAGGGCAGAACACCAGAACCTCACCAGAACATCCACGCCTACCTCCCCTGCATCAGATATCAAGGTGGAGGGGGAAAGTTTTGGAATTAGGGCCTAGTTAACACAAAGCCTGAAGCCATGATGACAGGCTCAGAAGGAACTCCCTTTTTATCTTCTGAACTCTTAATTCCCAAACAAGAAGAGATCAGCTCTTGCCTTGGGTGGTAATGACTATCCAAATACTTCTTTGACAGGGCAGAGGGCTGGACGGGCCACTCTGATAAGTGTCTTTGGGTCCAGCCAGGTGGGAGCTGAGGCTGCTCCCACTGATGCTTTTAGAAACACAGAGCTAACCTTGGGAGTCTCATGGAAGGCACATTCCAACTGCTAAGGAATCAGGTACAAAAGCTTGGGCTTGGTGACCTGGTATATGGCCTTGAAACCTTGTGATGGACTGTGATCCTAGAGATGGACCTTCAAGACCTCAGTGGTGGATCTTTATTATCTACTATTAACTTTTCCCAGAACTGATCTGAAGGATTTTTCACCTCTTCTTTTCCAGCTAGACCATTTCAGGGTGTAACATGCTCTATATGTTCCTTACTTTCTACTTGGGGGTAATTTATTTACCTTCCAGTTACTATTTTTTAAACATATATTTTATTGATTTTTTACAGAGAGGAAGGGACAGGGACAGAGAGTTAGAACATTGATGAAAGAGAAACATTGATCAGATGCTTCCTGCACACAACCTACTGGGTATGTGCCTACAACCAAGGTACATGCCCTTGATGGGAACTGAACCTGGGACCCTTCAGTCCTCAGATGCTCTATCCACTGAGCCAAGCCGACTAGTGCACACTATTTTAATCTTTATGAAGATCTCTTCATTCTAGTGTTCTGAAACTTGGTGCATGTAAAGTGGTCTGACTCTTCACAAGAAAGCACCTTCATGTACACAGGACCTGGGGTTGGCTCCTACGAGGATCCTTACTGTAGCTGGAGAGCCGTTTCTGTGGCGTCTGGGCACCTTCTGTCCTCAAAGGGCAGATGCAGTCTATTTCTCCTCAGCGCCCACACACCATGGAGTTTCTGCATGGAGTGTGACAAAGCCCTCTCCTGACAGAATTCTCTAGAAGCATCCTCTTTGGGGAGATGCCAGCCTCAGCAGACATTCAGAGGTGGGTCAGGATGTCTCAGGGTTGCCCTTCCAGATTCTTCCCCATCTGCCCATTGAATCCACGCTGCATTGGCACATTTCCTACCTCATGATCTGGAATTTTGTGGGGTCTACTCCTAGATCCAGGGTCAAGCAAGTCTGAGGCTATTTCCTTCTTAGCTCTGAGATAGAGAGGCTGACTGAGCTAGAGATGAAAATCCATCTAGTGCTGCAGCTCCAAACACAATGGTGGCTCAGGGAAAACACCACTGAGCCAGAAACATTGTCAGGCAGCTGTTCTGCTGCTTATGGACTGAATGCCTGACCATGGGTTCTCAACGTGCCTGACAGCTGCAGGGCCCTCCCCCTTCACCTCGCCCACCATCTCTCCTGCTGTCTGAGACCACCTGTGAGGCCACAGTATCTCCCCTCCCCCTCCTCAGCTTCCCCACACTTTTTGCTCCAGTTGAAACACTGTGGTCCCATGTGCCATACAGCTGACCAGGAACACATCCTGCCTCCAGCCCTGCTCTGGCCTCTCCTCAGGAAGTTACAGATAGCCCAAGGGCTTTGCAGTGTCCCAACTACCCAAGACTGGTGCTAGGGACTCACAATAATTATCAGAGCCACTCAGCCAGAGTAAACAGAATAGCAAGACACTATTTGGAGGACAAGGCAGTTCATATAGAAAAAAGACAAGTGACTGGAGCTGGCTCTGTCCTGGCGCTGGACTGGGTCATGTCACTAAAGTAAAGCTCCTCTGCAGACGAGGGGTCCAGGAGACACATGGGTGATGCAAAGGCAAATAAGGTGATAGAGACATGGTTCCCTGTCTTGGAGGAGTCATGGGCCTGCCACTGTCAGTGCCTCTGAAGCAAAGGAAGATGTCTCCATCCTGTGTGTGTGGGCTAGCATTCACAAACTAGGCACTCCAGATAATTTGGGTCAGAGACCTGACCCTGACTGATTCTGTGTCCCTCAGAGCCCCCATAATCCCAACTTTATACCCCAGATGACTCCCTGGAAGGGGAATCTTACTCCACTGTTATTTAGTGTTATGATATACCTCTGACTACTTTCTAAATTGCATTATGTAAAATTTTACTTTCTCCTTCAAGTACAGTCACATTAGGCTGGTATGGTTCATCCCATTTCCCAGGTGGGGAATCGAGGCAGCAGAGGAATAACTGGAGCTCCTCTCGATGCAGGGACTTGGCCAAGGCCCTAGACCCGAAGCTCTGCTCCCGGGGTGTCAATGCTTCCCCTCATGAGTGGGATGGGGCTCCCTATGGTATATTTGGCCCAAGCTAGTCCATCGCATCTGCAAAGGCCAGGGAGAGCAGGTGGGCCCCGAAGAACAGCAAATGCACATCCTTCATTTCAGAATGATCAGGCAATTCGAAACTATGGGCAACTTGATTGAGACTGTGATGTGAGGCATGATTGAAGGCCCTCTCCAGCTACCAAGGGTCATGGTTAAGACTGCAAATGAGGGATGACACTGAGGTAGAGTGGGAAAACGTTTAACAGGCTTGGGAGGTTGGCCCTGTCTCCAGTATACATTTACTACAAGTATGAACAGCATTTATCCCTTTCCTGGTGTCTCTGCTTTTTGAAAGTAGAAATAGGTGGGCTGGAATGTTAAAGCCAACCACAACCAGCCAACAATAATGAAATATGGCGAAGCCCTTTTTGTTTGTTGGTATTTTTAAGCAATTCATCATCCAGATGGCCCCTGCTTACTGGCTTATTTGTTTATCACCTGGGCTATGAAGCCTGAGGGCATGTCTCTCCCCACTGTCCGGGCATCCTCAGGGGCACTGAGACGTGGCTGGGTGCCTGTGGGTCTAAACAGGGACAGGAGAAGGAGGGGTGTTCTCGAAAGACAGTTATAGATGTGGATGGAGAGGAAGATGTCCTACTGACCAAAGAGAACCTGTGAACAGGAAGGGAGGAGTCTGTGTGTGAGAGATAGACACAGAGGGGTCAGGGAGAGAACTGTTTTGGAGGGAAGAGAGAAATTCATCACTCTGAAATGAGCATGGGGTATAAAAAATGTTTGGAAACAAATGAATAAGGAGCTATCTGAGAAATGGATTAGGCCACAAGCAACTCTGATTCCCAAACAAATCACCAACATTACAGTCCCTACCAGCAGTTCTGTTCACATTGTTTCACATTGTTAAACCCTCGTGTCTCTAACTCCTTCACCTCTGGTTTCCTGAAAAGCTTGGGGGGAGAGAGCAGATAAGGTCCAGGGGCCTACGGAATCGCGAGGGGCAACAATGTTCCAGGAACATGGGAACGGGATGCCCTCAGCTGAGGCTCACAGGTGCAGATGGCCAGGCTGGAAGTTCGGAAGAGGACACGTGCGACAGATTCCGTCTTTGAAATAATATAAAGCCGCTAGTTATCCATCCATGTTACTGGAGGAAGAAAGGCAACAAAAGCATTCAGAGGGATGAAATCAGGGTGCCAGCCCACGCAGCACTCTCAGTCAGTTTCAGCCCAGCTGTCCATCCTGGGGTCTCTGGGGGGGGGGGGGGGAGAAATGACTTGTACTGGCATTTACTCCTGTTGTGCCCTGTGTGTCAGCACACCCCAACCTGGCCTGGCCAAGGAATCCCTTCAAATCCCCCACGGGACTGACTAGAAAAGCATCCCACCAAGATGAGCTGTGAGGAATCTGTAAACGTTATGAAGCACATCACAGAAATGTTTGTGTTTGTAAGAGCCACGTTACAGTTTATCAGGATCGACTTGTTCTGGGATTTTAACTTTTGTTTTATAAATGCAGTTCTGATGCTTTTTGGTAAGGAGTCAGGAGGAGGACAGGGAAGCCACCGTGTGCTTTTCTAGGGACAGGGTCAGGGTTGGTGCGCCCAGCAAAATTCAACCTAGGACCCACTGTGACCCAACCCCCAATCTAGGCACCTTTCAGACACCCAACTCACTCAGAATCAGTAACTTCCGGCCTGACAGGTGAACTATGGCTTAATGCTTCATGGCAGCTAACACGGGAGACATGAAACATTGTGAGGAAATGAAAGAATCAACCTCGCTCTTCTGTGAAGAACAAACCCTGCAGCCCTCCCCAAACTCAAGCCTCCCCGCACATCCTGCCATCAAAGACAGGATTCCACAAGGAAACCCGAGCAGCACTTGAAAGGATCTCCAAGGAAGGGAAGCTTTCAACATGAAACTCTAGATTTTTTTTTTTTAAATGAAAGAAAGTGGGGAAAGGAGAGATGTCACACATACTGTGTCATTTAAATAAATGCAGAAACTGGTTTCATGGAGACCCCAGCCACTTAATATACAATTGGGGCCTGGGTGACCCTGTGTGGCCAGGAGGGGGCTCTAGTCTGGAGCCCCACACACCCCAAGAAGGGCTTGCTCCTGGAGAAGCAGCAGCTGGGAGAGAAGCAGCTTACCAGTAGGCCAGGGAAGGGTGCTCCTTCAGGGCTTGGGTGGGAAGCGCTGGTAGCTTCTTCAAGTCACTCCTCACCACTTCATTGCTGCAAGACAGGGGCGGAGACAGAGGGAATGCCAAGAAGCTCACTCACCCTCCAGTGACCATAGCACCAGGCCTCCAGGTGAGACCCCGCATTGGTTCCATTTTAATGAAAAGTGGTGGGGGGAAGGGGTGCTCTCCTTTTATTTATTTACTTACTAACTTACTAGCAACGAAAAGGCACATTCAACATGCAGAGCCCAGAGCTCACAGATGGCTGTGGTTCCTTCTCAAACCCTGCACACAGACCGAGGCCCTGGGTAGCCAGAATCTGGGAGAAGGATCCCCTGTCTGGTTTGGGGCACTGCCACGGGCTCCTGGCGGCTTTTTTTCAGGAGAGTTACCCCTTCACTAATGCACATACTATTTTCTTTGCTAGGATTGACCACACGTTAGAACCTGTTTTCTGGAAGATGACAAATAACTTAGAAATGGAAATTACTCTGGAAGTGTGAAGTAGACTATCTGGTATGAGGAGGAGGTCAGGCACCAGAAGCTCTTTTTCCCACACACTCCCCTGTTCTCAGGTACGGAAGATATATTAACAGCTCCTTGAGTAACCAGAGCACTTCAAATGCTCGGCTCCCCTCTGGACAGATTTCTAGGTGTTTGCGCTCACTCTCTACCTCCAGAGGCAACTAGTGGAACCCACTTGGGGAGGTTCTGTTTCCCTATACTGGTCCATCAAGGCCACTCAGAGCTCACCCTATGGAGTCCTGCCTTGGACCACAGTCTAGCAGATTCCATGCTGTTCACCCCAAACAAGGCAAACACTGGCCACAGGGACCTTGGGCAGTAACATCTAACAAGCAGTGAGTAGCAGCTCAATAAGAAATTAGGAAAGAAGGAAGAAAGGAAGGAAGGAAAGAAGGGAGGGAGGAAGGGAGGGATGGAGGGAGGGGAAGGAAGGAGGGAACGAAAGAAGACTACAGTCATAGATGGGAGCACCTGAGGCATATGCACAACCTCCCCACCCCCCACCCCCCACCAATGCCCACATGGTAACTGGAGGATGTGCCCTCCCAAGTCCCACCTGACTGGGAATGCTGCCCACAACAATGGTACAGCAGCTGCCCTTCTGATACCAAGTGGCACTGGGCAAAACCATTCCAATATTTTCAGTTCATGTATGTGGTGACAAAGAAACACATGTATGGTGGGTGGTGACATTATAACTGCTCCCAGAAAGGGCATTTTTCAGGTGGACTAAGAAACAGTGGTAGTGGTGAGTGTTTGCAAATTCTGGCTTTGAACAAGCACCCAGAAGGAAAAGCTGAACTTGTTTTTGAGTTAATAAACTCAAGTACTGGAACTGTTATCATCTAAGTGGGAAGGCAAGAATTTGTCAATAACCAACAAGCTGGAGGCATTTCTGGAGCCCCTGCTATGTGGGAGGTATGCTAAGGGTACAAAGAAACAAACAAACAAGACAAAAACCCCAATGAGCCAAAGTCCTCAGCTAAAAGGGGCTCACAATTGAGTGTGGGAGGCCAGAGGTAGGAATAGAAAGGTAACTGACAATATGAGCAGTGTTTGATCATGTAGATTCCAACAAAATCTAAAAGTTCAGAAGAAAGAAGGAGCCCCCATGGACTTTGGTGTAGGAACATGCTTTGGAGCAGGGCTTACAGGGAGAAAAGGGGAGGACTGTCAGGGATCTCCTCAATGGAATACAGCAGAGCATGGAGGCCATGTAATCTGAACCAAAGAGATCAATTAGAGTGGCTAGCATATAAGAGGGAATGAAGCTAAATAAAAGAAAGATTAGGCACAAATTTTTTAGGCCCTGCACTGCCAGGCTGATAGAATTCAAACTGATTCAGTAGACAATGTCAGTTACTGGAGGTTTCAAACAGGTAAGCTCCAGGATCAGGAAAATTCAACTCCGAAGAGGGTTTGGAATCGTTACTAATACACTGTTAAGGCGTAGTTAGAGCAAATATTCCATTCACCAAACACTCAAGAGCCCATAAGGATGGAATTCTGGATTTTCTCTCCCCTATTTTGCTCTTCTGAGAAAGGGGAGTGGAGTCCCTGATTCGTCAGAGCCTAGCATGGCACCTTAAATGTCTATCAAAAGGCACTTTTTAGGGATAAACTTTTACTGGATGAAACTGTGAGAAAGGCATTGAGCTTGGTTTTACTCATGTTCATCACGTCTACAGTTTATATGGGGAAGGAAGGAGTTGAAGGAAGAAGGGATTGTCTTACCACCAAATACTAGTTTGTTGGCAAACAAACTTCCCTGATGACAGGCCCAGGTTTGACTTCCTCACTGGAGCTTGCAGTGGGCTCTCAAGCTTTCCCCCAGGGCAAGGTTACACAGACAAATACAATAAGAAATCACTAAAGCATGAAGCCCATCCAAATCCATTACATTCTGGAAGGGATCCATGGCTCTTAAGCCTTCCCCAAGGACATCAATGCAGAAATGTTCTATTTGCCTTTCTGCTGTCTGTAAACATCTGGAGTAACTGAGAGATGGCCACTCCTGTCAGTGAGCTGGCCAAACTCTGTGGCCACAGTACAGAAAGCTGCCCTAGCGGAAGACGGGTCACTCTATCTCCTGAGACATGAAATGCTAAATCCTAACAAATGTGCTGAAAGCTCCCAGCTTCCTCTCTCAGGGTCCCCCACCCAGCCATCGCCCCAGAGTTCAGTGCACCCGATAAATGTCAAATTATAAAACACCCTAAACAGTGATCATTTCTTACAGAAAGAAAGAAAAAAAAGGGGGGGAGGGCTCTGAGACAGCCATTTGCCACACCAGGAATAAAACTGAAGTCTCCTTATTTTTAATATTAACCAGATTTTATCCCAAACATCTGGGTAGTTATTAGTGCTGCCAGCAAAAATGTGGTCTCTCGGTGTCTGTGATAGAGGGGGCTAATGCTGCATCTTTTCTACTGCCTGCACTGCTCATAACACACGCAGAGTTCCAATGACCTACTGCACATAACACTAAGATGTCTATCAATACATCAAATAGGAATTTACCACAAATAAGAGCAACAACAAATTTCACTGAGACATCATAAAGTGAAGAAATAAAAAAGTTAAATTTGATAGGAGGATTGCAAAATGCACAATGTGTTTGTTTTCCTACAAAGGACAAGGAAATGCCGTTTCAGAAGATTCCCTTCATATCCAATGAGGTTTCAAACTTGGCAGGTGGAACCTAGGGCACCTGGAATATGCCCGGTGTGGAAGAACCCTCCCTGAAATGAGTGTTTTTGGATGTGCACACCGGAACTGAAACAATAAAGAGAGTATGCGGCTCAGAAGGTTGTACCAGTGTAACATGAAGGTCTAACCTGAAACTTAGAAACGGTAATATTATGCTAGTGTCACACTAATGCCTCCATGTTTTCTGAGTGTATCATGAGAGTAGTTCTCCAGGGAGAGGTATTTCATAAGTAAAAAAAGAGTATTACAGCTCCTCGCTATCCACAGCTCCAAAACTGCAAAGTGCTAAGAAACAAACCTTTCCAACCTGGTGGGTGGCAACCTAACCTTTCCCACAGGATGAGCCTGGACCTTCCCCTCTCCCGCATGGTGGCACATCTGTGTTGGTGCAGGAGCAGTAACAGGGGCAGCAGACGGTGCTGCCCAGCCCCTGACGGGGGGTTGGGGGGGCAGAGATAAGCAATATTCTGACTGTCCTGTCTAAATCCTCCGAATTTCTGAATTCTGAAACATTGGGACTCTAGTTTCAGAGATGCACTGTGGATCTGTATTACTTATTCAATGGCATAATGGATGTAGAAAACGCTGAGACAGATTCATAAGGTTAATAAAAACAAACAGAGATTTTTTTCTTCTTTGATTTTGAAAAGTCACGAGGAAGTATTTTCTCTCCTTTCCTTACTCTCTCTTCTTCTTCTGTGAACCTAGGAAAAGTTCAGATTTCAGCAAAGAAAATGAGAACACTTGCCTGTCTGCAGAGACACACTGTCTTTCAGGGGTATAGTGAGGGCTCCCAAAGCTGGTGGCTAGGATACTATCTCCTGACATTGTGTGACCATTTGCAGACAAAAGGAAGCAGCTAGGGCCCTGAGATTTCTCTAGCATAGGCAGTGGTTGTAAACTCTTTTGTCAACAGAGACAAATGTCAACAATACGACGACTAAAATTGCTTTTTTGAGAGCCAAATTTTTAAAACTTAAACTTCTTCAAAATAGACTCACCCAGGCGGTGGTATTTTGTGGAAGAGCCATGCTCAAGTGGCCAAAGAGCCGCATGTGGCTTGCAAGCCATGGTTTGTCGACCACTTGGAATAGGGCATTTTCCTAGATTTTGGGCATGTTTTATGGTTACCTATGCCACACTAACTTACCAATCATAGTGGGGCAAAAATTACAAACATATTAGTGAATTATGAGCCTTTCTTTATGATGCTAATTACTAACTTATTTAAGAAAAGATTTTCTCCTTGACCAGTAAGTTTGGTTTCTTAGGCTTTTGTGAATTTTTGTGAAAATTTTGTGAATTTCTAACAGTTTTACACTTTTCAAATTCAAAACATGTTAAAAATTTTATAAATCTACAATTTAAGAAAATAACTTTATTCAAATAGACAAGAAGCAAATGATTAATTTTCTACAATTTCACCCTTTAGATTATGAATCTTAACTCTGAAAAACTGACATAGTATCATAGCCATCAAAATCTGATATTGATATTGAATCCTTAACAAAACAGGCAATTTATCATAATAAAACATCTCCTCCTTACTTTATGCCTAAAATCCCATGGTATTTAAAGAATATTATCCTTCAAAAGACCCTATCTGAATACTTTTCTATACTTGAAAAATGTGAAAATACACACTTGAAAAATCTCAGTAAAATAGACTTTTGTGCACAAAACAAAACTTCCGTCACAATTTGTAACTTTTCCACTGAATATTTTCTTTCAAATGTCCACCTACTCTGTTCCTTTCAAAAGGTCTCGCTGGTTTGACAGGGTCCAGCAGCTTCTCCCCCAAAGTTGTGAAAACACAGGAAAACATCACACACCCTTTTCTTCTGTTTTTGGTAAAATAATATATGAGAATTATATAAATTTAAACTCTTTCCACAAAAATTCTTCTTTGGGCTGATACATGTGTTTCAAGCTTCATTAATTTTTTCTAGAAGTTTACAATAGGGAAATTTGCAGGTTTGGTATTCAAGATATTATGAGGTTATGTAAGTTGTATTCCAAATGTTGACTATTACAACACAACTGAATATATATATTTTTTTACTAATTAATGGTATCTAAAAGTCTCAGCAAATGTATCTCTCTATGTACTTAGTGCCAGCTGTTTTCTTTCAAGAGGCTACTTTAAAAACGGTAGGACTATATACCCCAAATCATCAAATGCCTATAGCCGTGGTTGGTAAACTGTGGCTCGTGAGCCACATGCGGCTCTTTGGCCCCTTGAGTGTGGTTCTTCCACAAAATACCATGGCCTAGGCGAGTCTATTTTGAAGAAGTGGCGTTAGAAGTTTAAGTTTAAAAAATTTGACTCTCAAAAGAAATTTCATTCGTTGTACTGTTGATATTTGGCCCTGTTGACTAATGAGTTTGCCAACCACTGCCCTATAGTAATGATTTAAAACCAAGCTTGCTTTGAGCTGTAATAGTAAAACCATTTATGTAAAAGTGCAAAGTAATGACACCAGTAGACCCGGACTTGTGACTTATACATAGACTGCTGCTTTAGATTAAGTGACTTTCTTTCCTGCTGCGTGTTAGCTGGGCAAGAAAATAATTTTGGCATCTTTTTAAAGATAGCAATCTATACAAACGTTTATGTTATTAGTCTTTAGAAGAAAATAGCTCTCTGCTTTTCCTGTTGCTCTTCTAAAATTCTTCCTTGAATCTTCAACTGACTCAATGACATCATCTAGTTTGATATAAAAGGCCTACAAACCTGGAATTCTCAAAAACCAGTAAGCAAAGTTTTGTTCACATTAATTCACAAATGCTCTTTTAAAAAAAAAAACAGAATAGATTTCAAACAAACAAACAAACAAACAAAAATCAAGAGGGTGTCTTTTGTTCACAGAAATTTCATTTAACTTTCCAGATTACAAGGTCTGATGGTTTCCAGAAGATAAAATATTAAAAGGTCTGGTTTTGTTTTCGGGGAGGTTATATTTGTTTGTAACTGCTTGCTTGTAACTGCTCTCCCAGAGCACTAAGAACATGCAGTCTGTGAAAGAGAAAAGGAATTTTTCAGCACAAATAAATACTCTATGTCCTCTTCTGAAATGGAGGTGAAAGGCAATTTCCTTTGTTAATGAAGGACTGCTATTCATTTCTATTGACTGAGTAATACTTTGCTCTATTTCAAAAAGCATTTTCTTTTTTTAAGAAATAGCATTAGGAACCTACAGGTGGACAGATCAGGAATACAGTAAGGTTTCTTATTGACCACTAATTCTGAGAAACCGACTTGGACAAGCATTTCACTTTGTACAGATGTCATATACACTGACCCCTAAGCACTCAATCACAACTTTGCTTCTTTTTCTCTGGTCACTGGGCGGACTTGGAATACAGTCTGCAGATGCAGGCCCCTCCATTGCCTCTCATGCACACGACAGGCCCTGATGAAGCAATCTTCACACGGAATTGCCTTACTATCAGCCTTTTTCAGGTGCTGTTTGCTTCCAGGTCCTAATAAATCTCATGCTAATAGAACCCCATCTTGATGATTAGCATCAGTACATCCGATCCTCTGTAACAAAGGTATTTCCAGATCCCAGCAGATGGTCCAGAGTAACAGAGCTGTAGTGATCTGGTTTCAATAAATCTTGTTAACAAAAAATTCTACATAACAGATGTTTTTTACTAGTCTCTGTTAATGTATGGGTGGTTTTTATATCAAAGGCAGAGTGATTTGGGCATTTATTTGTGCTGTTCAGCATAAAGTACCAGTATTTTTTAATCAATTCACCAATTTGGCAAATGTTTAAAATAATATTTTCCCTTCTTTTTGGTGGCACACACTTTCAGAAGGACTGACAGAAAGTACAGCTAGGTGCCGAAACCGGTTTGGCTCAGTGGATAGAGCGTCAGAATGAAGACTGAAAGGTCCCGGGTTCGATTCTGGTCAAGGGCATGTACCTTGGCTGAGGGCACATCCCCAGTAGGGGGCGTGCAAGAGGCAGCTGATTGATGTTTCTCTCTCATCGATATTTCTGCCTTTCTATCCCTCTCCCTTCCGCACTGTAAAAAAATCAATAAAATATATTTTAAAAAAAAGAAAGTATAGCTAGGTGATTCTCAAAGTCAGAGTATAGAGATCGGTCACTAGGGTTTTCAGTTAAGGTCCTGGTAGGGATAAAAACAAAAATTTAAGTTCTTGTAATACCTCACTTAATACAGTATAGCAATGTCTTATATTAAATTAAATTAGAATGTAGGCATACAATTTGAATGTCCCATTCAATTTATTAAATGAGGTGTTTCCTGCACTTACCTTTTTAAAGAGAATATTTTTTTTTTACAATAACCCAAAGTTTAAAAAATTTTAATAGAGAATGGCAGTACTTAGCACTCAAACTACTTAGATTTTATGCTGAATAAAGTATGTGTAAGTCATAAAAAATGTAGTTGACTAATGTTCAGCAGTGATTATCAAATGAGAACATTTTGTTTTTAAGCTGTGCTGACCCTTCTCAACCTAATATTTGCCTATAAAACTGCCATGGTTAATAGTTTTTAGGAGTCAATTGTTTTTGTAAAAATATATTTTATTGATTTTTTTACATAGAGGAAGGAAAAGGGATAGAAAGTCAGAAACATCGATGAGAGAGAAACATTGATCAGCTGACTCCTGCACACCTCCTACTGGTGATGTGTCAGCAACCAAGGTACATGCCCTTGACCAGAATTGAACCTGGGACCTTTCAGTCCACAGGCTGACACTATCCACTGAGCCAAACCGGTTTTGGCTAGGGGTCAATTGTTTTTAAACAGACATGCCAACTCTACTAATTCCCTGATGGCTGATGGACATTCACTTTTTTACTAGATAAATACCAGGAAATGAAATACAATGACTACATGCTATGCTAAGGAAAATAATACAAGAGAGAAAATACTGTTTTTAGATAAGACTATTTCCTAAACTTTTAATGATATCCTATAAATTCATCCCCCATGTGTATAACATATTTTTTTCTATTGTGGGCAATTCTTTTTATCTATCTACGAGAGGCCCGGTGCACGAAATTTGTGCACGGGGGTCCAGGGATGTCCCTCAGCCCAGCCTGCACCCTCTCCAATCTGGACATCCTTCTCACAATCTGTGACTGCTGGCTCCAAACTGCTCGCCTACCTGCCTCCCTGATTGCCCTTAAAAGCTTCTGCCTGCCAACCTGATCAACCCCTAACCACTACCCTGCCAGCCTAATTGATGTCTAACTGCTTCCCTTCCAGCCTGTTTGTCCCCAACTTCCCTCCTTTGCTGGCCTGGACACCCCTAAATGCCATCCCCTGCAGGCTTGATCACCCCCAACTGCCCTCCCTTGCAGGCCTGGTCCCTCCCCTGCTGGCCTGATCACCCCACAACTGCCCTCCCTTTTGGACCTGGAACCTCCCAACGGCCCTCTCCTGATGGTCATCTTGTGGTGGCCATCTTATCTCCACATGGGGGCAGCCCTTTTGTGTGTTGGAGTGATGGTCAATCTGCAAATTACTCTTTTATTAGATAGGATACTTGAGTCATTTTCTTTTAGCAGCGTGGAACCCAAAAATTCACAGTGAAGTTCACTAGGATAAGGAAGTGAGCATTTCCCTTAGCTGGACAGAAAAGGGTGCTATGTAAAAATACGGCTTCGGGGGTCTGCTGAGCTCAGAGTCCAAAAGTAGAAACAGAAGAGCTTGTGGTTTCATGAGGAAGAGGAGTTCTGCTTCTGGGCTATCCTTCTGCAGTTGTTTTTGGCTCAGCACTTCTGACTTCTCCCTTTTGTAAAACAACCTTCTTCCTCTGCTGCTTCAAGGAAATTGGTCCCGTGATTTGTAGATTTTTAGTACTCATTTTCCATAAATGCACTTTGTATATATTCACATATACAATATATGTAAGATGTAAACAGAATAATAGCATCCTGAGTGAAAGGTAGCTTTTTAGGAAGTTATAGATCAGGACCCTCAGGCTACAAAAGAGTTACTTTGCCTCTTTGCAGCAACCATTAGTTCAAAGGGTTATTTGATCATTTGGACTCTAGAATATCTTAGAATTATGTCCTGGACTATCCTATCTAATAAAAGAGTAATATGCAAATTGACTATACCTCTAAGTCACACCCACAACCCCGCCCACCAGCCAATCAGGAGCAAATTATGCAAATAAACCTCAACCCAGGTGGCTCCAGCCACTGAGAGCAGGAGGGAGGCTTGGGTTTCCCCAGCAATGGAGGAAACCAAGCTTTCCACCTGCCCTTGCCGGCCTAGGCCTCCACTCAATGCTACAAAGTTTCAATTAGAGAAGATATATCCCAACAGAAATGGCAGCAGCCACGGAGCTGGAGTGAGCAGAGACTAGAGTTGCCTGGGCTATGGAGGAAGCCGAGCTTCTGCAGCCCAAGTGCCTAGGCCTCCACTTTAGGCTACAAAGTTTCAATTATGGAATTTAAATAAACTCAAAGAGAAATGGCTGTAGCCACAGAACCAGCAGAAGGCTTGGCTCCACTCCAGGCTACAAAGTTTCAATTGCAGAACATAAATTAATCCCAGATCCCAGAGCCTCTGCTTCAGTCGCTGGGGCCATGGCCAGCCTGCAAAGCACAACAGGCCCCTCACCCAGGCTGCCCCACACCCCAAGGAAATCCCCACCCTGATCTGGGACACCCTTCAGAGAAAACCAGCTGGCCCCCACCCATGTACCAGGCAGGCCTCTATCCTATCTAACAAAAGAGTAATTTGCAGATTGACTATCACTCCAACACACAAGAGGGCTGCCCCCATGTGGTCAAAGGTCCTGCCCCCATGTGGATACAAAATGGCCACCTCAAGATGGCCAGCAGGGGAGGGCCATTAGGAGGTTCCAGGACTGCAAGGGAGGACAGTTGAGAGCGACCTGGCCTGCAAGGGAGGGCAGTAGGGATGACCAGGCTGGCAGAGGAGGGAAGTTGGGGGGGTCAAATAGGCTGGCAGGGGAGCAAGTAGACATCAGTTAGGCTGGCAGGGTAGTGGTTAGCGGGTGATCAGGCTGCCAGGCAGTTAGGGACAATTAGGAAGGCAGGCAGGTAAGCAGTTGGGAACCAGCAGTCCTGAATTGTGAGAATGAAGTCCGATGGCCCTCAAGGGGTCCCATATTAGAGAGGGTGCAGGCTGGGCTGAGGGACAACACCTCCCCCCATGCATGAATTTCGTGCACTGGGCCTCTAGTCCTATATAATACAAGCCTAATATGCTAAGTGTCCAGTTGTCTAGTCATCCAGTCAACCAATCAAAGTGTAATATGCTAATGATATGCTAAGAACACTCAACTGCTTGCTATGACATACACTGACCACCAGAGGGCAGACAGTCGGCCAGCAAGTTAGCTTGCTGCTGGGGCCCAGCTAATTGGGACTGAACAAGACAGGCTAGACATGCCTTGAGCCCTCCCACCACCTCTCCTGGCTGGCCACCTCCTGCGTCCCTCTCTAGGCCTGATTGTGCACCACTGGGGTCTGTCAGCCTGCCTTATGACCTCTCAAAATCCAGGAACCCTCTAGTTTTAACTTGCCCCCTTGCAGGCCAGGATGAGGGACTCCACTGTGCATGAATTCATGTACCAGGCCTCTAGTATCCTATCTAATAAAAGAGTAATATGCAAATTTTGGCCATGCCTTCACTATACCCACAAGCCACGCCCACAGCCATGCCAACTAGCCAATCAGGAGATTATGCAAATAAACCCCAACCAACATGGCTTGCCGCCACTGAGATCAGGAGGAAGGCTTGGGTTTCTCCAGCAACAGAGGAAGCCAAGCTTTCTGCCTGCCATTGCTGGCCTAGGCCTCTACTCAATGCTACAAAGTTTCAATTATAAAAGATACAGAAATGGCAGCAGCCACTGAGCTGGAGAGAACAGAGGCTTGGGTTTCCCCGGGAATAAGGGAAGCCAAACTTTCTGCCTGCCATTGCTGGCCTAGGCCTCCACTGTAGGCTACAAAGTTTCAAAAAGAAATGACTGCTGCCACGTAGCTAGCAGAAGGCTTGGCTCCACTCCAGGCTACAAAGTTTCAACTGTAGACATAAACTCAGATCCCAGGTCCTCCGCTTGGGTCACTGGGGGGCATGGCCAGCCGGCAAACCTGCTCCAGCCCCTGGCCCAGGCCACCCCTTGCCCCAAGGGAACCTCCACCCTGATCTGGGACACTCTTCAGGGTGAACCAGCGGGCCCCCACCCATGCACCAGGCCTCTATCCTATCTAATAAAAGAGTAATATGCAGATTGACCATCACTCCAACACACAAGAGGGCTGCCCCCATGTGGTCAAAAGATGGCCACTACAAGATGGCCAGCAGGGGAGGGCTGTTTGGAGGTTCCAGGCCTGCAAGGGAGGGCAGTTGTGGGCGATCAGGCCAGCAGGGGAGGGAAGTTGGGAGGGACCAGGCCTGCAAGGGAGGGCAATTGGGGGAGATCAAGCCTTGAGGGGAGGGCAGTTAGGGGTGTCCAGGCCAGCAGAGGAGGGCAGTTGGGGGCAAACAGGCTGGCAGGGGAGCAGTTAGACATCAATTACGCTGGCAGGGTAGTGGTTAGCGGGTGATCCGGCTGGCAGGCAGAAGTGGTTAGGGGCAATCAGGGAGGCAGGCAGGTGAGCAGTTTGGAGCCAGCAGTCCTGGGTTGTGAGAAGGATGTCCGACTGCCTGTTTAGGCCCAATCCCAGTAGGATCGGGCCTAAATGGGCAGTTGGACATCCCTTGAGGGGTCCCAGATTTGAGAGGGTGCAGGCTGGGCTAAGGGACATCCCCAGTCCCCTGTGCATGAATTTCGTGCACTGGGCCTCTAGTATTATAAAAAAAAGCCCTATCCAGTGCTCTGTGTGCTCTATGCTGACATCTCATTTTATTAATGTTATTCAGGAAAATATATTTATAGGGTATATATACAAGTCAAAGACATTCAGTTAAACATCACTCAGGCAGTATAGTCCTGTGTGAATTATTAATACAGCAAAAATTAAAACTAAATTAAGAGATCATGACATATGCAGCCACCAAACCCAATGTGGTCAGCTTCAATGTTCCAGGGAGCTTTCTGGATGTGGACAGGAAGAGGCACCAACAAGGACTTGAGAATGACTTCTCTTATCCCCAGACTCCAGGCCCCTCAAGCCTACTCACTGTGGGCCTGCCACACAGTGTCTGGGAGGAGGCAGCCCCACACAACACATCACCTCCACCTCAGGAGAGGGTGGGAACTTGTGTGGGAGGGAAACCGACCTCTGAGTGAGGCGCCTGACCTCTCCTTCCCCTGACAGCTACTTCTCTCCAGGGACAGCTGCTGATTCAAACAAACTGTGAGGCCAAAACAGATCCTCTGTTTCTCTGAAGCCCACAAGCTGGCATTCCACAGGCTCATTAGGGGGCCATGAACTACTGCCAGGCCAGGCTTGCACTTCCTCCTCCCGGTGGCCCCTGTGGTCCACGTTCCCATGCTCTGCGGGGCCAGATAATGCTGCCCCCAGTTCACATTTCATCCTGCCAGGGTGCTCTCAACAATAAGTAATATTTACAGCAGAGGTCCGAGCTGGCGAATGAAAAGGGGGAGAGGGAGACCTCCACAGTAAGTCGAGCAGACAATAGAAACCACTGGGTTTGAGAACTGTGAAACCTTTTCTCAGGGAATTCCAGAAATCTTTGAAAGGAGATAAGAACTTGCACTTATCAAAACCTTCACACTCCAATACCAAATCAAGAGAGTAAAAGAGTAACAAAGGAAAATCACAACACAGTGTAGTTTTTGTATCCTAAAAATGTTTCATTCAACAAATTCAGTGAATGGTGACTGGGCATCTACAGTGTTCAAGGTCTAATTAGGCTGTAAAAAAGCCTCAGTTAAAAAAACTGAAAACACAAACATGGACTACTTCTGCCTTATGGAAAGACCTTGGGAAACCTAAATAAAAGGGCTGGAAGTCTCCTTATGCAAATATTCAAACTGAGCTGAAGGGTCTGCCTTTTCAAGTCAGAAGTCAGCACACCACACCCTACTGGCCAGATTCAACCCTGTTTTGTGAGCTAAGCGTGTTTATATGTTTAAATGGTTGGGGAGGGGGATCAAAAGAATAATACTTTGTAATACATGGAATTGTATAAGAAATTAAAATTTTCAAGTCTATAAAGAAAGTTTTATTGGAACACTGCTGACTGTCTTCAGCTACGTTTGCATGTAGAGAGAGGGATGCTGAATAAGTGCAATAGAACTGTATGGTCTGCAAACCCAAGATATTAACTGTCTAGCTCAGTGGTTGGCAAACTGTGGCTCGTAAGCCACATGCGGCTCTTTGGCCCCTTGAGTGTGGCTCTTCCACAAAATACCACAGCCTGGGAGAGTATATTTTGAAGAAGTGGCGTTAGAAGAAGTTTAACTTTAAAAAGTTTGGCTCTCAAAAGAAATTTCAATTGTTGTACTGTTGATATTTGGCTCTGTTGACTAAGGACTTTGTCTAGCCCTTTACAGAAAATGTTTGCCAATCCTTGTTTTAGGTTACCAATTATTTTTTTTGCTTTGGCTGAGATAATTGCATGAGAACATATACCTCATGTTGTGTTGGAAAGATTTAGAAATGCATAGGAGAGGAAAGAGAAAACAGCTAAGACCCGAAGAACCAGTCAGCATGAACTTGACAAAGCTGGACCAGTACAGGCAGGTCACCAACTGAGGTAGTTAGTGCTGCATTTACAGATCAAATGCCCAAAGCATGAGAAAAGTCAGAATCCTATGCCTCAATGCTCTGTTCTCTTGTACATGGGGTTTGGTCTTTCTGCCTCTAGATCTTGATTCTAAAGAGTTGGCTATCCTGGACTGCCCTTGGGAGTTGGATACAACAGAATCCTGGGAATAAGGTCTGTATCTGAGCAGACAGTCCTGTCAGTGGATGGCTACAACCACCTACTCTGTGAAGGCTCCAGTAATGACCCTGACAGACTGGGAGGCACTTCAGCGGGCAGAGCCTATGAACCGATGGTGGGACTGAAGTGGGTGCTTCTCCAGGAGGCTCCACAGTGAGAGGCTGTCTCTGTCATCGTCTCTCATGTGACACACAAAGGAGGAAAAGTAAAAGGAAGGGAGAGGTATTATGTTGTAACACTTTCAGGAACACGGGTGGGGTAGCATTTTGTCCCATGAGGGTCAGGAACTAAAACTTAGAGAGAGAAAAATAAAGATGCATTAGGTCTGCCAGGGTTATCTGTGGCCTTATTCACACCATAGTGGTGGTTTGGGTCTTGACAGAGACACATAGGCAACTGGCAAACCTCCATTCCATGGCCATGCGTGACACTGTGTTCTCATCTCAGCCTTTTAGCAGCCTCTCGGCTTTTTATTTAGTACGGAATATCCTCGCTGTCATTGTATTTTGTATGTCTGATGGATGCGTTTCAATAGACAGGTTGAGAGCTGGATCTCATCATAAATTTTATTATTATAAAAGTGTCCCCCTACAAAAAGCAGAATACTTTTTAAACATTTTTAAAATCTTCATCGAGTATATTTTTCCATTGATTTTTAGAGAGAGGGAAAGACAGAGAGAAATATCGATGTGAAAGAAACACCTCGGTTGGTTGCCTCTTGCATGAGCCCTGACTAGGGCCTGGGCAGGGGAGGAGCCTGCAACTGAAGTACGCACCTTGGACCAGAATCAAACCCAAGACCCTTCAGTCTGTAGGCCAACCCTCTATCCATGGAGCCAAACCAGCTAGGGCAGAATACGTTCTTTTAATAGACATGCAACAGAATGCATTTTCAAGCAAAAAAAACTTTTGTAAACTTACCTAGAAAAATCTCCCTTCGCCTCCTGTGGAAGAAAAAATTCAACATCTGTGAAACATTCTGATTCCGTGTTAAATACTTTAAAATGCATTCTATGGTCATGACAACTCCTCTGCTGAATAAGTGCAGCTTATGTTGCCATGGTCCCATCTGCTACAGAAACATAACTAAGAAGGGGCGTGTGCATTTGCCACTGAAATATAAGGACCTAACCTAAACTTCAGAAAGATATATATGAAGATCGTGATTAATAATGACAAACTGCAAGTTTCCACCACTGGGCCCTGCTCTTACTTTTTCTATTTTAAAGAGTTTCAGTCAGTGGGTGTCTGGACAGCCTGTCTGTGTCTCGGTGCTACTCGTGGTTCTGCCTTGGAGTGCGGCTATGTTCTGAATGTACCAAAGGTGTGGAGGCAGGGAGGGACCGTGGGACCTTTATGAATCTAGAATGCCTTGACCAAAGTACTTGTTCAATAAATCTTTGTTGAAGGGAAAAGCTGATGACATAATTCCTATTCATTCTGGAGTGTTGCTAATATCACCAATGTTGCTCATATTCGGTGTATCTCTTTTTTGTGTAAAGGAAGGTCTTTTCCTTGGGGGAAAAGGCCAAGCGGAAGAAAATGGAAACACAGATTGATCTGCTTCTCCCACGCTCAGGTTACACACGTGATTTTCCTTTACACAGATGCTGTCTTAACACTCTGAAATACCAGAGCTCTTATTTACTGCCTTCATATAGTGCCCTAATAATTCTTTTCCCATTGTGGCTAAGCTATTGGAGACTCCGAGCTGTGGAATGGCGGTTGGCTGTGCATTAAGTCTTATACTTCTTCCTTTGGGTGTGGTCAGGCAGGGAGGGCTACCTACCTGTAAAATGTAGGAGGCTAATTCAAACACCACCTCGCTGTCCACATCAATCAGCTCCTGCAAAAAAAAAAAAAAAAAAAAAAAAAAAAAGGACAAGGAAGGTGTGTTACTCAGCAACTTCTCCCTAAAGAAGTTGCCATCTCCCTAAAAGGAGCTTTTCCCGAGGGGCTCCCCAGAATCTCAAACATGTATGAGCATCTCTGGGTTCTGAGACAATGCCTCTGAATTACTTGGCCCCAAGAGCTCCCGACATCTTTTGCGCCTGGCTCTTAGCCAGAATGGACCCAGTGGTCCTGGGCCTACACAGTTGTCTCTAAGGCACCATCTTTAAATCTTCAGGAGAAATTAAGGAATGGGTCAGTCCCCAGCTTGTTACAAATCTGTTGATCTGATTAGTCAATGGAGTAAAGTTGCTTGATAATGAACTATGTTTTCTTCGTAAACTCTACTTCAGAACCAGCAGTAAGACTTTATTGAAGGAAACTTTATAATGGTATTGTGACTCTTTAAATTAAAGTAAAAATTAAGAATCCAGCTCCTCATTCACCACACTTATCTCCTGCACTCAGGAGTGCGAGGCAGATGTGGACTGCCACTGCAGCCAGTTCTATGGGTCAGCTCTTTCCAGAGTTCCAGTGTAAAAATGCTCTGGCCTATTCATCCTTCCACCAAATGTTTAATCATGACCTATGGACATGGCCTTAAAATGATATAAAACTTTTTGAAAAAATTAATATATATTTTTCTTCTATTTAATATATATTTTTCAATATGTATACACTTCATATCTGCTTTCTAAACAGCTTTACCAAGGTATAATTGATACACACAACAAGCTGTGCATGTTGAATATCTATAACTATATGAGTTTTGACAAATGCATACACCTGTCAAAGTAATAAGCATATCTATCACCTCCAAAATTTTCCTTGAGTCCCTTTGGGTGTGAGTGTTTTGTTTGTTTGTGTGTGTGTAGTGTAAACACCTAACATGACACCTACCTTCTTAACAAATTAAAACACACAACTCTGTATTGTTACATATAGGGTGTCCCTCCCAAAATGTATACACACACTTTGAATAATTATAAAGACAGTGTTTATTAAAATATATTTTATTTTCAAAATTGAGCTATAAACTGTTAAAGTATGTATGCATTTTGGGGGGACACACTGTAGTTTAGATCTTAAAGATGAAGGGAAACCTGGAGTCCATCGGCATGGAAAAATAATAGGAAAAGTAACCGACGTGATGCTTCTGTTGTCAAATTACTGTTATCTTTCTAACATCTCTAGATCCTGCAGTGACTGGAGCACAGAAAGTTAAGAGTGAGGAGAGACTTAGACACAGCCAGCCCAGCCCCTGCTTATGCCGAGAACAGAAGTCCAAAACTGTAAGGAATTTGCCCAAACTCAGGAGGCCTTAGTGGCAGTGACGGGGCTGGAGACAACCCCAAACTTCCTGTCCAGTGTGCGAACTTCCTGAGGGTGTGCATCCCTTAAACCAATTAGGATACTGTCTTAGCCAACATATTTTCAGAAGCACATCTATCATTAGTGGTAGCTAAAACAAGAGTTACTTTTCATTTGAATTATAAACTAAACTCTGATTCGTGGAGGTTTCTAATTATTTTGTGCGTGTGGTCCAGAATGGGCCGCTGTGCAAAACAATGCACTAAAGCAAACCTGTATCTTTTGTGGGAAGGATATGGTTCCGCCTCTTTCAGGCTTAGGAATTTCAAAGATGAATAGTAATGTTCATGCTACTGAACTGCCTTAGAAGTGTGGGCTAAGGGAACTAAAAAGACCAGATGGAAGAAAGGGGACAATAATTCTACACGCGTAGTGGGCTGCTGTCACTGACAGACTGTCAGTGCTGAGATGTGGAGGAATGCCTGGGGTCGAATTTCTGGGATTACCAGGTGCCATGAGAATGTAAATCACTTAACAGCATACAAATGATTTAACAGAATCACTGTCCAGGGTCTCCACAGTGGACGATTTCTACTCTATGTTCATTTCCATTCCCACCAACCAGTTTTCCAAATAGCTCATGTGTACCTGTTAGTGTATTGTGATGTGTACTTTTCTGTCAAACATTTACACCTACACTGCAGCCAGGGGGCAATGGTGGGCTAATATTTAACACCCAAGGTGAGGCTTAACTAACGTGTAACTCAAAACCAAGAACACAGCTTTAAATTCATTATTTGACTCATTTGCTAAATGAGAATGCTCCACTGTGGGGAAAAGAGAGGGGGCGGGGGAAGAGACAGAGGTCTTTTTAATCTGATTTAGTTTTACACAGTCTATTGTGCAGTTCCCAGATAGACTGCTTGACACTAATCTGTTGGTGAACATTAACTATAATGTACTATTATTCAGAGTAAAGCTACTGAAAATGCACAATTAAATGTCTGACCTGATTTACCCAAGTTCTTTCTCATCATATTTGTCCCTAGGGTAAGTGGGAACTAGTAAATCTAAGTGGGTGAGTATTCACCTTCTCAGAACTTAATCACTTCCAACGAAGATAGGAAACACAGGGAGTATCAAAACATGGCCAGGTAGAGGAAAAGGATTAACAAAGGGAGTGGCCCAGACATCCCACACATTTGCAAAATCTGATGGAAAAGAGAGCTGCATTATGGCTTATCATTTCTACTTATCATTTCTACTTAATTTTGATTGCTTTCAAGAGTCAGCTAGTCTGTGCTCAGAGAAGTCAAGATAGAGATCTACATGGTGTGTCTAAGAATTGGTCTGAGAACGGTAAGAAATGTTCCTAATTGTGAAGAAAACACAGTCTCATATCCACTGTAATAAAACGTTTCTCCTTTTATACCTGGCCCTGCCACTTGATTTTATCTTTAAAATTCCACTCTAATGGCACAGAGCTCTAGACCAAGCATGTCAAGATGGCACAGAGCTCTAGACCAAGCATGTCAAACCATAAATAAACCAGTCATGTGGCCTGCTGGCTGCAAGTTTGACATGCTTGCTCTAGACTTTCTGCCACATCACACATTTCCCATTGGACTTCAAAAGCTGGAAGCTGACTTTCCCGTGGAGAAGAGTAAATAAAAGTTTCCAGGGATCCTCCTTTTAGATACCATACAATATGGAAGAGAAGACTCTACCTTCTTCTCATCTGACTTCTCTGGCAACCAGAGGTAGCTTCTTCCAAGTATTTCTGCTCAAGCAGAGAAAATAAACTAAATGGGACTAGAAAGAGTGTGCAAAACCCCCATACTTTCCTGGATGCTGAGTTTTTCCTTGACTAGGAACAAAATGATAAAGAAGGAGGGGGACCAGGAGAAGACCCTTCAGGGAAGATCTATGGGCATTTCTCACCTGGCCCCACCCAGGCCGCCAATGCTCTCAGAACCGCCTGAGGATGGGTATCAGCAGGGCTTGTTGAGCTTTAATCTTGCCTGGGAATCTATGGTGTTCTGGTGGCCATGTGATATTTAACCCTGGGCCTTACTGGTAAGAGGAGTAGTGTGGGTAGAGGTAGAAGGGAATGTGATGTCTCGTAGTTATTGAGGCCATTTGGTGTGCATTTGGGGGGTGTCTGTTTCACATACTACTGAATAATGTGTGCTGCTTTCTTTAATCTTTTGAAAGATGGCAGGGAAGGTCAAAGTGTGACTATCTGCAGATGTGTGCATGTGTTCAGAGCAGGCTGGGGATGGCTTCCCTTCCTCCCAGTCAGCATTGCTTTATCACAGGTGATTAGGCAGTTGGAAGGAAGAGGCCTGAGGTCATTTGTCAGCAACATAACACCTAACAATTCTCAAAAAGATTTCCACCTTGGGGTCTCCAAGTGTTCCAAACAAATCGCCCATGAGAACCCTAAGTAGCAGGTTTTATGGACTATCTCCAAAAGTCCTGAGAGCTGGAGGATCTCGTCATGCTCCCCTGGCACAAAGTAACATGGTGATAGTCTTTCCACTCAACCAAGAATCTTAATGAGAAACATCCTTCCATGGTCAGGAATGGCAGAAATTCCAACTTTTACTTAAGATTAATGAGATAATTATAACAAAATATGACTGATGACCACAAGGTAGATTGAGAAGCTTCCAGTGAGGACGACCTTTGCAAAGGCCATTCAGAATGACTTACAGGGCTGGCCCAATTGTTTTCTGAATGATTCCTACCAACTGTGACCACCTTTCTTCTCACCCATAAAACATCTAAAGAGTATTGTTTCTTTCTGTCCTCCTTAAGATAATTTCTATGCTCACCTGAACATTCCAGGTTCTAGTTATAGCCCCCAAACAGATGTGGGACAGTGAATAAATCAATGGTCTTGAGTTTCACCTTCTTCCTTAGTCGAACGGGAATAACGATTTCTTTTCCAATTATTTTATTGAGTTTGATGAGGCATACATATAGATGTGAGCTGGAAACTCTAAGACCCACTACAAATATCGTGTCTATATTATTTATTTTCATTCACTGGTGTTTATAGATCATATGAACTCCACAGTTTTGCCTCTACTCTCCAGCACTTTTGCTGTACATAGAAATCTTCAGTGAGTTATGTATATTTTAAAGATGTGGGCAGCATTGTGTGTGTGTTTATCATCCAAGTTGGTTCTGATGCCCACATTTTGCCTCTTTGTGACTGTGTAACTGCTCCACCTTCTTGCGCAACTCATAATGACTACAAGAACTCGCCTCCAGGCAAACAGGAGCTATGGTGCATGATAAGATTGAAGTAACCTTGCATAATTCCTCTTTCTAGCCCTGTGCCAGTTTTTCATCAGTCAAGTCACTTTATGTTTGTCTAATGATCCACTTGGATACATGTCATTCATGCCAGGCCCCCAATCTCATTTTGTGGCTCAAGGATGGCTCCTGCTGTCCACTGCACACAGACCATTTCATGACCCTGAGGAATTTTTTAGAGGTCATGGGCAGCCAAAATAATGAGTCCACATTAGTTTGTTTCTGAAGTTGAAAATGAAAGGCCTTCTCTTCCTCTCACTTTGATATGAGCACATACTAGTCCTGCAATAATCATACTAAGAGATAAGGATTAGGATACTATAAATCTGAGACTAATCTTTATGTTGGTTCCTTTGTCCTGTGGGACTTGATTCTGGGCTGTGTTTTTCCCATCTTCAGAGGAGATGATATCATTAGTTCATTAGCAAAGTCCTTTGAAGATCTTAGATAAAGACCACTTATTTTAATCTTGTCAAGAGTGTTGGTATTTAGACTAAGTGGCAAGCATTGCCCAAGGCTGAATATTTAAGCTCCAGTAATATGTAAAGGTCCCAGACCAATGTGAAAATCTTGAAAAAGAAGGTTGGACAAGATCGCCTCCCCCGACCCCCCCACCCCAAGCACACCTAACACAGGAATTTTCTTTTCTGACAAGATCTGCTTGCTCTCAGTGGGGACAGGTAGGCACCAAACTTGATAATTTCCCAGGAAATATGTGAATCCTTGCTCCCTGGGGTTGGAAAGTAACCAATTAAAAAACAATTTACTGAGTATTGACTATGTGACTAGTTCAATGACCAGTCATGGAAGATGATCATAAAAATTCAGAAAAATACTCCTGCTAACTTTTCCTCCAACCCACATTTCCATTCTTTTCAGATGGTGACCATGGGTCCTGTTTCCTGGGCAATTACTGCTGGATAAGGTTTGAGGTAAAGCATAATTTAAATTTGAAAAATACAGTTACTGAGTGAACAGTTATCCCTGAAAGTCTGGACAGGATCATACAGCGTAAACATGAAATTCATAATTACAGTTAGTTATTTGACTAGTCCTTCACCTCACCTGACTGAAATAATAAGTATCAAATTACTCTTACGAGGAATTGAATGGAGATAGAAGATCTTTCAGGAAGAGAGCCAATTTTCTTGCCTCTCTGTGAAAAGTATTGGGGGCTGGATCTCAGATTTCCCTTACATAACTTTAACTTCTATATTCTATGGGAATCCTTTTAAAAAATTAAACAGACACTGATACTTTATGTCCTAGCACTAATTGTTTGCAAGGCTACTGCAAATTATTATGGTGATTAACTTTTGACATCAATTTCACTTTGTCAGTGCAGAACTCAGAGCAGGTAGCATTTGATCCCGAAGCCTGAAGGTGGAGACAGAGCTGAGATGAGAATCTATGTCTACCCAACCATGCCTGGGAGCCTGATAGATGGGCCTCTCCTTTTGGCATCTAAGAGGGAGAGAACCCGATGGAAGGCTTGGCAGGAGAGTTCTGCTTTCTTGTGTCTCTTCCCAGGGAACATATAACATCCCTGGGCACAATTCTCAGGAGAGTTTGCCATGGGACCAGACAGATTTCTAAATGAATATCCCCATCCTCTGGTCATAAAATTCCTTCCCATTACCCACATGTCACCTTAGCTGAGTTAAAACACATCAGAAGTGCTGTTGGAGCGTGTGGCCGTTGGTACTCTGTACTCACTCCTGCTTCACTCAGACAGACAGACAATTACAGCCCTGCTTTCTCATTACTAGAGTCTATTTTTATGCCAGTTGGATAGGTTAGCACTTACTTCCCACTCCTTTTGTAGGAAATAAGGGGACTGGAAAGCAGGAAAAGTGAGAGAGAAACCCATTTTGGGTATAGGTCTAATTCCTCCTGGTGAAGAAAGAGTGGAAGGTAAGAAGGTAATATTATAGTTTGGGAAAAAAGATAAAACAAAAACCTGCTTCTCACTTTTTTGCTATTTAAGAAACCCACGGTTTGTTCCCTGGAGATGAATAGGAAGCTGGGATGAAGTGTAATCAAAGTCAAGGATTAAAAGTGCATCTATAGCCTCAATGGAGGCCATTGCCTTCCCTGGGCAAGAAGGAGGGGATGGGGATCTCCTTTGGACAGAATGAAGAGCCATAAAGAAAGGACACTGATACCAGGGGCTCACAATGAAAGAACAATCTTGCCAATGGATCTCTCCACAGGGACACCCACCAGGGGAGACCAACCCCTCCTGGGCCCTGGGAGCATCAGTTTTTAAGTGCCTCTCTTACAATCCAGGACTGCTGGCTCCCAAGCACTTGCCTGCTTCTGCCTGATTGCCCCTAATAGCTTCTGCCTGCCAGCCTGATCACCTCTAACCACTCCCCTGCCAGCCTGATCGACACCTAACTGCTCACCGGCAGGTCCAATTGCCTCTAACTGCCCTCCCCTGCCAGCCTGGTCACCTCTAACTGCCCTCCCCTGCCAGTCTGGTCACCCCTAACTGTCTTCCCCTGTAGGCCTGGTTGACCCCAACTACCCTCCTCTGCTGGCCTGGTCACCCCTAACCTCCCTCCCTGCTGGCCTGATTGCCCACAACTGCCCTCCCCTGAAGGCCTGGTTCCCCCCAACTGCCTTCCCCTGCAGGCCTGGGTCCCCCCAAACTGTCCTCCACTGTAGGCCTGGTCCCCCCACAACAGCCCTCCCCTGCAGGCCTGGGTCCCCCGCAACTGCCCTTCTTTGCTGGCCTGATCTCCCCCAACTGCCTTCTTCTGTCAGCCTGGTTACCCCCATCTGCCCACAACTGCCCTTCTTTACTGGCCATCTTGTGGTGGCCATCTTGTGTCCACATGGGGACAGTCATCTTTGGCCACATGGGGGCAGCCATCTTGTGTCTGGGAGTGATGGTCAATTTGCTTATTATTCTTTTATTAGATAGGATAAAAAGAAAAAAAAAACAGATAAAATGAAGGAAATCTTAGAAATTAAAAACATGACAGAAAAGTTTAAAAAGTCAATAGAGAAGATTAAAGATAATATTGATGAAATCTCCTAGAACAGTGGTCGGCAAACTGCGGCTCGTGAGCCACAGTTTGCCACTCTGTTGACTAATGAGTTTGCTGACCACTGCTAGGGAACAAAGACTTAAAAAACATTTTAATAATGTACTGATGTCTTTAACCTGAAAGCAAAACTTCTGGGTAAGGGTAATGCCTTATGCAGTGGTCAGCAGTTTATCAACCACTATCCTAGAAGATAGAATAAAAGGAGATGAAAAATAGGAGAGATGAGGTATCCAAGCAGGTGACTCTGAAGCAACACTTGTGATACCCTGAGAGAAATTGTTATCCTGTATGTATTTACATACAGTCAAACAATTGATCAGATATGAAGGTAGAAGACTTTCAGATTTGCAAGCACCCAAACATTTTCCTTGCCATATGCATTTTCTCTGGATTTCTGGAGGAGGTTGTCCAGTGAAATGATGGTATAAAACAAAACACAGGAAGACTCAGGATTCAGTAAACAAACAACCCACCCCACAGCTGAGACAAGATGGGGAACCGGTGTCTTTCATGAGGTCTGTGAATGATGCCACATCCAGACTGGAGCAAGAGGACTGAGGGCTCCAAAAGGGAGGGCACAAGAAAAACAACAAAAAGCAGAAACAACCAAAACCAAACCAAAGTGAGCTTTGGGAATTCTGATGTATTTGGAAATTAATATTGGTATGCATTTAGAAATCTGTGGGAGCTTTTGGGGAAGCAATGATGGGGACATAGAAAAGAAACAAGTAACAGCAAGGCAATTATCACCTTTAGGTAAAACATCTGCTTATCTAAAACAAGAATCACAAACATAGGATGCTGCTTGGGTTAGTCGGAATAATGTAATGCTGACAGCTGTGCTTTCTCCCAGGACTGAGCTATCATCACACTGGGAAAAAGGGAAAGGCAGAGTGTAGATTGTTGTATAGGAGACCTTAACCCTCACCTACCTTAATAGAAACTCAATCTAAAATGGGTAAATCAAGGAATAACGCTCTGTGCCAATTATTTAGAAATAGAGAGGCAAATACCAGAAGAAACAGCTAAAACGATTGAAAGTGGTAGGACTAGGGGTGGAGCTTATTCCATAAAAAGCCTCTTAGAACCATCTGGCTTTTAAAGTGTGTCAGAGGTGACTCTATGAGTGAGAGATGTGAGTGTCCTGCCCACAACAGCCCTGCCCAGCTCCTGAAGACTCACACCTACACCTGCTTTTTGGAATCAATTCATCTCATATTTGGTCTTCCTCTTCCCCTGCTGCCTTCTATTTTGCCTACATTAATATCTGTGTTATATATTACTTTGATAAAAATAAATATTATGCTTTGAAAAGTGAATGAAACAGGGACTTAGAAGAAGCAGGAATAAACAGCTTATTTTAAAAAAGCCTTCATTGTTGAGAGTAGCATTACAGATTCCCCTCTACTTCCCCCATTGCCCCTCTCCACCTGGTTCATCATCCTATTGTCTGTGTCCATAGGTAATGCATGTGTGTGTGTGTGTGTGTGTGTGTGTGTGTGCATATATATATATATATATATACATATACATATATATATATATATATATATATATATATATTTTTAATTTCTCACCTCTCCCCCTTCCCCCTTCCCTTTGAGATGTGTCAGTCTATTCCATGTTTCCATGTGTCTGGTTCTATTTTATTACAATCATTAACTTCCTTGTTTATTTTGATTTTTAGATTCAATTATTGATATTTATATTTTAATCCCTTCTTCTTCTTCCTCCTCTTCTTCTTCTTCTTCTTCTTCTTCTCCTTCCTCCTCCTCCTCTCCCTCCTCCTCCTCCTCCTCTTCCTCTCCCTCCTCCTCCTCTTCTTCCTCTTCTTCCTCTCCCTCCTCCTCCTCCCTCTCCTGCTCCTCCTCCTCCCTCCCCTCCCCCTCCTCCTCCCCCTCCTCCTTCTCCTCCTCCTCCTTCTCCTTCTTCCTCTTCTTCCTCCTCATCTTCCCCCTGCCCCCTACCTTTTAAAGAACACCCTTCAACATTTCATGTAATGCTAGTTTGGGGGCGATGAACTTCTTTAGCTTTTTCTTGTCTGTGAAGGTCTTTATTTGACCTTCAATTCTTAATGACAGCTTTGCTGGGTAGAATGACCTTGGTTGTAGGTCTTTGCTATTTACCACTCTTTTCTGGCCTGCAAAGTTTCTGTTGAAAAATCAGCTGACAGTTATATGGATACTCCCTTGTAGGTAACTAACTGCTTTTCTCTTGCTACTTTTAAAGATTCCCTCTTTATCTTTATTCCTGGCCTTTTGCTTATGATGTGTTTTGGTATGGGCCTCTTTGGGTTCCTCTTGTTTGGGACTCTCTGGGCTTCATGGACTTATAAGTTTATTTCTTTCATCAGATAGGGGAAGTTTTTTTGTCATTATTTCTTCAAATAGGTTTTCAATATCTTGCTCTCTCTCTTCGTCCTTCTGTCACCCCCATAATTCAAATGTTGGTATACTTCAGATCGTCCCAGAGGTTCTTTACATTATATTCATATTTTTGGATTCTTTTTTTCCTTTTACTCTTCTGGTTAGGTGTTTTTTCTTCCTCATATTCCAAATTGTTGATTTGATTCATGGAATCCTCTACTCTACTGTTGAATTCCTGTCGATTATTCTTTATTTCAGTTAGTGTATACTTAATTTCTGACTGGCCCTTTTTCATGTCTTTGAAATTCTCCTTAAGATCCTTGAAAGTCTCACTAAGTCCCTTGAAGCTATCACTCAGATCTTTGTGCAACCTTATAGCCATTGTTTAGAACTCTGTATCCAACAATTTGCTTGCTTCTATTTCACTTATTTCTCTTTCTAGAGATTTCTTCCATTCTTTAATTTGTGACATGTTTCTTTGTCTCCACATGTTAGCTGCTTTGCTGTACTTGTTTCTATGTATTATTAGATAGAGTTGCGGTGTCTCCTGGAATTGGTAGAGTGGCCTTGTGTATAGGTGTCCTGTAGGACCCAGTTGCTCAGCCTTCCCAGTTACCTGAGCTGGGCACTCTAAGTAGACTCCTGTGTAGGTATGCGCACATTCACCACTTGATTAGCATCACTGGGAGGAGTTAACCTCAGGCCAATTGGCTGTGAGGACTAGCTGCAAGTACTGTGGAAGAGCTACGGTGCAGAGACACCCCTATGGAGCAGAACTTGCTTCACTGGGGCCTTTGGTGCTTACTGCATCTGCCCCTTGATTGTGTCTCTTGTGGATATACAGAGTTGTAATCTGCTATGATCTGAAGCTCTCTACCAGGTGCACTGACTTTGGGGCCTCTGGGGAGGTACAAAGTCAGCCACTGTCTGGGGCTACCCAGCAGGAGCTATGAAGCTATCAGCAGATGGCTGCTATTTGTAATGGGCTTGGAAATGTCCAGGTAAGGCAGGCTAGTGCTAGTTCTGGGTCTTGGGCTTCTTATTGATAGGTATGGGGCATGCTGACACCAGCTGCTACTTGTTTAAGAGATTTTAGGAAAGTCTGAAGCCTGTTCCAGGACAGGCCAGTCATATAGAAAAGCCTCTGCAAACAGTTAGGATGGGGCTGCAAGTTCAGAGGGGTGGGGGTCTCAAGTTCAGTGGGGTGGGGGTCTCAGGTAGGTGCAAATAATATAAGCCATGCTGATAGAAACTCGGATATGGCTGCTAGTCAACTCTGCGATTAAGGGAGGTCCCAGCATAGGAACAATGACCCTTGTGAGCACCTCTGTCTGGGAGAAAGCCACCCCTGAGATCCTGTCCTGATGCCGAACAATCCAGTACATCCCAGTATGTCCCTGGTTACTCCAATGCTGCCACCCAGAGGTGGAGCTCAGAAGGAGAGAGAGACCATATAAGTTCGTGCACCAGCCCTTTAAGAGGAACTCTCTGGGTCTCCAGCAGCCTCTGTGTCACTCAGCTCCAATCCCCACTGGTTTTTACAGCCCAAAGTTATAGGGATTTCTCTTCCAAGCTTGGAACTCTGGGCTAGGGGTCTGGTGTGGGACTGAGACCCTACAGCCACTAAATCCTTCCCGGTTATAATAACGCCATATGTTGGACCAGTCCATTCCATGCCTCCGCCCCTCCTATCAGTCTCTATGTAGTTTCTTCTTTACTTTTCTAGTTGTAGGCCCTGCACTTCTGGTGGTTCTGAATGATGGTTGTCTGTATTTTAGTTGTAATTTTGATGTAGTTGTGGGAAGTGGCAAGTATTGGTATTTACCTATGCAGCCATCTTGGTTCTAAACAGCTTATTTTATTGGAATGACCTGGATTTCAGGGTGCTATAGGACTCATATCCCAAGAAACAGAACGGGAGCTGATATTAAACCTGTGCTGTGTCACCTGAAGCCTGTGGTATCAGCATCATCTACAGGTTATGTCTGGCACCACTCTCTGGCTCCAGGGCAGCGTGAGTGACTCAAAGAAGATCACAGCCAAGATAAACACCTCCTGGGGCCTGAATCCAAGTGAGTAATTCTATCTCAACAGGAGCTAACAGAGTGCCTGGAAGGTGCTATCCAGATTCATGCTTTCTCTCTCCTGATTTTCTCAAGAAGATTGTGGGTAGGGTCTTTTAATACCCTTGCAAACCAAAGTGGAAAATTAAGCTTGGAGAGACCACCGAAGATGTCCACACATTTGCATTTATTAAGAGGCAGAGCTGGAAAGGGAACCCTCGTCTGTCAGACACCAAATCTAAATTCTTAACCATAATCACTGTGCTACTGAAACTACTGAAACTCCCAAGGTCTTTACATGTTTACAACTGGGCACAATAGGTCACACCAGGCCCTTTGTCTCAGAGTAACTCCCGTAACCTCCCTGACATCAGTTTCCTTCCTCTTGAAAGTTAATGTGTCCTACTCAACCTCACTCATGAGGCTCAAATAAAGCAATATATGTGAACATTGTAAAAATAATCTCTAAGTGTTGATTTATGCAAATTATTTTTGATGACAGGTCATTCATGACACTGTTTGGTGTCCTATAGAAACTGCAGAACAGCCATCCCTGGGTCATTGGCACGGCCAAGCTCTAGGATAGCTCTGGAGACATGGCAGCTGGGTTCTGAACTAACACCCTCCCCCATGTCAGTAGGCAGACTGCTGCTGAGGGGACCATGATCATAAATGAATGCATCATCACCTTCACTTGGGAACCTGGTATTTCCTAGGAAGGATTTATCACCGTGGTTGTAAACTACAGCTCGTGAGCCACATATGGTTCTTTGGCCCCTTGAGTGTGGCTCTTCCACAAAATACCATGGCCTGGACAAGTCTATTTTGAAGAACCGGTGTTAGAAGAAGTTTAAGTTTAAAAAATTTGGCTCTCAAAAGAAATTTCAATTGTTGTACTGTTGATATTTGCCTCTGTTGACTAATGAGTTTGCTGCCCACTGATTTATCCTATTTTTATTTCCCATGAATCCCAGAGTCCTAGTCGCACTGAAGGCTTCAGCTCCAGCTCAGCATTTGTGACTAGACTGAACTGAACAACCCAGAGAGGGAAAACTTTCTCTCCCTTCACCCAGCTGCCTGGACAAGCATGGTTTGGGGTAATCCTGTACTTGCCTGGTTTGAGTGTGGTGTCATCAGGTCAGTGACTTTCCCAACATTTACTGCCCACGTCTGCCATCTGGTGGACAGTGCTCACTTTTTATTTCTGACCATTTCAAAGTGTGCTTACAGTCATTAAACAAAAAGCAGCAGTTACTCTTACAATCTGTAAGGCATGTAAATTTGGTACTATGATTTCCATGTTATAATGAGAAAACAAGGGCTTAGAGAAAGGAAGGAACCTGCATGTTCCTAGAACTATATTTAGTGATGTTTCACTCCATTCAGCAAAAACTCAAAATACTTTAGTCTTGAGCCACTGGGTTTCAGCTCAGTGTAAGCCCTGGCCCAGTAGCTGTCACCAAATGCGGGTCCTCTCACAGAACTGAATTTGATCATTACAAATATTAGTTTGGATATTTGCATTTGGTAAAACTATTCTGTGCAACGAAGGTGCTGAAGTACTTCCAGAAGGAAAAGTGATGGCTGATACACCATTTCAACTCTCTGTTTGTGTGAGTGTGCGTGTGCGAGTGTATGTGAATGGTTATGGGTTGTTGAAATCCCCCCAAACTGGGTTTAGTTAAAATGTGAAAATATAGGCAGTCGGAATCTCCTCAGACTCTTTCGAATATAACCACTAACCATATACTTGGCTTTGACGTTCTCTGGATGCAGGGGCATCTTCCACTCTGAGGAGAGTATGCCCTTCAGGGCACAGGTGACTGAGCTCAACCCCATTGAGACTGCCATTCAGTCGATGTGTGACCACAGGTGAATCTTGTAACTTCCCTGTGCCTCATCTTCCTCACAGGGAAATAGAGATAAAAAGTAGTATTCCCCTCAAGATGCTGTGAAGACTCAGCCACACAACTTCTGGAAGGCACTCAGCACCCAGCCTGCCACTGTAAGACCTGAGTAGGTATCACCTGTCTTTCTGTTGCTAGCAAGCACACGTGGTATGTGTGCTGAGGGCTGCAGTAGTGAGACACAGGGTGCATGCTGGGGGCCAGCAAAGTGGCTGTTTACTTTAAAAATGTTCTCCTAGTGGTGCTTCTCAACCCACTGCAAGCACCTCTTTCCAGGAAGAGAAGGGGTGTTTGCTGGAAACGTGTGTGGGCATGTGGGTTCTCTAATGTAAGAAAACACTAATAGCATATGAGGGAACTGGGTATAGAGCAAGGGACTGTTCTACCCAATTAAGAAGTGTTTTTGAATAGACATTCCTCTAAATGTACAAATGGCCACTGAGCATATGGAAATATGTTCAACCTTACTATTAGGGAAATGCAAATAAAAATCACAACAAGACAAGACCTCACACTATCAGGATGGCTATTATTTTAAAAACAACAAGCAACACAGAAGATAATTGTTGGCAAGGATGGGAAGAAATTGGAACCTTTATCCATGGTTGGTGAGAATATAAATTGGTGCAGTCGCTATGGGAACCAGTATGGCAGCTTCTTAGATTAAACATAGAATTACATATGATCCAGCAATACCACTTCTGGGTATACACCCAAGACAACTGAAAGCAGGGACTTGTATAGATATTTATAAACCCATGTTCATAGTAGCATTATTCACAACAGCAAAAGGTCAGAGTGGCCCAAGTGTCCATTGATGAAGGAATGGATAAACAGGCTGTGGTATATCCAGATAATTAAATATTATTTAGCCTTAAAAAGCAAGGGCATTTTGACACATGCTGAAATATGGATTAATCTTGAGGATATTATACCAAGTGAAATAAGCCAGTCACACAATAACAAATACAGGGCAGAGCAAAAGTAGGTATAATGTTGTGAGTACATGAAACACAGAATTTATTTTTGTATTATTATTTATTTATTATTGTATTATTTTCCACACAAACAACTACAAATCTGCTTTTGCTCCACACTGTACTGTTTGATTCCACTTATGTGAGGTACCTACAACAGTGAAATTCATTGAGACAGAAGGTAGAAAGGTAGTTACTAAGGTCTAGTGGGAGGAGGAATGAATTAAGTGTTTAATGCGTACAGAGTTTTAGTTTTATAACATGAAAAGAATGCTGAAGATGGTAGTAATGATGTAAATTCACTCAGTACCAGTGAAGTGTACATATATCAATGGTTATGATAGTGGATTTTATGTGCACAATTAAAAAAATGTGTCCCACCCTAAGTCCAATAGCATCTCTTTAAGAGATGCTGCTAGAAAGTCTAAAAATGGTGATAAATAAATGCATTTGGTTATAAGTTCATTCATACTATGAGACCTAAGATGACTAGTGCATTTGTCATACTTCTCTAGGTTTCCTGTTTGTGCCAGTTGCCAGGTTAAGGAGGCACCTAAGATCAGATTAAAGAGCACCGCAAGGGCCAAAACCACAGTGCTGGGATCAGGGGTCACACTATTAAACTGACAGCTCTAGTTTCATGAAGTTGTCATTTATTTATAGTAAATAATTTATAAGCTATTCCTACTAAGCCTTAAAATCACATGAGAGAGAACTTGGGCTTTCCAGCTATAAAATATACTTTCAGATTTCAATGGGAAACTCTTACCTTGTAGATACAGGACTTAGCATTCAGAAAGAAGAGCTCAATGGTGGCATTATCCTTTAGGTATGAAATGCTTTCTATGTAGAACCTGAAGAGAAAAAAAACACAGATGAATCACAGAAGAACCCACCAAGCAAATAATATACTGTTCTCCGAGCTACAGGATTTGACATGTGCTCCCAGTCCTACATGAACACAAGGAAAAGGAGTGATAGGTTATTTTCATATGATTCCATTTATAGGGCCATCATGCCTGATAGCCCTTATCGTGGCAAAGAACTGGGCCTGCTATCAGCTTCTTTGAGTGGACTTACACTCAACCATCTACTTTCTTTTTCCTTACTTGCTTTTCTTTCTTTTCTTTTTCTTTCTTTCTTTTTTTTTTTTTTAAAAAAACATTATTTGTTTTCAATACAGTACATTTTTGTCCTAATCATTGTTGAGCTGGATTTTCAAATGATAGTTTCTTCTGCTTAATCAAACCAGGGGCACATTTCTCTGAGAAATGGTTGTGACCTGTCTACCCGAAGGTGGTGAAGTGTGGTCTGATAGCTGCATATGCAGAGGGCTGTGACACCTATAACGCTGTCATATTAACACATATTAAGCCACACAAGAATTGAATTTTTATCTAGATAGAGCTCATGGATTTTTTTTTTTCAGGATGAAACATGCTGAAATTATTGAAGTTTACATTAAGTGCACCTTTACACATTGACTTTGGAGTTTATTAAATACCTTAATTAGATAAATATCAGCTGCACTAAGAGAGTAGGCATGCTAAAACCGGTTTGGCTCAGTGGATAGAGCGTCGGCCTGCGGACTGAAAGGTCCCAGTTTCGATTCCGGACAAGGGCATGTATCTTGGGGATAGCTTTGTTCAAGCTATCCCCAGTAGAGGGTGTGCAAGAGGCAGCTGATTGATGTTTCTCTCTCATTGACGTTTCTGACTTTCTATCCCTCTCCCTTCCTCTCTGTAAAAAAATCAATAATAATTTTTTTTTTTTTTAAGAGAGAGAGTAGGTGCTGTGATGAGACGGGGAAGAGGAGATGATTGAAATGCAAAGCCTTGGCAGAGGAGAAGCTCTGAGGGTGTGACAACTCTTAGGGAGCCCTGGGTACTTGCTGCACAGAAACTGGGGGTACCAAGAGTAGATTGCAGATGAAAAGAGAAGAAACGAATGGTATAAGGTTCTAGAACACCATTTTAAGATGATGGACAGGATTCTGGGGGAGAAGTCAAGAGGCCAGTGATCTGGTCCCAGCTCAGTGTGATTTAAGACAAGTAACATAATGTCTCTGGGCTTCTTTCCCAGATTGTAAAAGGAGACAGCAGGACTTGGTCAGCAGTTCTACATCTAATAAATCTACTGCTTTTAGGTACAAGAAAATAATTCAAATTAAAGCAATAACAACAGCAAAAACATTATATAAAGCAAACAAAACATGTCCACATGCTAGGTCAAGACCACGGTCCATCAGTTCGCAATCTTTGTCTACAGACTGACTAAATAATGTGTTCTATCGTTTTTCAAATGTGTGCAGAGGCTGTTGTAATATATTACAAATTCATTTAAATTTAAATTCACTTAAAGTATTATCGGGTATTTCCAATCAACAGATATCAAGAGAGTCTACAGAATTTTTGGATGTCACTTTATGGCTCTCATTCTTGCAAAGCCTGTGAATGAGAAGGCTGGTTGACCTCTACCAAATCTCTCCTGCAAAAGTAAATGAATGAGTGAATGAATGAATGACTGAAGGCATCTGCCTCCCAGAGCAGGTGCCGTAGGATGTGGATGCTTCCATGTAGTATCTGCTGTGGTGGTCTCAGAAGAACTGTCCAGTTGTATAACTTTCAGTTCCCTAATAATGGAGATTTGCAAAGCAGTAGAAAATTCTACATATCAAAGCAAAATAAGTTAAAGTTGATTTAATTAAAATCTACATCCACTGTAAAGGGCTTTTGAAAGGGGATAGTCAGATAGAAAAATGAAGGGAGGAAGGGAGGGGAAAATCCAGGGGAGTAAAGGGACAGGAGAGGAGGGGACAAGAGAGAAGAAAAATGCCAGTTCCATTGGGTGACTTGCAGGTGTGGTTATTATATTACAGATGAAACTTGCTTTTTGCTATTGTTCAAGCTATTCCTCTCACTGGTCCCCCAAACAATCCCCACACCCTAATTCACTCCAGCCCTTGGCTCAGGACCATCACACATTTTATCTGATTCCATTCTCTCCGCACAGAAGCTCTCCTTTCCTGGGACACTCCCTGCCTGTGGCACTGCCTCCCGGTCCTGTAATTTTCTGTTCCCTGGGAAGTTCCATAAGGAGGCTGCTATTGTTCCCTCTGGTCCTAGTGCCTCTTCAGCACCACTACAGTGCCTGGCATGAACCTGAACTCACTATGCATCTGTGAATGAAACTCTCCACTCCCCATTGGCTGGAGTTCTACTGTATAGTGAAATGGGCAATGAAAGCAATGCAGGAAGGAGAAGGAATACATGGTTTCCCAGATGTCACTAAATTCTAGGTTACGGGGTTTTATATTCCACATCCAGCTTTTGCCCTTGTCCTTCCCTCACTGTGAACATGGAAAGTTGTTGAGTCAGAGCTGCCGCCAGCCTGGACTCCTAAAGCCAAACAACAGCAGAGCCGTCTTGAGTTCAACAGCGAGTGAGCTGGGCTCTGTAATAATAATTGTGAGTCTAAACCTGTTGGGTCTGAAGTAACTTCATTTCAAAGCAATGCCTTATAGCTTTATTGCATTTGCTTTCATTCTTGAGAATTTAGGAGTGAAGACATTCTGTCTCTCCAGCCCCAATTTTCTCACCAGTATATTAAGGAAACATAGCAATTCCATTTTCAACTCTTTTATAATGGAAAACTGAAATGAGAGGGCAAATTCTACCTTTTCATTTTTTCAACAACTCTCATTTCCACTGAGTTCTGTGTTGTCTGGCTGTCCAAGAGGCAGAAAGGTAGAGGAAATAACAAGCATAGTCTCACATGAAGAAAGCAATTCATCTTCTCTTGACACAAATTGTAAAGCAGTTTCCTGTTAACCTTTATCACCCAGAAACATCCTGGAAAACCCTGTGAGTTCCAGGCCTGTCATATTATTATTCTATAACCAGGGATATTCAGCTCATCCTGAACTTTCCATCTGTGCTGGAGAGCTAATGAGTCAAAATGCCTAGAGAGAAATGCCTCAGACATCTCAGTGCACTCCCGAAGCCCAACGCCTTAGGGGAGGAGAAACTTCTAGGGAAATGGCAAATGATGGTAGTTTCAGTTCACAGTAGAGATTTTTGATTTTCTCTCTCTTTTTTTAAACCAGTTTTGATTTATTTTTCTGAGAGTCTTGTCAAAGGTACACCTTTTTGGCAGTAGGTGGCGATGTTGATTTCTTTAACTACCACCCGTTCACAAAAAAAAATTCTAGGTCTCTGGGGAAACCCCCCAAAATAAGCATTTTCTTGTAGATTCCGAGAATCTGAATGGACAATTCCAAATCTGGTTCTGCACTAACTACGGGTTAATACCCACATCTGGGGCCTCACTAACTATGGAGGGTCCACCCTCCCAGCATTAGCCTATTCCTAGAGATAGTAAAAGACTCACTTGGGAGCCCGCCCTTCATACACAAACCATCCAGAGCCCACCCTCCTCTGGTCTCCTCTAGAGGGCTCTCACACTCAGGCCAGACCCACCCACCCTAATCACTCCAGGGCAAGGAACAAACAACTTGGGACAGCCCTTCAGCCCCAGATCCTCTGAAATTATTGGAAGTAGCCAATCCTCACCCATTCCTCCCCCAGAAATAACAGAGGCTCTTGCTCCAGTTCACTGTTCACCTGGCCTGGCCTGTCTGTGCCTCTTGGGAACTCTGAGTAGCAAACTGCCTTTTCAATGGCAGCTATCTCCTGGTCTATTGGCCTCACTGTACCTGAACCATAACAAAACCTACACTTTAACAGGTTCTTCAGCAGACTTGGCAGGACTGGATCTTAGGGCTTCCGTTTGAAACAAAGGAACAATGGGCCAAGAGTAGTCTTTGGGCTCCATGAGCAATGCCACATAAAACCTGGCCCAGGTGACCCCAAGAATGTTTTATCACACTGTCTGGGGTAGGACTAAATATGCACCAGGTCATGTGTTTGCACACATTACATTCGCAAGAAGCCCTGAAGCTCTGACGCCGTAGGAGCCTCTGACTGCAGTGGACCAAACTGTGCAGCAGATGGCATCTGCCAGGTCCCCCTTCTGACCCCTCACTCCTCCACTTCCCTCTCACGTCCACCCCTCACACTGGGAATCACTGAGGATTTACAGCAAGTGTTAATTAAATGGGCCAGTGATTTCATTTTGTAATGAACAGAAATGTCACATTTGGGAAGCTGACTTTTTGTAGCAGAAAGGAGATATCACAATGAGAAGGGTAAGTGAGACTGAGTTTCTTCGGCCAAATGTCTGATGGTTAGAATTTCAATGGCACAGAAATCTTAACTGGGACATCCAGTTGAGATCTACCAAGTTCTAGTTAGCAGGCACCTCATTTTATACCCATGTTCCTGTGAGTGACAGGAAATAGCAATTGGTGTCTCCACCAGTCAGGAGACACCCAGTCAGGCCAAGAACTGCCTCTAAAATCCCTTCTCCTGAACTAAAGCTTCCTCTTTCTTTTTTTCTACTGCCCACATCAGTTCATTGTTTATGAAAGTCTACATTTGAGAAGACAAATCTCATTCCCATTTATTTTCCTATGAACAGGGAAGATCACCAGAGCTCCAGGGACACTTGGCCAGAGAAGACACAATTAAAGGAACAACCAGACATGGAGGATGCATTCTAAGCACAAACTTGTGTCTGTCAAAAGGCAAAGAACCCCGGATGGGTGGCTCAATTTGTGGAGAGTCATCTCATACATCCTCAGGGAGCAAATGGGAAGCAACCAATCAATGTTTCTCTCACATCAATGCCCCACCGCCTCTCTCTCAATCCTGGGGTGAGGTTTTAAAAAGATTAAAAAAAAAAAAAAAGACAAGAGACTTCCTTAGGTGGGTTGATAAATTTCCCTTATGTTTTTTCTTGACCTATTTCTTAAGCTTGATAAACACTCTCAGATGGTCATTGTTTTTCAGTTTGGGGGGCCTCCCTCATGGCTCTAAATGAAGTTCTTCATTGAATGAGATTTCAGTCATAAGTGATCACATGGCTGCTTGTAAAGTGTGTGAGAAGTAAGGGGTGGGGAAGATGAGGATGGACAGGCATGCAGAAGTCACATCACATCAGACATGCCAAAGATATCCTTAGTGTGTCAATGGGAGTCCAGAAAAATTAGGAGTAGAAGAACAGATGAAATTTTTGGAAAGAGACTCCATGGAAACATATAGGAGAGATTGAAGGGGCCAAGATCAGAACGGAGATGAGCACAGAGTAAGAGATGGACATAAGAGCTAGTTAAGATGCAGACATAGCAGGAATCAGAGCCTGAGGGTAGAGAAGGGAGCAGGTGGGGCAGAGCAGGTTGATGCCAAGTTGATGCCCAAGTTTCTGGCTTGGGGGACTGGATGGGTGGTGGTGCCAATGACAAAGACAAGGAGGGGCCACAGAAAGAAGAGTAAGTTTGGGGGCAGAAAGTTGACATCATTTGTTTCAGGCAAAGGAGGGCAGAGAAGTGCCTGTGGGATTGGGGTTCTAGCCTCCACTGACCATGGAGTGATGGGACCAGAAGCTGGGCTACCACAAAGCATGGGCTCTGTGGGATGTGGGAAGTGCGGACCCATCTTCTGGATCTTTGCTGTGAACAAAAGGGGAAGCCCAGGGTGGCAGCTGAAGGAGGATGCAAGTCAGGGGGGTGGAATTTTTTTCTGTTGGGGTGGGAGTGAGGTGGCTATGGGGTGTAGGGATCCAAGGAGAAGCAGCTGTTGAAGAAGAAAAAAGGAGAGAGGAGATGAGAAGGGGCAGGCTCTCTGAGGTGGTGGAAGGAACTGGGCCTGGAGGACACGTAATCCTGCCAGCCTTGATGATGGGACAACCGTCACTCTTCCTCTTCCTGTGTATGTGTGTGCAGTAGGTGGATGAGAAGGCCACAAAGTTGAGGCAAATACAATTAAGTCTGTGGGTAAGGACATAGAAGGCTGATGGAGCTCACTCTACTAGCTTTTGTTTTTCCTGCAAAATCATAAAGCAATGTTACCTTCTTGGAGCGAAGGGGGTGAGTTTCTGGTTTGGAGTGCGCAGCAAGATGGAAGAAAAGCCATGAGCAGGCACATGTACAGAACTGGCTAGAAAAATTGATGATTTCTGTGACTAGTCACAATCATTCATATGCCCACTTGTAGTTGTGTGCCCGCCCCCCCGCCTTCCCTGCTCCCTTGTGACTACACTCAGCAGCTGAGGAGTAGAAATAAAAAAAGTATGTGATTGGTGTGTGTGTGTGTGTGTGTGTGTGTGTGTGTGTGTGTGTGTACTGCACACACATGAATATATGTGTGTATGCATGTATATATGTGTGCCAAGCAGCAAGGGAAGGGAAGGTTCAGGGTAAGGAAGTGGTTGCAATTGTGCACAGCTGGGTTTGAACTGAACTGGCAAAGAGATGGCAACAGGCATGGCTGATTGCACCTCAGAAGTTGGGGGAAATGCATATATTCCCTCCTTTACTCAATGTGGAGTTTCCAACAGGCCAAAGCTTTGTGACCATGGGTCTCCCTTTTAGGGATGCTCTGCCAATGGTGTCTGAGTCTGAGTGCTGATCAGGAATGCCAGGCCTGGAGGATTGCTCTCCATGCGTCTTTCACCCAGTGCTGGGAGCACCTGTCCTCAGCACCACTTCTGCCGTATGCTGGCTCCACAGCCATGGCAGGAGTGGAATGCCAGATAAGCCCAGGTCACAGATCCTGAATTGGGTGCGTCTGGCCCTCTCTGCAAAGCGGGGAGAGGGGACTGTGGCAGTCTCTGACAAACAGTCATAGTGTCACTTGTCACTTACAAGGCAGGCAGCCTGATGAACGGGGAGGGGCCCAAGGTTTAGAGTCAGATCTACCTGAACAGATGCCATAACTTACTGGTCATGTTGGGGGAGAACGTACCTGACATTCCTGGGCACCCACCTCCTATCTTTAATTAGGAATAATAAATAGTACCTGCTTCAAGGGTTGTTGTGAAGATTAACAATCATCCTGAATAATGGACAGTTCCATCCTCTCTGACATTTTTCCTTTTTAGGTCATTATTAAGACCCAGAAGCCACTGTGATCATTCCTGGTGATTTGATGGATGACTTGGAGGGAGCAGGTGGATGAAGGTGGGGCTCTTAGGCCTCCATCCTGTAGTCACACTGCTTGAAGCCCTCTGAGGAAGAAATCTCATTTAAAAGGCTTAACTCTGGCTTCAAGGCTGAGGCAGAATTCAAATTCTGTGAGTTCAAATTCACATTATTTAATATACTTGGATCTTATTTTTCCTATTCAGTAATTCTATCCCCACCCTCACAGATGTCTTGTTTTTGAATATGCTTTACAAGGGAAGAACATATAAGTGCAAATAACAAATCAGGCTGGCATGGCAGCCCAAACTTAGACCCTCGGTCACACAGGGATAGTGTTTTCACTTGATGAATTCCTAGAACTTGGCTTTAAGGTGGCCAGTATTTTCCATGGTCTCTTTCATTGGGTCGTTTTATACCCCTTTTCCACAAAGGCTAACTGTACACGTGTTAAACAGAGGTAATGTAGAGATGTTTAAATAAAAGCAGGGAAGCTCTGAGGGATTGAAGTCAGGCTCTCTCCAGGTATTCCTGTGTGATGGATGCTGGGCAGGGGCTGGTCTTATTAGGAATGTCAGTGTCCCACATAGGAGAACCTGTTTCTTCTCTCAGGGAAAATAAACTATCGGCATCTGCTCCTATGCTGCTCAGCTAGCTGAAAAGTGGGGACTCAGGATCGTGGGGGTTCCAAGAGCCAGGGTCCCCCATAGCTAGTGCCAGGTGACACCTACCCTGGGAGGCAGATGCGATAGATAGGGTAACAGATATGGAGAGGGTAGGGCGGAGAGATTTTGGAAGAGGCAGTAGAATGAAAGCACATAAGAACTGGAGGAAGAAGGACTTCAGGATTGAAAGCCTAGATGCCTGAATGGATAATGATGTCACGGATTGGAAGGAACCACAGAAGATTTGGGAAGTGGGAGCAAGACAATGCTTTTGGCTTTGGGACCTGCTGAGTTTGAAGTTCTCAGGTGGCCAAAAGGTATCTGGAAATAGGAATTTTTGGCTCTCTGGAAAGATCGGATTTTGCTCTGAGCTGGAGACAGAGCTCTGCCTGCACCCATGCTGTTAGTGGTCTGTCTGAAAATGGGTATTTGGAGAGTTTTTCCTAAGGACCGAGCGTTCTGTGAGGTACCTGCTGTGGCCCACCAGGAAAACTCGAGGCTGATGGCAGAAGCATTGCTGGGTCTTTGTCACCCCATCCTGGTTCTCTCTGTTGTCAGGGTTCTCTCTGTTGTCAACTGGGTCAGCATGGAGTGATTTGGAACCATCTGCATATTCTCAGGGACAAACCCTTCAACTGGCAACCTCATAGCATCCCAAACTTTCCTCCAAGGCTGGGTTACCCCAACTCACAAATAACTTGGCTCATCACAGACACCTGAAAAAGAGGCCTAACAATGGCAAGCAGCCCAGCATTTCCTCTTCTTGGTGAATGTTGTTGCAAAGCCCCAGGAAGGAGGAGGCAGCCTAATTCATAGCACGTGTGCTCAACCTCCTTCGATTGCTTTTTAAAGTTACTTCTTTTATCTGAGAAAATGTAGACACCATTCAAGAGAACATGACATTGAGGGGACATCTGTAACACTTTCCACAATAAAGATAAAATTTTAAAAATGAACGAATGATCTGAAGAGACATTTCTTCAAAGAAGATCTATAAACTGCCAATAAACATAAAAATATGCTCACCATCCATTAGTCATTAGGGAAAGGCAAATGAAAGCCTCAATAAAATAACACTTCATACCTTCCAGAAGGGATATCTTCAAAAGTTCAGATAACAACTAGTGCTGCCAAGGATGTGGAGAAATTGGAGCCATCATCCATTGCTAGTGCAGCCACCTGGTAAAACAGCTGGAAGGTTACCCAATGCTAAACACTGCGTTACCCTGTGGCCCAGAAATTCTACTCTTAAGTATAGACCCAAGATAACTGAAAGCATGTTCATACAATAACTTGTACATGAATGTTCAGAAGAGCATTGCTCACAATAATAAAAAAAGTAGAAACAAGACATCAATTGATGAATGGAGGAATACAATGTGATATATTCATTCAATGGAATATTATTCTAATAAAAGAGCAATATGCAAATTGACCATACCTTCACTACACCACCAGCCACGCCCACCGACCAATAAGGAGCTGGGGCTGAGCCAGCCAACCAGCATGCAGCCTGGACTGGGGTGTGGGGCCAAGGCAGCCAAGGCTGCGAGGGGGTGGGGCCGAGGCAGCCAAGGCTTGGGGGATGGAGCCGAGGAGGCCAGTGCCATGGAGGGGGAGGGCGGGTCGAGGCAGCCAAGGCCATGGGGGGGTGGGGTCGAGGCAGCCATTGCCGCAGGGGAAGGGTCTGAGGCCCACGCTAGTCGGGCGGAGCTCGCTGGGGTGAAGGCCTGGTCCAGGGGAGGGTGGGGGCAGGGCTGGGACAGAGCCAGCCATTGGCCCCATTGCAGGGTGATGGCTGGGTGCCCAAGGTCTAAGCCTCGGCCAGAGGGCAGGCTGGAGGTGAGTGGTCAGTAGGACATCCCTGAGGGCTCCCATTATGTGTGAGGGAGCAGGTTGGGCTGAGAGATCACCCACTCCCAGTGCATGGATTTTGTGCACGGGGCCCCTAGTTCAGCAATAAAAAGGAATAAAATCCTGATTCATGCTACAAAATGGATGAACTTCAAAAACATTATGCTGAGTGAAAGAAGACACAAAAGACTCCATATTGTCTGATTACATTTATATGAAATGTCCAGAATAATCCTAATGTATGGAGATAGGAAGTTGATTCATGATACCTAGGGCTGGAGAAGTGGGGGATATGGGAGTGGCTACTAATGGGTTTCAAGGAGAAGATGTGGGATGAAAATGTTCTAAAATTGAATGTAGTGATGTACAACTCTGTGAATGAACTAAAAACCATTTAATTGTACATTTTAAACTGGTGAATTGTGCAGTATGTGAATTATATTTCAGTAAAACTGCTATTGTGAAAAAGTGGAAGGAAATAAATCTGCACCAAAAAAGGAGAACATGACATTGAAATTACACCCATCAGTAATGAAAATGGCTGAGATTAGCTCTGATATGTTTGCAGCTGTCAAATTAAAAAAACAAAAAATTCAATGCAAATTGAAGTTTACCTCACCACTGTGGTAAAGATACACACTCCTGCCTGTTAAATGGGGCCCTTAACTCTGATTTTAGGCCCTTCAGTGTCTTCTTTGGATAGCAGGATGGCTAGTCCAAAACTGTACTCCTGAGGTGCTCTATAAAGAGTTGAATTGTTGTCCTGGTTAGTGTCCTTCAGTGTTGGAGCATCAGCTTGTGTACCAAAGGGTTACAAAGACTCCATTCCTGGTCAAGGGCAGGTACCTGGGTGGCAGATTTGATCCCCAGCCCCCCTGGGGTGCACGCCAGAGGCAACCAATCTCTCTCTCTCTCTCTCTCTCTCTCCCTCTCTCTCTCTCTCTCTCTCTCCCCTCTCCCTCTCTCTCCCTCTTTCCCTCTTTCTCTCTCTCTCTCTCTCCTCCACCTCCTCCTCCCTCCCTCCCTCTGCCCTTCCCTCCCTTTCTATGTCTCTCTTATCTTCCCTCTCCCACTCTCTCTAAAAATCTATGGGAAAAATATCTTTGGATGAGAATTAATAACAATAACAAAAGAACTGAATTCTGAATCATATATCCTGCTCCCGGAGTTCTGCTCACATATTTTAAGAGCTGGGCCCATGGAATGGGTGGAAGGGCTATTGTCCACTAGAAGACTGAGCCATTCACCCTAAATGTCTCTACCATTGTGTCTCAATTAAGAATTTTGACAGAAACTTTATAGAAGGTTCTGGCTCCACCACCTGGGACTCCAATTCTGACTTTGCTTATTATCTGTACTTTGCCCCAGAACCCATAACATGACCCTTCTGGCTTCACACAACCTTTTGCAAACCAATGAGATAAGTCTGGTGGATTTCCTGAGATTGTTGCAAATATTAACTACAAGAAGCAAATCTAGTTCCCTTTAGTTACAAAATAAAACTTAGACTAGTGAACAGAAAATGACCATTCTTTCTGATATATTATGCCATATACTCCATTGGGAAATGCACTGATCTGTGGTTTACTGCTGGGGTTAAACTACTCCTGTTTGGGATAAATTGGTAAGTTTCAAAAGGTGAAGTGACACTTGTGATAGACGAAAATAATATGCATGCTTTAATTATGTAGCTTCAAATAGCCACCAAAACAGAACCCAAGAGTTTGTGTTATTATAAGAGACTCAGTTTAGTTTGAGATATATGTCACCCCAAAGAAGGCAAAAAAGGCTCATTTCTTTATTTCATACAAGCAGCCTATGCAATAGCACAAACACGTGTGTCATGTACACACACTGACATGCCTCACACACTCATGCCCTATGTTTACATCTATTGGAAATGTAGCTACACCATGACCTCTGTTCCTGGTAATGAACCAAGACAAACTTGATTTTCCTTTCTTTTGATCTCTCTACCCTTCCAGACTTTTCTGAAAAAGAAATAAAAAGAGAGACACCAGGTGTACATACCTGACACAGAAGTATAAAACCACTGGTCCTGACTTTTTAGGAAAGTCATGTTCTAAGACTCTTCGATCTAGCTGGAGCCAGTTTAAGTGTCCCCTGAGAAAAATAGAGACAAAGTGATTAGGACTTTGGATTTTATAGATGTTTCTTGTAACAAAGGTATAAATACAGCAGAATATACTAGATCACAGGTACATATGGACTTTGCCTCACTATGAAGTTTTCAATATTTGAAGAAGCCGGAGGAGTGACCCAGGGAACATACATGAGTGGGAGATATTGTGCGACACAAGGGAGGAGACTGACACTCAGGAAGCCAGGGGTTGGAGCCCTAGCTGGTCTGGCTCAGTGGATAAAGCATCGGCTTATGTACTGACAGGTCCCGGGTTCAATTCTGGTCAGGGCACATGCCTGCGTTGCGGGCTCGATGCCTACAGGGTGTGCAGGAGGCAACCAATCAATGATTCTCTCTCATCATTGATGTTTCTATCTCTCCCTCTCCCTTCCTCTCAGAAATTAATAAAAAAAATTTTTCTTTAAAGAAAGTTGGAATTGGAGACCTGCTGTCCATTTCTTCGGCTGCACTAAAATTAAAGCATAATGTTACCCCTCTCATCCTGAGAGGTATAAATTTCCCTTTATACCTTGCTGTGGGCTGCTTTTTCCCAAAGGACTCAAAACACACTTTAGCAACCTTTACAACATCTTGCTGGAAGCAAATGGGCTGAAAAGTTAATAACAGACAATTTCATAAAAAATTAAACTTACTTCTACCATATGAGCTAGCCATTCTTCTCCTAGGTGTGTTTACCCAAGAGAAATGAAAGCATTTGGCCATGCAAAGATTTTTACACTCAGATGTCCAGAGACACATTATCTTTCATAGCTCAAAACTTGAACAACCCAAATGTTTATCAACAAGTGGAGTGTATAAACAAATTATGATATAATTATGTAATGGAATACTATGCAGCAATAAAGACTACTGATATACAGAGCATCATATATGAATCTCAAAATAATTATGTTGAGTAAAAGAAACCCGACTAAAAAAAGAGTAAAAATCCTATAATTCCACTTATAAGAAGCTCTAGAAAGTGCCAATTAATCTACAATGACAGAAAACATCGGTGATAGTCTGAGGGGAAGTGAGAGGGAGGGTTTGGGGGGCATAAAGAAAAGTTTCAGAGAGTGATGAATTATGTTTATTAGCTTGATGGAGGGGGGTTTATTGGTGCATACATGTGTCAAAATTTATCAAATTGTATACTTTAATATGTGCCATTTATTGCATATCAGTTATACCTCATTAAAGCTATTTTAAACTGTGAGCCACAGATATGATATACAAATGGAGCGACTTATGCATTTCTTTCTTCCTTCACTCCCTCCATCTCTTCTTTTCATAAATGTCAACTGACCATCTCTGACAAAGATTCGGGAATGGAAGGAGGGAGCAAAATAAACAGGATCCCTTTTCCCCTCAAACTTATATGCTTATACGGAGGCATTCAACCACTATTTCACAATTAATTACATACTAACTAATAGTATTAGGACTATGAGTTATGAGAACATGTAAGGATCTGATATAGTTTGGGGATCTGAGAAGCACTCCTAGCATTTGAGTGAGATTTGAAGAATGAAAAGAGTTAACTCAGCAAGGAGGAAGGGGAGCCACTTTTCAAGCAGAAGGGCCAGCATATGCAAAAAGGCCCTGAGGTGTCATGTGAGTAGGAATGGAAAAGCCTGGAGAGAGGCAGAGCCCAGCACCTGGGGCCTTGAAAGCCAAGGTGAGGAGGTTGGTCTTTGAAGAGTAAGGCAGAGACATGTTACAAATATGAGCAGAAAAATCTACCCACTTTTTTCTCCTCTCCTCACCCAACCTCGGTCCAACATCTTGGAGCTCTCTAATCATGGTTAGTAAACTCATGTTGAACAGATACAACTGATTGTACAAAATCCCTTCAAGTGACCAGTGCTATGTGACTCCGATGTTTAGAGTGCACAGACACATGTAGAAGGGCTGGCACTTATTCTGTAGAGGATGAGAAGCAAAAGCTGTCTGCATTGCCCTACTACAATGTTTGCTCTAGAAAACACATGCTGGCCTCCAAAAAATGAAAGAAAACATGTTAGGAGCTTCCATATCTATTTTAAAATTTATTAAACTGTATCTTTTACACACACACAAAATAAATCTTTTACTTTAGACCACACTTGTGGCCTAAGGATGAAGTTTGGATTTGCTTTTCCCCCTCCTTTTGAGAATGTCCACCTGGAAATAAGTTTTTTTCTATAAACTTTTTTTTTTTTTTCATTTTTGGTTACTCTTCTCTGAAAATAGTAAGGGCGAAAAATAATAGGAAAAACATTTTTTAAGCGCTGGCTGGTTAGAGTGTCGGCCCAAGCACCAAAGGGTTTCATGTTCAATTCCCAGTCCAGGGCACATACGTGGGTTGCAGGTCCAATCCTTGGCTCTGGTCAGGTCATCTGCAGGAGGCAGCCAATTGATTTGTCTCTCTCACATGAATGTTTCTCTCTCTCTCTCTCTCTCTCTCTCTCTCTCTCTCTCTCTCTCTCTCTCTCTCTCTCTCTCCCCTCCCTCCCTCCCTCCCTCTCATATCTTTCCTTCTTTCTCTCTCTATCTCCCCCTCCTTCCTTTCCACTCTCTCTAAAAAGCAATAGAAAAAAATATCCGCTGGTGAAGATTAACAAAAAAAGTTTTTAAATTAAGATGACTGAACTAACTTCTTCCAGAAAGTGGGATAAATTCCCAGCCAACTAGAATACAGATCTGGAAAGAGAAAGCAGGAGTTCCAATTTCGTTTCTGGTAATACTGAAAATGGTGACCGCTGTGCCTTAGCTCATGTTGTTAACTGTATAGTTTAATACGTGCCACTTATTGCATGTCAGTTATACCTCATTGTCCCTCTGCTTAGAATGCCCTTCCTCTCCTTCATCACCTAGCAAAGTCTGACTCATCCTTCTAGACCTCTTTCTTTGGTGCCTCCTCCAAAAAGTCTCCCTGATGCACACACACCTGCCTGGGACAGGACTCTCACAGCACCCATCCTAGGCACACTTCTGCTGAGGCATTTCCCGCAGTGCATAGAACTTATTTTGTGTATTGCATTCTTTTCCCCCAATAATCTTTTTTACATCTGAAAAATAAATCAAAATGTACCTCATAAAGTAAAAGTGTGCTTTTTGATCAACTAACAGGGGTGGGGAACCTTTCTTCTGCTAAGCACTATTTGAATATGTATAACATCACTCTCAGGACATAAAAAATTATCAACATAAATATTAGCCTGCTATATTTGGTCAAACATTTAGTTAACTCACCCCAATGCCTTGGCATGGCCAGATCAAATGATTTCGCAGGCCTTCTATGGCCCATAGGCTGGATATTCCCCACCCCTGAACTAGAAGGTGTTAAGACAAATGTGAGACCTAATTATTGGGGAATAAGAAGCTCCAGCCACTCCTTTCCTGCCCTGAAAAAGTCCCAAACCTCCCAGGCTCTTCTCCGTGTGCCCTGCATCCTCCACACACGCCACAAGCACACTCTGCACGAAGACTTTGATCACGCTGTTGCTCATAATTGGAACAGTCTCTCCATCCTCTTATCTGAACACTAGCCATTGTTTGACGCTGGGTTCAGTATAGACCTTTTGTGAAGCTGCCTTGATTGCCTAAGTCTGGGCTTTCTTTCAAACTTCTCCAGAGCTCCTGGTTTGTGTCGTCTGCAAGGCATTTATAGCACAGTCGTGTACAATTTATTATTTTAAAAAATATGATCTCTTTCTGAAGATGTCGTAAGTTTTCAACATTTAAAACAATCATCCCAGAACTTAGCACAAGACCTGGCAAAGAGTAGCTGCTCAAAAGCCCTTGCTCTTAGATGATTACCTCCAAAAGCAATGGACCTGTGCCCAGACCTTAATTTATAAAGGGGACTGAGTGACCACATGCAGAGGTCAATGCCCTGGAAAGTAAAACTGAATCTTACCCACAGTTCCCATAGAAATGAGAGGCACACCATGCCAGACATGGCCAAGAGGGGGAAGCGCCAGGGCTGGTCCTGAGGCAGCAGAGGAGTGAGAGGCATAGGCAGAGCCTTCACTGGGGTTTCCATGGATGGCAAGACAAGGGGAAACCACTCAGGTTGGCTAGTTTGAGTAATCCCGGCAGACTTAGGGGTCTAGGGCTGTCCCTGGCTCTCTGGTCCCTGGTCCTGGGTTGATTTGGGGGCAGGGGAACTATTGGCATACTTGTGAGAGCTGGATAGAGGGAGTGGCTCCAAGTATGGGCTTTGGACAGCAGGAGAGATGTGATCAGCTTCCACTGTAAGTTTGGCTCTGTAATTAATGGGTGCTAAATAAAAACAGAATCTAAGAAAACTCATAAAAGGAGTCTATCCAATGACCACATAGATTTAAATGCATTCTTTTGCCTGACAACGATTCTTGATAAATGATCTGAGGGAAATAATCTTTTCATGATGCTTAAGAGACAAATCCTGCTCCCACCCAAGGGGCACAGCATGCCTCACCACACAGGCGGCTGGGAATTCCACGTGGTCTCGAGGGACACAGTGCACTTGTGAAGAACCTCAAAGTGGGGACATTTGCATGAGAGAACACTGAAACAGGTGCCACTCTGCTGGGTTTGCTCCTGGCCTTTCTTCCTCATCCATATTCACGGAGGCCACAGGGAGGGGTGGATTTCCTCTCTGGATAATTTTAGCCCCATGTTAAACTTTTAAAAAGGATGACATTTTAGCAATGGATTTATTTAACTGGCAATTCCTTTGTTCCCAGCCCATATATTGGTTTATCGTTTATCAGCAATAAACTGACTAGAAAGTATGGAAATGGTCAGCAAGCAGAGAGAACATGGAGGCCAGAATTATTCCCTAAAAATAATTTTTGAGGAATATGAATTTCCTTCTCCATTCCCTTATTTGAACTCCTCAAGCCCAGTTCTGCGAGGTTGGCATGTAAATACCCACAGGGCTCTGATATCCATGCAGAGGGGGCTTCCCTAGATCTCGAGTCCTGGGATCCCGAGGCAGAAGGAAGTCAGCTCCCTTCATTTCATGTAACCAAGAATCTCTCCACTGAAGGGACAAGTGACTCATCCAATGTCCCTTATGATAACTTCCCAATATTTGGGCAAAAGCTAAAAGATGGACTAAAAAGCAAACTGGAAACCTAGCTCTGAAACCACCACTTCTGGCTGCAATCAGACTTGTTAAAATGTTTCTGCTCATTGTATGGGTTCAAAGTCATATTTCCTACACCCAGTGGCATTGAGCATTCTTCACTGTCCAGGAGCTTTTCCTTTCTCTGTGACACCTCACAGTTCTGACATCAAGTCCCTTTCTCATTTTTTTTATAATTTAAACCAAGGTGGACCAGGGTGGAACAAGGAGGTAAAAGAAGCATTGGTGCATTTTCTTAATACAGTTTAACTAGGTAAGAGATGCCAGAGATCTTGGTTTTCATTATTCTTATTGCTTTTTCATTTGAGAATGCACATCAGGGCATTTGCTAATAACAATACACAAAAATAAAAAATACTCCCGCAGACACTTGGTATTTGTTATTGTTTGACTGATAACTACCATTAAAGCTGCGTAAGATGACACTCATTTGGTTTATGGTGGCAATAGGTCAAACTGTTGGGTCACTAATAAATACACAATTGCTTCTGGGCAACAGAAATTGGAAGGAAGCATTTATTTAACAGATTGCTTTTAGCTTCTACATATAATACAAATATATTTCTGGTTCAAGTGTTAGCACCTTCAATAGAGATGGCCTTAAGGAGAGCTTTGTTTGTAGAGAGTTACTGGAGGGTGGAGGTTTATAAGACTGAGCTGAGTATTCTTGGACCCTGGGGGAGAAGGATGCTCTGTGCCTTTTAGAGGATTGCACTGCAGACAGCTGACCTCATATGGAATGTGTATCAATGGAAAGCCAAGGTAAAAGTATGAAATCCTTACAGATGTCTCTGGATGGAGGGATGGGTGGGATTTCTTCAAATGAAAGCATGATTGGCTTTTAGTGTCCTGATTCAGAAGTGCATGTTTTCATCAAGGGCAGCTCAGGGTACTGATTTAGCTAGAAATCCTCAAATAGTGGTCTCCCAATGTGTGAGTATGAGCATGGTAGTTTGTGTGTGTGAGAGAGACAGACAGAGAAGGGAGAGAGATTGCATCTGCACCAGAAAGACACACAGAGAAAGATTAAGATGAGTATATTGGGGAAACCAGATTACTGAAACTTGGGCTATTCGGTCCAACTGCGTTAATAGCTTTAATTTTTTATTTATGGAGAGTTTGTCTGCTCCAAGCCTTCTTTTATAGCACCTCCTACACTATATCTTATTTACCTCCTAAACTAAAAATACAAGCCACACAAGGGGTCAAAAAGTCTAGTTATTTCTGATGCTGATCAGTGGATGCTAAAAAAATGTCTGTTAAGAAACCAGTAAGTCAGCTTCAAATATGCCCCATAGATCAACGTTATTGTCAGTCTTGGATGGTCATCCACGTAAAGACCCCACTCCTGCCCTAAGTAAACAATTTTCAATGAGAATTCATTCCGCTCTTCCGCATGCAGGACCTGAGCTCCACCCTAACACTTTCTTCGGGAAATAAGAAGTCAACAGAAAGCTTGGATCCCTAAGGGCTTCTCAGATCTCCTCATTCTTTCTTTCTTTATTTTTGTTACACACAGAAAGAGTTCTGCTAAATCCCTTTCTGGTCATTAAATAGAAGGTAGGGCTTCCGCCAGTCTGCCAGTCTCTGAGAAGGCCATGCAAGGTGAAGGCCATGTCCCAGGAGCAGCTGTTACAATCCAAGATTAGAGGTATAGCACTGATTCTCTCCCTAGTCTTGAGGTTCGGGGCATTTAATGAGTGGAAATCTCAAACCTATTTCTAAATACCTATTTATTTCCCAGAGCTACATGTCATTGTTTCTTCCACAATTGGGAAACTGGTTTCCTACTTTATTTTTAAATGGTAGATAAGCTTGAGACTGGGAGAGTTTAGACCCTGTTCAGATGGCTGCCCAGTGCCAGTCATGGTTCTAGCTAAGGGCACTAAGGACTCAAGGACATTGCAGGGCTGAGGGTTTGCCCCTTTGTCCAGCATTGGGTCTAGAGGCCAATTAATTAAGAACCACTGGACCTTAATTATCTGGATAAGTCAAATTCTCCAAACAGTACTAATCAATGGTTCAGTTAATTAAAACATTGCATGTTGTCTTAAAAAAATCCCTAATTGGTTCTTAAACTAGGATTTTAGCTTCAGAATGTCTATAACCCCTCTAAAAACCTAAACCTAAATTATTTTATGTGTAAATTACTTTTGTGGAAGCAAGAGAACATACCCTCTTAACAAATTTCAAAGGGGTCTATGATTAAGTAAGAGTGTAAGAGCTTCCTTAATTGGCATGTGAAATTTCCTTACTTGGTATGTGAAAATACATTCTAACTATATCTGGCTTTTAAAATGTGCAGTGATTGCTGACCAAGTTTCTTAACTTTTTCCTTCAATTGTCCAAATACTTCTTAAAACTTTCATTACAGATATACTCATTTACAGCGTCTGACACACAATTCTCAAAAGTTTATGATAGGATGATTATTATAATCATTATTTCAATTTTGGGTGTATTGAACTATTTCTGCTAAATGATCTAAAAGTTTATAGCTTTTGATGATGACTATCAACAATTTCCTTTAATTTTAAAAATTAAAAACTTGTGTATTTGCATATGTTCAAACTCACCAAATTGTACATATTAAATATGTGCATTTCTTTGTTTATCAATTATGCCTCAATAAAGTTGCATTTTTTAAAAAGAAACCCAAATAGAGAAAACAAAGTTATGATTGAGAATAAATCAGATAACTAAATATAGGGCTTTAAAATATCAACACATTTACAGATGCTTGGTGAAGGGTATGTGGAACTCTCTATACTACCTTTGCAACTTTTCTGTAAGTCTAATTATTTTAAAATATAAAGTTTAAATATTAAATTAAAAAAAGAAGATGGAGTTAGTACTGATGCTACAACATTATGGATCAACTAACAATATTAAATATCTGTGGACATAAAGTCTTGCACTGTGTACTTGGATACTTTATTCATAAGCACAAATTATGGGACAAGAAACGCTGAGAGACATTTCCAATTTCCTGTTCGAATTCTTCTCTATATATCTTCTCTCCAGCCCCAACCATATCCTACAAAATGTCATCAACAGCTGTTAATACTGACTCATATATTCTACTCTAAGGAATTATATACACTTCTACAGCATTTTACAGCTTATAACACTTTCTGATTGTTAGTCTTGCTTGATTTGCATGAGGAAATAGGCAATACATAGGATATACTGGGATGGAATAAAGAATGAAAGTTCATCTGCATTTGATTATAAAATACATAGTGTAGCACCTGCAGAAACCACACACACAAAGTACATATCACAGTACATGTCCCAGTACAATGCACAATTTAAAAATACAGTTATTGGAAGATCTTAAGTTAGTGTCCATGGGCACATGTAACATAGCCCTTCACCCTAGACACGTGGTCAGCAAACTGCAGCTCGAGAGCCACATGCGGCTCTTTGGCCCCTTGAGTGTGGCTCTTCCACAAAATACCATAGCCTGGGCCAGTCTATTTTGAAGAAGTGGCTCAGAAGAAGTTTAAGTTTAAAAAATTTGGCTCTCAAAAGAAATTTCAATCATTGTATTGTTGATATTTGGCTCTGTTGACTAATGAGTTTGCCAACCACCAAGTCACACCCAAGGGCACAGCTTTCATTCTTTCCTTTCTTACCAGGAAAAGGAGAAAAGTTCAGATTATCAGAGGCCACCGGCCAATGTCCCTTGGCCCCAGATGTTGTCAGGCCATGACTTTGCCCTGAGTCACAGCCATTCCCTTTGTTTCTGTCTCCTGTCCTTAACTTCCTGGGGGCCCTGACACTCCCCCATGAGTCAGGTCCACCTGCCAGTTCTTTTTCAGGAACCCTCTGCAGGGGCTGCTCTTTTCCGCTGATCTGCTGGCCTTTGGCCATTCCTGCAATTGCTGAAGAAACCCTCCCACTCAGACTTGAGTGAAGAGGTGGTGGTGACCACACTTTCTCTGGACTGTGCCAGGAGATGGCTCATATCCTCTTCCTAACCGCCCCCCACAGAGTCCTCCATCAGCCAATTCCAGGCCAGGGTGGGGGTCGCCTTCCTCCAGCCTGGCCTCACACACATGCACACACCTGCTTTCCTGGCCAACCTAAGGGACCAGGGCAGCCCAGACCATTTCAAGCTCCATTTGATGGGGTGAGTGGTCTGTGCTACACGCCCCACTCTCCTTTCTGTGATGTGTTCCTGCTCTCATCCATCCAGGAGAAGAGTGGCTTTCTGCCTGCAGCCCACTCCTGCAGGTGCTCTTGGGCAGTTAAGTGACACACTCAGCAGGCCTAGTTCTCCCTCCTTACCACAGGACAACCTGCTCACTCTTAGATTCTTACTCAAAAGGGAGGTCTCATTGGGAATCGTGTAGAGGTCATGGCATCTTTGAGAAGAGTAACGGTACTTGGGAAATGTGAATGATGGGATATAATTAATCAAAACTTCTGGGTTCCTTTTAATTATTGGCAAACATATGAATATCAATTTTGGTGGCTTACAGGAGAAAGGGTAGAAATATCTGCACTTTTGAAAGTAGCTCTTCTCAATGCGTATTTGTTTTAAATCATTTTTTCCCCCACAACTATGCTGGATCCTTCCCACGCAGCCCTCTTTCACAGCCGGCTTACTTGGCTCTACTCACAGATACAGTGATCCCTCTAGATCAGGGCCACCACCCCTGCCTTCTTCCAGCCCAGTTCCTGACAGGCTCAGGGCCAGGGCTGCCCCGGGTTCCTCACAGCTTTCTTGAGGAAGATGCCACTGCTCCCGCTGCCTGTGCCCCGATCACCCCATCCTCCGAATTGTAGCTAATTCAGAAGGCAATTGGATGTTCCAGTGCCAATTTACACCGCCTTTTACTTCCACGGTCTGGATTTGCGATTCCCAGGCTCAGTGTATCCAGACGCAGGCATACCTAATCACCTCTCCTACTCGCCACTGTGGCTGCCTCCCACCCTTGCTTCTGAGCCTTGATGGTCAATGGCTCATGGCCTCACCTATACTGACCTGTCCAGCCACCAACCCAACCCTGACCTATTAGCATTTTAGAGTATCATCTCTGTAATTCTAAAGACTCACAGGAGTGTGTGTGTGTACACTCAGAGGAAAGAAAAGCATTACACATTTGTTTAGAACACATTCTTTTCGAGCAGTTTGCACAGGTTTTTACCATATTCTTTTGCTAACAGTATATCAAGAAGGAAATTGAGCCCAGCCTGTGTGGCTCAGTGGTTGAGTGTCCACCTAGGAACCAGATCAAGTTTCAATTCCCGGTCAAGGCACATGCCTGGATTGTGGACTCAATCCCCAGTAGAGGGTGTGCAGGAGGCAGCTCTCTCATCATTAATGTTTCTATCTCTCCCTCTCCCTCTCTCTTTGTGAAATAAATTAAAACATATTTTTTTAAAAAGAAGAAAATTGAAATTTTAGTAAAGATTTTCTTACTTGTGTTGTAAAACACCTCTTTATAGAGCCAGATTGAAAGGTCTTTAAAGTAAATGTGCTTTTCATCAGATGAGTGATTGAATTCCTGATTTTTATTTTCTCTATTTCAGCTTAGACAGTGAAACTGCACACATAGTTTTCATTTTGAATTTATCATAAAATTCACTTCCTGTTATTGTTGTTCCAACACTGAAGAGAAAAGTTGACTTTCCAGAAGTTTTCATTTAACTTTAATAGGAAACAAACACATATAAATCTATTTAAAACAAACAAATAAACAAAAAATCATTTCAGTTCTGAACACAATCTGCAATTTGATTATAGGAACTAGTTTACCTAATAATTTAACACTATGAGCATCACCGAGCATCACCGTAATTATATTCTTTGGCCATTCCGGGCATGATCATAAGGCCTTTGAAATTCAAATGATGAACTTGGACTGACCCCTTACCACAGGACCCAAGTGGCCTGCAGCTGAGCTCATTCTGACAGTTGTGATTTCCAGTTTCCCGTCAAGTTCTGAGAGCTCATGGGGCACTTACGTCTCATCTGTGAAGGCTATTCCAAAGTATTCCTTTTCCTTAAGATTGAAGTGAGATGCCACGAGGTCAAGCAGCTCCTTGGCCAAAAGTTTGGGCTGGAGGGAAAACAAAATGGAAAAAGGGTAAGTGATGAGAGATAACATTTCCTAAAACAGGCAATTTCCGATTTACATAATTTTTTAAATGCAATGTCTCAAAGCCCTAGTACATCGATGCAAATGATTTTTATAAAACCCAAAGGAGTGAGCAATGAAGGTACCACTGAGCAAACTCCCAAATACAGATGGAGATCTTCTGCCTTGTTCCTAGTTTTTTCTACTATAAATGGCACTCATTCATGGACAGGCTGTCAGTCCTGGGGCTCTCCATCCTCACACAGAACAAGAGAACATTTCAAGCTAAACAGAAAGATGCCTTACTTAAAAACATATACATATATATAAAATAAATATACAAATTATATGTTTAACATATATCATTTATATTTTTATAATATGTTTTAATACATATTTAGTTATAGTAGTATTAATATAACGAATATATTCGTGCATGGGTAAGGTTCCTAGGCCTGGCCAGTGATCAGGGCCGATTTGTGGGGCAACTGGTAGGATGGGTGTGTGTGGCCCCCACTAGCACCCGTCTTGGCCAGCCTGATCACCCACAACTGCCGTCCAATCCTGGCCTGATTACCCACAGCTGTCCTCTCTTGGCCTCTAACCACCTGTACCTCAGCCCTGCCACCATGGCTTTGTCCAATAGAATGTCCAGAAGTTCTCCTGGAAGGTATCCCAGTCTAATTAGCATATTAACCTTTTATTAGTATAAATAGAGTCCTGGTTTGCCCTGAAGGGTGACCTGGGCAAGGGGCCTGTGGTGGTTTGCAGGCTGGTCACGCCCCCATTGGGGTGGGGGTCCCCACTGGGAATGATGCCAGCCTGGGTTAGGGTTTGCAGGCCAGCCATGCCCTCATGTGGTGAGGGTCCCTGCTGGAGGGCAGGGTGTGGTCCCCACCCAAAGACCCCTCCTTCGGTGGCCGGGAAGCTTGGCTTCCTCAATTGCAGGGGGTGATCTTGCCTGCTCAGGCTGGCTCCATGGCCCTGCTATCTTTGTCCCACTAATTTGCATATTCTCTACTGATCAGCTGTGGGCATCACGGAGTGACAGCCAATTACCATATTTCTCTCTTATTATATAGACTAGAGGCTTGGCGCACAAATTTGTACACAGGTGGGGTCCAGCCAGCCCGCCCCAATGGGGGCCAATCGGACCAGGCCAATGTTGGGGAGGGTTCATGGGTGGTTGACCAGCCAGCCCCACCTCACTCGGGGTGTTGGGGGCCATGGAGGCCCAGATCAGGCTGGTTGGCTACCACAGTGCGTGTCATAGCCACCGGTCATTCTGGTCATTTTGGTCATTCCAGTCATTCTGTTTGTTTCACCAATCCAGTTGCTGGGGTTTTATATATATAGACTAAAGGCCCAGTGCATGAAATTCATGCATCAGGGTGGGGGATGTCCCTTAGCCCAGCCTGCACCCTCTTCAATCTGGGACCCCTTGAGGGATGCCTGACTGCCCGTTTAAACCCGATCCTGGTAGGATCGGGCCTAAACGGGCAATTGGACATCCTTCTCATAATCCAGGACTGCTGGCTCCAAACTGCTCACCTCCCTACCTCCCTGTTTGCCCCTAACCACTTCTGCCTGCCAGTCTGATCACCCCTAACCACTAGCCTGCCAGCCTAATTGATGTCTAACTGCTCCCCTGCCAGCCTGTTTGCCCCCAACTTCCCTCCTCTGCCAGCCTGGTCACCCCTAACTACTCTCCCCTGCAGGCTTGATCGCCCCAACTGCCCTCCCTTGCAGGCATGGTCCTTCCCAATTGCCCTCCCCTGCTGGCCTGATTGCCCACAACTGCCCTCCCTTGCAGGCCTGGAACCTCCCAACAGCCCTCCCCTGCTGGCCATCTTGTGGTGGCCATCTTGTGTCCACATGAGGGCAGGATCTTTGACCACATGGGGGCAGCCCTCTTGTGTGTTGGAGAGATGGTCAAACTGCAAATTACTCTTTTATTAGTTAGGATAGAGGACTGGTGCATTTGTAGGGGCCAGCTGGTTTGCCCTGAAGTGTCCCCAATCAGGGTGGGAGTTCCCTTGGAGTGAGGGGAGGCCTGGGCGAGGGGCCTGTGGAGGTTTGCAGGCCGCCACACCACCCAGCGACCCAAGTGGAGGCCCTGGTATCTGGGATTAAACTATGTCTACAATTGAAACTTTGTAGCCTGGAGTGGAGCCAAGCCTTCTTCTCACTCTGTGGCAGTAGCTATTTCTGTTTGAAACTTTGTACACTAGAGTGGAGGCCTAGGCAATTGCAGGTGAAAAGCTTGGCTTCCTCCATTGCCAGGGAAACCCAAGCCTCTGTTCTCTCCAGCTCAGTGGCTGCTGCCATTTCTGTATCTTTTATAATTGAAACTTTGTAACATTGAGGGGACGCCTAGGCAGGCAACAGCAGGCAGAAAGCTTGGCTTCCTCTGTTGCCAGGGAAACCCAAGCCTTTCTCCTGCTCTCAGTGGCCAGAGCCATCTTGGTTAGGGTTTATTTGCATAATCTGCTCCTGTTTGGCTGGTGGGCATGGCTTGTGGGTATGGTGAAGGTATGGTCAAATTTGCATATTACCCTTTTATTAGATAGGATATTTTATGTTACATATGTAATATGTATTGTAATGTATATTTATTTAAAACTAGGGGCCCAGTGCACAAAATTTGTGCACTGGGGGTGAGTGATCCCTCAGCCCAACCTGCCCCCTCACATATACTGGGACCCCTCAGGGGATGTCCTACTGAAGGCTCTCCCTCGGCCTGCCCAATGCCTAAAGCTTCTGGTCAAGGCTTTAGGCCTTGGGCACCCAGCCATCAACCTGCAATGGGGCCGATGGCTGGCTCTGCCTCAGCTGGCTTGGCTCTGCCCCCCCCCCCCCACCGCCGTCCCGGGCCTTAGCCCCAGCCGCCGGCAACCACCTGGCCCTGGGGGTTGCATGCACGCCTGCTGACTCCGCCCTAGCTCCTGATTGGCTGGTGGGCATGGCTGGTAGGCATGGCTTGATAGGAGGTACAATTTGCATATTACTCTTTTATTAGATAGGATATGTTTAATACATCAGAATTATATTAGTATTATAATTAATAGATTACATATTATAAAATAGCCATTCTATTGTATATATGTATTTAGCATATACTTATACATTATTTACTATGGGTCAGGCCCCACTCCAAGCACTTCACAAATACCAGTCTCTTTAAACCTCATCACAGCCCTAGACAGTGGTCCCATCATTAAGGTCATTGTATGGGGAGTAGACAGGGGCCCATAGACTAAACATCTCTGTTTAAGTATTGAAACTAGGATCTGAATCTTGGCTCCACCCTTGAATATGCTATGTGCTGCCATAATTAAAAATCCAAACAATGAAAGTATCTTCCTGTAAGAAATGTTAAAGTTATGGACAAAGGACCTTGGGAATATTATTTAAGGATAAACTGAAAATTAACCTTTTATTTGCCTTCCCAAAGGGAAAACCAGCCTGTACCTATATAGTTTGTTTATTCTTTTTTAACATATTTTTTTATTGATTTCAGAAAGAAAGGAAGAGGGAGAAAGAGCTGGAAACATCAATGATGAAAGAGAATCATTGATTGGCTGCCTCCTGCACATTCCCATTGGAGATTGAGCCCACAACTTGGACATGTGCCCTTGACCGGAATCAAACCTGGAACCCTTCAGTCCACAGGGTGACACTCTATCCACTGAGCCAAACTGGCTAGGGCTACCTATGTAGGTTTTTATGATAAGCTTGTTCCTAAGGATCTCTGCCAATATAAAGGAGTTCCCAGACCTTTAGGCATAAAATCATGTAGACGTCTGCACTATCCATACCTCATTCACTTGAGTCCATCACTGTTGACATGACCACAGCCACCAGGTTCTGTGTGATGCAGACACAGGACTACCAGGGAAGAGTCATTGTTATATGAGCTTCCAGGTCAGGTATATGCAAACACATTGCCTTTACTGTATGACAGCTACTGCATCCCAACTCACTAGCTGTGCGTCTCCAAGCTCAGAGCAAAACAGATGCCAGGAGAGAAAACATATGCTTGTTTGTGTATGTACATGTATGTGCATTAATACCCTTATTGAGTATATTTCCTCTTCTGGTGGCTACTCTGTTGCAGTTCTCTGTTAGGACAGTGGATAAGACATGCATATGAAAGTTTACTTGATAGTTCTAAAATTACCCTATGATCCAGCAACTCTACTTCTGGGTATTTATCCAAGGGAAACAAAAATACAAAGTCAAAAAGATATATGCACCCCCATGTTCAATGGCACATCCTATCTAATAAAAGAGTAATATGCAAATTGACCACACCTCCACTATACCCACAAGCCATGCCCAACATCCAATCAGAGTGAGTATGTAAATTAACACAACCAAGATGGCAGTTAATTTGCATATCCTGGCACAGAAGACAGCATAGAAGGAAGCCAAGCACTGCAGAAGGGACCAAAGTTGCAGAGAAGCAAGCAAGTGGGGTGGGTGAGAAGGGAGGGGGTGAGGAAGAGCAGATGGGAGGGAGCGAGGCAGCAGAGATGGGAGCAAGCAAGGCAGCAGAGATGGGGGCAGTGAGGCAGCGGAGACGGGAGCAAGCAAGGCAGCAGAGATGGGAGAGAGTGAGGCAGCAGAGAAGGAAGCGAGGCAGCAGAGATGGGAGGGAGCTTTGCTCAGGCCTCAGGAAGCCCTATTCTTGCAGGAATCTTCCTGCAACAGGTCTCTAGTTATTTATAGTAGCTGAGACATGGACAAGTGTCCATCAATTGATGAATGGATAAAGAATAAATGATAAATATATACAATGGAATACTATTCAGCTATACAAAAGAAGGAAATCCTGCCATTTGCAACAGCATGGGTGGACCTGAGGGTATTATGCTACGTGAAATAAGTCAGACAGAGATAAATGCCATTATAATCTCACTTATATGTAGAACCTTTAAAAATTAAACAAAAATCATAGAAAAGAGAACAGATTGGTGATTGCTGAGGAGGTAGAAGGCTGAAATGGGTGAAGGAGTTTAAAAAAAAAAAGGAGTTACATGACAGTTTGATTTCTCATTTCTTTTTTTGGCACTGCTCTGGGCTACACTGTGTCCCCAAACAATTCCTATGTTGAAGTCTAACCCCAATGTGAGATCTTTGGAGACTGGGCCACTGGGAGATGACTAGGCTTAGAGGAGGGCAGCCCCATGATGGGATTAGTGTCCTTATAAGAAGAGACACCAGAGGGCTTGCTTGCGCTGTCTCTCCACCGTGAGAGGGTGCAGAGAGGAGGCTGCCCTCTGCACATCAGGAAGAGAGCCCTTCTTAGAACCCAACCAGGGTGGATCCTGACCTCCCATTTCCAGCCTCCAGAACTGTGAGAAAATACATTTCTGTTGTTTAAGCAACCTAGTACTTTTTCACAGCAGCCCCCGCAGATGAAGACAGTTGCACTGCCTTTGGATCAACATTTGAGTGTCTAACGTGGGCAATGCACTAGCCAGCACTACAGGAGATATAAAAAAAGCAGCATGTAGCTTGCCAGTGAGACTTAGATTTTCCCAAGGGCACAAAGTAAGGGCAGGCGTTCCTTTGAAAAAGCCAAAGAAGACGGTGCCCCTTTGCTGCCTCGCTCCTGGGCTCACAGGATGCCAACCTCTAGGCCTCACCAACCTCCAGTTTACCCATGAAACAGCAGGAAAGGACAGCGGTGGTTTTGATTTGAGGACGGAGGTTTCTCTCCCCAGAAGATGTAAATGGACAGGAGAACCCATCCTGATAAATCAAAGCCATTTAATATTCTATACTTCCGTCCACACTAAAATTTGAAAAGTGAAAATGCTATCTGTGGCCAATAGGGAATGCACGGCTTTATGTAAGATCCTCCTTCATAGATAGGGGCAACCTACCATGAGGAGTGCAGTGCAGTGCAACATGGCCATCTCAGAACGTCTCTGATAAATTACAAAGTGGGTCCAAGATGAGGGGGCTCCTGAGGCTTCTAGCTGCATTTGCTGTGTGCTGCTGCCAGCACCAACTCCACCCCCAGCAGGTACTTGGCTGCCCAGATACAAAGCATTTAATGGACAAGTTGTGACTGAATATAAGGCAGCACGGCAGATTTTTAAATTGCATAATCTATCTGTCCAAATGATTGCTGCCCCTTTCAAAATAGGCTCAGTGTTTCTACGATGTCTGTTATTCCTTAAAACATGTTTTATAATCTTTTGGGTTTGCCTTTGAAGCTCGTGTCCTATTTGTAAAAGCATTCTCAATATGAATACATCTTCTTGCTCCCGGAATGAATTTTTTTTCCAACTGGCTAATGTCACTTGAAGTTAAGTGTACTGAATGGGGACAGAGAGAGGGGAGGAGGTGAGCACGCTGAGTCAAACTGGTTTCATAAAATGAGGTGTGACTCTAAAGTAATTATTGTGGGTTTTGAGGGTTATGGTGAGGTTTCCAGCCCTGGCTTAGCAATGATAGAAGTAAGATTGCCTTCTCTTTGAGAGGTAAACTTTAAAGCCCACATCTCAATAGAACTGGTCAGAGAAACACAAATTTATCCAGGAAGAGAAAGAATTACGGTCATGTACCACTTACCAATCAGGATATATTCTGAGAAATGTGTCCTAAGGTGATTTCATTGTTGAGCAACCACTGAGTGGGGCAATACACAAACCTGCATGGTACAGCCTACTACACACCCAGGCTGCATGGCATAGCCTAATGCTCCTAGGCTACAAGCTTGTACAGCATGCTACTGTACAAAAAACATGAAATTAAATCAAACACAGAGAGAACGATGGCAATCAAGAGACAAGGTAAGCACGAGATGTTGAGGCTGCTGCCAGCACAACATGGCATACTGTGTCACAGAAAACTCTTTTATATATAAGCAGAAAGAGTACAAAACCATAATGAAAGAAAGCATAATAAATACATAAACCAGTACTATAATTATTTCTTTTCATTATCAAGTATTATGTACTATACACAACTATGTGGATCATACTTTTATCTAACTGGAAGAGCAGTAGTTTGCTTACATCAGCATCACCTCAAACGTGTGGGCAATGTGTTGAGACCATTGCAAGGACTATGACATCACTAGGTGACAGGAATTGTTCTGCTCCATTATAATCTTATGGGTCATGCATGTGATCCATCACTGACTGAAACATTATGTGGAACATGAGTGTACTTTCAGGGCTGGAACAGATTATAACAGGAGTAAATACAATGATCATTCTATGGAGAGGGCAAAGTGAATGGAAGGTGTGTGGGGAGAGGGGCTAGAGAAGCAGTTTGGAAAAGGGAGGGGAGTAGCCTCATTGCTACCAGTGAGGCTACTTTAGCTGATCACATTAAACACTCAAATTACCTATTTAGCTCTCCTTCAAACAGCATCCTTCCAAAGACCTTGCTGAGGCACTGCTGTCTTAGACATGGTGCTGACCATCCTACATGCTTATGGGATCATCCTATATAATAAAACCCTAATATGCAAATCAACTGAAAGTCAGAATGACTGGTCACTATGATGCACATTGACCACCAGGGGGCAGACACGCAATGCAGGAGCTTCGCCCTGGTGGTCAGTGCACCCCCACAGGGGGAGCGCTGCTCAGTCAGAAGCAGGCGAGCACAGTGACAGTAGCAGGAGCCTCTCCCGCCTCCACAGCAACACTAGCAGCAACACTAAGGACTCCTCGGGGGATGTCTGACTATGGGAAGGGGGCCTCAGTCAGCAGGCAGATATCCCCCAAAGGGTCCTGGACTGTGAGATGCATGGGCTGGGCTTAGGGATCACCGCCCCCAACCAGTGCACAAATGTTGTGCACCAGGCCTCTAGTCTGAAATAAGAGGCTGTCATTCCTTTGCCAATGAAGACTCTCACCTGGAGCTGTCAGGGCCAGGGTCACAGCAAAGCCAACAAAATCAAGCTGGTGTCAGAGGTCACCTTTGACCCTCTGCCATGCTGCCTCTGCTTCCTGGGTGAGTGGTCAAGGATCATGGTCTGGACTTGGGGGTTGGGAGTCATGTTTGGATGAGGCTTACAACACTCACTGAACCCAGTACACTGTCATTCAGATATCAATACTGACAGTTTAGAGATTGGTACTGACTTATATGTAACCAGTACTTTGAACTTGGTTAGTAAGAGTCTTCTCTGAGCCTATAGAGATAAAAGTCTGACTCAGCACCCTAAGGAAGTCACCAGAGTAATGCAGCCACCTAGGAGCCTCTTGGAGACAGATGTTTGGCCTTTCCATGGGCATGTAACCCTATGAGTTAGCCTGTTGACACAAAGCTCTTTGTATTGGGATTTTTACTATGAAAAATGAATTTTCGTGGCAATTCATAAGCTGAAGGCAACCAAAAGGATCTGAGCAACAGCATCATCACCAGAATAAACATGTCTCATTCTTTTCAATGACGCACCCGTTTGGAGGCCTATCATTGCTTAAATAATGCTTTAAGTTAGTCCCATTTACGAGTTGATAACAGATCCCAGAAGATGTGGATGTTACAACTCCCAAATTTTAAGTCCCTTTGAAAGCCATCCCTATACTATCATGTTGTACACCTGAAACTAACATAATGTTATACACCAATTATACCTCAGTAATAATAATTTAAGAATCCCCCCTCTATCTTTCCCTGTGACTGCTCCATCAATGACAGCACTCCCACCAAACGGATGGACATGTAATGTAAGTGAAAAATAAAACTTGTGAAGCTGCTGAGATGTTTGGGGTTGTTTGTCTTCAACAGCACAACCTAGCTCATCCTGACTGATCAGGCACCAAGCCTTTGCTTCTCTGTTTGGCTGGTTTAAGAGCATTTAAGTCATCAGTCCTGTGATTTCCTGATCTTGCAAACTAAGACAATATCCTACCTTGACGTGATGATGATTAATGTACTACATTGTTCCAAACTTTTCTTAAACTAATTTAGAGAAATTGCTGGGTAAGCAGAAAGATTTATGCTCTTATGTACTTTGAAGGGATGTTTACAGAGTCCTGCTGATTATAATTCGACAATTACTTGCATTATAAACATCTGTGGAGTTTGCAGGGATCCGGCTGGGAGTGAGGCCAGGAAGGCAGTAGCCCATTCAAGTTCTAGAGGACAAACTGGGCAGGCGCCTCAACGTGGGCCTGAGCAAGACAACCCTGGGCACTTGGGGTTAGAAACAGCCTGACCTGGGTCTCTGGCGATGTCCTGGCCCTATGAGGTCACTATACAGTGGGACAAAAGTAGGTTTACAGTTGTATGTGAGTTTATTTCTGTGTTATTATTTATTAATTACTGCATTATTTCCAAGGACAACTGTAACCGACTTTTGCCCCACCCTGTACTTTTAAGACTGACTTTCTCTCAGCCTGTAATTAACTTTATTTCCTCAACAGGTCTGAGAGGAGGGTGGAATAACTCCTCATCATCACTGGTCCCACTCTGCCACCCAGATCCAAGTCCCTGAGGGCTCTGGACTTTTCCAGTGGGAAACCATGCACAAATCAGCACCATAGGGCTCTGGAAAACAGGCCTGCCTACTTCTCCGCCTCCTTCTGAGACAGGATCAGACAGTAACGATAAAAGAACACTTCACACAGCTTAGGACCCTAAGTGCTCAAGGCACACACCCAGCTGACAAGCCTTAAGGTGATCTCTGTGAGCTGTTTGAGCAAAGTCTGGGAACAGAATCTGATGAGGTAGCACCCTGGCACCTCTCAATCCTCCACAGAGCATTTTTACTATCCCGCACTCATTATACCGCCACTTTGAACGTCACATGGTCACCTCCCAGACAGAGACTCTCGGACAAACTTTATCACTGCTCTGAGCCTCAGTACAATGATTGAAATTCCTTTTGAGAGCCGAAAACCAACTTATGAACCACAAAGTTTCAATCGCACTGTATGTGCCTGCCCTCAAGTGGTATTTTGTGGAAGAGCCACAGTCAAGGGGCCAAAGAGCCGTATGTGACTCTCTAGCCGAAGTTTGCCGACTATTGGACCAGGTTGATGAAATAGATTCCTGCCCGAAAATATTCTTCTTTATGTTATTATTAAATGTAGCTTCTTTCTTCCCTAAAAACTGCCCAGCCTTCTCTAGGGTCTGTTGACCCATTTGAAAAAAAACCTTATGACCATTCCGGATCCCACCTTGATCTCTTAAATCAGTAAGTTAACATATCCCGCCTTTCTTACATCACCTCAGGCAGGTCACTTAACTTCTTGGTGCCTGTTTTCTCAGCTGCCTGTTCTGAGGATTAAATGAGTCAATATCCATGTGCATAAGGTGCAGAGGACAGTGCCTGGCACAGAGAGAGTACTCTATGAGTCCATTATGAATTATGATGATAAATTTGTAAATGGTATCAAATTTCAGCCTGATATTTAAGACTACTCTGAATATGGGCCCAATTTGCCTAGCCAACCTCCCTTCTGCCCAGTTACCTACCAAATCACTCATTTGTGTGCAATCTATTAGCATTGGACTAAAGAAAACAAAAATCAATCTCATTCTTATTTCCTTATCCTTGCTTGCTCCACCTTCTCTCCTCCCCCTTTCCATTTAAATTGTATCCTGCTCAAGTCCACTTCTTCCAGAAAGCCTTCCTTTACCCTCCCACCTTCAAAAGGGATCTTTCTCCTCTGAATTCCTCTAACATTTACCACATGTATGTACCTTATTCACCCTTGGTGTATTCACCCTTGTTCACCTGTTGTGCTGAGATAAATTTAATCGAAAAATTTTTAATTGTGGTAAAATAAACATAGCCAAAAATTGACAGTCCTAACCATTTTTAAGTGTACAGTGCAGTACTGTTAAGTCTATTTGCATTGTTGTGTAACTCACTTATAGAACTTTTCATCTTGTAAGACACACCTCTGTCCCCATTAAACAACAACTTCCCTCTCCCCCTCCCACCAGCCCCTGGTAACCATTCTACTTTCTCTATGAATTTGATTATTTAGGTGTGCCAGATAAGTGGAATCCTAAAATATTTATCCTTTTGTGAATGGCTTATTTCATTTAGCATATGTCCTCCAGTTTCATTTATGTTGTTTCAGGTATATGTACTTCTTTCCTTTTGAAGGGTGACTAATATTCTGTTGTATGAGAACACATTTTGTTTATCCAGTCTCTGTCACTGGACACTAGGTTGCTTCCCTGTTTTGGCTACTGTCAATAATGCTGCTAACAACACAGTGAGTGAATTTTGTGTGACAGGACTTGTTACACCTTGTAGTTGGCCACTGGTGGCCTCCAAAATGATATGTCCACAATCTAGTCTCTGGAACTTGTGAATATGACCTAAGTTTACAAAGGCTGGGATTAAGATTCTTGAGAAGAGGACCTTATTCTGGATTATCCAGGTGGGCCCTGAATGCAGTTGGGTGGAGAGAGACAGCGGCTGTTTGGTCACAGAGACACACGAGAGAAGGGCATGTGAGGACAGAGGCAGAGTTAGGACTGATGAAGCCACTGTCAAGCAAGGCTGGCAGCCAGCAGCAGCTAGAAGAGGCGAGGGCCGGGTTTTGCCCTCCAGCCTCCAGAGAAAGAGTGGCTCTGCTGACAGCCTGATTTAGAAGTCTGCCTCCGGAGCTGTGAAAGATCCCTTTTCTGTTATGTTAAGCCACCAAGTTGGTGATGATTTGTTACAGCAGCCACAGAAAACTCATACACACCCTCAGACTGAAATCCCAAAGGTCTCTAGCCCCATAGCGCTTGGCACAGACTTCTTAATCACAGGGAATTTGGTATTTGTTGGTTTTCGAGATGTGAGTAAACTTGGATCTCAGTTGAAAGCCTGTTATTTGTGCTTTAATTCTGTCTTTAAGGCACAGTGATGTGGACAAGGAAGTCACATGCAGGTGGACGGCCTTTGTCTCAGAGCTGACCTGGTCAGTCTATGGCACAGAGGCTTTTGCCTGGGCGAATTCTCCCCTCAAGCCCTTCCTGTCACCCACCATTCCCTTGGGCATCCCCCCGATTCTAAATCACAGGAACTGTCACTCCTGAACTGACCATATTAAAACGTTTACAACATTGGATGTTTCCCACCTCAGCTTTCAGAAACCTCCTAAGATTGACACTGTCACCTCTCCCTCCTCCTGTTTTGGACACTTTGCTTTGCACACAGTGACCTCTGGGCTGCCAGGTGACAGCTCCAGGGCTGGGCCACATCCGCCTATCCTGAGGGCACTGCTGGGCCCTGGGACCCACGTACGGCCATTCCCTGCCCTATGAAAGTCACTGCAACTATGGAGCAGGCAGGAATCGTCTGGTCTGTCGGGTGCTGAGCATGGCCAGCCTGCCCTTTTTCCAACTTTCCAGAAAACCTGAAGGGAGGGGAAGGGTGGCTCTGAATAAACGATGCAGAAGCAGAGAAGCCCTGCCTGTTATTGTCTTTCCCGGAGCAGCTGGAGCCTGGCCCCTGCCCTCCCACTGGGGGCAGGGTAAAAAGCAGACAATGCTCATTGGCTGCTCAGTATCCCTGGGGAGGGGGACCAGTGATGGACAGAAAGCATGAGGTCATTCTGCATACAAGGGTCTGACTATTTGCCCCCCCTCCCCCTGCCTGGTGCTCAGGCTGATTAGCTAGGAGGCTGCTCCCTTCCTGCCCTCCCTGGGCAGCTCCTGGCTTCTGAGAGGTGACTTCCTTTAGGCAGGCTGATGCAGAGGTCAATGGGTAGGTTGGGGAGGCAGGGCGGGCCCTAAGGCTGCATGGGTCCTGCCATCAGGAGCATCTCTCTGCCTCGGAGGTCCCCATCAACCTGAGCCCCAGCACATGAGACGAATGCTTTATCTCCATCTAGCTTAGAAGTGACCAGCGGCAGACTATCTCAGCAAGGCTGGTCTAAGCACGGTCAATACTAAATTTTGGTTTAAAGGGTGCAGCCTGGGTTCCAGTGCTGCCCTAGGTGCTGTCCAAGAACTGATGGGATCAATCCTCACCCAAGAAGTAGATGCCAGGATTATCCCCATTTGACAGAGAAGCAGCAGAAGCACAGAGAGGAGTAACGTGTCCAAGGTACACAGCTACCAACTGGCAGACCGTAATCCTACAGTAGGGTGGGTGGAGGTCACCCACGAATGCCGGATTATGGGAAGAGCCAGACAGACCAGCTACCCAACCCACTTCACTTCCAGGGGAGGACATAAGTCTCAGGGGTCTGAGCCTGTCCAGGGACCAGGGAGGTCAGCTCAGCTGCCAGCAAGGTGGGACCAGGGCCCATGTGCCTGCCCAGCCTTCCTGCTATTCCACTGAAGTGGGGACTGAGGGGGTCACACCAGGAAAGGCTGCAAAGCTCAGAAGCAGGAAGAAAAAAACAAAATAAAACAAAGTGCATCAGTGACAAGGGGGTCCTTGAAGACAAAAAACAGTCAGTGGCACACCCTTGACAAAGGTCCAGGTTTCCTGGCCCATCTGGCTGCTACCATTCACCTCTCCCGCCAGCATAGTCATTCTGTACAGGCCCCCACCCCCACCTCCACCCCGCTCAGCCCCGCTGGTTCTGGGCTGCAAGCTTTCCTTTTATACCATCTCATTTAATTGTCAAAGCAGCCCTGTGATGTTTACAGACAGGGACCCTGGAGCTTAGAAATGTTAGTGCCCAAGGTCACAATCTCCCAAGGACACCAAGGGGCTTGAGTCTGGGGCTGCCTCTGAAGCCTTGGTTTTATGCACTGGGGTACAGATCCAGCAAGGAACACATAGCCCAAGCAGAAGAGGGGTTTGAAGCTGCTTTTTCTAAATGTAATAAAATATTGCCAGACAGTAAGTTCTCAGTGAGCAGGGAGGTTTTAGCAATACTGAGGCCGCACCCTAGCACCGTGCCTGCCACACTGTAGACACCGAATAAAGGCTGTGTGTTGGTACAGTGGGAGATAGACCAAAGGCCATTGTTTGATCCCCGCACACACCCAGCAGGGCAGCCAGCACAGGAGGGGGTGGCACCTGCACTCTCTCCAGGCTGGTCTGAAGCACAGAACTGCCAGGCAGAGACAGTGGTGCTGCAGGGAGCTGGATGGGACCAGATGCCATATGCTCAGAGAGAGCAGCCAGGTCTCAATCCCATCATGTGCCTCCTGGCGCCCAGGAAGAGGCGGTGATGCGAACTTAGGCAACCTTATGTGCAAACCCAGGAAAGGAGGTGTGGGGGTCCCTATCCCTACCCTGTCTCAGTGCGCCTCTTCCTCCTGACCCATCTCCTGATGCCTCCTACATTCACAGTCGGCTCCTTTAGTCACTTTCCTCCAGCTGCTCCCCATTCTCTCGCCTTTCACTTAGCTCTGCCACTTGACCCAGAAAGGGGGCTCCTAGGAAACAACCTTTTTGGTTTCCCAGTGGTCTCCCCTCACCCCCACTCCCTTTATCCCACTCTTTACACTAGTTTATTCCCTGGTTCTTGTCCTCTTCTGTACACATTGTTTCTTCCTCCTTTTGCTAAGATACACGCTGTCTTGGGTTCAGAAAAGTTGGGGTTGCTATCAGTCTGGGAAGCCAGTCTCCTCCATGCTTTTGAATGATGCCCGATGCGAAGGCTCTGACAGGCGTACATAATTACTGCTCCTCCAGAAATGCAAAGTACCTCTGCCAGCCTGCTGGGAAGCCTGCTGTATTCAGGACCCGCCCCTGGGGACTCTGGGTAGTGGGCAGGTGTTCATTAGGGAGGGCCTGCTGATTAGCATAGAAATCCCCACTCCAGCCTGCTTGGGGCAATGTCATAAGGACAGCGCATCCAGGGTGGCTCTAGCCCCCCCCCCCAACCTACTACCCCCCACTCTGCAGCTTCTCTGCATTAATGAAACAATAACTGTTTCAGTGAAGCGAAAACACAAAAGACACAGAGGACTCAATGTGTCTGCAGCCCAAATTCAGAGATGTTTATAGTAGTAAACTTGGGGATGCAAAGATTTCTGGGATTCAAGCTGCATCTTTCAGTCATGTCCACCCCGTCCTTTCTTTTTTTTCCTTTAAAAAGAACCCTGCTCTGCATACTCTGCTATGACCCTACCTTCTCCTACAGTGAGTAATAACTGATTATTCTGGATGTAAAATGTCCGCATATTTATAAGGTACAGTGAGTTTTCTAGAATGGAACTGTTGGACTGGCTACCTGTCCAGGGGGCAATTTGAAGTCGAGATCTTCATGACATTGCATGTGGAAGCACTCCCGTCACTGGACGCTCAGGGGAGAGTGGAGCAGGGTGTGGTCCAGGAGCACAGGAATCGGAGCTCCGCATCAGGCTCTGTGTGGTTCACGGGGGGCCCTGAAGCCTCCAGCCAGTTTCAGTCCTTCCAGCCGGCAGTTTTGTAGCAGCAGGCGCTGGGTGCTCTGAGGAGCTTTATCCATAGAGGCTTATACGGCAACAGGGCCAAAGGAAGAGGACGGTGGGGACATTTTCAGGGACAGGTAAATTGGTGCTGCTGTTTCCAATGTACATAAGGGTGTGGCTCACATGACACCTGCTGTCCTTTGCCTAGAGTGTGCCTTGCTGATATTCAAACAACGCGGCTTGCCTTCTAGTGTGATGGTAGCAAGAATGGGGAATAGCAAGGGTGTAAAATAAAAATATACACACACACATATACAAATACACACCCAATAAGTGTGTATATGTGCATGTGTGCGCATATACACTAGTATTGCTGTGACTGATTTTAAAATGTAAGTGCCCTTTTCATGCAGTCGAGGCAGTGGATTTGTGTGTGGTCAGACCACAGGGCTTGAAAACCCAATTCTATTCAATGTGTAAAATGGTCAGCATTTCTTTTCACTTTGAAACAGCAGAAAGATACTATCTGCCTCACATGGTTGTTGCATGGATTCCAAAAATGATCATTTATAAAGTACCTGGTACAAAGGAAGGGGCTCAGTTAAAGGCAGGTCCCCCTTCTCCTTCAATTGGTAACTGAATCCCACAGAAATTATTATCCCCTCATCACATGGCAAAAACCTACTCTGATCAGAACCTAAATCCTCTTTTGAGTGACCTGTCCTATCCTTTACCTCAGGAAGCATGAGTAAGCCGTCACTGCACACACAGTAAAGGAGAACAGAAAGCAGACAGCTTCCCTCGGAACTGGACTTACTGAGGCAGACTCACCCCGAGTGGCACACCGTCCCCACTCCCAGCGTCCGCTCACGCACAGGAGTAATTTACCTTCTTGCCACCTGTTCCTGCCTCCTGCTTCTTTGGGCTTAAAATGGCATTTACTGGCTAAAGAAAGAAGAGAAACAAGTCTCCCGCTTTGGTGATACAGCCGGAGACACGACACTGGCTTTCCCATGTTTGTCAGTATTTTAACTTGGAAGTTCCCCAAATCTTCTCCCTGTGGGACCCTTCCCCGTGGCTCTTGCAAACTGCTGGAGGGATGCACCATGCTCTGCCGGGTGATGTCATCGTCAATATAATTAAAAAGGCACCTGGGAGGAGGGATGGAAACGTGCACAGGTTCTGGTTTCCCAGGAGGGAAGGAGAGAAGGTTAACTTATGGCTGCAAAATATTTATTCCTGAAGAGCAGTTTCATTAAAGTCAGACAAGCAACAACGCCAAAGGCAGGGCAGCCCCTCCCTTGTGCTGCGCTAATGAAGTGGATGAGAGCAGATGCTGTGCTGCGGGGATCCAAAGAGAAATGGTGAGTTTATAGTACCCCCATTTTCGGATCAAAAACACTATTTTAATACTTACCTGCAGCCTCCAGCCCCCACTTCCAAGAGGTTTGGAGAAGGCTTACCCCGTTTTAAATGGTAAGAAACAGGGATTGAGAGCATAAATGAGACAGAGCCCACTGAAGACAATTGGGTGCACACGCAGACGGAGGAACAGGCTGGGTTATCTCTCTCTCTCTCTCTCTCTCTCTCTCTCTCACACACACACACACACACACACACACACACACACGAAAGCCTTTTCCTGGAAGTGCACCCAAGAAGGAATCTGTGGTGTGCTTCCACAGGAAAGTCAAAGACAGCAGACAGCCCATCACCCTATCCTGGGAACAAGGGACATGCAGCCAAGGCACTGTCTGAGGTCAGTCCCAGTGGCACCCGGGACACAAGCTCTGTGCACCTCTCCTCACAGGGCAGATGTTAAAGCGATCTCGTGAACTCTGATGGGATATTGTGGGAAAGACCTTATGTTATATATTTATGTAAGTGAATCTGGCCAGGAATTTTGGAGGCAATATTTTATTAGCTTTTTAACACATGCTAAAAGTGGCCGTTAGGCAGCTTGGCATTGATATTCTGTCTTGGTCCCAAAGCCAAGTCACATAAGAAATATGAAGTCAGCCCCAATTTAGCCAAAGCAGAACAGCTCGCTGCGGCCTGATAAGGCTAGAAGTAGGAATCACATCCAAAAATTCATACTCAAGAAAGCGAAAGCAGGTGGATTGGGCCAAGTACTCTTGGACCTGAGTGGAATGGATCAGAGGTATGGCACAGTCAGCCAGGAGGCAGGGAATGGGTGGGTCTGCAAGTCCCCCTTGGGAGATAGGCAGGGGGCAGACCACTCTCTCCATGGTGGGTGAGACAGCAGGAGAGAGAAGGGGGTGAGTTCCTCTGTTCCTACTTGCTCCTGAGGAGCCCTGCTCTTTCCTGGGGCTCCACCACTGCATATCTGCTCCAATCACCTCCATGCCCCTCTCTCTCTGCTTACTGCCCAAACTAGCTCTTATTCAAAAGTCTACGAGCTGCCTGATCTCACACCCTTCTCTCTGCTTCCACCCTGACCCCCTTACCGGCTGAATGGCTGACTCCCTGCACAGAGAGGACCATCAGCCTTTCCTGACGCACTCGGCCTATAGCAGTTTCATCTTAGTCACAGTCCATTTCCTTCCAATGACCCCACCATGGGAGCAGAAATGGTGTCCTGTGTATCTTTGTTTCCACAAACCCTGGCCCAAATGTTCACTGTTAAACGATTGCATGATGGGTGGGTTGGTGAATGGATGGATGGATGGATGGATGGATGGATGAATGAAGAGATAAAGATAGGATTTGAGCAAGAGAAGCCTTCATGCTGTTAAAAACCATTGTCCCCTGAGTTCCAGTCGTAGGTCAAGGCCTTTCTCGATTTTCACACGGGACTTGGGGGAGCTCACCTCTTCTCCTGGTTCTAACTCCACCAAATTCTAGTGCCTCCCAAAGTTGGCAGAGAGTTATTCCCCAGTAAGCACCAGACAGGCATCTTCAACTGCTGGGATCCCCGCCTGTTCATTAGGACTCTCCTGGAAAAGGGCCACCTTGGGGCCCACCCCTTCTCTCTGTGGATTCCCTGTTGAACCCCAACCATTTTAATAAGTGGAGCCGAAGAAGTGGGGAGGGGGGATCTGTCAATTGGAATAAAGAAAAGCCAGGATGAAGGTGCACATCCCAGTCTGTGCTTTTGTCCTCTGCCTGTCTCTTTGTTTCAGAACAGTTTCATCAAAATGTATCAGGGGCCTGGCAGGGCCATCTGCAACATTTAGCTGGAAGGCTTTCAGGGAGAAGATCCACCCTTTGACCCCTCCTGTCCCCAGTGTTAGTGCCAGCGATGGTCCATGGGGGATCAGACCATGAACTTCCCCATCCTGCCCTCGCTTCCTCTTTAAGGTCTTACATTTCCCTTTCCAGAGTAGCAGCAATACTCTTTACATTCATAATAGTGTGTCAATCTGCAGAGAGAAATCACCACAGGCTGTGACCCCATAGTAGCAAGTGTCACTGGTTGCTAGGCAGACTGACCTCTAGGCTGGAAGCTGTCACTCTGGCCCCCCTTTCCTTCACTTCCACGGGAAGATCAGCCTACACCCAGGTCACAAGCATAAAAGCCATTCTGTTGTCTGGGCTGCTGCCTTTCAAAACCTCTCTGAAAGGCTCCCATCAAAGGAGTCAGGGATTTGAGACAGCACCAGCATCAGAATGATAGAGTGAAAAAATAATGAAAATATGACATGTCTTCCTCCCAGAGCTTCTCCAAACTCATTGTGCAAGACTAGAGATGCAGGTGCTGTCCTGATACACTGTCCACAGCGTTCTGTGGCACCGGGAGCAGAGAGGCCGGAATACACAGTCAGCTTCTAACTGCTTCATTTTGCCTAGTCCCATTCATGCAGAACCAGCAGGAGGCTGCACTGAACCCCAGCACTGCTGGATAACACTTTATAAGAGGCTGAAAGGGAAGCTTGATCTTGTAAGTTCATGGTCATGGTCATACAGAGGGGAGAGGGAGAGAGAGAGGAACCGGGAGAGGGAGAGGGAGAGGTACAAGGAGAGGGAGAGGTACAGGGAGAGGGAGAGGTACAGGGAGAGGGAGAGAGGTAGGAGAAGGGGGAGAATATACACATGTCCACTTAGTACTGTAACTTCCAATTTTTAAAATTATTCCTGACCTACATCTTTGTACAGGATACTTCTCAGCTGGACAAGGAGACAGAGAAAGGTGGGACCCTCACTTGCACAGTCCCTACTGGGATTTTAGACCAAATGTGACCAAATGTGACCTCTCTGTTCTCCCAGTAGAGCTCCCCCAGATAACACTCATCTCAGGAGCTGGGACCTGGAGACCTGGGCACCAAATCACAACCTTAGGAGCCTTGGGTCACTGTTAGAACACAGGAGTGTTTTGGAACCAGAGACCTGAATTGGGATCATGGCTCATGGCCAAGCAGTTTAACTCCTCAGAGCTCAGTTTCTTTTCCAAATGTATATAATACTACCAACCTTGTGCATGTTGTGAAGATGAAATAAGACTACATACAAAATGGAATCCAGTTCTCAATGCGTGATTATTACTGAATGCTTGTTAATTCCACCTACACTGTCTCTATAGACTTAGGTCTACACCAAACCCACATCCTCATTCTGTGTTGCCTTCTTCAGGTAGCAGTTCCTCCAATTGTCATCACTGGGGAACAGCCTGGCATTCACTGGAGAGAGGCCGAGTTTCTGTGCCACGGTGCTCATGCACTGACTCCTGCCTGTATCAGAATTCATCAAACCCAGAAGCTCAGAACCTTTATAGCTGAGCCAGGAAAACATCTCCCCCTGGCACATCATCTTCAAGACTTTCACTTTCTTAGTCAGAGAGTGGAGGTAAAAATAATCAGATGGAAAACAAAACCCAAACCCTGCCCTGACTTGCATTCTAATGCATGTGAGATGGGCTTTGGTAATAAAATTTGACCAGGAGAATCAGTTCTCCCCATTCAAGTCCTGGATGCACTCCCTGATGCTCCGACTCTTCAGCATCTTTTCACAGGTGCATCCTGAATCCTGGCTGGGTTGTTCAGTTGGTTAGAGTGTCGTCCCGATATGCCAGGTTGTGGGTTCGATCCTGGCCAGGACACATACAAGAATCTACCAATGAATAGATAAATAAGTGAAACAACAAATCCATCTCTCTCTCTCTCTCTCTCTCTCTCTCTCTCTCTCTCTCTCTCTCTCTCTCTCTCTCTCTTTCTCTCTCTCTCTCTCTTTTCCTCCCACTCTCACTGCCTCCCTCTTTCCCTCCCTTTCACTTCTAAAAATCAATGGAAAAAATATCCTCAGGTGAGAATTAACAACAACAAAATACCAATAAACACCCCACCAAATTCAGCACAATGGGTGAGAACTGTTATATAAGCAGGCCTGCATGACTCAGTGATTCAATAAAACCTGGGTAGATAAATGATAATGTGGGCATGGACCTATAAAGGGAAATGTCGGATCTCTGAGCCCTGTTCAAAGTTGATACTGATTCTAAGGTTGGGGAAGGGGTATGTAACCATTACAATGATCAGAGACTCGATAAAAATATAAATATACCCATTTCCTGTCTAGTGAGACTGAGGCACCAAGACTAGACAGAGCACCCCACCCCAGGTCACAGAACTAGCAAGGGGTAGATTCCACATTCCAACCTGGCCAACCGAAGCTGCATCCTCTCAGGCATGTGCCCTACCACTTCCTGTGCATGGGGCATGTTTAAGACACCTCCACTTCCATTCCAAAGAGAAGGTGCCATGTAATGCCCTTTAAGTACCCCAGATGTCCTAGCATGCATGCTTCTGGTGACCGCTTGGCTTGGAAGTACCCCACGGCCAAGCCCTATGCTTTTAGCCAGGAGTAGAGCATTCCAGAAAGCCAGAGATGCAACCCCGAGTGGGACTTGCCAGGAGTCTCTGTGCTTTCTGAAGGAAGAATGAGTGTGAGCAGAGGAGGCAGAGGAGGGAGCAGCCTCTGATCACGCATGAACCTCCATGGACCCCCACCTTTCTGGAAGCTCCTCCTGGCTACTCTCCTTCCCCAGGCACTGGGCAACAGCAGGAGTGGCTCTGCCATCATCTGGATTTCCTGTCATTCTCCAAGGAGCACCCTCAGAGCAGGGGCCAAGTCTAGAGGAAATATGGTCTGAACTCTAACCGTGGGGTCTCAGGGTCATGAGGTGCCTTCATCTCTTCACTGTCTGAGTTTCAGACGGGGCAGGAGCAGGAATCAGGTTACATGTTAAGCCTGACTCTGCTTATGAGAGTGCATTTTACAGATGCGATTAGATTAGCACCTTTTCATTTCTTCCCCCTAAAGAGGCCATGATATGAAATTCTATGAAGACAGACTTAACATAGAAGTTAAAAATTTCCTACCAAATGCTTTCTAAGGCTGCAAGGTATCAAGGACATTTTTGAAAACTGTACTAAAATATATGTTATATGAAATTAGCCATTTTAGCCATTTTCAAAGCATTGCATACATTCATGTTGTTGTGCAACCCATCTCTAGAAAGCTCTTCATTTTGCAAAACTGGGATTCTATACTCATTGAACAAGATATCAAGTACACTTTGAAGAAATGTTGTTAAATTGGTGCTATTTTCAAAATTGAGAGGTTGTAGCCTCCAGGACAGAGGAGTTAAAATGCACAGACATACAGGTCTTTTCAACACCATTCATTCAGAATTTCATCATCTATTCTAATCCTATTGCTGACCTTTCACCCCAATGCTTCATGTTAAAAAAAAATGTAAGGAATAAAGATTCTCAGTAAATATAAAAGCCCAGTTGTGCAGAAAACACACTCACTCCTCAAGAAACTGACCTTAATATCACTTTCTTTGTTTTTAGCCCACCAATACTTTAAGAACAACTGTCACCTGTGATGCTGTTCAAAGTAAACCTGAAAACTGGATTTTTAAAAAATCTTAGTGAACTGAGACACTAGTCACCTTTCCTCCTGGCCTGAACTGGAATAAGAGTCCTACATGCACCACTTGGAGTGGCATGCCCTGCTCTTCACACTCACTAGGTGATATTTGTTCATCGATTTTAATTGGCATAGGACTGTGCAAGAGGTCTGTCAATCTATCTCTGCCCTTTGCTTCATGAGTCAGTCACAGCCCTGGCACTGGCCAGTGCGCCTCAGGAAGATTCTCACTTAGAATGTGCATGGAGTGAAGACCTACCATGATGGGCACAGGAAGGGCACCCCACACGATAGTCATTCAAATGGGTGAAGCACAGGATTGAGGTTAAGCTTGTATGCAAGAATACAAATGAAGCTGTACAGACAGTTCAACCACAGTGCATAAACCCTGAGGAAAGGGGTCCATGCTGGCTAGCACGGGGCTGGCCCGATGCACTTGGATCTCAGGTAACTGGCTCTGTATGCGAATTAGAGGCATAAATAAGACAGTATGCTCGAAAACTCCTATAATTCAAGACTTTAAAGGTAACAGAACCCTGGTGATCTTTATTTATTTTGGGTTCTTGAGTATATAGCTAGAATGGCAACAGGGAACTTGCTCACGAGTTGAAGGCCTGACTGTGAAGCATTTAACAAACCAAGAGAAAAAGAGGAAAGGTGGAGGGTCCACGGAACAATCTGGTAAGCACAGCAGGCCAATTCCTGCACTGACATTTGCTTTGGTGTCCACCAATGCCCACCCCACCCCATGCCGCCTGTACCCTCCTTCAGCATTTATTTTAGGTTTTTTCCTGTCCAAATGCCCCGCTCTTGGGACTCTTTCTGCCCAGCTTCCTGTCTTGGTGCCGATGCAGAAGTGAAACCCTCCACCCATGTTGACTGTGCCCAGAACCAGCGCACAGGGAACCACACTTCACTTCTCACCTCACCACTCTACACACTTTTCAAGGCCAAACAGAGTTCTGGGCTATGTTCATAACCCTGACCACCCCAGCAGAGAGTCTGGGGGTAGAAACATGCAGAAGTAAAAAATGCTTGCCTTCCCTTCACAGAGCCCCTAAAAACTCCTAATGTGGTTTCCAGAGAGCCCACAGGTACCCTGCAAATAACTGGTGGGCAGGCCATCCAGGGGCCGAATTGTGGGGTCTCATGACCAGCAGCTTCATCAAAAAGGAAGACTGGCCCTATCCGATTGCTCAGCGGTTAGAGCATAGGCCCTCAGACTGAAGAGTCACAGTTGATTCCCAATCAAAGGCATATACCTCAGTGTCAGGCTCCATCCCCAGTCTGGATCAGGGATTATGCAAGAGGAAACCAACCAATGTGTCTCTCTCATCTCTCTCTCTCTTTCTCTCTCTCTTTCTCTCCCTCTCTCCTTTCCTCTCTCCCTTCCACATTTTCTAAAAATCAATGGAAAAATATGCTCAAGTAGGTGAGGATTTTAAAAAAAAAAGGAATACTGAGTGTCTGGGGGTCTTGGGTGGGCTCAGTGGAAAGACACTTTTTTTTGGCTATGGTTACTGAAGTAGCTAGACTTTTTGATAGTTTCACAGCTGTAGACACAGAACAAAACAATCCCATTGCACACTTCAAATATGTGCAGTTTGACATATGCCAATTATGCCCTAATGAGCTTTTAAAGATACTTAGAAATTTAAAAGAAAAAAACATAAAGATGACACATAGTGATCATAAACCTAGCTATGAATAACTGGAAAGTCACAGAGAGATGGCCAAATAATATATGCATGTCATTTGTGCAGCTTTGCCAGGAAGCCAAAGTTTAACACTTCCCAAGTCTATTCCCCACAGATTGCTGGGAGCATAGATGCATGGGACCCAGTCACGTCTGGGTGACACAGGGAGGGTGCTTGTCTGTCACTCACATCTGGGAACAGGTCATTGGCCAAAGTAGGTGTGGCCACTGCAAGCTCAGAAAGGTTTGAGATTTTTAATCTTCTTCGCACAGGAGTTCGCTCCTTTGTGCTCCTGGGACTCTTGCTGCAGGGACACACTCTCTTGGTTCCCGTACATTTGCCCACATGGCTCACGACCATGTATACCCCACTCAATGGACTGATAGACTGCAACCAGCCTAATGCTAAACTGGACCCAGCTCCACCATAGAACGAAAACTCCAGACTCTGCCTTTGCTTTTAGCACTACTGAATCCCCAGCTGAACATCTTCCAGGACTGGATTAAGGGAAATGGGACTTCAGAAAGGCAGAGGTGTAATTCCACATAAGTAAAATTCACTCATCCTCTCATTCTAGTCTCAGAAAATTATCTTTCTCGAGATATTGTAAGGGCCCCACCCCCAGTACACTAGTCATCAGTAGGGAAGGGGATACCTCACTTTCACCCATAACAATACAAATAGAAACAGGTATCCACAGTGATGGATCCACAGAAAATCACCCAGCCCCAAGCCTCCAGTTCTGGGGGACTTTTCGGACAGAGGTTGGTCACACACAGAAGTGGTTCTCGGTATTTACAAGTCAAGCCCAAAGTGGCACATTAGGAAGAAGTTCTCTCCCCTGAGGATGTATAAGCCAGTTTGAAAAATACCAAATAATAAGGCAGCAGAGGCAGTTGGTTCTCTTAAGAAACCAGTCTCTGGACAAAAATTAGTTCAGTCTTCCCTAAAATATAACTCTGCATGCAAGCATGAGCTCAAACCCCTATTCTCTTTTCCTGGAAGAAGAAAAATGGGGAGGAATCAGTCCTCTTACCCCCGAGGCTCCTTTTAGCTACCTAAGTATTAATTTTTGAATAATCAAAGGCTACCAGAATTTGAAAGCCTGATGTTAGAAAGAAAACTTTTGAAGTGACTGACTTCAGCCCCCAGGGCATAGGGAAGACTAAATTGATGTGGCTGAAATTTCTGAGAGTAGTCTGCAGGGTTACAGAGAACATCAACAGAAAAAGGAATGGGGTCTGCAGGAGGTGAACAGGGAATAGAGGCAGGTCCACGGTAACATACGACATACTTCGAGGAAGGCTATAATGATTTAAATGAGTTTGAGAGAACACCAAATGGATTTTAAGCCAGTAGGGTAACGTTTCTCCTCTTGACTAAACAGACCTCACTCTTTCCTCTGAAGTTCTTCTCTGTTCAGCTTTTTTCTTTAGTCCCACTTTGTCAAATGGACTCAATTAGATAATTAGATAATTAGACAATTAGATAATTCCTCGTGGTGGTCATGTGCACACAACACCTGTTAGCACAGCATCATCAGTCTAAGACCAAAGAGTCAGGTTGCTAAGGGAGGGCCTGAGATAGTGGTCATTAGACTGTGACAGCATCCCAACCAATTTGTATATTACTATATTATTAGATAGATGTGTTTGCAATTAAAAAAATAAAACATACCAATATATTTCATTAGTAATTTTTATGTTTTTTATACTCTTTTACATAATTATATACTCTTTATCTATTGTTATTTTAATTCATTGATTCAATTAATATCCAAAGAGTGCCTGTGATGGGTCTGGTACTAGGCAGTTCAGTTCAGAATTTTCTTTAAGGAATGACCATCAGACATTCTTGGAAGGAACTCTTATGATAATCATCTAACTTCTTGGTGGTACCATTTTCCTAAAGAGCTCAGAACATTTTTTATTTCCTTGATGTTGGTAGCTTTCCTGGGAAGGAAAAAAACCACCTCTATAGAAAGCAACATATTTTGTTGGGGAAACTGAGGCACAGAAAGGCCAAAAGGCTTGCTCCTCCAGAGCTATCCCATTAGCCTCTGGAGGAGCTAATGCAGGACACGTGCCTTGGCATGGAGTCAGATGGAGCATTTCCCAGAATGTTGTGACATAGAGCCCTGGTCCCACAGGACCTTAATAAGCTAGACCACGTGAAAGGAATGCATGGCATTTTCTTGGGTAGGGAGGCCAGGGAAGACTAACTAAGCAAGTACCTCCCTTGCAAGCCTCCTCAATGGTTTTAACAGGCAAATGTGCACATATCTCTGACAGGAACATACTATGAGTCATTTTTTAAACTCACTTTAGCACAGAACCCTCCTCTCATTGAGCACCTTTTGGGCCTCACGTTCCACAGAGCACATTTTGGAGATGCTGGTTCAGGAAATGATTTCCTCAGAAGTTGACCCTTTGAGATGGTCATCCAAAGTTAAAGAAATACAAGTTTAAACCAACTGAAATACCTCCTTACTCTCTCCTTTAATATCGTCACTGAGCTGGAAAGAAACTTCTCCCAAAGCACACTGAGTTGAGCCAGGCAAGGCTCAAGGGCCCTGGCACTTGTGTTCCACAGTCCCAACTGGGTTCTGAATCACTGCTTCTCCTGTGAAAAGCACTGAGAAGCCAAGAACGCCAGCCAAGATTCCCGACCTATTTCACAAAATTATTTGGAACTTTCTAGTGGGTCAGGAACTCAGCAGAAGGAATGTACGACGGTTACAAAGGATGAGAGGGCGTTGTTTACAACCACTGTACTTTTTCTCACAGTCGGTCAGAATGGGCAGCTTCTGATTTTTTATCCTCTTGGGCAATACTGTTCTTCAAAGTCAATCTCACCTCTTGGTTTGCATAGTATTTATGTGCACACAGTGCTCGACTCTGAGAGTCTAACCCTGCCCTCACCATTAAGAAATGCATGGTGTGGTGCCCTCATGACTTCCTGCTTTCTTCCCATCAAATCCCAATTCCACTCCTGCCCAGCCAGGTGTCCTATCGATCCATATGGCTCTGGTTACACAGAACTACTGGGCATCTTCTGTTCGCTTTCTCACACTCTTCCTTCTGCTTCACGTTCTGACCACACCAGTGCCATTAGGATTCTGTCTTTGGTCTCTATTTTACCCTACCTACCCAAGGAGCTTCTTAAAGAAGATACAGGGGAAAATAGGCTTAACTCCACCAGAAACCATTCTTTCGAGGAAAGACAGGGCATCACTATTCTTCTCCACTCATTCCTCTATTCAGAGACATCATGGAAAAGAATATCTTTTCCCATTACACCATTTATGGTCTACTTTCATCAACCCATTTTTCATGACTATGCTCTTGGTTTTGTTGCCTTGTTTCCCATCTGAAATTTTTTTCTGCATTTCTCACTGTACTGACATTACATTCTTCAGATGATAAATTTCTGGGACATGGAGACATGCCTGTTTTCTTTGGACTTAACATATTGACCAGGACCATGACATGGAATAAAATCCATCTGATGATGATCAAGGTAAACACAAACCCTGAGTGGTATCTCAGTGGTTAGAGCATTTGGCTGGAGAAACTGAAGGGTCCTGGGTTCAATTATAGTCAAGGACACGTATCTGGGTTGTAGGTGTTCTGCCCCAGTTGGGGCATGTGTGTAAGACAAAGCAACTGATGTGGCTCTCTCATATTGCAGTTTCTCTCTTTCTTCCCTTTCCTCCTCCCCCTTCCCTTCTACTCTCTCCAAAATCAATGGAAAAACATCCTGCAGTGAGGATTAACAAAAAAAAAAAAAAAAAAAGGAAGAAAGAAAGATAAACACAGTGATTAACCTAATTTTAGGACTTGGCTGGAAGAATCACCATTTCTAGACATTTAAGGTGGTTACCATCCATTTGGACAGAAGACTAAGGAAATTATACTTATGAGAAAATACTTTTTAAATGACTCATTAGTCAACAGAGACAAATATCAACAGTACAACGATTGAAATTTCTTTTGAGAGCCAAATTTTTTAAACTTAAACTTCTTCTAACACCAGTTCTTCAAAATAGACTGGCTCAGGCTGTGATATTTTGTGGAAGAGCCACACTCAAGGGGCCAAAGAGCCGTATGTGGCTCACGAGCCGCAGTTTGCCGACCACTGTTCTAAGGTTTTCAGTGAGGTCCCAGTTAATTTGGCTTTGGGCATGATTGCATCCTTCTCTCTTTTCTTTCTCCTTTAAGTTTATTGAATACCAAGAGCTTAAGATTCAGATTCTCATGCTTTTTTCCCTGATTGTCGCATGGTCCTATCAACACAGAGGCTTAATGGTCATAAAGCCCAAGCCTCAATCACAGCTCACTGCACACAGTCTCCTGGTTCTAGAGAAGAAAGGAGCCTCATAAGTAGTCACCCATATTTTATTATTTCACTAGAGGCCCAGTGCTTGGGATTTGTGCACTGGTGGGGGGTGTGGCCTGCAGGGAAAGCCCACTGTGGGAATGCCGCTCATCCCAGTCAGCTGAGCAGCTGTGGATCTGCATCTCTGAGCAGTGCAGCTCCTATATTGAGGGTCTGCCCCCTGGTGTTCAGTGTGCATGGTAGTGGCTGGTTGATCAATCATTCTGGTTGTTCCACCATTTGGACGCTTAGCTTTTATTATATAGGATTTTATTTGTGCATTTATTTATTTATTTTGAGAGAGAGAGACAGAGAGAGAAACATCAATCAGTTGCCTCAACCAGGGACCAAACCCACAACTTGGGCATGTGACCTGATCAGGAATGGAACCAGTGACTTTTAATATATGGGAGGACTCTCAAACAACTTAGCCATACCAGCCAGGGCCATTGCCTCTATTTTATAGTGATGAAGGCCGGGGAGTAGCGGACACCTCTAGCGCCAGTGATGACTCAGGTGTGAGCAGGCATGTGATGACCCAGCTTGGATTCCCTCTGTGAAACCCCACATCTGAAAACCAGCCCCATGAAACACCTGTTTCCCAGGTGGGAAACCTGAGGCTGACCCTGGCAGCACAGCACGTGTCTCTGTAGAGCTCATGGCATGAAGCCCGCCAGCTGCCCTCAGGATGTCAATGATGGGCAGCTTTACACACACTGCTATACTGTGCCTCACAACTACCCATCAAGGAAAGCACTGTTGGCTATATTTATGTTCTTTTACTTAATTTCTTAAAAAAAAAAAAAGATTTAGATTCTAAGGCTTAAAGTGATCATTTGCTCAAGATTACTGTGATAACCTGGATTGTATGCTCCCCACCCTAAATTCTGTGCTGAAGTTTAATGTGACTGTTTGGAGAGGTAATGATGAAGGTAACAGAGGGTGGGACCCTGATCCAACAGGACTGGTGCCCTAACAAGAAGAGGAAGAGACACTAGCAGGGGGCGGGGAGGGATTCAGGGGGGCAGGAAATGCCTGCACAGGAAAAGGCCATGTGAAGACAGTAAGAAGGTGACCATCTGCAAGCCAAGGAGGGAGATATTACAAGAAACAGAACCTGCTGACACCTTGACTTTGGACTTCTAGATCACAGAACTGTGAGAAAACAAATTTCTGTCCTGTAAGCCTCCCAGTCTGTGGTATTTCATTATGACAGCCAAGCTGACAGAGTCACAGTTAAAAAATGATCTGATGTCAAAGTTCACGCTTAGGACAGTAGAGACTTCTTACATTAACTTTGGTCTTGTTTCAACAATCACAGGCTATGCCTTAAGATTTTGAATGCCCGCATTATTAGCTATTATTATATAGTAAATAATTTGGATTTTGTCCCTGGTTCCTGAGAGGAAGACTGAATCCTTGGAATTTCCTCAGTAACAAGAGTATTTTACATATTATCATCATCTCTAATTCCCATCATAATCCTGCAAGGTAGTTATTATATTTCCCATTTTAGCAACAACAAAGCTAAGGTTCATGAAGACAAATATTTCCCAAGGCCACACACCATCTACATAGGAAGAGAGAACCAGGATTCAAACTCAGATCTGACTATATCCAAAATGTGAGCTTTTCACATCAATGCTTCCTGATCCTTGATACATTTTTCCATAGCCAGTGTTGAAAAAAAAAAAATAAGTTTAATGAGTGTCAACTGCTTCATAAAGTTAAATGTATTCTATTTAAAAGACTGTTCTTTACTCTATTTTCATATCCTGTTCGATGTGTTTTCGTTTTTATTACATAGGTGCAAGTTACAGTAGTCAGCAATATTTTTAATACCTTTACTTGGCAAAAAAAGCAAATATTCTAGCTCCACTTTTATCATTAAATGTTCTGGGCCCTTAAATCCAGAAGTCTGGGAATGCCTGCATCACACTGAGCAGAAAGGCCATAAACCATGCTCTCCTCCGCTTTAGCCTCCAGACGACGCCTGGGAAGCACACAGGCTCCAGGGCACACTGCCCTGGGCAGACTCTGGCTCTGGCCTGATGAAGCCTGAGAACTCACATTCCTCACACATTCAGGAATGACAGTGATACTGCCAACCCAGGCCCACACTTTGAGAAACACTGGATGAAGCCCATCACATTAATCCTGTCTCCTTGGCAGATGGCTCAGATATGGGAACAAGAGCCTGGAATGGTCTGGGATGCCCCAGGGAAGTGAGGGTGGGAAGGTTCTTCCTCCAGAACAAAAGGGTTAACAAAAGGAGAAACTCCCTTTCCTGGGTGTGACATTGTGGAAGATATGGTGCTTGGGGCCACTGCAAGTGACCAGTCTCCCTGTGCTCAAAGTGAAGATGACCGAAAAGCCTACTAGTTTTCATGCTTGTAAATGCAATCTGGTGAGAACATCGCTGCTGAACTAAAGGTTACATGGCAGCGCTACCCCCTAAGATGTATGAATGTGTGCTACTGAACCAATTTAATGCAGAAGGCATTTGGCTATCAGGGTATCATTAGTTCATACAGGCATACCTTGTTTTATTGTGCTCTGCTATATTGTATTTTTTACAAACTGAAGGTTTACGACAGCTCAGCATTGAGCAAGTCTCTCAGCATCAAAAAGTAATTTTAAAAGAAGGTATGTACGGTTCCTGTTGTTTTTTTTTTTTAGTTATAATGCTATTGCATACTTAATAGTCAACAGTATAGTGTAAACGTAATTTGTATATGCACTGGGAAACCAAAAAATTCATGGGGCTCACATTCTTGTAATACTTGCTTTATTGCAATGGTATGGAACCAAATCCACTTAATCTCTGAAAGGTAGGTGAGAAGGCATTTACCCACCTCTCTGACTCTGTTAAGGATATGTGATGAGATGAAATGGAGAACTAAGGTAATTTGGAGGATTATTATAGTTCTAACATACCTTTGTATGAGTCTAGTTACACTTTGTTTTTACAAATCATTGACACTATTATAAGAGTAAGGAAGGTTAATAAAGGCTTTTTATAATATTAACAGATGGCTCACTTTAAACTAGTAAAAGTAACTTAAGATCTATCGACAATTTAAAATGTAAGCGTCATTGTACTAATCTACTGCCACCCTCAGAGAACTTGTATGAGATTTTAAAACCTTCTTCCTTCAAAAACACACACATAAAAAGAACTGGCCAGTTTGAACCAGCAGTTAGACATTTTAAGAGTCATGAGATTCTCCCAGGAATCATCAGATTGCTGAGATCCAGCAGGCCTGTTTAAGCAGGAGCTCCTCTGAACCTTGCAGAATCACATAAAACACACCCGAATGCCATCCCACTCAGTGCTACAAGATCTGGTTAGTGCACCTCAACCCCTCTGTCCCAAGATACAGCCCTGAGTGGGAAACAAGCTACCATGTGAAGTTGTGAGTACTTGAGCTTGTGAGGAATGGGCTGGGAAACCATCCTATCTAATAAAAGAAAAACATGCAAATTTGACAGTACCTTTGCTCCTGATTGGCTATGCTACCAGCCAATCAGGAGCGGGGCTGGGGCCAAGTGGCGTGAGCACCAGGAGCCGGGGGTGGAGATGAAATGGCAGTGGTGGCAAGTGCCCAGCCCCCAGGTGCTGTAAGCATAAGTGGCAGTGAGTGCCCAGCCCCTGGGGCCGGGTGGTCGCAGGTCACACCCACCAGCCATGCCAACCAGCCAATCAGGAGCAAATTATGCAAATAAACCCCAAACAAGATGGCTGCCACCATTGAGAGCAGGAGGGAAGCTTGGGTTTCCCTGGCAATGGAGGAAACCAAGCTTTCTGCCTGCCTTTGCCGGCAGAGGCCTCAATGGTACAAAATTTCAATTATAAAAGATACATAATCCGAAGGTCGCCACGGAGCTGGAGAGAGAAGAGGCTAGGGTTACTGGGGAGATGGAAGAAGCTAAACTTCTGCAGCCCTAGTGCCTGCCCCTCCACTCTAGGCTACAAAGTTTCAAACTGTCACCATGGAGTGAGTAGAAGGCTTGGCTGCGCTATAGGCTACAAAGTTTCAATTGTAGAACATAAATTAATTTCAGATCCCAAGGCCTCCATTTGAGTCGCTGGGGGCGTGGAGGGCCTGCAAACCACCATAAGCCCCTTGCCCAGGCCGCCCCACACCCTAAGGGAACCTCCACCCTGATCCAGGACACCCTTCAGGACAAACCAGCCGACCCTCACCCATGCACCAGGCCTCTATCCTATCTAATAAAAGAGTAATACACAGATTGACCATCAGCTCAACACACAAGAGGGCTGCCCCCATGTGGTCAAAGATCCTGCCCCCATGTGGACACAAGATGGCCACCATAAGATGGTCAGCAGGGGAGGGCCGTTTGGAGGTTCCAGGCCTGCAAAAGAAGGGCAGTTGTGGGCCATCAGGCCTTCATGAGAGGGCAGTTGGGAGGGACCAGGCCTGCAAGGGAGGGCAGTTGGGAGCTATCAATCCTGCAGGAGAGGGCAGTTAGGGGTGACCAGGCCAGCAGAGGAGGGAAGTTAGGGACAAACAGGCTAGCAGGGGAGCAGTTAGACATCAATCAGGCTGGCAGGGTAGTGGTTAGTGGGTGATCAGGCTGGTAGGCAGAAGCAGTTAGGGGCAATCAGGGAAGCAAGCAGGCTAGCAGTTTGGAGCCAGCAGGCCTGCATTGTGAAATCGGGCCTAAACAGGCAGTTGGATATCCCTTGAGGGGTGCCAGATTAAAGAGGGTGCAAGCTGGGCTGAGGGACAGCCTCCCGCCCCCCATGCACGAATTTCATGCACCGGGCCTCTTGTTGTTTATAAGGGATGGAATTTGTTCTCAGTTTTTACCCTCCTCTCTGTCAGACAATTATGACATATTTGTATATAACTGTGCTACAAGATCATTTTAATGTAAAGCATCATGAACAGGATTATTTTTAAGATACTGGGCTGAATCTGTCAAAGTCATTTTTTTTTTTTCTATTTTAACCCCAAGAATGACAAGGAGTGATTAGCATGCTTTGACATAATTGGAGGTCAAACTAAATTCACTTGTCTGGATGGTTATCAGTACTCTGCATTAATACATGTCCTTGTATGACCTTGTCATAGGAGTTGTATATGACACTGGTAGGATCAGCAGTTCTTTAAAAATGAGGAGATGATGTGCTGAGACACCCAGGAGATTGAACAGTTAAGACATTTTTGACAGTCAACCCATTACTTGTCAAGTGAGCTTACACTAAACTCTAAAAATATTCCATAAAGCCTTGTACAGAGTCATAATAAAAACCAAATTACTAGGAATAATAACTCAGCAAGTTATGTAGCAGTTCTCCAAAGGCTAAGGTAGTTATTCTCATTTTATTGACAGGTAGCAAAGGCACGTGGCTTGCCCAGGTTACCATAGCTACTAAGTGGTCCAACCTGGGCATCTGATTCTAGCTAAGAGTGTGACATGAGGTGCCAGGAAGTCTTCTGAGCACTTCACATGTTCTAACTCATCAAATCCTGACCACAACTCTATAGGGCAGGTACTAGTGTCAACTTACAGATAAAATTACATCAGGCAGACTGGAGGCAGTTATCATTCCAAGGTTACAGATAAAGAAACTGAAGCTTAAAGAGGTTGTGCAATTGGCTAAGGTCATGGAGCTACAAGTGCGGGAGTTGGTAGCTCTGTGACCTTGGCTAGTTTTGAATTTGGGCCAGGTGTTGAAGCCAGGCCGCCTGGCCCCAAAGCCTGTGCTCTCCGCACACTGGTCACAAGCTGCTCTCACTCTGGAGCCAGACAGCCGAGTTTGAATCAGATCTCCGCATTTACCAGCCATAAAACTCTGAACAAGTGACTGAGTCCTTTGTGACTGAAATTCCTCATTTGAAAAATGAGGACAATCACACTTACCTACCTCATAGCACTGTGGAGCTGATCGCCAGCTGAGATTGAGCACACACGAAGCCCTTAGAACAGTCTGGTACTAACGTGATGATTAATCACTAAGTTATAAAATTTCCCAAAGCATTTAAAAGATGGCTTACATAATTAAAACTCAATTTACACTTAACTGTGGTTAAGATTTTGTTGGTTTGTGTAAAGATAGGTACTTTACTATTGTCTGGTTTCTACTCGAATAGTGATTTCCAAACCCTGGGGAGTCTGCTGTGGCCTGTGGGGCAAGTCCCTGTTAGCGGGTGGGACAAGCTGGTGGGGTTCAGAACTCCTCATTTATATGAAATCGGGCAAAGGATTCTGTAAGTGAAAGAAGTTTGAGAGTCAGGATCACATGGCTAATCTGTCCATCACTATCAATTCCTTGTAATCATAAAGTTCAGGACCCAGCTATGATACCTGGGGAACATCCACAGAAGAGGCAGGTAGGGGCAAAACTGCCCTTTTTACCTTTAATATTCTGCTCTTATAAGAAGTACAGGGGCGCACTACGCAGGGACATGACAGTACAACAGAGAAATCCAAACAGGATGAACTATTAAAGGCGCCGAGCAGAGACATGTCATAAAGCAGAATAACCCCCTTGTGTTGTATAGGACGCACTAAACTATCCAGAGTGTGGAAATGTAGAGGTCGGCGAGAAGGCCGTTATAGGACTCCAAGCAAACAGAGCAGGGGTGCTGAGAGTGCTGAGAATGCCAAGCCCAAGTGGCAAATGTCTACACAAGGTGATGGCAGGCCTGGAGAAGGAAGGCCATTTTCCTTATGAGGGGAAAAACTGGCAAGACCTGAAGATGGAGATAGAATTGAGGAATAAGTCAAAAAGGAGTCTGGATTCTTAAGCTTGGTGGGTTCACCTTCAAAGCAGGTGCAAGAAAAAGATGCCCTGGGTTTGATGAGAAGTGGGGACAATGGGCTTGAGCTGGGTATGTGGAGTTAAAAGCTGCCACCTCAGTAGTCATACATACCTAGCAGGCACCCAACATGTAGGACTGGGGCTTGACCAAATCTGGAATCTTCTTTAACAACCAAATTGTTAGTTCAATGCTAAGTGAGGGAGGAAAGAGGAAGGCAGAGAGATTCAAAGGTTAGGGAGGCCCGTTTGGGTAAAACAGTCTGGGAAAAATATAGAGCAGCCAAGATGCCTTCAGACCTTTAGATTCCTTCCTCCTCCACCTGATATTGGACAACTTCTTATTTCTCAGGAGAGGATCTCCCTCCCTTCTTTCCCGTAATTCCCTCCCTCTGTCCCCAGGCCTCTCCCTCCCTCCCTTCCATCTTTCCTGTGAGTGAGACAAGGAACAGCAGAGCTAGATGAGTATATCTCCATGTCTCCAAACCCTCCTGAATCCCATCCTTACAGGGAAGGACGGGAGAAGGGAGATCATTGAAGGAACAAAAGAATACCCACCCTCAGATTTGTACAAGTCATACTAAAAAGCCTGGAAGATCATTTCTCGCCTCTAGACATGGGGACCACACTTAGATCTGTATAGCACGGTAGCAGACAAACAATAAAGATTTACCAAATGAGCAAGTGTTTGAATTGAGCAATATGACAAAAATAAATCTGTGAATTATGGATAAAAAGCAAAACACCCAATTAACTTCCATATTCCTATGACACCATCCTTTCTAGATGGCCAGCTTCCTCTTAGTTTTCCACACTCTTGTTAGGGGTGTGTGCACATGTATATGTGTGTATGTCTGTGTGTGTTTTATGTGTGTTTTTCCCCTATAAGCATCATTATTCACATTTCCCTGAACTACAGTGTGTGTTAAATTCATTTAATCCCCCTCTTTATCCTTTTAATCAGGGAGACAAAAATTAGGAGCCCACAGTTTACGGGCATCACCTGAGGTTCCTTACCTGCAAACATTCCCCTGGAGATGCCTTAGAGAACATGTGGAAATGACTTTGTAAAGAGTTTAAAGAAACGCAGCAGTAACAAAACTAAAAGCAAAACCATAAAATCCACTTCCCGGGGGTCCTTCCTGGAAGGGAAGGAGGCATGTCTCTTCCCCTCTTCCCTTTCTCTCCCTTCACATTCAGTGGGAACCAGATGAAACTGTCGTTTCAGTAGGGAAAGTCAGTCAAATATTGGCCATTTTAAATGGTTCCAAGGAATCCACTTTAAAACAGGTTAAAATTAGCCTCAGGAAGAATGGGGTGGGGAGGGAGTGAGAAAGCAGGGTAAGCAGGGGAAGGGGAGCAAAAATGGGATTATTGCTAAGCAACCAGAGCTTGGACCTGAGAGCCCAGAGAGATGGTCTCCTCTCTTCAGCCTCTGCCAGGCTGAGCTGTCTTGTCTGAGCTGCCTGTATAACTGAGTGTGAGTGAGTGAGTGTGTGAGTGTGTGTATGTGCTGGTGGTCCCCTAAATGACTGCATCTGTCTGCTGCATCCTGACGATCCTCCCTCTATCACAGCCCCACAGGGAGACAGGGATTGTCTTTTGTTCCCAACCAGCACAGCCCTCACCCCCTTTTCCATCCAGGCCCTTGCTGCAGAAAGATGTACTGGTCCCTCCCTCCTTGCCAAAGGGGAAACTCCTTAGCTGCTTGTGTCACCCAAGGGTATATTTTATGGACTATTTATGATTGCTCCAAGGCACTAAACGAACTTTTGATTAGGGTTGTCATTATGTTTATCTGTCTCTAATGTATACCTTAACATCTATTAGCTTCACCATGTGCCTTTAAAATGTAAATATTGTCAGCCATCCCCAGGGGCTAGAAAGACATCTGCTTGGCTCATTGGTGTAGCTTTGCAGCAAGAAGCCTAATAAATGATGATAGCAATTGCTGTGAAGTTTGAGGTCAGCCCAAAGCAGTGCTGCCTGACACCGGCTTGGCTCTTACTTTATGAGGTGGCCTGACAGCCTGGGAGGTCCCGGACAGAAGGGTTGCAACACCGAGGCCCTTGGTCTGTGCCCAGCTTCTGCACATGGCTTCCCACCCCTGGCTGACACTGGACCTCCTGGTGAATTTAGAACAGACAGGAGCAGATGGCAGACCTGGCTCACCCATCAGTAGATAGGCCAGCAAGCAAATTGAGCCACACTTCTCAGTTAGGAGGATAGGAAATCAAGTCTTCTTCCCCCACCCCAAACCCCGGGGGGGGGAGAGAGGGCTTGGCAACATGTACCTTGTGGGGAATTCTTGTTTTACTTGGATTTGTGTCCAAGTCAACCCCTTATATTTTTTTTCAAAAGAACATTGTAAGCCACAGAAGTAGTTGAGGATGGAGTGTGAGAGGGGTGTGCGCACACATGTAGAGAACCCAGGCCTGTTCATTTATTCTTTGTGGCATGATTAGGGTTCCAGATTTTTGTTTAAAGTCATATACATGGTTTCTGGGTTTTTTTTTAGTGCCTTATAGGCCAGAATATTTACTTTGCCTTCAACACTGCTTTACTCAAAGCCCATATTAACATACTTATTAACCTTTAAGGAAGTGTCACTAGCACCACTGTCAGACAGTGTTGACAAGGCAACACTGATTTAACCTGCTTATTTAATCTTCTTCCACACCTGATACCCTCAGGCTAGTCAACATGATGTGAAAATCCTTCATAATCATGTGGCACGTGTTTAAATTTTCACTGGGTAGATTAGAAACTGAGTGTGGAGATATGGAATGACCTGGGTAAGCCCATCTTCAGTTCTCAAACTAAGATGAGGTTTAAAGTCTTTAATCCCAGTTACTTACAATGCTGGTTAGAGGCCAGCACAGCTGCCACATTCCAGGTGAACCACATCATATTCTAGGTTTCACAGTATAAACACTGAGTGGCCAGATTATGATGATCTCTGAATGCATAATAATCTGGCCACTCAGTGTATATCCTATATAATAAAAGGCTAATATGCAAATTGTCCCCTTGACCAGGAGTTTGACCAGCAGGCAGGCTGGCCAACTGCCCATGTCCCCTCCCCCTGGCCAGGCTGGCTGGACCCCACCCATGCACAAATTCATGCACCAGGATATATATATATATATATATATAACATTCAGAGATCATAATAATCTGGCTACTCAGTGTATTTTTTATGGTGCAGGGAAAACAGACAAGACATATATGCAAGCTGTGTGTACTGCTATGTGGCCTTGAGCATGTTATTTATCTTGTCTCAATTTGTTTCCTTATCTGAGAGAGTACCTACATATTGACACAGTTATGTAGGTTTATTTAATCAATCAATATGATGATTAAATAAGATAAATTTCATAGAAACTCTATAAAAAATTGTAAAGTATAGTCATTACTGTGGAAGACATCCAGAATTACATCTGGGTAACCCTAAATAATTCTATTATTTCTCTTGTTTAAATGATCTTCTCTCTATTCTTCAGAGATAGCCGTCCAACAGAGATGTAATGTGAGACAAAAATGTGTGCACAAAAATGTGACATTAAAAAATTTTAGTTGCGCCGAGACCGGTTTGGCTCAGTGGATAGAGCGTTGGACTGCGGACTGAAGGGTCCCGGGTTCGATTCCGGCAAGGGCATGTACCTTGGCTGCGGGCACATCCCCGGTAGGGGGCGTGCAAGAGGCAGCTGATCGATGTCTCTCTCTCATCGATGTTTCTGACTTTCTATCCCTTTCCCTTCTGCTCTGTAAATCAATAAAATATATTAAAAAAAAATTTTTAGTTGCCATATTAAATAAGGGAAAAGAAATCAGTGAGGTTAATTTTAATTACATATATATTTTAACCTAATATATCCAAAACATCATTTCAACATGGAATCATCAAGACATTTTAGTTCTTTTTTTTTCATATGAAGTCTTCAAACTCTGGTGCATATTTTATACAGATAGCACAGCAGTCTGGACTGGCCATCCTACCCAGAGCAGCTCTAAATATTTCCTGTTGTTTCTATCTCACTGGTTTTCTCAGGATTAGAGACACCATGTCATGTACAGAAAAAAATCCAGCTACTATCTTTAATTTTCTTGAAAAACATTGAAGTTGGTTCCACATCTCTGAATCCCCGGACACTTGGTTCCTCTATTTTAACAGAAGTAGCTGGTTATATGTGTGCTGACAATGCCCATCAGAGAGGCGTCAGAGGGGTAACAATGTAATCCTAGAATATTGCCTCCTCCACAGGGCAGCTTCCTCAACAAAACAAGAAGAGGGGTTCAACTAATTCGAAAAGACATATGCACCTCTATGTTCATTACAGCATTATGTACAATAGCCAAGATATGGAAGCAACCTAAGTGTCTATCAAAGAAAAATGAATAAATATTTGTATACATATATACAATGGAATATTACTCAACTAAAAATATAATGAAATCTTGTCATTTATGACAACATGGATGGACCTAGAGGTTACTCTGCTGAGCAAAATAAGTCAGAGAAAGACAAATACCATATGATTATACTTATATGTGGAACTAAAAAAAAAAACAAAACAAAAAACAATCCAAACAAAACAGAAACAAACATGCAAAAAACTGATAGTCACCAGAGGGAGGTGGGAGGTGGATGTAAAAGATGAAAGAGATTAAGAAGTACTAATAGCCAGTTGTAAAAATAGTCACGGGGATGTCAAGTTCAGCATTGGGACTGTCTATATATATAAAAGCCTAATATGCTAAGAGTCCAACAGTTCAATCATTTGACCAGTCATTATGACATGCATTGACAACCAGGGGACAGACGTTCTGACCGCTAGGTTAGCTTACTGCTAGGGTATGGCCAATCAGGACTGGGCAAGATGGGCTGGACACACCCTGGAGTCCTCCTGCTGTCCCTCCTCGGCCCCCATCATGTACTGTAGGTGGGGTCCCTCAGCCTGGCCTGAGCTCTCTTGCAATCCAGGATTCCTCAATAATATTGTAAAACTGTGTATGGTACCAGATGGGTACTAGACTTAACAGGATGATCACTTCCTAAGGTATATCAGTGTCTAGCCACTAGCTGTACATCTGACAATAATATAATATTTTATTCCAATTGTAATTAATAATAAATTTAATTAAAAATAAATGGAGTTCATTGCAGCCGAGTTGTGGGATGGCAAGGACTCATCTAAAGTGCGGGGAACTCCCTGACCCCAGGTGCCTCTAGAGCAGAAGGCCTGGGTCTGTTTCCTGCCCTGGCCTGTCTTCCTGTAAGACAGGGGACAATACAGCAGCAGAGCCTCAGAGAGCCTAATAAGGAGGAGCTGGATATACCTCAGCCATTCCAAACTAATGAAAACCTATCCCTTTTTTAAGATTCCCAGGAGAAAGAGTTTGAACCTTCCTTGTTAATGGCTTCTATCTTCAGACCCTCACTGTTAGGAAATTCTTCTCTGTCTTTGTTACCTATTCTACTAAGGCTGAACCACATTTCCTTTTCTCTGATTACAAAATGCTCCTCCAAATCTGCATTCAGATCAGAGAAAAGTGAAGAAAGTCATTTTAAAGGAATAACCATATGAAGCCAAGACTTGTAAAGCTCAATACAAAACATGCAGCACCCTCTGGTCTGGCGACAGAAGCCTCAGGCAGAGACTAAGAGACACCCGTGATGGTGGCCTCTCGCATTCTGACACAGGCTTCTCGAGTATGTTTCTAGTTGGTTGAAACAATTTTGGATGACAAACCAAAAGACACTGTCTCTGGGTTGGACGGGAAGGTGATCTGGCTGGACCACCTGCCCCACATCGATGACCGAGGTTGATTTGTTACTGAATGCTCACATCATCATCCTAGCTGTCCTCAAGAGGAATTTAATGATTTTAAAAGTCACATGATACTGTCCTGGTGTCAAGGGCCTGCCTGTGGATTTAGGGATGAGCCTTTCAAATATGAAATCCTAGTACGTGCACTCTTAACCTTCCCTTCCCTTTATATGAGTGATGCAAAATTACTCAGGGCAGTCAGGAATCTAGAAGCAGATTTCACTTGGAAATTTCAAAGGGCTTTAGAAAAAGCATTACGTTTGGGGATTATGGCCATTTTGCTCTGTAATCCAGAGAAGGGAAATGCTATCAGGACAGTGACCAGGTCCACATCACCGCAGAAAATTGTCCCTATGGTAGACTGCTTAACAGCATCCTCCTGGTGGGAAACAACTGTTAGTTGCTGACTGTCAGCTCAGTCTTTTCCTGCTTCTGAAGGTCTGAGGTGTAGTCTTTGATGTGTCTCATAACTAATAATTAATGATCGAAAAACTAGACCTCCCACCTCTGTGCTACTTAGGAATATTTGTCAGTCAGTCACCCTGGTGTAAACCCCTGTGCTTCTCCATGGGAAATAAACATTTCCTATCCCAAACCCCACTTTCTGTCTTATAAACCTTGTCAGGTAATCGAAGAAAAATTGAGAGGCATTGCTTAGTCCAGTGGTTCTCAACCTTTCTAATGCCAAGACCCTTTAATACAGTTCCTCATGTTGTGGTGACCCCCAACCATAAAATTATTTTTGTTGCTACTTCATAACTGTAATTTTGCTACTGTTATGAATCGTAATGTAAATATATGTTTTCCGATGGTCTTAGGCGACCCTGCTAGTGGTTCTCAACTAGTTAGAATTGTTCCTTATTTATTTGTTTACTTATTTTTATACTTGTATTGATTTCAGAGAGAAAGGGAGAGGGAGCAAGAGATAGAAACATCAATGATAAGAGAGAATCATTGATCAGTTGCCTCCAGCACTTTCCACACTGGGGATAAGCCTGCCATTGGGGCAAATGCCCTGACCTGGGAATTGAACTGTAATCTCCTGGTTCTTAGGTTAATGCTCAACCCCTGAGCTATGCTGGCTGGGCTTTATTTATTTATTTATTTGTTTGTTTGTTTACTTACTCATTTATTTGTTTTGCACTAACCTAACTAAATCCTCTGCCAAGCAATAGTTCTATGGCAAGAAGTAAGTCCTTTAGGAGGTCTTTTAGGGAAGTAACACCAGGGAACTTTAGGATTCACTCTTCTTTTCTTTTCTCTCTTTTTTTTTTTTACTCAAGAAGTATTTATTTACTGACGTGTGCCAGGCATCGGCTAGGTACAGAGGATAGAGTGATAAAAAAACAGACCCAGTTCTGAATTTGTTGGTGGCTCTGGGGAATGCTGACATGTAAACAGGAATGACAGTGAATGTGAAAATGAGTTATGACAGTGCTGTAAGAATGAAAGCAGGAGTTGGGGGGGGGGGGGGGCGGGGGAGGGGGGCCTGGCAACTAAAGCCCAGCTAAGCAGTTAATGAGGGGCAGAGGGTAGGGCCAGGGAAAGCCTTGGGGGAAATGCATTTTCTAAGCTGTGGTCTGAAAGCTTAACAGAAACCAGCCAGGAATAGGGGACGGGGTAGAAAAGTGTTCTAGAAAGAGAGAATCACAATGAAGTATGTTCTAAAAAGGGAGGTCTAATTCAACATTTTCTTGCTTGGTCTAATTCAACATTTTCTTGATAGTTAAGGGCTAAGGATGGCCTTTCTAAAACTGGCCATCAGTAATAAAACATCTTTTCTGTGACTCAAGTCCTTTTCAGATGCCTCCATTCAGTCTTCCCAGGGCAAGCTGGCCAAGAGAAGGTGCCTTCACTGTCACTGAGGCCTCACTTCCTGTTTCAGAGGCTGACTGCTCTCTAAACCTCCAAGACTTGTTACACAAAAAGGATCTAAGACACTGCAGACCACTCACCTGTGAAGGGCTCACACTGATTCTTAACAACTTCAAGCTCCAATCCATGGTTAGTCCTGATCCTGCTAACTGAAGAGATCTTGCTCCTTTATAGTCCCCTCCACCCACTCACACCCCAACCCACATCACAAGTTTGACTCTTCATAAGACTGGAGACCTTGCAATCTAGTCTAATCTAGCCTAATAAAGACATAATCCAAAATGTGGATAAATTAATCACAGCATTTCCTTGTCATAGTGAAAAAAATTACAAAACAACAAAAGATCCTTAAATGTATTAAAGAGTGAATGATTAGCTAATAATGGTATATCCTTTTCTACAATTATACAGCCATTAACAAAGATGACAATTGATAATAACTTGAGAAATGCTAGTGAAGAACAATGTTAAGTGAAAACATATATAGAATTATATATACATTATGATCACAACCATGTAAGGAATATAAATATGAAGAATATAAGTATAAATATGAGATATACCAAAATGAGAAGAGTATTTGAATTAGTGTGCTGTGATTATGAGCTATGTCCTATTTTCTCTGTTTCCTACATCGTGTTTGTAATGTCTTTATAATTTATTTCCTATGAAAAGTATTAACTTTTTAATTTAGCAATTGGAACATTTTGAAATCCATGTGGCATGTACAAGGGAACATGAGAGAAGCGTACTTCTATGTGGCTCTCCTCAATGGTGAGTGCTGTTCCCCGAGGGAGTGAGCATGCAGGTGTCATTTCAATTGACTGATAAAATGTAGCTTATTCACAGCAAAATTTCATGGATAAGGAGTAGTGCCCTATGAATTTGATATACATTTGAGAATATCAAGCAAATATAGTTACAAAAGTTGGAGTTCAGCAACAGATTTGGAATTAAGTTATTTAAATCAAGTTTGGAAACTTTACCACTCTCTAAGGCTCTGGGTAAAAGAATGGCTTTCCTCAAGAGTAAGTTGAGCAAGACCAAGGTCTTCGATCCTAATACTTTTTGGACTTCCCTGACACGGATGTGTTCTTAGCTTGGAGATACATTGATTTCCTCTGTCAGTTTCTACAGATGTTTAACGGAGATGGCAATGTTGATGCACAGGATGGCGTCAGGTGTTTATTCAGGTCTTAGAGGGGAGACAGAGCCAAGAGACTGCTTCCCTTTCTTCATCTCTATGAAAGCTTAACTTGAAATAATGAACTTATGTTTTAGACAATTGAACCAGTTTTAGCTACAGCAAGAGTTATTTAGGTTATATTATAATTAACTTCTTTCAAACATAAAGAATAGCTAATGGCAGTCATGGAATTTCCTTTTCTAGAGATTTGCAACAATAGGTTAGATATACATCTGACCTTGAATACCTTAGGCGTGGTGTGCAAAGAAATAGAATGAACAAAAATAGCAATCACACATAAAAATACCAGGGTGTGTCATAATTTTCTCTCATAGATTTGTACAGATTTAGGCTGAAAAATAGTTTACACTGTTGCCTACCCCTCAACTGAATCAAAGTGTGAGCCAACCACATCAGTCACAAAAGAAGTTAAGAAAGTGGGCCCAAAGTCATTTACCTGTACGAGGAGTTCCAGCTTCCTGTCATCAAGAAGATGTACTTGACATCGACGGCCCTCCGTCATCTGAGAAGAAAGAGAAATGATGGTCACTGAGAGTCTAGCAGCCTGGCAAACAGTGACAGGGTTCCCTATGCTGGACTCCACCAGGCACATTCCTCAGGGCAAAATTTCCCCCAGGGATTTGGGTTATGTAATGCCAACCATGAGCAGCATTGTTCATTTGTTCAAAAATATTTATGAGCACTTTCTATGTGCCAGGCACTATTCTGAGAGCAGGGTGTGCAATGCATGCAAGACAAGGTCCCTACCCTCATGAAGCTTACCATCTTATAAGGAAATTGATAATAAAGTTAGTGGCTCAGTGCATGAAATTCATGCACATTAAGAGGGGATTAATTAGAGAAAATATTTTAATATTGCTATTTGCCCTTTCTCTATAATAGAAGTGTCAGAGATGAAAGAAAGTTAGTATAATGTTTATGAAAATCTTCCTCCTGTTCAAAGTCTGGGGTGCACCACAGGACCCAGAGTCAAGTCCCCACCCACCCACGTGCACCTCAAAATTGTGCAAGACCCAGACCTGGCCGGCACCCCCAATGGGCTAGATCCAGACCCAGCTGGTCCCACCCTTGTCAAGCCCAGCCAGGCAGGGGGCACAGCCTCAGGTCCCCTGGCCCAGCATTGGGGTAGGGTGTGTGGCCTGGGCTGGGGCAAGGGGCATGCCTTGAGGTTCCCCGTCAATCCCCACTGGGAGGGGGGCACAGCTTCAGGTCCCCCACCAAGCCCTATTGGGCAGGGGGTGCAGTCTGAGGCACCCCTGCCCGGGGCGAGGGGAGCAGCATGGGGTGCCCTGGCCCAGCACTGAGGTTGGGGGGCACACATGGAGTGCCCCCGTCAAGCCTCACCATGGGGGAGTGTGGCCTCAGGTCCCCTGGCCTGGTGCCCAGGCAAGAGGCATGGCCTAAAGTCCCACGTCAAGCTCTGCCAAGCCGGGAGCACAGCCTGAGGTCTCCCGTCAAGCCCTGCTGGGTCGGGGGCATGGTCTGAGGTCCCCCAGCCTGACACCAAGGCAGGAGGCACAGTCTCAGGTCCCTGCTGATTGTTCGTTAAGGCTCATTATGGGAATTTGGTCTATGATGTGGGTGTAGCCATCTTGTATTACAGAAACCTTGCCTCCACTAAGATGGGTGCTGCCATCTTTGTGGCAGTGATGGTAAATTTGCATATTCCCTCTTTATTATATAGGATAGCAAATACATACATAACACAATATCAGATGGTGATAAAAGAAGCTTATTCTTTAGTCATTCTTCCATTCAGTAACTTTATCACCACAAATTAGAGACAGAGTTTAGTATCCAGTCTCTGTCACTTCCCACCTAAAAACCTGTCCCACTTATGATCATCAGAGAGCAGATGACCACCCCTCTGGCTGCTACATTTGATTTGTGTCAATTTTCTCCTCTGCTTGTTTATGACCCTAGACCCACAGTGCTTTCACCTGTGAAAGAAGAACCTTGGAGATAAGTGCTAAGCTGACTCACCCAGGTCCTTTTCACTACTAATACCTGTGTGTGATGTAACAGAAAGAGCCCCTCGACAGGCACCAGGAGAGCCAGGTTGAGTTTTGGTCCCACAAGGTACTGGGTGCAAGGCTTTGGACAAGCCCCTGTTCCTCTCCATGCCCCAGTCTCACGCATAAAAATGAGTAATGAATGAGCTTGGCCCAGTGAGTGCTAGTGAATATTTAACTATCTTTCTGAATTTAAAAAAAGGCATTTGTTTGTAGCACTTGCTGGAGCCCTGACATCAACCTCAAAGGAAATCCCATGAAGAACAAGCCTTCTCTTAGGTGTCATCTGGCCAGCACTCATCAAAAACTGTCTTACTGTGCTCCGCATGTCTTCACCATGCCTGCCTTCAAGCTACTGTCATGACAATACCAATAGTAGTTCCAACAGATGCAATAGACATCAGTAACCTCAAGAATGTAGGTGATAGTATAGTAAACTAATTAGGAAGTGGTGGATCTTAGTATTTGTTATCTTTGGTTTTAATGTAATTTATTTAATGCTATTTTATATAATTTTAATAATGGCTATATTTACAAATGACATGGAAAATTCCTGAAAATGTAACAACTACTAATATGAGTTGGCTCCAAAACCACTGTCTGGACTTGAAGCCACATAAGGTTCCTGCTGCCTTTGAAATTTTACACTGAGTGGCCAGATTATTATGATCTCTGAATGCATAATAATCTGGCCACTCAGTGTGTATGTATATATATATTAGAAGCTCCGTGCATGAATTTGTGCATGGGTGGGGTCCAGTCAGCCTGTTCAGGGAGGTTCGGGGGGACAGAGGCAGTTAGCTGACCTGCCTGCTGGTTGAAATCCTGGTCGAGGGAACAATTTGCATATTAGCCTTTTATTATATAGGATATACACTGAGTGGCCAGATTATTATTTGTTCAGAGATGATAATAATCTGGCCACTCAGTATATATAACTCTGTAACCCTAACTGAAGCTACCTTCTTTTGCTCCAGCTACAAATAGATCAAAGGGAAGGATTCACATAGCAGATCCCGGTCTCACCTAATTGTATGGCCATCGGAGTCAGTCCCTTATCTCCAGTACTTTCTTCATGTTGAAATGAGAACTTCTTCTCTTCTTGTTTAACAGGGTTTATTCTCTAACCATCAGCATGTTCAAAGCTAGCATGCACTCCCCTAAGATAATTCTCTGAATCCTTCCTCAAAAGAAGCCAACCCATCATCCTCCCATGGAGTCAGACTTCCCTACTGATGGGATCTAAATCAGAGCAGCACATCCTGCTTGGGAGGAGCGAAAACAGTCTCTGGAATCCGAGTTCTAGTGACTCAGCAGTCCCCAGCTCTAAGACAAATCATCAAGAAAAGTTTCACATGCTCATAAACACTAACAGAGGTTGAAATAGAGTGGAAATTTGAGACAAAACTTCAGTCCAAAGGCTTGCTATTTTGCATATCTAAGCCAAAGCAGGCAGTTGTGGATATGAGATGGGTCTATGCAAAGTCTTTATTCCCTCTCTGGTCTTAACTTCAGGTGTTAATTGTCTTAGCCACAGCCTTACAAACAACAGTCATCCTAGCCAAATGACTTAATTTAAAAGTTCATCAGCTTCAAAAAATAAACAAGTGAGACTATATAAAACCAAAAAGTTTCTGCACTGTAAAGGAAGCCATCAACAAATGAAAAGGAAACCCAACAAATGTGAGAAAATATTTGCAAATCATATACCTAAAAAGGGGTTAATATCTAAAATACAGGAAAATAATTATATAACTCAACAGCAAACAGAAAAATTCAATGAAAAATAGGGAGAGGCCTGGAGAGTGTGCCTCAGTGGTTGAGCATTGACCTATGAACTAGAAGGTCACAGTTCAATTACCAGTCAGGGCACATTCCTGGATTACTGGCTCGATCACCAGTAGGAGGCATGAAGGAAGCATCACCATTGATGTTTCTCTCTTTCCCTTTCCCTTCCTCTCTGAAATCAACAAAAATATTTTAAAATAATAAGTAGGCAGAGAATCTGAATAGACATTTTTCAAATGAAAATATGGACGTATATGGGTGGCCCACAGATACATGAAAAGGTGACCAAAATCACTAATCATCAGGTAAATACAAATGAAAGCCACAATGAGCTATCACCTCATTGTACTGTAAAAGGTTAAGAATATAAACACGTTCATGTGTTCCTCATCACATTCTAATACATTTCATAAAAACAAAGAAATATTGGTATCTGAAAGACATTACTATCTCAAATAAAGTTTTCATTATTATTGTTTCATTATCCTTATCCAAAGATATGTTTGCTGATTTTAGATAAAGAAAGAGAGAGAGAGAGAGAGAGAGAGAGAGACAGATAGTCAGACACATGGATCGGCTGTCTCCAGTAAGCATCCTGACTGAGAATCAAACCCACAACCTAGGTATGTTCCCTGACCAGGAATTGAACTGTGGTAGGCAGTTAGACAGACATGAGCAGATGATGGGCCAGGTACAGAAGCTCACCAGAGTGGAAAGCTCTGGATGCCTAGCAAAGGACAACTGTAGGGTGGGACCTTGCCCCCAGTGTGACTTTTCTTTCCCTAGGATATCACTGGTCATCTGGTATGGACACCCTGACCTTTCTTCCCTAGAGATAACATCTATGCCTCACTTGTATTTCCAGGACTAGAAAAGCAGCAAAACCAGACAAGCAACACCAAGGCTGACCTCAGGACCAGTTGCATTGGATAATGACCCTCTGCACTGGTGCCAACCAATCAGTTGACCTAGGGAAAGCTATTAAATAGTCCTTTGAGATCTTCCCCTTGGACTTCCCCTAAAGTCTCCACCTTTAAAACCCTTAGAACTGAGGACCCAGTTCACTCCCCCTCCCAGGAGCACACATGTGCTTTTCCTTTCCCCTTTCTCTCTCCCCTGCCCCTCGGCACATTACCATTAGCTTTCTCACTCCCAAGCTCCTAGGGCCCTTCCTTTACTTCTATAACTTATTTCCTAAGTCCATTTCTTCTATAAATTACTTCTTCTACCTCTGTGATTTTATAAATAGAGGCCCAGTGCATGATTTTGTGCATAAGTGGGGTCCCTCGGCCTGGCCGGTGGGGATCAGGCTAAAGCCAGCTTTCAAACATCCCCTGAGGGGTTCCAGATGCAAGAGGGCACCAACCAGGCTGAGGGACCCCACCAATGCATGAATCCATGCACTGGGCCTCTATATATATAAAAGTCAAGCAACCAGAATGACCGGAACAACCAAAACAACCAGTCACTATGATGCACAGCCGAGGCGGGTGGGGCAGACTGGCCAATCTCCCATGGCACTTCACCCACCGGTGCACAAATTCGTGCACGAGGCCTCTAGTATGCATATAAGACCTTTGGTTAATCTCTTCCTGCCCTCCTGTCCCTCTTTGTCTCTGAGATTCATCAGTCTGTTCTATGTTTCCATGCCTATAGTTTCTGCTCCTGTGTTGAGCATCTACCCCCTAATGATCAGTGCATGTCATAGCTATTGGTCAGGCAGTCAGATGGTCACATAAACTTTTATATATATAGCTGTTCTCTTGTAGTTTGTGTCTTAGCTGTGAATTCTTTCTTGTTTAGAATCCAAGTACTAAGGTTGCTGAGCCCAGGTCTGGTCTGACCCCAAGGGTCTAGTATCTGGTGCTATTCCTGCCACCTTCAACAGAACCTGCAACCTTTCAACACATGAGACACTCCAACCAATCAAGCAACCAGACCAGGCCTCAAATAACGTTTTAATCACAGTATTAAGGGATAGTATCTTACTTTCTCAAAATATTTCAAAACATGCCAAGTATGACATGACACTGAGTTCACACCCATGTCTAGAAGTTTGCCCTGAGGTTCTCATTTTCATCGGAAACATAAAATTTACATCACATTAATCTCACCTTATCTGCTCAGCATTTTAAGGAAGTAACATGCATTGAAATTTTGAGATCAATCTAAGGTCTTCCAAGTTCACTTATCTCTTCAGCAAAGTCCCATAGCTCAGTCTAGGGATTTATAAGCATGCTCCCATTTGAATCAGGCATTTGTAAGCTGCCTCCCTTTTGGCAAACATTATGTTGCTGAAAAGAGTCAGCCCAGAAATGTGAATCTAAACAGAAACTCAACTTGGAATCATCATGTGTTTTAAAGTACGACTGTTTTTTGAGACCACTGCAGTAGTTTTTCCTCAAAAGGATGACCTGTTTTTTTTGTTTGTTTGTTTGTTTTTCATACTGAAATAAGATAGGAATATCCTGTTATCAGTTCAGAAAAGGCTTACCATTCTGGGTGTGTACAGACAAAGAGCAGACATCTGTAGCTTTGTCTGGCTTGCCAGGGACACTAAAATTTCCTTTTGAATACTAACAATTGTGAAGCAATATTGCTTTCCTTGTTTTCCTTTTCAGCTGTGCAGGCACAATTGGGGCACTGGAATCACCCTCCAAGGAAATCCTTTTGAGAACAAGGCTTCTCATAGATGTCAGTTAGCTGACTATCACTCCAACCATAAATCGTCTGGCTACATACACTCCTATGCCAAGCAAAGGCTTGCCACGTGCGCTGTGATGTAAAGAATGTAAAGAAAATTTTTATTTTAAAGGTAAGGTGTCTACCCCATTTACTCAACTTTTCTGTTAAGATATACACTGAATCATGAAGACTATGCAGAAACATGGATTTGGGATATTAGCTTAAGTAAGCACAGCAGAACATAATGATATGTGAACTATAAGGTCAGCCAATAAAATTGTTGGGCAGATGGACAGGAATTAGGAGGCATAAATAAAACAGCTGATTTGCTAAAGTAGTAGGCTTACGGGTGCTTCCTCCCACCCTACCAAAATACCACTCAAAATGTGTGTGTTTTTTCCAGTTAGAATAATGTAAAAAGAAACTTGATCTAGAAAAATGAATGACAGTGTTTGAGGCCAGCCATTGGAAAAGGAGCCTGAGAAGCTTCTTTCTGGGCAAATTTGTTTTAGATGGCCTGTGTTTTTAATGTATTAAATCAAATTAATTAATTTTCAAATGAGAACTACAACTGTCACATAGATCAGAAATCTGAAGATTGAAAGTCTGACACATTCTCTCCCTGCAGGCAGAATTAATAGGAAGCCAACTGTGACCAGAAGCGGTTCAGGAAACCCAGCATCCTAAAGGGGGAATTATAAATATCTCCATTTGAGAGCATCTGTCTATAGTAGCTTAATTTATTATTGATGGTGGGAAGCACTGCTGTCCAAATGTGGCAGGGGAGTCTCTCTCATCAAGGTATCAACTAGAAAACAAGTAATAACTAACTAACTAACAATGACAATTCCCAAATGGCTATTTGGGGTTGCTTTACATGGAAAGCTCAGTATGTGAAAATACGCTTTATTAAGAATATTTTGTCCTCCAATTCAAAATTAACTAAAACCCATTATACTATGCCTCTTATTATCACTTTTTTTCTCTATATGGTGTTTCAAAAAAAATGTAAACACACAATGTCTGTAGATTCTATTAATTTTGAAAATGAAAGGTACTTTAATAAACACTATCTTTATAATTAATTATTCAATGTGTGCATACATTTTTTGGGACACCCTATGTATTATCTCTCTTCCTCTTTCTGCCACTTCTTGAATGTCTTTTTCCTCATTGTTTCTTTCCCCCTGACAAATAATTTGTACACTGTGATACATATATATGGAGAAAGTGCTCTAAAGAAACAACCCTAGCTCCACTGTTTAGAATGTCACCCTAGAAATCTAAGGCAGCTGGGTGAATGACTGTAGGGTAAGAGATCTTGAACTAAGAAGAAGAAAAAATTGTTTATAAAAACAAAAACTAAAATTATTCAATTAACACATTATCATCGTATTTTCTGATGCTAATTTGTACTGAAATTGTTATCTCTAAGATGCAGGGCAGTGGCGGGGGAGAAGGGGTGGATAGGCAGAGGAGACCTGCTTAGGCAATGTTCCCAGCCCTGCAAAAGCACTTTTCACCTCCTTACCACATGCCTTCTTGTTTACGTCCCTGTGCACAGTACATTTCCCAGTTATGATTCATATTCATTTTAGAGACAATACCTTTATGAGACAATAAGATGAAAATTATTAAAGACTCCACTAGAGTTGTAGAAAAGGCAGAATTAACCTTTCCTAAACATGCTTCATTTAGGAAAACGATCCAGGTTCCCCTAAACAACCTGAAATCCTATCTTTTAAAGTTTTATCATCATGTGTTTTGAAAGTACAACTTCCAAACTTCAGTTTACTTAAGTGCTGTGAAGTCTGACTTCAGATTTCAAGAGCATGCTAGCCAAGGCCCAGAAAGCGACGAGTCGTCCAGCACACCCTCCCTGAGCACGCTCCTTAAGGCAGGGCACTTCAAGGAATCCGGATGTATTACAACAGCACCTCACAGGCACCCTTTGACCCAGGCCATCTTGAGGCTCAGAAGGAAATTCCAGACACATGACTACAACTTCCCAGTGCAACTCTCTGTGGGAGCAGCTGCTCTCAGGGTCAACTCACCATGAACCCTCCCTGTTCCACTTCAGTTTCCTCTGTAGACAAATGAGGCCCTACCACCATTTAGGTCCCAAAAAGTCAGAAGATCACAAAATCTCAGCAATCCAAAACCTGAATGTGATACTATCACAGTGGCCTCAAGAAACTCATACAGCAAATATGTATGTAGAAAGGATTTCAGGTAAATAAAATTTTGTTAAAATTATTCACCTATTTGCTGCCCACACATCCTATACCATGAAAATACCAGATGTAATCACAATTATAATGTAAAATCATATTGTAATGTAATAACAGAACATAAGGAGTCTCTGCTCATAACCGTTAAAGGTTAAAGGTAGAGTGTCCATTTTTATTTTTATTTTTCCCTCTCTCTGATTTATCTCAAGCTTACCTTTTTTTGTCTTTAAGTGACATATAAGATGACAATGGAAGGAAAGGAGACACAAGATGCTAAACACCAGAAATCCAATGCAGAGAGAATGACCTTGCCCCTACTTTGCTCCATGACCTCTGGCAAATTATCTTACCTCTGTCTTTCCCAAGAGTCTCCTGGATTTAAAAGGACACACCCAGGGCTGTCCATGAAGCTCTTTGCTCCTCAATACAGTTGTGACTTATAAAACCCATATCAAAGTGACTGAAGTAAATGCCGCTATTAGAAACAAATTCACATGCCGATGTACTGTAATGTAAAACTTGAAATAGCCTTGCATTCTTCAAAGCTCCTCCCTCTGCAAGTTTGCCTTTGATGAGGTCATAAGTGAGGCCAGTATTTTACTGGAGGATTTTTGTAAAAGCATATTTTAGTGTTACTGTTGCTCCCCTTCCCTCTCCCCCTTCCCCTCTCCTTCTCTTCCCTTTCCCTCTCTACTTACAGCAAAAAGAAATGGGGCTTACTCTGGTAATGCAGGAAGAAAAGTCATGGCATTGGGTGCACTTAAGGGCTTGGGGACAGGGTAGGGCTGCTGTGTCTGGATTTAGACCGTGACTCTGCTGCCCTGAAGACCACTGCTGTGTGATGGAGCCACAAGTCCTAAAGGACAATCCATCACAATCCTCTCCAGATGGTACCACAGGGCAGAGAATCAGAAAACATTAATCATCAGCTTCTCGGCCTAAAGTTTGTTTGAGGAATGTACCCAGACAGGTAAGAGGTAAGGATACCCAGGAGCTCCAGTGATGGTCTTCCGTGATCCCAGGGAAAAGGAACTCCAATCCAAAGCTAAGCTGCAGGATGTGAGAAGGAAGGGCACTCTTTTCACCTTCCAATGGGACATTGCACAATATTTGAGGACAAGCTGTTGACCTGGAGGTTGGACAGATGGGTCTCAGATATGGAAGGCCAAAGTCCAGCTGGTGCATTTCAGGTGAAGAGTGTCACAGACAATCTCACACCCCTGTCTGACAGAGAACCCTCTGAGGAAATGGTCAGGAGAAAATGGACACTGGGAGACCCACCTGAGTGCATGGGCTCCAGAATCAGGTTATGCACCACAGACCCCAACTGATGAGCACCGAGCAATAAGCTCACTTGGGTTAAATGCTGTTAAGGCTCCAGGAAGGTGGTGGCGCTTTCTGCACTACACTTAGCCGAAAGAGCACCGAAAGAACAGTAACTTGACTGTCACAGCTGAGTTCTGCCACTGTTAAAGTATCTTCTGACAGGATTTTCTTTACCTCCAGTTCAAGTATATCATTAAATCTACTTACACACACATATTCACACAATCTGCAGGCTTTGCTTTCTACTCAGGCTTAGAATCCCAGACAACTTTGGTTCTGTGATTGGAGCAACTGGAGTCTCTGAAGATAAAGAGTCTTAATCACCCTCCTCCTCTTCCTTCCTCTCCTCCTCCTCCCCTTTCTCTTCCTCCTCCTTCTCCTCCTCTTCCTTTTCCTCCTCTTTGGAGATGGATCAGAGATAGCAAGAGTGCCTATTCCTTGTAAGGGATAGGGAGTTGGGCATTTCCATGAGAAAGGCAGTCCTGTGCAATCTGAAAGTGAGGGGTAACAGGTGCAAACAGTGTAGACAGCAGAGTCTTCAAGGCCTGAAGAGTAGATTTCTGAGGTTGTTGCAAAACATCTCTACATCATTGTGCTCTGTTCTACCATTTGTGAGAGATGGATATCCTCATACTGAATAGCAAGTCCTCTGAGATCTGGCCTCACCTAACCTCATCTGTTTATTTTTAAACACTCTCCTTCCCTGTCTCCTCAGTCCCAAGAGCCAGCCATCCTGGAATTCATAATTCTTTTCTCCAAAGCCATGTTGACCCACGCGTCAGGGCCTCGCCCATGCTGTCTCCTTTGCCAGGAAAACACTTTTTCTTCACTGATGTCCTCAAAGGACCACCCTGTCTACCCTATGCCACGTGCTGAGCCAAGTGCTAGAGACACAGGGGTGATCAAAGAAACCGCAATCCCACTTCTTAGAGGTACTGGCTTGAGGGAAAGAGGGGCACATTGTGCAGATTCAGCTGTGCTGACACACCCTTTCTTGTCTCCACGGGCGTTTCTACCCCATATGGCAGCTTCCCTCCATAACACTGGATGCCAGGCTCTGTCCCTCGCAGCGGTCCCTCCCAGGCCATAGGCTGTGGCCCACAGAGCATGGGGGTCGGGATGTGGGTTCTGAGTGCTGGGTCTGGTTTATCCTGGCTTCACGAGGGGGACCGGTATGTGACCCTCCACAAGTCACTGCACCCACTGTGCCTCAATCCCTAGTCGAGGAAATGGAGACCATACTAGTGCTAACTTTCAGGGGCAGCTGTGAGGAGTAACTAATGCACATAGGAGTGTGGGACTCTGCTTGGAGCACAATAGGTTCTCAATCAGTATTACCTTCAAAAGTCTAGTCAGGGTATGCAAGGTGCCTCTGGGCAGGAGTGTCAGAAAGTATATTCATCCCAATGCACCCCAACCCTCCTCACACCCTCCATAAGGATGGCTGGTGAGGCTGCAGCTCTCTGTCCCTCACACTAGATTTTCTGCTACTGTGGCAGGGATAGGGAGGAGGCTGATCAGGACAGGCTTCCTCTGGGTGGCTGTTCCTAGTGCTAAGAACATGGCCTTCACAGAACGAAGCTCCGTGGAGCCCTGGTCATATCTAGAGGGGCACCTCATCCAGCAGGGTGACTGGAGGTCCCCCCTTCTCCTCGGGGTTATCGTGGGCTAGCTGGCAGTCATCATGACCGAGAACTGATGTAAGGAATGCTGGAGCTGGCCTAGGAATGGGGGTTTAGGAGAGTCAGTATGTGACATGTGAGGTAATACCACCTAGGACAACAAGGACTGCCAGGCCACAGACTGCCTGTTAACAATGGAGAAGACCTCTTCTAACATGCCCTGTTTCCTGGGCAGGTTCAGGGCATTTATTCTTATACAAACACCGTTCACAGCACAGCATCCATGCAGACATCCTTTCAAGGTGGCTGAGTGAGGCATAAACCCTCAAAGAAACAACACATGCAAAGGAGCAACAAGAACTATACTCCCTTCTAACACCCACCATTCTCCTTAGAGTGAGGAAAGATGAGGGCAAACACCCGGTCTCTGCCATGTGGCATTCTGGCTTGAGTATCTTAGTGACAGACTCTTTAGGGTGGAGTGAAGATGAGTTTTTCCAAAGGAAAAAGGTGAATATGTACTCTTTTGGGGGTTTTGATGACTACACTTGGAATTGTTATAGTTAAAAGAGAGCTAATGGGGTATTCAGATGGGGATTGCAGACTCAAGGAAAACAACTTTTAAAATTCCATATAAAAAGATAAGGTTGTCTTTATGCATCTAAAAGAATAGCAGGTGTATGAAGTGAAGACATTAAAAGTAAAAATAAAATTGAAGGAAAAAGTGAAGATTGAGATACTCAATGAACACAAAGTATCTGCATGGAGAACTCCCAAAGGAGACTAGTTTTCAGCCTAACAGATACAATGTGTTAAGGGCCCAGCACATTATATATATACCATGTCCATAGATGAGGAGTGTCATAAACTTATAGGGACAGAGGTATAAAACCAAACTGAAATGTAGAAAAAAAGGGCAGTATAAGGACAATAAAAGAGCCTTTAAAGATATGTTCAAAGCAAAAAGATGAAAGAAAAGAATGTTGTCATTATTTGGAGCTAATGAATTTTTGTTAAAAGATGAACTGCTGAACTATTCAGTTGTTTTATTTCAGTCTTCTCAACTAAGACAGGAAATGGTAGGACTAACTACTAAAGAACATAAACCTTGTTCCCTCAAATAAATTCCAGGTGGCTCAATAAAGTCATATATTAAAAAGACACAAACGCCCAGTCGGTGTGGCTCAGTGGTGAGCATTGACCTATGGACGAGGAGGTCACTGGTTTGACTCCTCATCACAGTACAAGATCAGGCTGCAGTCTCTATCCCCAGTAGGGGGAGGAGTACTGGAAGCAGCCCTTCGATGATTCTCTCTCATCACTGATATTTCTACCGCTCTCATTCTCCTTCCTCTCTGAAATCAATACAAATATATTTTATATACATAGCCTATTATTTATTAGACTTTTCTAAGCATAAAAGCAATGGATGAGCCAATAGAAAAAAAATTACGGATTTGACTACATTAAAAATAATTCTACTCCACAAGGCACAGTAAACAAAAGGAAAATACAACAACAAATATAACTTTGGGGAGAGGATGACAACAACTGTAAGGGGGGATTAATAAGTTAAAGATAAAATTGTTTAATTAGTATATAATTACAAATTTATTGGAAGATTACTAGTACCCTACTGGAAATAAAACTAAAATGCAAATGACTTTTATATTCTTTGACTCAGTAATTTCTCTTCTAACTGCCTCTGCCTGCCTGCCTCATCTCCCCTAACCACTCTGCTTGCTGCCTGATCACCCCTAAACACTCTGCCTGCCTGCCTGATCACCCCTAACTGCCTCCTGCCATGGCAGCTTTGTCTAGAAGGACATCCAGAATGATGTCTAGAAGGTCGTTCAGCTGTAGGGACTAATTAGCATATTACTTTTATTATTATAGATAATGATGGATGCAATATATAAGAGATTTCTATGTATACTAGAGAAACTACCCAAATTAACAGGCAGTTACAGTGTAATTCATGTGACAACAGGGTGGGTGTAAGATGCTATGGGACAAAGGAGGGGGCTCTAACTCACACCTAGGAAACTGGTCAAAACTCAGGTGAATAAGTGGTATCTGCAGAGCAGGACATCTGACAGAGGCAACCTTATGTAAGAAGGCCTGGAATGAGATAGAATATGGCATGTTCTGGAAATATGAAGCATGCAGTAGAGCTGGAGCAGAGTGGTGGATTGGTGACAAGCAGTAAGGACTACAGTGGGAGAACCTTATTTACAGTAACAGTAAGAAGAAGGCACAATCATATATCCAATGGTTTGAGAATGACAAAATCACTGATGAAATAATAAGTAGCCACTGGTCATTGTTTCCAATCAATTTAATTCTAACTGATGCAGAAAGGGGTATGCCTAAGAAGATAAGACAAGCACTTGGAAAACTGTAAAGAGATACTAAAACATAAGCTGTCTTTCTCAATGTATATTATTCCCCCAATGATTTGTAAACAGTCATAGAGAGTGCACTGATCTAGTTTACAGTTGACAAAGAGGTGTAGATGGTAGTTTCAATTGGGATTATATTGTTTACTAGTGACCCAGAGCGAAAAATTTGGGAGACCCAGATCTGCAGGAAATCGCACGAGACCCGGGACCACAGTTCCCACCATGCCGCAGGACTCTCCCAAGTCCCACCAGATTGTGGGACCCAGAGTCAAGTGTCCGCCCACCTACACCTGCCTGGCCATGCACATAGCCCCACCCAACTGCATGTGCCTTGCTGTACACGCAGCCTCCTGGTGACCGATCTCTGGTCTTTACAGTGTTAGGGCCACTGGATTTTTGTAATATAGATAGTTTTGTGTCCTATTCTAAACTCACATGCCAGAAGCATAGCATTCTGAATAATGAAAATAAGAGGCCTCCACTTGAATATGGCTAAATAATTTCTGGAAATCTGTGTTCATTTCTGGGTACCATCTTTTATGTAGGGAATGAAAGAAAGTGTAGCAATTCCAAAGTAGAGTAATCATACAGGACAAAGCTGTGGAAGCCATGTTTCCTCAAGGCTAATGGGAAAAGTGCCTACTAGTCTAAATAGCAAAGACTCAATGGTAGGGTCCCCTATAATTTATTGTCTATGCCAACACACTTTTGAGAATGAAAGAGAGCTATTATTGATTTTTTTCTAGATAACAGGTAAAACTGGACTGTGCTAGGCATGCTGGGTGTGGAGACTTGCCAACTTGATTTTATGCTGATTCGATGATTAAATTGGATAATAAAGAACATTGCTTTGGTGGGCAGAAATGGAATCAATGAGTAGAAGATACATCTGAATTCAACAGAAGGAAGAACTGTCAAACAGGCATCATTGTTCAAAATGGAAAGGGTTGCCCCACCATCACTTCAGTAATCAGGTCAGGCAGGAAGATCATTAGCCAGGGCTCTTGTAGAAAGGATTTCTAAACTCTGGGGGGAGGTGAGCCAGACATTCTCTAAGCCATGGACACATGTGCACACCTACAGACAAGAATTCCAAGAAAATACATTCACTCTAATAACTCAGATATTTACTTATAATGCTTCATTACAATATTACATGTAGTTTGATAAAACAAACATTCACATCATCTATTTACTGCCTCAGGAGACTTATTAAAAAAATTTCACACTACAGACCAGAAGGCACAAACACATTTTCTACATTATTTTCCTGCTAATTTCCTTTATACAAATGTACAATCAAATGTCCTCTATTTAAATGCTATGTTATGTGAAATGACTGTGTACCTGCTGCTGGTTTAGCATTCATGTATTTGATAACCAATAACTCCATCACATTTTCTTGGTAACATGAACTTACATATTTGGCTCCAATATCAAACTCAAAGTGTCATTTTAAATTAATTTGTAATTTTTTTGCTTATGTTTGATTAGTAGGGCGAGACACCACTATTTACAGCTATGGGTCTTACTAAGCAATAAGTTATCACATTTAAAAATAGATATTTTTTAAATTATTGATTTTAGAGACAGAGGAAGGGAGAGAGAATGAAACATCAATGTGAGAGGGTACCATGGATAGGCTGCCTCTTGCACACCACTTATGGGGATTGAGCCCATAAACCAGGAAGGGACCGGAGACCTCTCAGTGCATGGGGTAATGCTCAACTAACTGAGCAACACTGGCCAGGCCTATCACATTTTCATTCTAAATATTTTGTTGATATTAAAATGATATGTTGGTATATGTGACCGAAACAGAATGAAACACAATAGGCACTCTATGTATATTAAAATAACATATCTTTACACATCATTTTAAGGGCAATTCCTAAATATAGTATTATACAACTTATTTTGCATTCAATAAGATGTGATTTAATTTGCCTATTCGATGGAAACACACCCCTAAACACAGGCTCAGGAACATGCACATTCTTTGTAGTTTATATTATCCATATAGCTACATGTGGAATGAGCAGAATGGACACTGATCTGCCATTAGATCTTGTCATAGAGATAAGAATTTGGGAAAAGGTTTTCATTCCCATAAACAACTCTGTTTGTGTATCACTACTATCAAACATTCCAGTAGCCCTGGGATGTATGTGCTGGGGGCGGGAAGAGCCGATGGGGACTGCAACAGTATTCTAGACAATCTGAAAGCCACTGGAATTCCATTATTAGGTCTTTGGTGACTCTTAAAACATAGTGGGAGAACAGCCACGATGAAAATGGGGTAGCCCTCCAGGCCACCTGCTTCCCAGAACCGACATGGGAGAGGAAGCAGCCACTCATGCCCTAAGTCCAGGGACCCTGTGCCCAGCTGTCAAATCATCCAGGTTTCCAAGGAAACACTCTGGACCGATTGCTGACCTTGGGAAACTCATGCTTAATTTGAACCAAATTCCCAGTGTCACCACAGCAGAGAAGATCCGAGGAACCGGGGTATTCCAGATCTGGAAAGCCACCAGTCCTACAGGGTGGTTCCAGCTCCAGAAGGTTCAGCAAACCCTTGCCCCTCCCCAACCCAACATCCTAATAAAAGGTGCAGGGAGGAGCCTTCAGTGCTTACATTAAGGACATTTGTTACAGCTACCTTTGATGTCTGTATAGGGCAGTCCATCTGGGCTGGAGCCTGCATGTTTATATCCTGAGTTCTCTGGGAAGGACTCTGCTGGAGCCTCGCTGGCAGGGACCTCTCCCACTTACACAAGCCGCTCTGGCAGTTCCTCCCCTCCACTCATCTTGTCTGAGGTTTCAACACTGGCCAGCTGCCCATGAACTACCCCAGATGCCTCCCAGGAACCTGCTCCTGCTGCCCCAGCTCCAGGCACAGGACAAGTTTCCAGAGTGGATGCATTTGTTCCCCCAAAACAGTTAAAGTGGGGTGGGGCATGAGGCTGGGAGGGGAAAGGAGATGGAGATGAGGAAGAGGGAGAGAAAGAAGATTCTGGAACCAAAGGAGGTCCTTTCCTTTCACCCCATTCTCTGATGTAAATGCTGTCACAGGAAATCATGCAGTGCCTTCTAATGCAATGGACATTGCAAATGGGAGTTCTAAGGCTATCCAGGGTGCTTATCATTAGAGAGCACTTGCAGCAATAAAGATGTTATGTAGTATCTATTAGGCAAATCAAAAATTCTAATTGCTCAAAGCTTTGGCAGGATGTAATTACTGTGCTGACTACACATAGTGAAAAAGGATGTGACTGAGCCTACTGTTTGGGCTGTTTCTACAAAAGAAGGTAGGAGGAATATGTTTTTGCCTGTATCCGAACTGATTAACAGATGGCAGGGTTCCTAATCTTTCCTCTTTCCTAGTGTCTAAGGGTGTATGTGTGTCTTTTCAAACACTTTGGTAAGCAAACTTGAGTGTGTTTCCAACATGTGCTTCAGAAAAGCCCTGAAGATAAGTTTGTGATTAGATCACTGGATAAGCGAAGCCAAAACTTTAAATCAGTACAAATCCATGAGGTAGGGGTAATGATTGCATCTGACATCCTTCAGTGTCTAGCATGGAGCTTTAAACACAAAAGACTCAGTAAATATGACTGATTAAAAAGCATGGAGTTATAATTCTTGATGGCGGAGACGGTTTCACAGGTGCAGACATTTGTCAAGATTTATCAAACTGGATGTGTACTTTCAACATGTGCAGCTTATTATACATCAGTGATACATCGATAAACTCATTTAAAACACGTGATTCAGAGATGTCCCCTTCACAAATCAAAAAAAGAGACATTGCCCTGGCCTGGTGGCTCAGTAGGATGGAGCATCTTCCAGTACACCAGAAGGTGATGGTTGGATTCCCAGGCAGAGCACATACACAGGTGGCAGTTTAGATCCACGGTTGCGGCACATATGGGAGGTAGCCAACCAATGTTTCTCTTTTTTTCTCCCCCAACTCACTCTCTCTTCCTTCTCGTCTCTAAAATCAGTAAAAAATTACAATTTTAAAAAAGGGACAGACCACCAGGATGACAAGGAGATTTCAACTTGTACAAAGACACATCTCTTAGGGTTCTCACATTTCCAGGAATTAACTCCTTTTTCACATTGCATGTTCTTTTTATTTGAAGTGTGGTAATTACAATTTTTCTCAGACATGACAAATTCAGGACTGAAACATGGAGACTTTAAACATCACATCTACAGGGCTGAGACCCACTTTGTATCTCCACTCAGACCTTCTCCTTTCCCAGGCTTGTATGAGTGCATACACACTGCCCACTTAGCACCTCCATCTGTATATCCCTCAACAGCCCAAGCTCTGACCCAATCGGAAGTCCTGACTTATCTTCTCCCCAAGTCACCTTAGCCCACAGTTTTCACCTCTCACATACTACCAACTTTCTACCCCCATGTTCTGTTCTTTAGGCCCCCAAATTTTGGACTTTTCATCTCACATCTTACATCAACCCACCTGAAAATCTTGTCGGTTCTCTTAAAATATCCGGACCCTGAACACTTTTCATCATCAACATTTCATCACTTTCAGGCCTGCCTTGCCATCTGGTTCCCCCATAGCACCCTGCCCATCCCTGTGTAGCCCAAGTGCTATCAGGGTGCTCCCCAGATCCACACTCTGCAATGGTCCCATGCCTCCATGCAGAGCCTTCAAGGCCCCATCTCTGTGCTCCCTTGCTTGGTTTTTTCTTCCACACTCATCTCCTTGCTGTTACCTAGTCTGGGCCTTTGATGAGCTCTTTCCTCTGCCTGGAATGTGCTCCCCAGACACACTCACAGGGCTCACTCATCTGTTCACACCCTTTAAAGCTTTGTTTAATTATCATCTTTCATAGTATCTCATCTGACTCCTCTATCTAAAACAGCAACCCTGCTGTACTTCCCATTCTCTGCTTTATTTTCTTCACAGCAATTAACACCTTCTACCACACTATATGGTTTACTTATTTAAGTTTGTCACCTGCCTCTTCCTCTTAGAATAAAATCTCCCTGAGGACAAGAATTTTTGTCAGTTTTGTTCAATGACACATTCCTGGGGCACAGAGGCATCCCAAGCGTGTGTTGAATGACTAACTAACCAAATGAATGAGTTGTGGTGTCCAGATACTTTGTTATTTTGCCAGCTGGGGTTTGCAAGTCTATATCCATGTAAAGGATAACTAGGCTGCATTCTTATTCTCTTCTCTTTGACAAGAAATGTGCAGAGAGAGTAGTCTGTGCTGAAAAGTAGAGAGGGAAAGGCAGGTAAGGACACTATGCCTGGGCAGGGGAAAAAAATCATTGCAGCTATATGCAAACAAAAACTGAGAAACACAACATATATGAAATTATTACTCAGTTTTGAGCACTTACCAAATAAGAGGTTTACCATTAGGTACTGTAACTCAGAGATAAATAAGGCATGGTCTTTCCATTAGAGAGGAATGGGGAAAGCCCAGGCAAGTAGCTTAGTCGGTTTGAGCAGTGATCGGCAAACTCATTAAACAGCAGAGCCAAATATCAACAGTACAACGTTTGAAATTTCTTTTGAGAGCCAAATTTTTTAAACTTAAACTTCTTCTAATGCCACTTCTTCAAAATAGACTCGCCCAGGCCGCGGTATTTTGTGGAAAAGCCACACTCGGGGCCAAAAGCCGCATGTGATTCACCAGCCGTGGTTTGCCAACCACTGGTAAGAGTGTTGTTCTGTTATGTTCCAAGGTTTCAGGTTTGATCCCTGGTCAGGGCATATACAAGAAGTAAACAACTATTGCATAAATAAGTGAAACCACAAACCTATACTTATCTCTCTCTCTCACACATCAATAAATTTTTAATTTTAAAAAAAATAAAGTTATGAATATATATATATATATATATATATATATATATATACAAAGATCATTGCAACAAATAACTGAGGATGCTTTGGCAGAATACAGGAGGAAGACTTGTTCTGCTTGGAGGAATAAGAGAGGCAGCAGATGGCTGGAATTAAGGAATGAGCAGGGGCATCTTGCAGAGAAGGATCAGAGAGGCCCCTCCATCTGAAGGACAAGCATTTGCAAGAGGCTGATGTCCAGAAAAGATCAAATGTGTCTGAGAAAGGCAAGTCTGTGTGTTTGTGTGTGTGAGAGAGAGAGAGACACACACACAGACAGAGACAGAGACACAGAGAGAGATTAAGAGAGGGGAAGATGGTAAAGAGGAGGCCCTGAACTATGATGGTGGCAGTGGGCATCTCACCCCAAAAGAATATGGGAAGGAAACATGAACAAGGCATTAGAGAAATGTATTGTAAAAGGGCAAAAGAGTTAAATACTAGTAATGCAGCAAAGAGGAAGAGTGAAGGAGCTACAGTAAGTCATTATCATGGGACAATGATTTTTAAGCCCTAGGAGGAAGAGAAACAGGAGTAATAAAAAACCATGGGTGGAGCTCTATTAACAAAGGGGGACTCAGGAGAGCATTTGCTCACCCTGAATAGCTCAGAGGGAGGCTCCTCTGGGGAATCATATTTAGGGAAAGTTGATAAATAGCCAAAGAATCAGCTGTTGCGAAGCCCATCTGATAGGAAACCTCCCCCAGTGAGGGTCTGATGAGAAGGGGTGAATTATGCTTTGTGTTGGTTTCATCCTCCCCTTCAGGGCTACAGGGACAGCTGTGTAACTCGTCATCCTTGCTCTCACCTTTCTTACCTACAAACAAGCAAGTATGCTCACATAACAACTTTTTTCTATTTCTACTATAAAACCAAAAACCACTGTATAAAACCTAGTTTATGGAATTGTTCCATTGGGTTTTGTCAGTTCTCTAGGAACATGATCAAGTCTATCCATAAGAAGAAAAGAAGAATCTAGCTATATACAATACAGAGGACCGATCCTGGACAGTAGCTCAGGTGGTCAGAGGATCAACCAGTTATGCCTAGGTTTTGGGTTCGCTCCCAGTCACGGCACATACAAGAATCAACCAATGAATGCATAAATGAGTGGAACAATAAATCTCTCTCTTCCACCCCTCTTCCTCTCTCTCAAATCAATAAAATTTTTACAAAATTAAAAAATACAAAAGACTGTGGTTTGGGGTCTTAGTCTCTAAGTGTCAGATAGCTTTCCAAGTGGGAAGTTAGTGATCTCTGTATCTAAATAGCACACAACCTTATGAACAGGATGGCAGACAAACCAAACTGTGGTGGGTGACAAAAACCATATTTTCCACAATAAAGAAAAAAGGAACCACAAACAAATACCAGGTTATAATTTCTTCCTAAGATGACAGGCACACTCCACCCTGTCAAGGCAAACGATGCCCACAAGCTCTCTGAAGCTTCACCTAAAATATACCCTTGTCCTGGATGTAGCCATAATGTTCTATAAATACTTCCCTGTTTTTATATTTGTGTGATGCTCTGATTCTACTGCCTGTGTGTGCCTGTTTAATTCATCACAGAAGGTGGGCCACCTATGATTTTGATTTATTTTATCTAACACCTCGAAGGCTATTAAGTGCATAAATAACTTTTGATGACTGTTATGTAAGTTGACATGTTGATGTCTCATGCTACAAGGAAACTCTCCCAGCATTTGTTGTGGCCAGGTGTGGGGTCCAATGGGGAAAAACTCCCATGGGCATCTAAGACACTCTCGGTTTGAAGCTTATTTCTGTCATTAACTTGCTGCACTAATTACTTGGGTGAAACATAAATAAGAAAACTGGAGTTGAAAATATTTCTACTTAAAGGCAATGAATGGAAGTAACTAAAGAATTGTAAATAGCATTTGGATTTTTGCTTTTGTTGCTATGGAAAAAATTGCAATATCACTGATTAACAAACCATGGCTAATTTTTATTTCTATTCTCAAATGTTTTCAAGATAAAGGCCCTAAGAGCATTCTGATGAGTTTTGAAGATTGAAGACTTTCAGAAGGAAGGGTGATAGGATCCATTTGTACAAAGGCAAAAGCATATTTCTTCCTCCCCGGCCTGCAACTGGCCCTCTTCATATTGATGTTCCAGGACTCACTGGGGGCTCAGGGACACAGCAGGAGGTCTCCTCTATCCCAATAAGGTAAGGAACACTAGGGTGATGCCTTTACCTGCAAAATCCTTCCTGGAAGGCCAGGTGACATGAAATATCAGAGTTAAGGGTCGTTCCCCTTAATGCAACTTTCTCTTTATAAAATTCACATCAGGATTGTAGGTAAGAGGTAACATTTATTTCAGAAGTATCTTCATTTCCATGCTGACTGGCCTTCTTATACCCCAATGTGTTCCAATTTAACCTCCCCTCCCCCACCCCGGCCCCTACCCCCGTGGAAGTTACCATTGTTAACCATGTCACAAAAGCAAGCCAAGTACAGAATACAAAGACACATTTCTTATTTTAAGGGTCATATATATATATATATATATATATATATATATATATATATAGTGATAGGTGCTTCACAGATATTATCTCACTGGCTCCTCTGAATGTAACTTTTCTTAGAAAAAAAAAACAAAAAAAAAAACACAAAACTGAGACTCAGAGAGATTCAGTAATTCATCCAAGGCCTCATAGCTACTAAGGGGCAGAGCCAGAAATCAACCCAGGGCTCAATGACACCTCAGCTCCACTCAATCTGCCATACCGGGCTGCATCACATAAAAATCCTGTCAGGCAGTAGGAACTCTAGTCTTGGCACTGCAACTAGGACCCTGGCAAGGTCCCCGAACATCTGTAAGCAGATCCTCATTTGCAAAAATGACCTATATATCCACCTTTAATTGTAAGACTTCATCCATCTGAAATGTTTGACTTGACTGATAACCCCCAAATATCGTCTGTGCATGGTTCATAGACAACACTGCACATCTGGTGTGACTTCAGACCCTGCTACTCTGCTGTATTTGAGGCCTCTGCTCTCCTGCCAAGACCTGCAGGCTACATCTGTGCTACTGGTCACTCTGTAGTTACTCTGTTACAAAACACTCAGCCATCCCAATAAAAGGGGATTGAGAAGGCAGAACACTGCCCTCCATTGTGTTCAGCTCCAGTCTGGTTCTTATCCTCACCACTCTCCCTCTTTTCTGCTCGCTCTCCCTCCTTCCCTCCCTTTTCCTCCCTCCCTCCCTTCTCCCTTCCTCTCTCCCCTGCCCATCCCCTCAGAAAGAGAAAGAAATCTCCAATATTTATTGGAGGTAGCCAGCGGGAGCAGAGAAATGGGCAAGCCAACACTGTACTTACTAGCTCAGTTTGTAGGTATATCACCCAGCTCCAGATGGCTCCACACTATTTGGTCTCTTAGTTCGCGTTTGTCACATCTGTAATACTTGTTCACAGGCATGTGGTGAGAGTATAATTGTGCATTTTATGGTTATGAATGGCACAGCCTGGCAACTCTCTGATTATTATTTTCATTCGCTGTCATGCATTATCAATCTAATTCCCCATTACACGCCATTTTTTGCATGCATTCCTCATCCAGCAAGGACAAAGAAAGTGCAAAAGCCCTGTGATGAAGACTGCATCACCAGAAGAACCGGCTGATTTTGATGGAAATTGGGAAGTTATAGCCTCAAATTGGGGGGGGGGGGCAGCTTTGGGCTAATTCAAGGTGAAAGTTACTGTTAAATGGTTTAGTATTTTGCATCAGTACCAAGACTTCTGGTCCTGAGATTGGCAAGGTATTGTTGTGAAAAGGGGACCATACCACAAGATGGACTAGGTAAAGGTCAGACACATGGGACCTAACAGATGATATTTCACTTTAGACCACTCAGATTTCCAGATTTCTAAAGACACTTAAATATATTGATGTTGGAATGTGGCTGAAAAGTTCACTTAGTGCTTGACTTACTCCGACAGAACCTATTGAGTGTCCAACATGAGCAGAGGATTCAATGCTGTGAGCATTAAGTGAACAGAAAGTATGTGGTAACCATGAATTGGCAAATAACTGCTAATAAGATAGGATAGCAATAAGATGCTTGAGGATATAGTCAGAGTTTGGGGAGAAAGGTGTACAAATACAAATGTTCTTGACCATGGACAATTAGTTTCTTCTTGTGATACATCATGGAGTAATTGGATCTCTGACTTTAAAACAAAAACACCCCTAACCACCACACATAGAGATCTGGCTTCCTAACAAGCTGGATCCTACACGCTACATTTCTGAATTAGACTAAGCTTTGCCTGAATCTTTGCACAGGGGTTATTCACTCAGTTCAAATGGAGGCAACCAGCTCACTCCTTCTTGATTATTTGGTAGTAGTAAGACCATGAAACTAAACCACAGCTCTCAGACTCCCTATAACAATCTTGGCCTTTACACTTAGCAATAATTTATAGTTCGAGAAGAATATATGTTCTCTTTTGGGAGATAATACCTAATTTCCACAGAATCAATTAAGAATCGATTCAGTACCCAAGAGAAGCATGAACACAATCCACTGAATGGTAGAAACAGCTCTGATCATCTTCTGACAAAGGCATAATGATAGGTATATTTAGGAAAACACTATTAGCGGTGCAACAGCCTTCTTTAATGTAGGGGTGTGCCTAAATCATTCCTTATAAGAGAAAGACATGCTGATCCCATGGGACAGAGGAAGGGTGTCAGCTGACGGATTTAGGGAACCAAAAGGAAACTGCTGTGGAGAGAATTTTTGACAAGCCAGTTTATGCTGATTCAGAAAGCTTCTTCCAGAAGAGAGTAGTGAAACCAGCAAAGCTTTGTGTGCAATGGTAACCCTGCAGCCGCGGGGAGAACCAGCTCTTGAGATTAAACAGCCTGGGAGAAGCAGTCACATAATTATAAACCACTACTAAGGTGATTCATGATGACAGCTACAATGAACACCCTTCCCAACAAGTTCCCAACAAGTTTTTAGTGCCACTTTCCTTCGAGCTTCTGTAGGAAAAGTTCAAGTACCTATGTGTCCTACATAACCGATGGAATGATCTCTTCTCTTGCTTTTCTACTTCAACTCCTGCCTTTTAGGAAACATTCACTGTCTTATTTTGTTGCTTTAATTCCATTTGCAGAGAGTTTTGGACAGCAAAGAATCAGAAAGGGATGTGGTAGAGTGAACAGATAGTAGTGTCCTTGGAGTTCACAAGGAAATGTGGGCCAGAGGCACCTGCTGATCCTGTCCAGGTAAAGCAGCTCCTCTTTTAATCTCCTTTAGCTCAAGAAGAATACAGTTTTTAGAATTTAGGTCAAATAATCATCGGAAGGTCTTTATTCCATGGTTTCTCTTCCCATGAAGTCTCAGAAATTTTTTAATGGAAATGCTGGAATTTTTCACAATTAATACACCTAAATAGAGAATTTCTGCCACAGATTTTATTGACACTGGTGCTATCCAAAATATAAAGTTATAAGTTAAAGTCATTGATGAGTCCAGACTTATATACCCTCATACTATGTAGAGAGTGGCTTAAAATTACTCCATCAGCTATTTAATTGTTAGCATGTCTGTTTCTCATTTTGAAATATTTATATGGAAGTTCTCCAGAAACTATACTATCCTTTAAAAAAAGGTATTTACACATGCAGTATATTTAAAAACAAAGGTTTAGATTTGGAAGTGCTCCTTCATCTTTTCTGTCATTCAGTTTGTCAGACTAAATGCAACTCTTGTAATACATACATATATGGCATGTGAATAGAACTATAAGTATTTTACTTTTACACACATAGAGGCATCAATAATGTGACCACAAATGACATATTTATGCAGTAAAGTGATTAAAGCTCTTCCTTGGACAAGGTCTCACTCCACCCCATACTTACTGAAAGACAAAGGTAGTCCAACAGGTCCCCTCAATACCAAAGTCCCTGGATCTTTCATCTCATCACTGCCTTTCCCATCACAAATAGGCCACACTTGTTTCATCAGCTCATCAGGGTTAACTGAAGGGCCCTTCCTTCACACCTCTGGTATACATTCTATTTCACAGAGGTTTTTCCAAGTTCTAGAATCCAAGCAAGGGCTTATACTTGACTTTGCCTTTGATCTCAGACTGTAAAATTGGCTATTATGATAAAATGGAGCACTGTACACATCTGTAACACAGTTCTCATGGATTATTAAATCAGCAACTCACTGAACCTCAAGGGGTCTTGGTTTCCCCAACAACAAGATCATGCTAATGGTAGAAGCCACCTGCCAAGCTATCAGGGGACTTGGCACCAATGTCTACAAATTACATAGAGGCCCTGTGCCATAAATAATAAGTCTTATTAATAAAATTAGTTGAAGATAAGAGCCAAAAAAGATGATAGCAATAGCAGGGGCAGATAATACTTGGTCAGAACAAAAGAGGGTACGAGGGTGGAAGGGCGTATGATCCTCATTTCTATAGATATGTTTCCCCTTTAATACAAGAAGAGCTTAATGCTATTGTTGTTTATTCTAAAAGGTTACTTCTACCCACACAACTTTACTTGTTAGGTGTTACTTCATTTCAAGTTATCTGAAGGCAACATTCTACTCACTGACCAGACAATATAGTGTTGATCTGAAAGCATGTCCAAATATCGCTTCCAGTTAAACTGTGCTATGTAACCTTTCAGAACCAAATGGATTCTGACCTATGTGCATCAGGACCCTCATTTCTGTTGTGCCTTAACTAAACCCATATTTCATTTGCACCAGAATGGATCTCTCAGCCAACAGAAATGGTTCATCCCTTGAAACTCCAGATTTCAACAGAGAAGCAATACTTCAAGGATCAAAATCAGATTTCTGCTGATCTGGAGGTCTGCTCTTCTGGCCTTGCCTAACATCAGACTCCAATAAAACAGGAGGGAATTTTATGAATGAACTTGAAGCAATTTGAAGACCAGAAACAAAACAATGAAACGTGTTCTCCCATGCTCTCCCTCAAACCCCACTTTGCTACACATTTTAAGGAGGGTACACAGTTCTATAAGTGCAAGGGATTTTTGCATCCAGCCCTGAGGTACTCCCCAAGGTCAGGGTGGCTTCCCAGAGTGAAGTCAGCAGTTAGCTCCTGGCTCTCTGGTGCTTTCCCACAAGTCAGCATCATGCTTTGGGGGAAAAAAAATGAGACTTATGGGTGCTGAAGTGGAAAGGGTTATAAGCAGGTGTTCTAAACTCAATCAGGTAAATGCAGATCAAGTCGCCCAGGCCAGGAGTCTAAATACAGTCAAGACGACTCCAAAATGGAATGAGCAACCTGAGGGCTGGGATTTTAAAACGTGCCTTTCTTAGGTGTTCCATTCAAACTGAAAGAAGCCAGAGCAGCAGCAGCAGCAGCCTCTGCTGGGATGTTCCATTCATAGGGGAGAGAGAGCTTCCTCCATTCATGGTGGGGTCAGGAAGTCCTTTTCAACATGGGATGGCCTTTCTCAGTCAGTTGAGCTTCCGGGGACTGGTCATGGCTGCATCCTTCAGAATGAGTATGTCTCTTAAGTAGCTATAGCCAGAGTTGTTATTAGTACAGCTTGAATCTCCTGAGCAGTTACTCTGCTAGCAAGGCATCAGAGGAAGGCAGCTCCTGATTACACACCGGCAGCCCACACAGCTTTCAAAGTGCACTGGTTAATCTTTTCTAAATGCAACATGTACCAACGTTTGGGCAGCTGCCTGCAATACAGAAGCATTCCCCGAGGTCATTTTTAAATGACCATGTACTAACGGGGGTTTCCTCCCCTCCTCCTCCCCTTTCTGCACCAAACTTGCTGCAGCCATTTGGAATGTAAAGAGCAGTCCATTTTGGCAGTCCCCGGCAGTCAGCAGTCAACCGCCACCCTTGTCTGAAATGTTCCCTCCTGCATCCAAAAGGCAGAACTCCCCTGACGTTTCCATAAAAATGTTTAAAACAAAAAAAAAACCCCACCTGGTCTGCATACAGCAATGTCCTTTCCTTTCTCCCTGGGTAAATTCAGAGAGTTCAGTGCCAAAGCAAAGTGCCTGCAGGGAAGGAGGGGGGTAGCAGAACGGGGTATAGTGCGGGTCACACGTGGGGTTTGCACTGGAAAATGTCACCTCCGCGACATTATATATTGTACGCCCTGCGTTAAGAAATGTCATGTCCCTTTCACCGGCCCAGCATTTAAAAACGAACACAGAGGAACTGCACAGTCCCTCGCCTCCCTGCGATCCCGGCTGGGAAACAAAGACACATTACCTTTTATTTGTTGCGCGTCCCAGGGAGCCAAGGAACTTCACGTTTGCAGCGGCGGATCCAGGGAAACCGGCGTCCCATCCGCCTGGGAGCGCAGGCCGTGGCCTACCCAGCGGCATCGGCGTCCGGCGCCTCTGCCTCCGCCGCCGCTGCCGCACCCGCAGCCGCCCCGCCGGTCCCGCTGCCCCCGCCCAGCGCAGCCGGCCCTCCGTCAGGCCATCGCCGGCTCGCGTCCCTCCCGCCGAGCCTGGCCGCACGCCCGGACGCCCCGCCGCCGGCCCGCCCCTCTCCCGCCGCGCCCGGCCAGCCGCACGGTGTGGGCGCCTCCGCCCCTCGGCCCGCGCCACGCCCCCGCGCGCACTGCGCTCTCCCCCGGCGCCGGCGGGGGCTGCAGGGTCCCACGCGAGGCGGGCGAGGCGGGCCCCCTACCCGCGCCTTGAGCACCGGACAACAATGAGCCCGCCCGCGCTAGGCCGGCCGCGGCCTCCCAAAGCCGGGGAATCCGGGCTCCCCGGGCTGGTGGCACACGCAAGTAGGGACAAAGTTAGGTCCTGAAAGGAGGCTGTGGGCCTGGAGAGGCTGTGCGGGAGGAAGAGCAGGGAATCTAACAGGGAGGACACGCACACCAAAAACATACAGAAAACCCCACCCCGAGAGCTGGAGAAAGAGGCGCCTTTAGCTGTGCTTGGCTGAAGGTGTAGCGCGCCTGAGCTAGCCCAATTTTCTTGAATTTTAATCTCCCTTCAACTCTTGGAGAATAGAAGTTCCTGTGTGGTAACTATTGTCAGGGATTCGCAACAATTTCTGGGGAAAGGAGACATCCATTTCCAGGCTCTGGGGGAGGACAACCTGACAAGTACGCTTTGCAAGAAAAGAAACAAACTGGGAGAATATCCCTATCAAGAACAATCACTCAATTCACATAGCAAGCCTAAATGTTTATTGCTTCAGTAGCTCAGTTTGCCCCAGACACATTTTCTTTCCATGAATTGTCAAAACACAGTTGATAAAATAAAAGGCGAAGTAGACAGGGGCACCGCTTAGCTAAGGGGCAAAAGCTAACTTGTCTCAGGGGTAAAATTTTTAGAGTTCATACATGGCTGAATTTCCCAGCATTCAGCCTTTCATCATCCATCCACTATTCAAAGGCGAGATAGGTTCTTCTGAAGGAGACCCTGGCAAACCTAGCACCCTGATTTCCAGGGCACTGGCAGGAGTGAAAACTTACAAACTTTGTAATAATAAGAAATCTCGCTATCCTATCTTCCAGAGCACACCCATTGTGTGTTCTTCTCTAAAGATCTCTGAAGAAAAAAAAATTGAGAATTCAAGAGATCTCACAATCAACAAAGGGAAACTCCGAGTACAGTTAGTGTTGGAGTGAAGGTGAACACGTGGGTTAGAACTGCCTGTCTTGGTCACATGCTGGTGACTGGGGACTCACATGACTCTTGGGATCTGATTCAGGGGACGCTGTTTCTGCACAGGATGGGTCTGAATTTTTGGAGCCCTTGAGGATTGTGCCAATGCTAAGTCCAATTCTTTTAAAATGCAATTGAAGCCCATTTCCTCCTGTCTAGAGGCCCTCAGGGGAGTGTTATTTCTTTGGATGCGGAGTGTTTCCAGTGCTGATTTGTTGTGACTGCAACATTTAGTAGGGGGTGATTGAGGAAATGCTCAAAACTACCGTTTCTCTTCAGATTTTTAGTTCCCATCTTTAGAAGAGTCACTGGCTTCTATTCACTTGCTGCTTTTCCACATGGCCACTGGAATTCTCAGTATGAACTAAAATGAACCTGTCCCACCAGAAGTCCAGGTGCCCTATCCCATTACAGAGCATATGTCCAACCCCCACAAGCCAGAAGTAGGTATCTAGGGGTCTTTATCACCTTCCATTCACTCATTCCCCATGTTTAGGTTGTCACCAAGCATTCCTCAAAAATAGCTCTAGAAAGTTCCTTAAGAGCAGCCCCTTTTCTGACTTGCTCCAACAGCACGTAGGGTTAGTTAACCTGTGTAGATGGGCAACCCCTGCCCTAGCCTTCTGTGCACATCCCCTTGCAACAGTCTCGCAGCTTCCTCTCTAGGTCTTGTCTCTAAAGTCCTTTCTCCACGCTCATTGGAGTAGCTCTCCTAAAACTCAGATCTGGTCATAAAACTTCTTCACTTAAACCTGTTCAAGACTTCCCTGATTCTTAGAAATAAAGCCCACACTTCTTCAGATGACTAGAATGGCCTGAGCACCAAATCCCCTTATCCATCCAGCCTCATCTTTTGCCACCTGACCCCAACAAGGTCCAATCACCTTCTGTGCCCAGCTCCCAGGTTCTCATTTACCTCCTTGCTATCCAGCAGCCAGTGACTTTAGAAACAACACAGATCATGTCTCTGCACAACTTAACCATTATAGATGGCTTCTCATTGCTCTTGAAGCATCCTCTTCATCTTCCTCATGTGTTAATCTCCCTGTCCCTTTATATTTTGCCATACAGGCCACCTTTCTGCCGTTGCACAACTCTTCTCTTTGCTTTTGTATTTCTCATTCTTCCTGGCCTGAATGCCCTTCCACCCTCATACCCCACTCTTTGTATAGCTAGCTCCTTGTCATCCTTCAGTTTTTAGCTCAAAAGCTGCCTCCTCGATGACCTTCCCTGCTCAACAAATGGGAAAAGGCCTCTTCCAGGTACTCTTTGTATCATTATCATTTATTAGAGGCCCTGTGCACGAAATTCATGCACAGGTAAGGTCCCAGGGCTGGTGTGATCAGGGCCAATCAGGTTCCCTGCCTACCAGCCTCCCCAACTCCTCCTTCCATCACTCCCTCAGCACCTCCCTGCTGCCACTGGTCACCTGCCATGTTCCATGCCGCCCCCTGGTGGTCAACACACACCAAAGCAAGTTTTACCATGGCCTATCAAATTCCCAGTCTGATCAAATTCTCAGTCTCAGTCTAACTCCTGAGGGGACAATTTGCATATTAGCCTTTTATTACATAGGATTTCTTTCCTAACGCTTCACCACAATGGGTATTTCTAGCCCCATGATAAGGAGACCGATTTCAGACTGCCTGAGCTTGCATATTACCTAGGCCACCTGCTGCCTGTGCAATCTTGGGCAAGTTTCTCTGTGCCTCACTTTTCTTATCTAGGAAGCAGGGATAAGAACACTGCCTACCTCTTAGGTTGTTATGAGGATTAAATTGGTAAATATATGTGAATCATTTAGAACAGAGCCTGGCTAAACATACTAAACCCCTGTGAGGGCCTTTACCCTTATGTGTTTTATTCTCAAGGTTTCCCCATGAGACTTGGGTTAGTATGTGGCACAGGATCTTTTTACCTTCTAAGCCTTTTGTGTTTGGCTCAAGACAGAGAATAAATAAAAATTCCAGGAAGAAAAACCTTATTTGTAGAATTTAAGTACTAAGAGAAATAGGCCATGGTAAAACTTGATGAGTAAGATAAAATTCAAACTTAATTTATTTAGAACTTAATGAAAATATAGAGAAAATATGTTCTCTGTTTCACCAGTTGTAATGCTTGGAGTTGATGGATGACAAGCTTTGATAGTCAGAATTCTGTAACGGCCTGCTTTCTGCAGAGCAGCCAGTGTGGCCACGGGGAATGCAGGCAGTTACTTGTAAAGGCATAAAGAGTCAAAGGATCTTTGCAAAGTGTTGGTCCATCTGCCCGCCCTAACATGCAGTTGTGATGAAAGAAGATAGTGTTTCCATTTTCAGCTCCAGTTTGATACTTCTTGAAGAGTCCAAATGAAAACAACAACGCAAAAACCAACCAACAAACAAAAAACAAAGGGTGGCTGGTTTCTGGACATTCACCTTTGTGCTTTGCTTTCATGGCTGGAGAAGTTTCAGAAAGAAAGAGAAATATTTTTCCCTTAGCCCTTGCAGAAGGCAAGCAGGATTTGAGACCTGAATACCTGGGGATCTCCTTGCCTCTCTCACACAATCAGGGGTCATTGTTTTGAAAAGAGCTGAACTCTCAAAGAAAGGAGAGCTTCAGAGTGGGGATCTAAAAAGGGATGGAAAAAGGTCACAGCATCCCCCAGAAGAAGGGAAGGGGTGAGAACTGTATACAGGCCTCAGGAAGGCACTGTCAGCAGATGAGGCAGCATGTGGACACCGGATGGGGATACTAAGTTCTAAGAGGTGTGTCTTAGACAAAGGATCTTGGGGTTTGGCCAGGAGGGATGGGGTCTTTGGCTTTAAATGGACCTCAAATTCTTAGATACTGAGCATCTCAGTGGCAACTAATCTTGTCTTGAGGTACAATGTGAGCAAGGAAAGAGGAAAGAATGAGTGAATTTCTACCTCTTTGGTGAGCAAGTATGTATTAGTAATCAAGATTTAAGTGGGTTTAGAGATGTAAATTAATGTTGTTGTTTTTTATTATCAAAGTTGGATAGCAAAAATTATGCACTCTATAAATAAAAGTACCAAGTTCTTAACTCTGTGATCTGAAGTCATAGCTTCCCGGACAGGTGCCATCAGGAGAATGGACCTGAGTCTGGACTGCATAATTCCTTCCTAGGAGACAGTAACCCGGCCTTGCTCTATAGGCCCAGTGTGACCTTTAGTCTCTTGACTTTTGGGTACCCATTTCTTCACCTTTAAAATGGGCTATATCATTATCTTTCTTCAGCCTTATGAAAACTATGGATTCAACACATTATTTCCAAAACCATACAACTGATAGCTAACATTTTTTTAGTTTAGATTCTGGGCCAGACACAGTACTAAGAACTTTCCAAACATTAGTTAACTGGATCAGTACCAGATGTTCTTGAGGTGGACACTATTTTTATCCCTGTCTATAAATGAGGGGGCAATGTACTGAGACAACAATCACATTTGAACCCAGAGTCATTCTTTTGAGATCCTGAGTATTACCTTCCATGGTTGGACTACCACATGATATCCAAATAAATAAATAAACAAACAAACAAATAATGCAGGCAAGCACCGTGAGAATGGCCACAAAGTTCCTTTATGTACAACCATTAATTACCAGAGTGAATGAAGTGCAATTGAAGTTCGACAGTAAGCTATATTGTTCCATTAGTTCCTAAACTGCACTATATGGACAAATATTAACATCCTATTTCCTGTCTTTCTAAAGAATAACACTGGCATCTTTTCCCTCCACACTCAACCGGTTTTAAGAATAGCCTGGCTGGCATGGCTCAGTGGTTGAGTGTGGGATCAATGAGTCTTTCTCATCTTTGATGTTTCTATCTCTCCCTCTCCCTTTCTGAAATCAATAATATATATATATATATATATATATATATATATATATATATATATATAAACAAAGACAACTTTGGGGCAGGTTATAGTGCTTGACTGGTTTTAAGCGACTGCTATTCCATTTTTATACCCAATCCTTTCCCCCCTTCTTCCAGATCAATGAGAGATGAATGATGAATCATTTCAATCAAAAAGAAAGAATTTCAACTTCCCTTATGGCCTAAGTAAGTACTTAAAATCATGGTCCTTAGGGTATATGAAGAACTCATTTAATAGCTGTACTTTATTTCATTATTTCTTAAAAATAGCAATGTCATTTTAATAGCTATGTTTTATAATCTTGTTATGTTCTCATTATATTAGATTATTGCTTATTATTCTTTCCTGGTTGGGAATCATGGTTTAGACTGCCTCAACTCATGGCAACAAAAACCCAAGGCAAGTCTTTCTAAAACGCAGAGAAGGATCAATCAAAACATCACAAGCTAATTAATGTAATTTGGAGCTCCTGGGAGCAGTTTTATTATAGTGAGCACCATAATATAAAATTGGTATACATTACAGATACACTCACGTACATATGTTCCCTCTCTCACCAAACCTTTTCTGTTTATTTACTAAGAAATAGTAAACACACACTAGTTAACACTTGGCACTTACTAAGTACCAGATACTGATTATGTGCTTTACATATAATAATGAATTTAATCTCCTCAGCAACCCCATAAGGCTGGTGCTCTTAGTAACCCCACTTGGGAGGAGAGAATGAAAGCACAGAGAGAGGAATAGTAGCCCACCTAAGGTTCTACAGATGATAAGAAGGCAACAGCCAATTACCAAACTTGGGCAGTCAGACTTCAGAGTCTTCATTGCTAATCCTCACTCATCTTCCAATTGTTGAGTATTTGGAGGCCTCACATCCCTTATAGCGCCTACCACAGTGTCTCTCAGCTGCAACTCCATACTCGTCATTTATTTGTTGGCCTCTTGCCCCATTACAAAAGGGAGCTAAGACAAAAATATTTGTGAAATTGAATGAAAATATTTTTCAGCAAATATCTCTTTTTCAGTTATAACTATGAAGAGTGTGAAGTCTTATGCACAGGTAACATCAATCAATCTCTCAAGGAAGCAACAAGAATGTATTGAAATGATGAGTCAGCAGGGGAGGAACAGCCCTAGGATTTGACAGACACAGGGCCCTGTGCCTTAGAAAGAAAAGGCAAGTCAGTCTCTTGAAGGTGAGATGGGGCTGGAAGCTATCATGGGGTGATGTGATGACTTCTCCTGCAACCAAATACAAATCACTCCTATCCCCAAATTATAACAGCAAGGATTACATTCTAGTCCATGTTATAAACTAGAGGTCTGTGTAGCACATTTCTAGGGTCCTGACTTCACCAATTGGGAGCTGGCTAGGGTATTTGCTGAGATGGGATTGGATACACAAGATTAGAACTCACAAAGAAATAGCTGGGTGGAAAATTTTAAACATTGGGCATGTCTAGTAGCGGGCTGCTCCCAAATATGCCAAAGTGGCATACTGATTATTTCAAATTAAAATTTCTTAAGAAGCAGCTGGTACAAAAGGGCATTCTGATCCCCCTCTGTTCCTCTGAGAATGGGAAAGAAATCTTTCATGTGAAAGGTACCCTCCCTCCCTGCACCAGGAGAAAAGAGAGACATCCTTATGACCAGAGATAGAGAATGCAGGACAGAGAAGCCTGTATACAAACCCTGTTGCCTTTTACTAATTTACTATCCCAAGACAAAACTCTCCTTAGATTCTTTACTAATTAAGCACCCAAACCTATGTTTCTTTGTCTATCAAATACTCACAAATTTATTATTTTCTTTGCATAAAAAGTATAAAAGTTTCTTGTTTGGTCATTTTCTTTAGGTCTCTATTTACATGAGTCCTCCCACTCTCCTGTTACTGTCTCACGGCCATTGAACTCTTAGACCAGCCTGAAGAATCTGGATGTTAGAATGAAACTTCTTCCTCCCCAACAGTACACACAGAAGGCATCTGTACCTGTGGAAAGTGATGAGGTCATTGAGAAGAGATGCTCTAGGGAGAAAGGAGAACTTGGGATCTAGTGCAAAGACAGTGGTTCTCAGTTATAAGCCAGCAGCAGGATCACCTGGAAGATTCTGTGTCTAACCCTCTCATGCCTCCCTGGAGTTTCTGATTTATACATAGCTCTGGATGAAGAGTGTAAGAATTTTCATTTCTAACAAGTTTAGGTGATGTTGCTGCTGGTTGATTAGTACCACAGTTCTGCCACTCAGGCCTTCATTTTGCTCCAGGCATTCTGCCCTCTCAGCTATCCTGCCAATAGCTAGGCTTGTTCTAGCCCCAGGACCTTTGCACCTCCCCAGATATCAGCAGGAATCAAGCTGGACCATTCTCAGGTCTTTGATCAAATATTACTTTACTAGTGAGATCTTATCTAACCATCTTATTTTCATTTTTTTTTTTATTTTTTCAGTAGAGAGAAATGGAGCTAAGTTTTATTTATTTTTCATAGCTGTCCCTCAAATTTTTAAATGCCAAAAATCACAGTGACCTATGAACATTTTTCTTAAAAAATTGCAACTCCTCTTGCTTCCTATTCTGTTGCTGCCCTCTCCCTAATCCCTTCTCTGTTTTTTTTTTTCTATTGTCCTTACCACCTTCTAACAGACTATATATAACTGTATTTTATTTATGTATTTGTTTGTTACCTGAAGAGCAAGGATTTATATTTATTTATTTCTGATTCTTCTGAATCTATGTCAGTCATTTGCACATAGTGAATATTCAATACCTATTAATCCAAAGAATAAACAAGGCCTGGGCCAGGTGGCTTAATTGGTTAGATCTGTGGTCAGCAAACTGTGGCATGTGGCTCTTTGGCCCCTTGAGTGTGGCTCTTTCACAAAATACCATGGCCTTGGCGAGTCTATTTTGAAGAAGTGGCATTAGAAGAACTTTAAATTTAAAAAATTTGGCTCTCAAAAGAAATTTCAATTGTTGTATTGTTGATATTTGGCTCTGTTGACTAATGAGTTTGCCAACCACTGGTTAGAGCATCATCCTGATGAGCCAAGGTTGCAGGTTTGAACCCCAATCAGGATACATACCAGAAGTAACCAATGCATACATAAATAAGTAGGACAACAAATTGATGTTTTTCTCTCTCAAATAAGTAAGTAAATAAATAAACATTTAAGGGTAATTAATATGAATAAATGAACATCCTCACATATAGAATTGTGGTATTAAGAAGTTAATTCTCATGGAAGGTTTTCCATGAGAATTAACTTCTTAATGCCACAATAGGAAGGGTTTCCTAGCTGATGCTCTTCATATAAAAAATAAGATATAACCATGTTGCTCAATTTTGAAAAATACTCTCCACTTGCACCTGAGGTAAGGTCAAAGGTCTTCACGGGTATTTATCAGTAGGCACTGGTTAGGGAAGGAGCCTGACAGGGAGCAGGCTCTGCATGGTCCCTGCCTCCTTTTGCTTACTACCTTGTTAAAAACAGGGGCTTCCCGCTGGCTCAGTCTCACCACTCACTCTTCCCTGCGGGCATGTCATCCCCAGCCAATGAGAAACTCATGCAAGTCCCTGTTGCTTCTTGCTTCTGCTCACACTCTAGCTTTGGGCAGAAGACCTTCCTCTCTTCCCCTTCCCTTCACCTGGCCAACTCCCTTCATTCTTCACACTCATCTTCCTGGCTGCTATCCCAGAGGTCTCCTCTAGTGCTCTAAAGCAGCCGCTGCCTATCTCTACACATAGCACTTGATTATAACAATTTGTGCATATGTCTGTATTCTTTACCCCACTGGGGATTTCACATGGGCAGAAATCAGGGCAACACTTTGCTTATTTTTATTTGGAGAATTTTATTTTATTCTAAATGCTCAAAATTTGTTGATTTATGCACTGTGTATTTAATTTTGCTTTACCGCTTTCTTTGGGCCAAGCATGTGATAATTACCAAATAGATTTTTATAATTAAATCCATCCAGCTAATAAATAAAAACAGGAGAAGCATCTGTGATGGAAGAGAACAGCGTCTGACCAGTGTTTATGTGCAATTTCATGTAATTGTCTCATAAAAGCAGCCTAAATTATAGTCAGTCAGAAACTGCAAGCAGACTCTGTCTCTCCAAAATGAGCTGGGTTCAGGCACCATACTGCACTGCAAACATTAAAGTCCAGTTTGGGGAATCCCTGCATATGCTCAGAAGATTCCTAGAAGTGCTCACTGATGCCTAACAAAGCCCTTAATAATCTGAGAGGGATGTCTTTTTCATCTCTTCTCTTAGTCCCTACTTAGTAAACTCTAAATTGTTTGGATGTTTGCTTTGGGAAATCGAAGGTGCTTCCTTCATTTATATTCTTTTAACTTCTCTCATGTGTTTTGGAGAAGACCTTCCAAGTCCCTCTTCCTATTTCACCCCCTTTTTCACTCCCAAAAATTTAAAACAAGGCAAATGAACAATGTCTCTGAAGTGGAGACTAAGCAGAGACCCAAATGGCTGGGACCATTTCAGTCTGTGTTTTCAGTAAAAGAGGGCATATGCAGTGGAAAGTGATAGGTACCACCCCCCCCTCAACTGGTGGGCGGAGTTATGATGTAATTGACATCTGCCACAGAGACATTGAGCCACCAATCAAGTGCATACCAGAGTGCCCTGTGTCCCACCCCTTCCAGTTCTGCCCTGGGCCCAACCCCTGCCTGTTCCTGCCCTTAAAGGATGTCTCAGTGTGCCACGTGGCATCTTTTTCTCCTGGACTGTTCTCCTAGGCAGTCCGGGAGGCAGTCCATCTGGGTCCTTTCTTCTCCCCTTTCCCTGGTTTCTCTGTCTTCACCCCGCTCTTTCTCCCTTGGGAAGGGTCTCCTCAATAAAGTCTGTGTCCTGGTACCCTGCTCTCTCTCTCTCTCTGCTCCTTCTGTTTCATCTTTCAGAAAGAAAGGGAAGTATCTTTAGAATCTTCAGGGAAAGCCTCCTGTACTCTTTACAAAGGAAAATTGCCCTTGGAAATGGTTAAACCTAAATCGCTATCAGATAATAATAATAATCACAACAACAATGATAATAATAATAGCTGTCTCACATTATCTATAATCCTTGCAGCAGCACCACACAACAGAAATTATAGTCATGCGCTGCATAGCAGCATTTCGGTCAATGATAGTTGTATATCATAGTCCAGGTGTGTAGTAGGCTATATCATCTAGATTTGTGTAAATGTACTCAGTGATGTCCCTATAATGACGAAATCACTTAAGGATTCATGTCTTAGAATGTATTCTTGTTGTTAAGTGGAGCATGACTATATTAATTCCCATTGCATAGATCCAGAAATTGAGGCCCAGAAATACTAAGTAACTTGCCAAAAGTCCAAACCCAGAAAGATATTTGAACCCAAGTCTGTCCCCCAGGCCTTCAAAGCATGTTCTTTTCACTGAGGCTTAATTTTGAGAAAAAGCAGAAACTGGTCAAACAAGAACTCACAGGTGGAAGAGTCTCAGGACTGCTTTCTGGTGAGGGGGAGCACAAAGGAGCTCCAAAGGTAATGTTCATGTAGGTGACATTTTTGCTGAGTGCTGACCCAGCTGCCCTCAAAACTATTCCCAGCTCTAGCTGAGCTCTGCAGACACACAGAGGTATTCTCCAGCAGCGCCAAGTTCAATGACAGGCCACCGCTGGGTCATTGCTGGCCCCAGTTTGCCAACCTCGCAAAATCCTTGTTATACTTTTAAAGCCATTATTGGAAGATTCTCTCTATTTTCACCCTAATCCTCGTGGTTATCACAGCCACATCTCTGATTCTCTTTCTCATCCCTGATGGGCATTGAAAGAGTCAGTCTGAGACTTGGCAGCAACTTCCTTATTTGTCTACATAGCATGCTGAAACTGGTGTTATAATTCAGTTTCCTGATCGAAGATGCCAGGAATATAATTTTAATGGTTAGGAGTTTATACCTGGTTTAAACCACAGAGCAGCAACCGTTTTATAGCCAGCCAGAGGCTAACAAGTTTTAACCTTATCTCGGTCTCACTTTCCTTCACATAAGGTTGCCATGAGGATTGCATTGCATAAAATTTTGGGCACATTTTGGCCATTAATATTCTCATTTTTAAAAAATATATTTTATTGATTTTTCACAGAGAGGAAGGGAGAGGGATAGAAAGTCAGAAACATCGATTAGAAACATCGATCAGCTGCCCCTTGCACACCCCTACTGGGGATGTGCCGCAACCACAGTACATGCCCTTGACCGGAATCGAACCTGGGACCTTTCAGTCTGCAGGCCGACGCTCTATCCACTGAGCCAAACTGGTTCGGCTAATATTCTCATTTTTATTATCTGCATCAACTAACAACATAAAATCTGGTAACTTTTGTCTATATAAGATATCCTCTTCCCCACTACATTAGCTGTTGGTTCTTGGGTTAAGCCTAAGTGCTGTGAGCTTTAATGAGATCCAAATGAGTTAAGTACAGTAAATAGACAAGGATATTTCTTTGAACTAAATAACTGTGTCCTGAATTCCAGCCCTTTCCTCTGAGTGATCCCTCTCCTTGCAGATGTTCACCCTGCCCATCTGTGATTAATTTAAGAGTGGTGCAAGTCCAGGTACGTAGCCCTCAACACTTTGTTCAGCCATTGAGGCTATGTTGTTTGCTTTAAAAGAATGCTCCCGAGAAATGATAACCAGTCACAGCATCTACCCCTACTCGGTCCCATCCTCACATGTGTGGTGCAGCATGTCAATACGCACATGTGAACTTCTGGTTAGACCCTCGTAGTCCTAGATCAGTTGTCAGCAAACTGCAGCTCGTAAGCCACATGATGCTCTTTGGCCTCTTGAGTGTGACTCTTCCACAAAATACCACATGTGAGCGTGCACGTACAGTTCGATTGAAACTTTGTGGCCCATGCGCAGAAGTCAGTTTTCGGCTCTCAAAAAAAAATTTCAGTGGCTGTACTGTTGATATTTGGCTCTGTTGACTAATGAGTTTGCTGCCCACTGCCCTAGATCATTCAGCAAGTCAACAACAACACCAGCGAAGGGGAGGCTGAACCCCAATGTTTCATTGCATTTCTTAGGAGTCTAAATTAATTTCCATTTTTTTACAAGAAAAAAAAATCAATAGAGGGAAATGGGAAATGAGCCTGGCTTTTATAAATTTGTTCAACCTCGAGTTCAGTGGGAAATCTAATCCAGATTACACACAAAAAATGAGGACAAAGCAGATTAGGACACATATAGTCCTGTGTGGCTATGGTCTGAACCATTCATGTGGTGCTCTGTCGGGGAAAGCTTGTATGAGTGCCTCTTCTGGACAGGTGAGGAAATGAGTTCTGAGCAATTACCAAGGGCTCCCAATGAATTTGGGGGACATTCAGAATTAGAATAGACAGCTTCTCACCCTGGGTTAAGAGCCCTGCTCACCAGTGTCTGTCATCTACCTGCACAGGTTGTTGCTAGGTCAAATATGAATACTCTCCTAAGTTCTATGTTGTGTGTTCCTCCTAATACAAAAGTATCTAATTTCTTTTATATTTTTCTCCTTCTTTAAAAAGTATTTTAAATAATGAAACATTACAAACATTCAGAAAAGTACAGAAAATATATTAGACTACTGGATAACTACCATTCAGATTGGACAGTTTGCCTTATTTGCTTTAGACTGCCCTTCTTATATTTTTTGAAATATAATTGGCATATAACACTGTGTAAGTTTAAGGTGTATAATGTATTGGTTGGAAAAATTTAGATACTGCAATATGATTATCACCCTAACACCTCTATCAAGTCACATAACTGCTATTTCTTTGTTTGTGGTGAGAACAATGAAGATCTAGTCTCCAAGCAACTGTGAAGTTTATAATACTGTATTGTTGATTATAATCACTGAGCTTTGCATTAGATCATCAGGACTTATTTATCTACTGGTTGCAAGTTTGCCCCCTTTGAGTAATATCTCAATTCTCCCATCCTCCAGCCCCTAGTAAGTACCATTTTACTTTCTGTTTCTATGAGTACAGCTTTTTCAGATTCTACCTGTGAGACCATACGGGATTTGCCTTTGTTTGACTGTCTCATTTATCTGTTCTCCCACTGAAAGACAAGTCACTTCTAAGTTTTCACAATTACAATCAGGCAGCGCCTTTGCTCTTACAGTTTCCTCTGCATGGTGCACTCACATCCTAGTTATTCACTCATTCAACGACACTCTTATGTTGTCCACATAATTCGTTCCTTTATTCCTTCAGGATTTTACTCAAGTGTCACTGGGATTGCCAGGTAACTTATAGGATGTCCAATTAAATTTGAATTTCAGGTAAATAACGAATAGTATAAGAATGTCCCAAATATTACATGGAAGATGCTTATACTTAAAGACACTGATTACCTGAAATTAAATTGGTATCTTGAATTTTTATTTGTTAAATCTAACAAACCTAATTGTCACTTTCTCAATAAGGCTGTTCCTTGTCCATCCTATTGAAGTGTTTAATCCCCTCTCCAACACTTTCTATTCTCTTTCTCTTTCATTTTTCTTTATAGCACTAGTCACCCATTTACCTTCCTTTTTTATCTTGCTTATTTTCTGTAATCTTCTAGAAGGCAGGATTTTTGTTTGTTTTGTCCCTTGCTATATAGTAACACCTAAAATAGTATTTGAGACATAGTATGTACTCAGTAAATACTTGATGAAGAATGAATACATGAATGGAAGAATACAAAGGTTATCTCCTTAGTATATGCATGAGAATTTTTTCTCTAGGATAAACACCTGGAAATGGAGTTCTTTCAGTAGATATGTGTATTTAATAGATGTTGTCACTTTGCTATTTAAAGTGATTAAGTTGATTTCTGTTCAACTTTTATACATTAACTATGTATAAAAATTCCATTTCCCCGTATCCACAGTGTCTTTCTTTCTTCACCTTTGAAAATATAATAATTTTGTGACAACAGTTGAAACCAGCATGAAAACAGAAGATGCCCACTAGTAAATTACAACTCGTGAATTCATAATCCTATCTAATAAAAGAGTAACATGCAAATGTGACTATACCTTGGCTCCTGATTGGCTATGCTACCAGCCAATCAGAAGAGGGGGGCAGGGCCAAACAGCACGAGCACCTGGCCCTGGGGGTGGAGACAAAGCTGCAGCTCGGAAATGAGGCGGTGGTGGCAGTGGTGGCGTGGCATTCCAGCCAGAGCAGAGAAGACTGAAGGCTCTGGCTGGAGTGAAGCCTCCAGCCGGCCAAAGCAAAAATGGAAGGCAACAGCCAGAGGGAAGGCCTGGGTCCTAGGTTCCAGAGGAAAACTGGGCCTGGCAGCCTGGGGAAGGAAAGCCTATTGCATGAATCTTCATGCAACAGCCCTCTAGTAAAGAATAATTATTTATCCAGAAAGTGTCAGATGTCATTGAGTGCTTATTTAAAAGACTGGTTAATACCTTAATCAATAAAGAAGAAAAATAAATTTCAAATAAATAAATAAATAAATAAATAAATGAATAATAAAAGACTGGTTAAATTATTTTGAATGTGCTGTCTTAAGCCATGGTTTCTCTTGTGTAAGAAAACAAACAAAAATTGCATAAACCTTTCGCTACTACAGTGACATGGTGAAGGCAATTATACAAATTTTGATGAGAAGCCACCTGATTATTACTATTTTCAACTAAAAAGGAGGAAGTCTTGGCTCAAGACCATAAAATAAAGACATGCCCATAAAATTGAATGGCATGCTGTTTAAGATCAGATTCAAAATTGTCACAAACATGAAATTCATATTAAAAGATAAAATTTGATAAAGTCCTTTATCATAAAAATGGTCAATCTCTTTTAGATCCAAAAGATTAACTCAAGCTTTATATATAAAAAAAAGTGTGAAGTAATGAAATGACAGATTTAAATATGTTCTTAGTACATTCTTTTTAAAAAAGATGTTATATTGATTTCAGAGAGAGGCTAAAGGAGAGATAGAAACATCAATGATGAAAGAAGATCACCTATAAGCTGCCTCTTGCACACCCCCTACTGGGGTGTAATTCCAAGCTTATTTCATGTTATGAAAACCAATGTATTGGGGACAAAACAGACACCCTCAGTCATCTTGAGTCCCAAACCTGGGCATGTCCTTGACCAGTAATTGAACAGTGACCTCCTGGTTCATGGGCTGATGCTCAACCACTGCCATACTGGCCGGACAATACATTCTTGAATAGTCATAAAATAGGCTGTGGTCTTTGCAAAAATGGTCGTATTCCCTTACTTCTCCCTCTATCTAGGCTCCTGGTCTTCCTCTTGAAACTGGATCAGGCTTCTGATTTATCTTGGCCAATGAAATGCAGAAGCAGTGACAATGTTTAAAATTTAGCCCCAAAAGATCTCTCCTGCTTTTATTTTATCTACCTACCTGCCATATAAGAAAGGCGGGGCTAGTCTGGATCAAAGCTGAGTCAGGCCCCAAAGAGATGACAGAGCCCAGCCAAGATCAGCAAAGCTACCTGCTAGACTTCCAGCTGACCATAGATGCATGAGGGATACTGGAAGAACTGCTCTGCTGAGCTCAACCTAAATTGCCAACAAACAAAATAATGACCTAGATAAATACTGGTTGTTTTAAGCCACTGAATTTTGTGAGGATTTGTTGCACAGCAATGGTTAACTGATACAGAGACTAACTTAGGTTTTCATCCTAAAGAAAGCAGAGCTGTAAATGTCTTCAGTTTCTTTTGCTATATCTGTGCTGATAAAATTGGTGAATATACCTTGATTTGCAAAGAGCTGATAATTTCTTAAACAAAATCTTCAAGTGCAATTGGACCAATAAACAATTGTGTGCACACCTGGGCACCCATCTGTGACAGACACACAGGGGCATTATACCACTTGACCCCATGCGTGTGCCATCAGCCATGGCAGCATTCACCAAGAACACTATACTTTTAAGCTTCTGGGAGTTTCCTGACAAAAATCAAGTGATTTTAAAATTTGTCTTTTAAAGGAAATTTGTAAGAAAATAACAAGTGCCTCTGAAATTTGACTTTTTAAAAATAGAATTCTGAGCATATCCTTTTTCCTCAGCCAGGAGAAGTTACTGGCTGGAGTTTTCAGAAATGAATTGTTAGTTTTATTCCTGGAAAGCAAATGCAAAACAAACAAAAACCCAAACTACAACTTTTAAAAATCCAAATAAATAAAGGTAATAATGAGGAAGAGTGGTTCACAAAGCTTGTTCAAGGCTACACTTTCATGTTTAATCGGTACTAAGCAAAGCTATGAATGTTTTTTCCTATTTTGGGGAAGATCACATCTGTAAGAAGAAAGTTGTGCAAATTAATGGAGAGAGTTGGAGGGGAACAGTAAGTCTTTTGTAATTCCAAGCTTATTTCATGTTATGAAAACCAATGTATTGGGGACAAAACAGATACCCTCAGTCATCTTACTTTATCTAACAAGTGTTAGGTCCCCAATAATTTAAAAGATATTGTTCAGTGGACCATAGACCTTTTGAGTTTGCCATACACATGAAGATGCATTTTTTTTTTGGCAATTCTATCCACAAAAGTCTAAAAATGCTCCCTAGACTGGTAGTATCTCCCTAAACTGGAGTTTCTGGCACAGCATGTAAAGCAGGGAGAGAAACATTGCTCTTTCTACCCACATATTTATGGGCACCCAAGTCCTTAAAATGCTGAGACACCAAAACAGAAAAAAGAAACTCTCTCTAAAAAAGCTAATAGACACAGACAACAGTGTGGTTTTTCTTGGGGATGATGAAAATGTTCTAAAGTTGATTGTGGTGACATTTGCATTACTCTCCAAATATACTAAAAATCACTGAATTGTACACTTTCACAGGTGATTTGCATGACATGTGAACAATAAGCATCCTCCTTTCATTAAGCCACTGTCCCTAGTCTCTGGTGAACACCTTTGCTCTTCTCTGCCATTAGGATGCTTGGAGCTGGAGGAATGCTATAATCATAACACAAAGTCAGGATACACTTAAATAGGGATCTAGATAAATTCCCTCAAGTACACAATCCCCATTTTTTAATCTAATAAATATTTATTGCGATCCTACAATGGTTCAGGCACTATTCTTAGTATGAAGGATATAGTTAATGGACAGAATAAACCTCCCAAAAGTCCCTGTCCTTGAACTCATGAGTTTGAAAATTTTGCTTTGAGTTTTATACTTGGATATTCTAAGTAGGAAATAAGTCATCTTCGTGGGTCTACTAAAGCTTTGGCTCTCAAGACTTAAATTATTAACGAAATTTAAAAATTGTCACCACTGTACCACTGTACCACTGTATAGTAAGGAGGAGTGAGTCGTACTTCCTAATAAAGGAGCTCCTCACCAAGAAGTAGCTTTAGTTTGATGAATGAGTCAGGGGATGGCTTAGATGACAAGCATGAGCAGCACCATATGAAGAGGGAGAAAGGCTCCGAGCTGGCTCAGAACTCAAGATTTCTGAGGACAATGAGGATTTCACCGCAAAATGTTAGGAGATTCTTCCATTTTACCCAATTCTTCTCTTTTGTTTCTTAAGAGTCTTTACAGATTTTATTGTAATAAGCACACACTGTACTCTTATTTCTCTTGGGGAGAAAAGGAACCCCACAACCTGCAAATGTCCATGAAACAGCAGCTCTGAACAGAGCACAAACACATCATCACAAACTTCCCTGGCCTCCTGTCGACAGGAGTGACACAAATGGGCATGCTCTTCACCAGTCAGAGTAGAGAGGAGAGTGGGTCAGCCCCAGGCACAAGCACTCTGTGGCTATAAGGTGTTGGCCAAGTTGTTTAATCGGTTTCTGACCCTTAATTTTATCATCAATAATATGGGGATTTGGAAACCTCTGAGGGCTGTAAATGAGGGGGCATGTAAGAGTGCACATGAAGCCATACGCACTCTACTCAGTGATCACTGCTACTTTAGTCTATAGGCCCTTTCCAGTGGGAGAATTCAACTGACCTGCTTTTGGAAAGGAGAGTCCTTATGTAAAATTGCCCAAACACATTTCCATTACTGATTTGTTTTTCTCCTATCACCTATTTACTAACATAATACATGTTTTATTTATTTGTCTGTTTCCCTATATTCGATTATTTCAATGAAAATATGTTTTCACCCATGAAGGTTTTGTTCTCTATTGCATCCCAGAACCTTGAACAGTATACAACATAGGTGAAGCAGATAAATTCTAGTTGAATGAGTGCAGGCCAGAAGATATTTCTAGTATACATACATAACTCCCATACTAACACCCAGCTCTAATATCATGAATAAGCAATCACAAAATCATAGTTTCAGGAATTTGAGCTTTGGAAGTGGGATTTGAGCAAGTTTATTCATTCACTTAACAGGTGTCTCTTGAGTATTTACCATGAGGAAAGCCCCGGCCTAAGCAATGAGTGAAACATGGAAGGATGGCTCATGAAAATCAATCAAAAGTACTATAAAACAAAGCAAAATGAGCTTTGTAGAAAAAAGTTTCCAAATATGTATTTAAATGACAGATGTGTCCCCCTAATCCTCAGAAATCATTCTATCTGGTGCCTTTACAGCTCATGTAAGGACATTTTGGCTTTTGGTGGCCTCTTTTTAGATGTAAGAGGTTTGTTGTAATTCCCAAAGTGACATCTGGTTGGATGCTGAGGGGGAGATACTGTGCTCTCTGGTTTCTTCCACAATTGCTTCATTTAAAATAGCAGCAATTACAGTAGATATGTGGTTTTAAACAACAACACTAATGAGTACAGTTAATGTGAGAAAAGTCTCCTAGCAAGAAAGGTTAAAAAGACAATCCTTGTTCCAACGTGATGAGTTGTCTGTGAATCTGTTTATACTGCAATTGGGTATCATTCTCAGGAAGTTGTTCATTCATCATTGTATTAATGAATTAATAAGTAACTAGATACTTATATTTTCCAATTATGGGAAGTAACAGCATGAACAGCTTGAAAGGAAGCATTGAGAGAGAAAGAAAACTTATAAATAGTTCAGAACCTTTAGATATCCATGTGTGGCCCACATATTATCACTGAGAGTACAGAAAATGCTTCACAGTGAACTACTGATACCAAAAATGTGCCAATAAATTTAAAAGCGACAATTAAGTGAAAGGATGCCTGTTTCGAAATCCTAAGTAATTTTTTTCAAACTTTGAAAAGAAAATGAATTGAAACTCTGCCCCTGCATGAACATCTGGGCACAGTTGTGAACATCAAAGAAGCCAAGGAAAACTCAGTAAGTTATTCCTCCACAATCTCAAACCTCTATGAGGAGGAGAGCAGAATCTTGAAAGTAGTCAATTGTCTGCACCAACTGAAGAAATCCATAAAGTGTAAGCAGTCATCGTACGTACCCAATCTTTATAGCATTTCTCTAGCATCGAGGCATTTTTTTGATGAAAGCAAACTGGTAGCTACTGATTCAATGCTATCGCTTCCTTCCAAAGCTTCTGGCCTGGTTAGGATGCTGTTGTAACACTGCCCTTTAATAGAACACCTGGGATGCCTTGCTCATACCCTACCTGCCCTCCTACTCCTACCCCATTATGGAGAGAATATAGTAAACTAATTGAGCCAGAGGACAGACTTTGGAGGTGATTATGGAAATCCTTCCTGAGAGATAAAAACATGGAATACAATATATCCTTTGGTTGCTTCTAAAGTTGGGCACATTCACAAAACCTGAATTCTAATACTGTAGATGTATTTTGGGAAATCATATTACCTGAAGAGTGTTTCACCAACATTGCTAGGAGGTCAGAGATTAAACACTGGGTTCTCTTGGCTGGCACCTTCCTTATTATTCTAAAACTTTTAACATATGTCATGTTTGTTAGGTCATGGAAACCAACTATTCTATTCAATGCTTTGCTTTCTTTTTTATTTTTTTAATCCTCCTGTAGATCTTAGAATGGGACCAGTTCTGGACAGGTGCTTCAATAGCAGAGTAGGAGCAAGCATCTAGACATATAAAAGTCTAAGCAACTATCGCAACTGAAACAACAAAACAGATGATCAAACAGGCTGCATGGGGTGACCAGGCCAGCAGGGGAGTTAGTGAGGGATGACCAAATGACCCAGCAGCAGGCTGCGTAGGGGGCAACCAGGCTGGCGGGGGGGGGGGGGCAGTTAGGGGTGACCAGGTTGGCAGAGAGGGCCAGTTGGGGGTAACCAGGCCAGCAAGGGGGGCAGTTAGGGGTGATCAGGTAGGCAGGCAGGTAAACAGTTAGGAGCCAGTGGTCCCAGATTGTGAGAGGGATATTTGACTGCTCGTTTAGGCCTATCCAGGGATCAGGCCTAAACCAGCAGTTAGACATCCCCTGAGGGGTCCTGGATTGGAGAGGGTGCAGGCTAGGCTGAGGGGACCCCCCCTTCCATGCATGAATTTCATGCACCAGGCCTCTAATTTAATGAATAAATAAAATAAAGTGCCAAACCAAGCGCTTTACCTCTCTTCATAAACTTCATCCTATAAAATCCCGATCTTACCAAAAAAGAAGTCACAGAGTTAGTTAGTGGTAGAAGTGAAGTTTAAAATAGTGTGGTTTCAGTGACCTTACATTGTTCTATATTATTTCTTTGCTTCTTTATACATTAAGCATTTAGACATTTAGAATGGTAATAGCTATAGACTGAATTGTGTTCCTACAAACTTCCCATGTTGAACCCCTAACTTTGATGTGATTAGGAAATAGGGGCATTTGGGAGATGATTGGGTTAAATGAGGTAAATGAGGGTGGATCCCCACATGGGATTAGTGCCCTTATAAGAAGAGGTTCCTCTCTGCCATGTGAGGACACAGAAGGAAGGTGGTGGTCTGCAAGATATGAAGAGAGCTCCCACCAGGAACCAACCTGCCAGCACCTAAGTATCAGACTTCCCAAACTCCAGAACTGTGAGAAATAAATGTCTGTTGTTTTATCCATCCAATCTGGTCTTTGTTATAGAGTCAAAGTTCACTAAGACAGTGATAATTCATCCTTCTATCTGTCTATCCCTGATATTGGTGCTAGGCAGTGAAGAATTAAAAGCTAAGGTTCTATGAAAGTAAGCAGGGGGTCAGTGGTCTTCAAGAACAATGTCCATACATGTATTATAATAAATATTAAAGAATTTTACATAGCCAAAAATGTATTTGAGACTATGTGGTTCCACTTTTTATAGAAAGTGGAGTAAGTGACTTACTATACAGAAGTCAGTATAAGGAGAAACTGATGGCTGTTTATTTTGTAGGATTAGAGAAGATTGGTTTCTATCTCTAAGGTAAGTGGACTGTGCTCTAAAAATAAAAAGCTCTCCTTCTCCTCAAAGTTTGACTTAAAGTAGAAGGTAAAATTCCTCTTTTATTTTTCTAATGACAAAATCACACTGCTTCTGACTTGAAAAGCCAAAAATATGAGATACAATTAGAAGCAGATGGTGCCAGTTAAAAATCATTTAAAAACGAGTCCTTTGTGACTTTTCCCTCTCCCTTCCCCAACCCATCCCCCCTCTAGGACACAGTTGTAGAATTGAATCATTACAATGAGGCATGTGACAGGAATGTCTGTTAATGACTTCTTCAAGACTCCAGTAGTTGTTGGTAATAAATGGGCTGCGTTCAAACAGTAGGATTGGACTACTTCTCATTATTATAACCAACTATGAGTAGTTCATTCTTTGGTTAAGTCATGCTTGTAAAGGTGAGAAAATGGAATGGAAAAAATGCATTCCATCCACAATGATAAGCTGGAGTAGTCACGTATTTTCATGAAAGAAATAGGAATGCACACCTTGGGCACAGAATAAATGGTGCACTGGAGGCCTATATGAGTGAGGCTTTCTACGGTGCAATTTTATAACAAATATATGTCTGTTTGCCTTTTAGGAGTTTCCATACATGTTTCCTTGAAGTGATATTTAACTAAATCAGGGCTTCCCGTTCATATTAGGGGATTTTACAGGGTACATCTTCAAGTGGTAACAAACCGCTAGGCCAAGTTAAAATGTCAAAGAATACAATGCACCAGCCACTAGACAGGTGTCCCTGAGCATGGACTTTTCTGCTTTCTAAATTGAGGTATCACAACCTCAGACTTAGGCTCTGTCTAAATCTATTTCCGGTGAAATAGAAGATTTCTAGTGTTGTTTCTGCTCACACTCGCACACACACGGAAATCCAAACCAGGTGTCTTAGCACAACATCATGTGTTCCATACAGTGTTTTTGATCTGATCAGCAAATGGCCCAACCTGCTCAGATCTTAAGACTTCATCAACTTACTATATTTTATAAAGTAGTTATAGCTCATGCATACCTCATAATAAGTTCAAGGTCTGCTAAATACCTGACTTTTTAAAACCTAAACTATTGGGAAGGCGGGTATTAGCTATGTATGCACAAGCTGTTGTATTTCACTATATATCATCATATTGGAGCAAATCAGTCCTAACAGATTGCTAGCTAATTTGTTGACTCAAAAAAATTTTGTTAAATCTCTACTGTGTGCCAGTCTGGGGAATGGGAGGCAATTAAGCTACTTTCCTATTTTTAAGTGGGGTGCAGTGTTGGCGTGTGAGAAATAAAGAAACCCACAAGTTTTAGAGCAACATGATGTGGGAAGTGTATGTCAACATTAAGGGAGCATTGCTAGGGAGTGTCTAGCCATGGGGAAGCAGTGTGGTATGGAGAGGTAGGGGGCAGGGAAGGCTTCCCAGTGGAGGCTGCTATTTAGCTGGGTTTTAAAAGTAAAGAGTGAATCTTTTTAAATCTTGACTCTGTTATTTTTCCTATTTTGTATTATTTGCAAGTCTTATGAACATACTTTCTACAATGGCCAGCCAGGGGATGATGAAAACAAACTTGAGGTATTGAGTTTGGCCTCTGATATTATATGGCCCAGGCAGCTGTCAGAGCAACCCTTTAAAACCACATTATGCCTCAGCTAAGATTTCTTCAAGACACCATACCTAATTAGGAGTGATATGCAAATTGCATATACCAGGACCTCACCCCCAAACAACATTATGTGAAATACCTTCTCCTTACTCCAGCTCATCTCCTCCTACTTTCCTTATTCCTCCCTCCTTTTATTCCCAGTCACTGGACAAGCCATGCTCCCACCTCTAGGTCATTGTACTTGCCCTTCCCTTGGTCTGAAACCCTCTTCCCTCAGATACAGTCTCTTAATTCATATAGGACTTCTCTCAACGAGAAGCCTTCCCTGATCACCCATCTAAACAACATCCTTCCCCCTGCTATCATTGTCTGTCCTGGCTGCTTTATTTATTGCCCACCATCTGACACAGTAGAGATTTGTTTATTTCTATTTCCCCGGTCCTTTCAAAATGGAACTTCCATGAGAGTGGGCATGCTTGTTCTCTGCTCTATCCCCAGTGTTTAGAGGAGTTTCTGGCATATAATGGGTTCTCAACAGCCGTTTGTTAAATGAACGCCTTAATACAGACTGCAATTTGAATATTTCCTTATGTAATACTAGAGGCCCGATGCATGAAATTCATGCAAGAGTAGGCTTTCCTTCCTGCAGCTGCTGGCACCAGCTTCCCTCTGGCACCCAGGACCTGAGCTTCCCTCAGGCCACTGGCAGGCACCTGGGACCTGGGCAGCCCTGGCTTTGTTTGAAAGGTCATCTGGTCTAGTTAGCATATTATGCTTTTATTATTATAGATTATTATAGATAGGCTACATAGACACTGTACACAATGGGCGAGACTCTGAGGTCACTTGGAGAGGTCACAGAGATGGTTAGGCCTGATCTCACCATTGGTCAGGATTCAGACTCAATCACTGCCCCAAAGATAAGGCTTAAACTTGACCCCTGGGCAAGGGAGATAGAGAAAAATAGACATAATATGAAGAACTTTCTCTAATCACCATTTTTACAGTCAACCATAAGCTGACTATATGTTTATTTTTGTGTGCAAATGTTCACCCTCACTGATTTGATCATTTCCCACTCTCCACTTTTGTTTATTCAGACCATTTTTTTAAGGAAAGTTAATTTGTGCCAGAGGGAAAATGCCAAAGCTGTTTAATTTCAGCTTCTCTCTCTTTACTAAAATCAATTTTCAGTATAACATTATGAAACATTCCATTGCAGTGGAACCTACTTTTTCTTTTCTTTTTTCTTTTTAGTATAAAGTTTCCCTATACATAAGTGATTTCATGTTACCAATCAGTAAATTTATTTGATTGATCAAATACAGTGCATGGGAAATAATTGTTGCTCAAAGAAATCAACTTTGCATTTCTTCCCTTTAGGTGTCTGGTTCAAAGAAGACATTCTTGACTATAGATATTTGAAAACCTTAGTGAAGGAATATATTCAGTTCTGACCCGTGTTTGCTTCTGCACATTAACTAAGAGTCATGCAAAGAAATAGACAGGGGAGACGGGGGGCGGGGGGGTTTATACTGGGAAACACTTCTCAACCTTTCATGGCAAATGGTGAACATAGATCCCCAGAGAATCAGTGAAAAGCTTCTTGTTGGGATCATTTGCAGCCAGATTGGTCTGGACACTTGTGATTTTCACCGTAGGGAATAATCCTGTCTGGATCCCCTCAAGACATAGGGGAAGGGAGGCGAAGATGATGTAATAAGCGATTCCCTTTTGTAATGGGTATTGATTAATGCCAAGGCAATACCCAAAGCAATTCCAGTCCATAGATAAAAAGCAACCAATAATCAGCCAGAATTTTTCAAGTCAGAGCTAACAATTAGAAGCTGGGATGTTTATTTTTAAGCTTCTTAATGCCATCTCTCCTGAGACACGAGCATAAAGTACAGTATTTCCTTTGTGACCCACCAATTGCATTTGGAGCAGTTTTGACTGTAACAGTAAGAGAGGAAGTTTGTCTCACTCTGAGCTCCCCAAGCTTGCCTATCTTCACATGTCTTCTACTTAGGCAATTTCCTTACACAGACAAATGGGAGCAACATACTCAAGGTGCGAATGGACAAGGTGCATAGAAGGAAGGGAATTAAGACATGCAGAAGTACCACTGAGCACCAGATGCTTTTAGAATAGCCACTGCAGGGTCACTTTGGGAGGCAATGTCCATCTTTATTCTTACTTGCAGAATCCCCCACCTTTGCTAAGAAGATGCATGGTTAAGTTCTTCCAAGTCAAAAATAGTTCAATTTAAATATCTATTTACAATTTCTCTTTACAATAAAGCCCAAATAGCCTAGAACACAAAACTATCCATTCAGAAAAACTGATTCTGTGACAGTGGAAATGTTTCCTAGAACTTATCTGTTTGTGCTGCTGTAATAAAATACTAACAGCTGGGCAGCTTATAAACAATAGAAATTTATTTCTCAAAGTTCTGAAGGCTGGAAGTCTAAGATCAGGGTGCCCGCATGGTTGGATCCCTGTGAGGACCCTTTTCCAGGTTGCAGATGGATGACTTCTTCCTGTGTCCTCACATGGTGAAGGGGTCCAGGGAGCTCTCGGGGCCTCTTTTATAAGGGCACTAATCCCATTCGTAAGGGCTCACCCTCATGACCTAAGCACCTGCCAAAGGCCCCAGCTTACTTTGGGCATTAGGTCTCAACAGATGCATTTTGTGAGGAAACAAACATTCACACCATGACTGTAGACTTAGCCTAATTTCATGTATGAATTTCTATGGAAAGATTAATTTTCAGAGTTTTCTGAATCATATATTGATATCTGATTTTTCTCACACTACTCAAGAAGTAAAAATGTTCAATTTCAATTGTGTTTAATTGGTTTCTTCCTTTTACCCGGACACAAGTTCTACAAAGATTATCAAGATAATTTTAAAATAGCCAAGAAATATCCTTTCTAGGAAGAAAGGATCAGGAAAAGAGTCAAGTTATTTTCATGAATCTATCTTCTTTTAAAAGTGAGGTCAACATGATCATGAATGCAAAGACGCTATACATTCCATCCATGTGGAAAGACTATCAGCACAGAAGAGAACACCAGCATTTCATAGCAACATAGGGAAAGAGAAAAAAATTAGTTCTCTAAATTCTAAGGCAGTTGGCCTGTGTTAGATGTTCAAGATATATAAGTTTTTTTGGAATATGTAAGTTAAGCTGGTGATCATAATAAATAAAATTGATTTTTTTCCTGGTATTATTTTTAGAGTTCATTTTCAGAATTCCATTGAATTGTATTTAGGATTTACAATGATAGCTCAAGGATCTATTTTAAAAAGTAGAAGTTCAGCCAGAGTAAAAGAAAAAATCCTGCTCTGTGAATTGTAATCATGAAGATCAAATTATCTGCACAAGTATTTGTATTGGCATTTATTATCTTAGGCTGATCCAGGTGCACATTTTTTTATACATGTGGAATTAAAAAATACAGACTCATTCTAGAATACTAGCCATTGTTTTTATTTTTATATTAAAGACTCCATTTCATTTCTTTTTACATTCAGTAATAAATGGAGATCCTTAATAGTCTGTTTTGTGATTTCACACAGTGCCCTGTGGATTGTGGCTGGGCAAGAGATGAGCATCTGCTGGGAATTCCTCCACATCCCATTCAAGCCACCTCAGGGCCATCTGGACACTCAGCCACACCAAAGGCCCAGTGGGTATAAGTCATGGAGGACTTTCTCCATCTCCCTTTCCTATCCTCCCACTTTTACATGTGATAGAACAATGATAAACAGGATGTCTACTTAAAATAAAATTACATGGAACTTAAATTTAGTAGGATCTCCAGTTTGCTCCATACGTGATTAAGCATTTAGTGGTATATTAGAAATTGGCTCTCCATCCCCTCCCCCACCCCCCCACAAACCCACAAAAAGAAATTGGTCCCAAAGTAACTAGACATGGTTGGGATCCTTGTCTTGTGCCAAGCCATGTTGTTATTCTCACGTGTTATTTCCTTATTATTTGTAGACATTTTTTGGCTGCACACAGCTACAAATTATTTGTGGGATAGCAGCCAGCAGCAATTTTTTATTTTTAAATCAAGTTACCATTTGTCATACAAATTATAAATTTTCTGTAACCATAGAGTAACTGTGACAGCCTATGTTTCACAATCTGTCCTGTCCTTTCTCTTTCCATGTGGAATGGCTGGCAGACAGTCGGAGGACTTCCTGAGGGGCCCTCCAGATGAGCTCTCACTTTAGACTATCCTGAGCTGCAGCAGAGATGGCCTTCCTAGACATCCCCCAGAAAGCTGGCCTGGAGATGCAGCCCCTGGCCTTCGTCGGCTCATGTCTATGTCACCAGTGAGGCTCCACAGGAGTGATGCACTTTGATGATTTTCAGTGGTAAAGTTTGGAGAGAGGTCTTATCACTTTAAGGTGAAAAAGCAATTTATGAAGATGAGAACTGAAGTCATGATGGAAGGAGAACCCAGGACAACTGTAATAACAGCTGGTACTTAGCCTGGTTTTGTCACCTGAATAAAATGAGGGGAGGGGAACAGAGCTCCCCAGAGCTGGAGGCCGAGTTTCTGGTATTGGCTGTAAGGCATTCCCAAGTGTGAACTTACACCAACTTTTATAACCTTTGGTTTTTAAAATTCTCAGCAGGGCAATGGCAGCAAGGCAGAGTGTGGCAAAGAAGCAGGGTCTGAGGGCAGCCTTTGTGGGTTTGAGTCTTGCCCATGCTACTTACTAGCTCTAGGATAAGGCAAAATTAAGTCTTCTGTGCCTCAGTTTCCTCATCTATTAAATAAGGACAACATCTGCCTCATAAAGTTCTTGTGGGAATTAAGTAAGATATTTCATGAAAGCCACACAAGCCAGAGCCCTGTCTATAATAAGCATGTAATAAATATTAGCTAAAATTATTATAATAATTATTATTCTATGTCAGGACATAGAGTAAGAATAATAATTTTCTCCTAAAAATACTTTGAATTTCCAGAAAGAAGTGATAGGCAATGATAATGCAGCATTTCCTTAGTAAGGAGACAGAGATGACTTTATGAATGCATAAAATTATGTGTTTGTGGAGTGCTTGCAGCTAAATTCCAACAGGCTAGGTCAAGTGTTCAGGGTGCTGGGGCCTGGATTCAATGTCACCTCCCTTAGCATCACAGCCTGCTTTAATCAGAGATATGCACTGCATCTGGGGGCTCGTGTGGCTCTGGTTGAGAACTGCAATCAAGAGCTGACGAGTGACAGGAGTGTAGGTTCCTGCCACTCTCCGACTTCTCCGTTAAGTGTTTGATAATGCTGGTCTCTGCTAGATAAACCCTAGGGGTTACTTGCCTTGTGAGAGTCTTCCTAGGACTCAGAAAGGAAGCCATCAGCACCACAGCCAGTCATGCTGTGGAGGCAGTTAGGGCGGCCTGCGGGTTGCTTCTCCAATGAACACACTTTGTTTCTAGGGTATAGATGACTCGCTCTGATTTGTAAAATCCAGTCATGAGCTAAGAGTATCACTGCTAGCCACTCCCCAAAGCACTGGGGGAAAGAAACAGATAAAGGGTCTCAGCTTTAGGGGAGAATGTTGTTTGAATGAAACTTGCATGGGGACATCACAGTGTGGAGTTAAGAATAATGGTAAATGGACCTTTAATTACCATAAAATCCCTGAGCCAGGTCCTTCTCCTAAATCAGTGGTTGGCAAACTCATTAGTCAACAGAGCCAAATATCAACAGTACAATGATTGAAATTTCTTCTGAGAGCCAATTTTTTAAAACTTAAACTTCTTCTAATGCCACTTCTTCAAAATAGATTCACCCAGCCCATGGTATTTTTTGGAAAAGCCACAACCAAGGGGCCACAGAGCCGAATGTGGTTCGTGAGCCGCAATTTGCTGACCACCGACCTAGATCATCCCAGTCCCAGGGAACATACTAAAATGTTAACTTTGGACATGAAGGAGCCATGTAGAGGTAAGAGGGGAGAAGAGGTTGGAGATAACCCAGTGCATTAGCTCGCTGTCGGGAAAGGCTCTGAGTCCAGAGAGACTAGTGAGCTATTCAAGCACCACAAGCAGGACCAGAGCTCAGGTCCCTGACCTCGCACTTGGCATTTCTAAAACTCCACATTTCTTTAGCACAGGGACCACTCCATCCACCTGGGAGCCCCACACAGGACTGACCAAATCCACACTCCCACCCACACGCGGTGGCACTGCTGAGGACCCTTCACAGTGATGCTGGGTACTGATGACTTCCTCTGGATCCCCTACTGCAGCGCTCCGAGTCCACCACACCTTCCAGGCAGCAGATAGGGCCCTTCCTGACCAGAGTGCTGGCTGAATGCTTTCCTCTGTGCATCTAAAACCCCACTGTGTATCCCATCACCAAACGTCTCACACTGAGGTGTACATGCCTGTTCTTGAGAAAGAAATAAAGAAGTTAATCAGGAGAATAAAGATCCAGAATTAAGAAACAATAAGGCAAACCCTGTATACTGTTGGTGAGAAATGTAAATTGGTGCAGCCACTTTGAAAATCAGTATGGAAGCATCTAAAAAAGTTAAAATAGAACTACTATGTGATCAATTCACTTCTGGGTATTTATCCAAAGAAAGTAAAAACACTAGTTAAAAAAGATATGTGGACCCCTATATTTATTGCAGCATTATTTACAATAGCAAAGATATGGAAACAACCTATGTGTCTATCAAAGGATGAATGGATTAAAAAAAAAACGTGTCACACACACACAAAATGGAATATTATTCAGCCATAAAAAGAATAAAATATTGTCACTTGCAACAACATGAATGGACCTTAAGGATATTATGCTAAGGGGAATAAGTTAGCCAGAGAAAGACAAATACTGTATGAATTCACTTATATATGGAACCTATCTTACCTAATAATAAACATGTAAATTGACCATACCTACATTATACCCACAGAAAATCAGAGTATGCAAATTAACCCAACAAAGATGGAGGTTAATTTGCATACATACCTGGGTCCCAGGAACCTCCTCAGCACCCAGGTCACTCTTAGCCAGCCATTGGAGGAGAGGTGGCCTTCCCAAGCCTAAAGCCTGGGGTAATGGCTTTAGGCTTGGGAAGGGGCCGAGCCTGGGATTGGAGGAAAGGGGAAAAAATCAATAGAAACATATCCTCAAGTGAGGATAAAAAAAAAATAAAGAAAGAAATATCATAGCCTGTGAAAGATACATCTTGAAAATGCCTAAAGAAAGTTGTCCTTTCTTCATGGTAAAGGGACTGGAGTACGTGTTGATGGAAATACCTTGGTGGCTGCATTGACTGGCAGTGGTGCAACAGCAGGGTGATGGGGTGATGGCGCCTTCCCCTGATCAGCCCGGTGGCCTCCTGAAAAGGGAGGCCAGACTGTAGTTTAGGTCTGTTCCCAACAGGGAGCAGGCCCAAGCCATCAGTAGGACATCCCCTGAGGGCTCCCAGTATGTGAAAGAGTGCAGGCTGGGCTGAGGGACCTCTCCCCAGTGTACTAATTTCGTGCACCTGGCCTCTAGTAAAGAAAAAAATAACTAAACACATACAGACAGAGAACAGATTGGTGGTTGCCAGAGGCAGGGTTAGGGGTTGGGTGAAAGGGGTAAAGGGGGTCAAAAGGTATAAACTTTCAGTTATAAATAAATAAGCCATGGGGATATAATGCACAGTATGGTGACTATAGCTAATAATACTGTATTGCAGTGATTTTCAACCTTTTTCATCTCATTGCATACAAACTAATGACTACAATTCTGCAGAATACCAAAAATTATATTTTTGTTGATCTGACAAAAATAGGTATAATTTTGGCTGTTGTCATTTTATTATTTGACAATCTAAAGGGAAGGAGGTCAGTGCACCTGCCTAGTCAGGTATTGCACAACTTAAAAATTTTTACGGCACCAGTGTGCCACAGTTCACATGTTAAAAATCACTGATGTATTGCTTATTTGAAAGCTGTTATGAGAGTAGATCTTAAAAGTCTCATCACAAGAAAAAATGTGTATACCTCTGTGTGGTAATCGGTGTTAATTAGACTTACGATACTGTGGTGATTATTTCACTATTATGCACAAATATCAGATCATTAAGCTATACACCTGAAACTAATAAAATGTTACATGTCAATTATATCTCAATAATAATAAATGGAAACAATTAGGCAACTGGCCTCATTTCCCCAAAGAACTGTAATGAAGTAGTTCCTAACCCAAAATATATTGTCCTCTAGGAAGCCCTTTCTGTCTGGTCCCCACGCCCCACTAACTCTGCAGAAGCAGCACTTGGCCCTTGTCCTTTGCTCTTGGTGTCTCTTTCCCGGCACAAGAAGCTGCTTAACAAATGTTGTTTAATGACAGTTGAATGAATGTGTTAATTTTAACTGATTAAGAATCAATGCTATCCTCCCTGTATCTATTTTTATTCTTCAAGGTAAACATCTTCACTTTTTGGTGTTTCTCTTAAGACATGGCTTCCAGAATTTTAATCAACTGAAAACCTCTCTGGGCCAACTACAGGTTCTCAAAGTTCTGGTTAGCTGGGACCCTGCAGAGGCTGCAGCTCACCCAGCTGGAGCAGTCTGGCCAGCCGGCTGCCTTCCTCCCATATTTTTACCAATGAGGCTTCAGATTGGGTTGCCTCCCTTAACCTCTGGGCACCACTCTTGGCTCATGTTGAACTTAGACTCATCCCAGACCACTATTGATTTCTAGAAGAACTACTCTCAAGGAATTTAACAGTCCATTGGGGAAAAAATGAATAATACTACATAAAATAATAGGGGATGACACATTGTAATACACAGGGGTGGAAATACTCAAACAAGTAATTGACCTGACTTACTGTAATTAAAAAATTGTTTCTGATTACATTTAGAAGATTGAAGAATTTCTAAATTATATACACAATAGAAGTCACACTCTAAAGTAGGAGGCACCCATAGGGAACCAGATATGTTTTAAACACAGATTTATCTACATTGAAAATTTCCTTCTTGGTTTTTCAATGTAAGGAGGAGTTTCATGTTTTTTGTGGATATTTTGGGTAATCGTGGTCAATGCATGTTGCCTATGCTCTGTATCTATTTCCCTAGGTATCCCCCAGGCACAGAAAGAAAGGACCTGTCGTTCCCAAAGATTTAGGTAACAGATGAATTGGCCAAAGAGGATGGACAGGAGAAGCAGACAAGGAGGGGAAGCTCATTTTACTATCAGCCAATCCCAGCCCTGAGAGTAGCAGCAAATTTAGAAATGCCACCATTGTAGCTGCTAGGAAACAGTCTTCTTGGCAGCTTCAGAATTATTATGCAGAATATAGCAACAGCCAGAAGCACCCTAGGTTGTAAAAAAAACTTTAAAGTTGTTATGAATGAAGGTCTAGAAGACATGATTAAAAAAAGTGCTACAGGACTTGTCAAGCACCTGTACGTGGGGTTAATTACATTTTCACACTTTGGAAAGAAATATATGAATTATATGTCTAAAAGAAAAACATTGATGATGACAGATTGAGGGTGTAAGAAATGTTGACAGGAGCCTAGAAGGGAGATGAAAGTGCAAAGTTTGGGGGACATATTTGCCTTATTTTTTATTATATCTGAGTCAAATGACAGCTGAACAAGGGGCAGATTCTAGGAGGATATAGACAATCTAGCTCCTAATTGTACTAGCAGGCCAAGCAGAGAAAATGATTCATCACAGGAGAATATTAGCTTGGAGAAAAGTCTGAATTTTTTCCCCTCAATAAACATCTAAGGGTTCACTTAATTCATTTAGTTCCTGGATAGAAAATCTAATTTTATAGCTGGAAAAATAGGATTCTAAAAATGTTCTTGGGCCCTAGCCAGTTTGGCTCAATCAACCACAGACTGAAGAGTCCCAGGTTTGATTCTAGTCAAGGACAGTGACCTTGGTTGCAGGCTTGATCCCTGGCCTGGTCGCATATGGGAGGCAATCAATCCATGTGTTTCTCTCACATCAATGTATCCCTCTCTCTTTTTCTCCCTTTCCCTTCCACTCTCTCTAAAAATCAATGGAAAAATACCCGTGAGTGATGATTAACAACAACAACAAAGAAAAAACAAAACAAAACAAAACAAAAAAGAAGAAAAAAAAACATGCTCTTGCTTTTAAAAACTGGATAAGTCAGCTGTTTTTTAATGTTCATTGACCAAAGAACAGAGAGAAACATTCTGCCAGGTAATCCCGCTTGCATTTCCGCTGCTAAGTACAGAAGCTTCTTCAGAGTATAAGCATTTTACTAAACATTTGCTGAAATAAAACAGCCAATCCCTTTGCGGTCAATCCCTTGTAGAACATTTCTACATGTATAGCAGACAAGAATGCTAAGGAGATTTTCTTCCAGTTAAACTAAAAGTAGAACACATAACTACCTTGCAGAAAACCTGGTATCATATTATGAAGAGAACAGTGTAAATTCAAGACTAAAACAGCCCTCATTCTAGAAGTTGGAGGATGATATTCCAGAGTGTCCCAGGATAACCCGCATGCAATGTGTTAAGTAAAAGTGTTTTTATACCCAGTGTCTCATATTTTCCAGGAAATGGGCAAAAATAAGTTAATCATCTCTGATATTTATTTTTCAGTGGTGAAGGAGAGCAGAGACCAGTTAGTAGAGAAAAACTCCCTTCCCTGAGTGCCCCCTACCTGCCAGTCGGTATGTCACTCTCTTGCCACTTATCACCCCAATGCATTCATTCATTCTCAAACTTGTCATGACACTTTAGTTACTGCATCCTCCTTCTTACAGACCAGAAACTAAGGCTCAGGAAGGTACACAAATTCCCTAAAGAAATGCATCTTTTGAGTGGAAAACTATAAGTCGACCCAAATTCTATCCACCTTTAGCGTCCCTGGGCTTTCCATGATTTTTGGTCAATGGCAGATGGCACATACAATGGTGGTCTCCTAAGATTATAATGAAGCTAAAAAATTTCTATCATGTAGTGTTATAGCTGTTTTAATGTCATAGCACAATTCGTTACTCACATGTCTGTGGTCATGGTAGTGTGAACAAACCTACTGCAAAAGCATAGCACATACAACTACCTACAGTGCATGCACTTGATAATGATAGAGACACCTATGTTACTTGTTTATGTATTATTAGAGGCCTGGTGCATAAAATTTTTGTATTGGTGGTGGTGGTGGGGAGGGGTCCTTCAGCCGGGCCTGCACCCTCTCACAGATCGGGAGTCCTGGGGTGGGGAGAGGATGTTTGTCAGTCGGATATCCTTAGTGCTGTCACAGAGGTGGGAGAGGCTCCCGCCACCACTGCTGTACTTGCCAGCCATGATCCCAGCTCAGGGAATCTGGCTGAGCAGCATTCCCCCTGTAGGAGCACACTGACCATCAGGGGACAGCTCCTGCATTGAGTGTCTACCCCCTAGTGGCGAGTGCATGTCATAGCAACTGGTCCTTTCCCCATTCTGTTGATTTGCATATTAGCCTTTTATTATATAGGGTACTCCTTCCTTATCATTGTTTTATAGTGTACCCCCTTTAGATGTTAAAAAATTGCTGTCAAATAGTATGTTATGTCAGCAGCAGCCTCATGCACCTCGGGTCTACTGTCTCTCTTCATTGCATCATTTTCTCTTATGTGTGATTTAATTTCATGTTCTTTTGTACAGTAACACGTTGCACAGGCTCATAGCCTGAGGGCAATAGGCTACAGTGTCAAGCAGCCTACAGTGTCAAGTAGGCAATATTATCTAGGTTTGTGTAAGTGCATTCCATGATATTAACACAATGATGAAATCACCCTAACATCACAGTTCTCAGAACATATCCCTGTAATTAAGTGGCACATGACTAACTATAAGATCAATGGGAGCTTCATGGAGAGATCAACACATGCGCTTAAAGGGATTTCAACAATAGCTTCAGCTGGACTCCTTGTTTTAAGGAGGACAGTAGTCATCATTTAAATCACCAACATGTGGTAGGGTGGTGAGAATGATGGAGCTAGAGTTTGGACTCCCCCCCCCCCCCCCCCCAAAAAAAAAAAAAGAAATAGGATCCTTGGCCTAATCACTGCACATTGAGCCAACTGAGAATGGTTTTCATTGTAAATGAGGAATGAACCAAGGATGCTTGGGTTGCTTTGGATCTCAAAGATCTGGGGTCTATGTTCCACTTTGATTAAAAAAAAAAAAAGCTTTCTCATTTTGTCACACTTTCATCACTTATGCAGAAAACTCATGTGTTAACTGAGCTTTTTCTTTAAGTAAACTCTTTTGACATTTCTTTGTGCTGCACCTGATCCACTTAATAAATGCTGCCCATGACTAGACAGGCACCAGTAGCAGTTTTGGTTGGACGGCCAAAGGAGCATGCAGTTCTCCGTAAAGTGGGAAAATGGACAGCAAATCTGGATTGATGCAGTCTTCTCGGTGACATTTTTGCAAACCTTTTGATGAGTATCCTTCTTTAACGTTGGAAAGCATCAAATGCTTGCCATCCCCAGCAGCTGTGTGTCTTTGGGGAGAGGATAAAAACTCACTCACTTCTTTGTTTATTTGTGTGTGTGTTTTTGAAATATATTTGTATTGATTTCAGAGAGGGGAAGGGAGAGGGAGAGAAAGATCAACGATGAGAGAGAACCATTAATCTGCTACCTCTTGCATGCCTCCTACTGGGGATCAAGCCTACAACTCGGGGCATGTGTCCTTGACCAGAATCAAACCTGGGACCTTTCAGTCCACAGGCTGATGCTCTATCCACTGAGCCAAATCAGCTAGGGCCTCACTCGTTTTGACAGCAGCAAACATCGAGGGTTTGTGGGTAAGCTCCTTCCCTTTGGTTGCAAAGGTGCTTCCACAAGAACTGAAAAGGCTGGCCCCAGCAAGAATGGGGTTAATGAAGCAGAAAGGGACACGGGAAAACTGCAGTTAGCAGGTAAATGAAACAAAACAACTTAAAGTTCACTCTATAAATAATGAAATTCCAAGCTGCAACCCCTCCCCACCATCCCAGGGTCAAACCTTTCATTGCCCTTATATTTAAGGTGCTGTTCCTTCGAATGTGGTCATGGATAAGAAAGAGTGTGTTTTAGGTTTAGATTGCTTCAAATTGAGGAACAAATTGTCAGTTCTTCTACACTCACGCTGCTTTTTTGGTTAAATGTGGTAGTGATATTCATTAGCCTTTGTGAGACAGAATACCAAGGCCCTTTGGACATTGGTGCTCATAAATTAATTATGGCGAAGATTAATAAAACTGAAATGAAAAAGAACTTAAAATTAAAATTTAAAAGGCTCTTCAATCAGCAAATCCATTTGCCGTGAGAAGGGTGGAAGAGCAGTTAGTACTATGCGTGTTCTGAAACATTTATCAGTAGGCAAATCTCTTAACTGTAGCCATTATATTATGCTATGAACGATCCACTAATCTCTCAATTTCATTCACCGCTGTTACTCATATAAGCATATTCTTATTTTTCCCCTTCCTCTGTATGCCTAGTTCTTTGGCTAAAGAACAAAAATACCTGTTGTGAAATAATTTATCTTTCTTTGTATTCCTGTATTCTTACATGCCTTTTTGTATATACTCTTTATTAAAAATAAAAAACAAACAAAAAGTTTGAAAAATGACTTTAAAGAAATTCTATTCTATTTATGTGCTCTTACCTAAACCTCCTACTACAGATAATCTTCTAATTTAACTTTTAAAGGCTTTCAAAGAGTGGTACTAAATATACATCACTTCAATATCAAAAAAGTTTTTCTTGTGCTCAGAAATCACTCCTTTTATGTTTTCAAGGTACTGATTTTTTTCTCTGTTCTTAAACAGTCTCAATAGATCATAACAACATATATTTGTACAGCACAGATTCAGGTTAATTTTTTGCAAAGCTTTGTACTGGGCATAGAAAAGTTAACAAAAGTAGTTTGAAACCCAGGGGACATTTGCCAACATCTGGATACATTTTTTAAATGTTGTATGTTTTTATTAATTTGAGAGAAGGGGGAGGAAAGGGGGGAAAAGAAACATCAATCCAATGCCTCCTACCCACCCCCTAATGGGGATCAAGCCCACACCCCGGACATGTTCCCTGTCTGGAACTGAGCCAGCTCTGAGCATGAGTTTAATTGCTACAGCTTGAGAGGTATGCTGGCATCTGGTGGTAGGTGTCAGGGATGCTGCTAAACATCCTCAAATGCACAGGACAGTGTCCATGACACACAATTATCTGGACCAAAACGTCACTACACCAGAGTTGAGAAACCCTGGGTCGGGGGGTGTGCTACATGGGAAGGGGAGCCTCCAGAAGCAGCTGGGGGGATTTCACTTGCTGTGCAGTTCAAGTTGTTCTGTCTTGTGGGACTAATCAACATAGAGTGAGATTAGGGAGAGAAACTAGCCTAGATATCATGGAAAATTATTAACCATATGATTTTAGTTACATTTTGGATCTACTTCTTATTTTAGAATGTGATTACCAACCCACTTTGTCTTTATTTTTTAATGAGCTAAAAGGTAATTCATTATCTGGGGATTCTAATTTTTCAGGAAACATTTTAGCTTGGCCAGTATAACTGTCAGCTTCTTGACATGCTTCCTTGGCATAAAGAGCGGGATTTATTTGTAATATAAACTTCTGGCTGGTTAGTCCCTGGCTCCAACTTTAGAAACTGCCACATTTTTGGGGGTAGGGAGGTTGTACTTTCCCAACATTAATGTGAGAACTTGAATGTTATTTTTTCCCTCCAGAAAAATGTCTATGTGTCAAATGTCAATGATATAAAAGTATTCCTGATTTTGTAGCAAGCATGACTAAATATAGAGTGGAACAAACCCTTAAATAACTCTGTGGAGCCAACAACAACAATAATTATCTTTGGTGCTGCAGTGACCGTCCTGCCTAACAACCTCTCCATGTGCCACGTCTTTCAGTGGGATGGCCACAGAGGAAGCTGCTGGGGAGCCTAGGTTAAGCCAGGCTTCCCAGTCTGGCAGCAAGAAGGTATTTCTATGTCATCACCTTGGCTGTAAAATAAGGCTCAGTGTCCTGATAGACAGTTAGAAACTGAAGAGGGATACACACTTGAGAGGCTTGTTAAGGTAGTAACATCCAGTGTTTTTGGCAAAACAAACAGCACAGCACTTTGATGGGAATAAATATGAGAAAGCAACTTCATACCTGTTGGAGTTCTGTCCACCATGAGCCATTTGGCCCTCTGAGTTAAAATAAAAGAAATTCTACCACCACTCATGTTTTGCTTGGTGAACCTGAAGTAGCCTGTGCAATATCCTTCCTTCTCTGGGGTCTGGCGCTGTTTTACTCAGAGCAGCGTCAGCTGAGGCCAAGGTCAGGGGTTGACACCTCCCACAGGCAGTCAGCTTCTCCAAGTCCTGTGACCAAAGCCAGGCTCCCCTAGCCTTCTCCAGCTGTCCATTCAAGAATATCTGAACTGCTTTGGCCAGTGTTTCTCAGTGGTTAGAGTGTCACCCCACATATTGAAGGGTCTCAGGTTCTATTCCCAGTCAAAGGCATGTACCTGGGTGGCAGTTTTGATCCCCGGGCCTGGTTGGGGCAGGTGCAGGTGGCAACCAGTCAATGTGTCTCTCTCACATCGGTGTTTCTTACTTTCTCTGTCTCTCTTTTTCCCCTCCCTTCTACTCTCTCTAAAAATAAATGGAAAAAATATCCTTGAGTGAGGATTAAACGTCAAAAAGAATGTGTGAACTATTGTACTTTGAAGGGGCAGGAATGTGGGATCACCCCTGCTGGTCCAGTTCCCAGAAAGGCCATCCCTCAGTATAGCATTGATGTCACATTCAAAAGACAGGGCTTTTGAAATATAATATGATGCCATATATTTCATCATTTCTTTTTCTATTAAAAATGGTGTTCTCATGTTAAAATTAGATTTCTGCATAAGGCCCTTCTATTGGCCTGGTAACATTTCTTTTTCTCAGTCTCGATGCTACAAGTCTGGAGCAGGGATGTCTCTATCCCTGCTTCTTCACACCATATTCCCATTTTCTCTGGTAGATTCTGAAGGGATTGAGGAATGGAGAATGACCCAGGCAGTGAAGGGAAGAGCATGCTCACAGGGGAAGGGTTTGGGAGAACAGCTTCATGATGGGGCTTATCCATTTTGCCTCTCTATTCCCTGTTGCCTTATTCATGGACTCCTGGAAGGTTTGGGTTCAGAAGTGTCCTTCGGCTGTCTAGTCCAACCCTCATGTAAACTACAGGGCAGAGTGGTTAAGCCTGCTCATGGTTATCCAGCCAGTCAGTGGCCAATTGGGATTACTCCTTTATTCTGTGGTGCCACTAACTACAAAGGAAGGAAGCAGACCCGAGGGGAGCCGAGTGGTAGAGAAAGCGTAATACCAGAAAAGGGTTCAGGTCTGCCTAAGCCCTAAGTCTAGCTTGCTCCTCAGGGCTGTCCCCTGGAAAGAGCAGACCTTGTTCTGAGCCCATTTATAGCCCAGATCCAGACCAGAGGCGGCATCATGGGAAGGGGCAGGTCAGGGGCCCAGCATGCCCAGCACCCTAAGCTCCTTGTCCAGGTGACTCTGACAGGTGCTGCCAATGGAGCCCGAAGAGGCAAAGGCAGGTGCCCCAGATCTCTAGGCCACTGTGTCATCTCCCTCCTGGGTGGCATTGCATTTTTATTGTGGTCTCTCTGAGACGAAGGAACCCGAGCCTTTCTAATGTTGCTTACCCGCTCCAAAAATGGCTCTGTGACAGGGTAAATGACTTAGAAAGTTTGTGATTCAGACACAAATGAAACTGGAGAAGGCTCATTAAAGGCACTAATGAGATCCCTCTCCTCCTCAGTGCTTTCCTAATTCCTTTAATGCTGCCACTGCAATGCTGAGACCTGTGTTCCTCATGGGAGAGTAGGAAGGACTGACGGACTGAAGTTGAACTCGATGAACAAAATGTAAAACAAGACTGAAAGGCAAGTTCCTATGTAGGCATTGAAAGAGATCATGGAACTGGAGGTACCAAGGCTTCATCAAGGAAGGACTGAATGGCTGAGGGCCTATATGGCTTTCTGTCATTATAGCAGTGTGAGGGACCTACGGTGCTATGAACCGAATGACTGTGTCTTCTCCAATTCATATGTAGATGCCTAATCCCTAATGTGATGGTGTTTGGAGGTTTGGGGAGGAACCCTTAGAAGTGGGATTAGTGTTCTTATAAAACAGACCCTACAACCCTAGCCAGGTGGCTCAGTTGGTTGGAGCATTGTACAGAACACCAAAAAGCTTGCAGGTTCAATCTTCGGTCGAGGCAACCAATGGATGTTTCTCTCTCACATCAATGTTTTTCTCTCTATGTCACTCAAATAAATAAACACATCCTTGGGTGAGGGTTAAAAAAAATAAAAAAGACCCACCAGAGCTCCCTTACCCTCTGCCATGTGAGGACAGTGAGAAGATGCTGTCTCTGAAGCAGGAAGCAGGTCCTTACCAGACACTGAACCTGCTGGCTCCTTGATCATGGACTCCTAGCCACTAGAACTGTGAGAAACAAATTTCTAGTGAGATTAAGCCACTCAGTCCATAGTACATTGTTACAGCAGTCCAAACAAATAAACCATATGGCTTGAATTTTTATTGTCTAAGATGCCTGGAAAGGTATAAATAAGTTGTTTCACACCAAGCTTATAAAGATCTCTGAATTTTGTGCAAAAACAGAAAGTCTTCTTCCCTGATAGCAAAGAAAGAGTTAAAAAAAGCTGTGTTCTGCTTTTATTTTCCTTGAGAGAAACAAGATGTGTTATGGTTTATGTTATAAAATGTCTGATCATACAATGAGTAGGGGATTTCATGAGTTATAAAATGCCATGAAGTCATTTTAAAATTATGAGTTATATGTTTCATATTGAAAATTCCAGATATTTGTGAAGGACTGTGCTTTTCCATATGGCAAAATGTCCAAAACAAGGACATAAAAGCAAACCACAATTCTTGATCAAATAATTTGATGAAAAATATACTGAAATAAAACAGTAATGTATAATTCTCATTCTTTTTATTATTAAACTAGAGGCCCAGTGCATGCACTGGAGGAGGGGTCCCTCATCCAGGCCTGCCCCCTCTCACAGTTCAGGAGCCCTCAGGGACAGGAGGTGACCAGGCGATCAGGGGAAGGCAATGCCCCCATTATACCTCTGTTGCTGCCACTGCCAGCAGCACAAGCCTCAGCCAGCCCTGGTTACCTGAGCCTCCGACAGCTCTGGGCAGCTGGGCAGCCACCATCCAAGTCTTGCCTGTTCTTCGGGCTGGCTCTGGGTAGCTTGGGGGCTGAGGGGCCTGGGGGACTCTGAGGCAGGCGAGCGGAGCATCCAGACCTGCCTGAGAGTGGGCCTGGCCATGCTGTGGGCCTGCTGCCCCAGTGGGACTAAGGAGACTGGGCACTGCCACCTTGTGGCTGTGGGTGTCGCCATATTTGAGGGTGTGACAGTCAATTAACATATTTCCTCTTTATTGGCTGTGGGTGCCACCATCTTTGTGAGGATGTGACAATTAACATATTCCCTCTTTATTGGATATGATTTGTATTTATTTATTTATTTTAATTGTAGAGAAAGTGGGAGAGATAGAATGGGAGAGACAAACATTGATTTGTTGTTCCACTTATTTATGAATTCATTAGTTGATTCTTATATGTGCCCAGACATAAAATTGAACCCAAAATTGAGACAACACTAACCAACTGAGCTACCTAGCCAGGGCTTCTCATTCACTTTAGATAATACCAAAGCTCAACATCTATTATGTCTTTAAAAATACCTGATATGGAAGTAGATTGGTGGTTATGGGTTAGATTGCTGTTAAAAGTTTAATTCAGAGGGGCTAGAACAGTGATCCTGCTAAAGTGGGCATAAAGGCGCACCACATGGTAGCAAAAGGGTCAGACCCTAAATAAAGTGAGCCATCAGTGAGAACATGCAAATGTCCCCCCGCCCAGAGAGGGCAGAGTTAAAGTTTCAGGGGAACCACAAGAAGCCACCTGTCCAGTACCTCCCTCCTGGCAGGTGAATGTTGAAACCATCAGACCGTCTGCTTACTTTTAGGGATGCAGACCACACATCCATTACCAGTGTGACAGAGCACGACACTGTCTGGTCTGCTAAATGTTCAATGTGTCTGCATTGGCATTAGACAGAAAATTCTCTTGTTTATATGTTCAGACTTAATTTTTGGAGACGGATGCTGCCTCAGTTGTTGACGGTTGTGGAAGCTTCTTTTGTAACATGGGAAGGCTTAGTGTCTGCATACTGATGATGTTCCTTCACTGCCTGGGCACACAGGAACAAATAGAAGGTGGCCCCACTCCTCAATGAAGCACACTGACTCTCTGTCTTTTTGAGACTTGGCCTGATGAGGACAGTCCTGTGGTGTAGCCCTCATCCTAGGGAGGTCAGCATGTCAGGTGGGACCACTGCAGGTGAGGTCAAGTGAGCAGGTGTTAGCACTGGCTTTACTCAATTTCCTCTGCTTTTACAGAAGCCCCTCCATGCCTCTCCACCAGCAATGGTGCAGTGGGAGGAACGGGAAATGCATCCCAGCTGGTGGGAAGCTGGGCAGATGCCAAGCTGCCCTGGCTGATGCCAAACCTAGACCCAGCAGGCAAGGCATAGAGTAAGTAGATGAGGGGATAAAAGAAAGGCATTTCTCGGGTGGGTCTGGTGAAAACTGCCAGTCTGTGTCTTAAATATTTTCTCTCTAGTAAAATTTTAATCAGTTACCTTGACACGAGGTCCGTGTGGTCAGTCTCTTTCTGAACATGGATCCAACAGCTTGGTTTAGTCATATGATTTTTTAAAAAGCACAATGGTGCATTTTTAACAAGTTCCTTTCTTCTCTTTCCCTTCTAGAACAGGCCTGAGAAGGGAGTTTAAAACCAGAATGCTATCAAATCCTTTATGAAACATTTGGGGTTAATTACCTCTGCTGGAAGTCTCAGAATTTCCCCCTCTTGCATCCCACACCCCCCCCCTCTCATTTTAATGGAACACAGTGCAAGTCTCATAAATGCTTAAATATGTAGTTATAAAGTTTGAGATGTCTCATGGGCACCGCTGTCTGCAAATCTGCCAGGCAGGGCTCCATGGAGGTTCAGATGCAGCTGGTTTCCACCTCTGGAGCAGCGTGTCGTATAAACCAGCCGGGAGACTTTACATGCTCCATGCGGCAAGTCATTTAATAAAGCTCCCCTGGAAATCTTGCCACCTCCACATTTACACAGTGTGGGGGTATTCTGCTTTTGGCTAGTGTTACTCTCTCTCCTTATCCAGTTATCACCAGCAACTAAACCCTTCATTTCCTTGCTCCTTAATTACTCCTGGCTTCGGAGTAATTAATGAGCAAGGCCATAGTCAGTTGCCTCAGTTTCACCTTTATTTGGCAGAAAACAAACAAATCAGGGCCCACTTATACATTACTTATACATTATTCTAGGGTTTGCCTTCCCCTCTCTCAGAGAGATTCGGCAATGGGTCCTGAGAGGTTAAAAAATAAAATGGCCCAGTGAGAAACAATGTTGGGCCCCACAGCTATGAGTTGGAATGCAAAAAGGGCCACGGAAGGGATCTGATCTTCACTGAACTGTTTGCTTAGAGCTCTGCCTGACCCAGCAGGCCCAGCCATCTGAATGGAGGGGCCGGGCCAGCCAGTGAAGCCAGAGACTTGGGCAAATGCTTCCAGAACCTCAGCTCTAGAAGAGCAAACTCAGCTGGACTTTCCAGGCAGGCCCTTTCCTGAGTCAAGGAACATGCCTGAGGCTGGAAACATGTGCTAGTTACCCATAATCCTCTGCTCAAACCCTTCAATCATGTCAGAATTAGTCAACACCAGAGGCTTCTCAAGAAAGGAGAACCTTTTGCTTACCATAACAAAACGTTCAGGTTGTAACAGCCCCTTGTATATTTACCTAATATAATGTCCCCAAGTCACACACAGGTGTCTTATTCACTGAACACAGTCCATTTCCCTTGGGTCACTCTACAAACTCCAGTGGCTGCTGACTTCCTTTTTAGTCTCACCCTGGGAACAGAATCTGGTGTGTGTGTGTGTGTGTGTGTGTGTGTGTGTGTGTGTGTTTCTTGTCCTTTTGTTTTGTTTTTACACCCTCTAACTTCCACTTCTTTTCTCCTAATATCCTTTTCATGGCTAAGCAATAAGGTGACCAGTTAAGAAAGCAGCATGGACAACCTCTAGTGGTTATATGAAAAGAATGGGCAAGCAAAGCTAGGGAGACAATGAAAACTGTCAGTGGTCGCCAGAGCAGGGGTGGAGGGGGGGGAGAGAAGATGAACAGGCAGAGCAGAGGGGGCTTTTAGAGTGTTGAAAGTACTCTGCACGGTATGATCATGAAGGATCCATGTCATACTTTTTTCTAAATACCAAGCATGAACCCTAAGGCAAACCACTTTGGGTGATTGTGATGTGTCAATGTGGGTTGATCCTTTGGAATAAATGTCCCACTTCAGTGAGTGATGTTGCTAGTGGGGGACGCTGTGCATGTGTGGGGGCAGAGGGTGGATGGGAAACCTCTATGCGTTCCTTTCAATATTGTTCTAAACCTAAAAGTGTTCTAAAAATAAAGTCTTTTTAAATATTACACATAAAAGAACTGGTGAAGTGAAGCATGTGTCAAATGAGTAACGTGTTGAGTCAGTCGATCTGTCTGTCTGACTAGGCACTTTGGGTTTGTGAAATGTTCGCAGAGGCTGATTGGGTCATTATTCTCCATCTCATCAAGAGTCAACCAGAGTCATTTTATCCTGGCCTTCCCAAGTATTCAGGCCTGCACATGTCCACTCACATAAAAAAACATGTATCAGAGTGTTCTAGGATTTTCTTGGTATTGTGCAACCAAATATAATTCCCATTGAATGGTCTTGAAATAAGCAAATTTTATTGATTTGAGAGAGAAACATTGATTTGTTGTTCCACTTGTTTATACATTCATTGGTTGCTCATTGTATGTGCTCTGACAGGGTATCTAATCTGCAATCTTGGCATACTGACTGAGACAACACTCCAACTGACTGATATCCGACCAGGGCATAACACACATATTTTGTAGGTTCATGCTGTTAAAATGTCATCCTTCAAATTTATTTTATATATTGGGAGTTTAACATGTGATTCCACAGTTTAAAAAGTGTTTTTTCTGTTAAAATTTTTGGCCCTGAAAGACAATTGAGAACCATGAAAGGTATTGATAATTTAGTAGACAAGTGACTTATATTGATAATTTAGCAGACAAGTGACTTACCCAGTGATGGGTAAAATGAACCAAAGGGAAAGACGGTAAGATAAAGAAGGAGGAAGGAGTTAGAGGCTGTGAGCGGCAGCTCAAAGGTACAAGATGCGCAAAAATGGTTTGGAACAATAGAGCAGGTGATGGAGATGGGGAGAAGGCACAGACAGAAGTGATAAGCTGGAAAGGGAGAAGATTTTTGAAAGTTAAAATGTATATAACTTTTTGATTGGTCAAATACTTTTGACATTTGCACTAGATCAACGATTTTCAACCAATGTGCCACAAGAATCTTTAAAACATGCAATACCTGACTATTTAGTCAGGGACACTGACCTCTTTTTCCTTAGATTATGAAGTTAAAAATGACAACAGCTAACAGAACAATAGCCACCTGGTACAAATGAATCAAAATTATACCTAGTTTTTGTCAGATCGGCAAAAAATATATTTTTGGTGTGCCACAGAATTTTAGTAGTTTATGTGTGCCATGAGATAAAAAAAAAGGTTGAAAATTTCTGCACTAAATGCTACCCTAAAGTATAACTACTTGCTGGGGGTTGGGATCTGGAACTCACTCATTTTCAATACTAATTAAATATTTCATTATATATATATATATATATATATATATATATATATATATGGTTCAAAACACAAAGTCAAATGGTCACTCATCACTATGTAACCACTTTTAAAGACCTTTCACTTTCAAGATACATTAACTCAATGGAGGCAGGTCTGACTGACGCCCAAGGTAAAAATAGTTGTAGATCCTAGTATGGGGGAATTTTAGAAAGGAGTGGGTGTCATGTTCCAAGTAAGAGGTTTTCTGCTTACATTCTCTAAAACTTAATTGTTTCTGTACAGCTTTGCTTACTTCCACAGCAATTAAGCTCACTTGGGAATGAGTACATGACTTCAAGTAAGTTTTCTTTGTGAATTCATCAGCCCAGTTTGGGGTATAGGAACTCACACCCAGGGCCAGACTTAATCAAGGGAACTCTGGGAATATCTAATTCTTGCAGCACCACATAATGAAGACCAGAATAGATGCTGCCAAGACTTTTCAAAAGCTTCAAACATACCTTAATTTTGTAAGATCTTATATGATTGACAAATCAATTTCACAAACTGGTGACCTTATGCCAACCCTACTAGACCAACTTTATAAATCCGTGTTTTGCAGAAAAGGACACGGAGGCCCAGAGTAAGTACGTAGTAGGTAATAAATGCTACCTCACTGAACCAGAACCTTGTGTGATTCGTAGTAAGAAATTTAATATTTAGTCTTCATCCCTGTTCCTGGCACAAAGCTCCTAAAACCCTCTGAATTTTATTTCCTGGATGAAAAGAGTGATGAAGGTGTTTATGTTAATGGGATGGCTTTTGGAAAGTCCCTAAGGAGGGATGGGGCTGGTTGCCAGGGGAAATAACTGTGTGATTAGAGATTGGCACTTCTAGTCCCAACCCTTGATTACCGGAGAGGGAAGAAGGGCTGGTGGTTGACTCAGTCACCAGTAGTCAGTGCTTTAATCAATCATACGTAAGCAATAAAACCTCCACTAAAACCCAAAAGTCTGGGCTTTGGAGAGCTTCTGGGTGGGAGAACACATGGCAGTGTGGAGAGGGTAGTGCTCTGGGATAGCATGATGCTCCACACCCCTTCCCCAAATCTTGCCTCATAATTCTCTCCCATCTGGTTGTTCCTGTGTTATATCCTTTTATAATAAAACGGTGATCCAGTCAGTACAATGTTTCTCTGAGCTGCTGTAACAAATTAATAGAAGCCAAGGAGTGGGTGGTGGAATCTCCCATCATCTCTGAAAGGAGGTAGGGGCAGGGGTAGTCTTGTGGGACTGAACTCTTAACTTGTGGGATCAGACCCCATCTCCAGGTAAATAATATCAGAACTCAGTTAAATGACACCGGGTTGGTCACAGAATAGCTTGATGTGTGGAAAGCTCGCTCATGGTGTCCACAGTGAAGTGGTGGTACAGCGGTACTGAGAGTAGATAAAAAAAACATAAAAGTGTTTTTCCTTTACATTGCTTTTCTGACTCCAAGCTGCACTCTAAACTACTGAGATTTCTTAGCACCTTGTTTTAGAAGCAATGGATAAGAAGAGCAGACATTCACATCTGTGTGTTTTTCTCTTTGGAATGCATGAAATAAGATGCTAGGCATTCTCCATGTCATCAACAGTAAACACTTCTTATGACAGAACATCTAAGAAAATGCTTCTTTAATTAGCAGAGTTACTGGCTTCGCAGGAGGTAGGGATTTCCCCAGGAGAGAGTCTTCTCCATTTATCCAGGGTGATTTTATCCTATGTCAGGAATTCTTTTCCACCCATGGCTGGCCCCGTGGAGATGGAAAACATGCACACACCCTGAAATCCTGTCCCAGATAAATGGCTTGGGATACTAAATTCCCAGCCAGGAGGATGTAACAAAGAAAGGGACACTTGGCTTAGTTGTTCTGGCTAAATTTTACTGATGTTTCAGTGTGATGTTATTTCTGGCATCATGCTGATTAATGACTCAAAGGCTGGTTTTCACTTGTGGTAAGTTTGGATCTTAACAGATTTCATTTCTGTCTTATCCCCACAGAAATTCAACTAATTTAATAATTTGTTGGTCTAGTGCTGGAAGAAAGAGAAAAACAAGTAAGGTAGCATTTTTTTTTTTACTTGAGATGACTATAGTAGGAGATACAGATAATGCCATTACTATGTAGAATGATAGCAACAGAATTACCAAGTACTGTAATAATTTAAAATTTCATGGAGGAGTCAACCTTTCCATTTGATCTTTCTTCCATTCTCCACTTTGCTCACCAGGCTCTAGCCATGCTGTCTTCTTCCTCTTCCTAGAACAGGCTACCTTTGCTTCTATCTCAGAACCTTTGTACTTGCTCTGCCCTTTTTTCCACTGGAATGTTGCTCCTCGTTCTTTTTCATCATCTGTGCCTTCTTAGCTCAGATGTCATGATGTCAGGAAGTCTTTTCTGATGACCCTTTTCTGCTTGTTTGTTTAGTTTTTATCTATGTAACCTTCCCATATACAGTATATATATTTGGGAGTTGTGGATAACTATGCCATGAACGTGTAGTACAAGAGAAATACTGAGATTCTAAGAGAGTATATATAGAGAGAAGAAAACAAGGCTGAGAATTGATCTTTGGATTTAGGTAGGATGTGGTGCAAGAGAAACTGGCAATGGAAGCTGAGGAGAAAGAGAAAGAGGGAGATAGAAGCCAAGAGTGCTGAGTACTTCAAAAAAGGTGATCAAAGCTACAGAAACACTGACGATGGGAAATGGGCATTGAGGTAACAAGTGAATGGTCACTGGTGATTTTGTGGGAAACAGGACAGTAGAGACAGAGGCCAAGACTGAGGACTTAAGGAATGGGTGGTGGGTAGGCAATGATGACATTCAGCACAGAAGGAAGGGGAGCATTAGTGTGCATGGTGGGGCTACAGCAGTTGGAGAGAACTTGTTTTTTGGGGACAGATGGAAGATAGAAGCCTGAGTGAAGACTGAGAGGAAAGCATAGAATGAAACACCAGCATGAATGAGACCCAGAGGAGTTTACACAGAAAGCTACAGAAAGAAGTAAGTGAAGGAGGGAAAAAACATAAATGGTGGGATTTCAGCTGACCAAGTTTGGGGGTGGGCAATGTCATCCTAATAACTAGGGAAAATGTTAAGGGCGATCATATACCATGTTTAAATTTTTACAGAGAAGTGATAGGCGAGAATATCTGTTTTCTGCCTGCCCCAGTTTTGGAGTTCTTAGAATGTCCTTTCAGATTTACATCTTAAATTATAAGTAGCTTTATTTTTTTGAGGCAATTGAATCTGGTTTAAATTAACATCTCCTCTATGAAGCAAGTGTCATTGCTTTTCACAAATGTATATGTTTTTCCCCCTTTTAGTACTTTTTGTTCTCTGATTTTTTCAGATAATATATGTGCATTGTAAAACAACAACAACACACAACTTGAAAAACACAGAAAAGTTAAAGGAAGTTTAAATACGTCTATAATTATACTACCCAGAAATACGTGCTATGTTATAGCCTAGTGACAAAGAGTATGAATTCTAGAAGCATCTACCATGGTTGAGAATTGGCCGTGCCACTTCTTGCTGTGTCCACTGCCTACAGAGCTGCTGTGAGGATTAAATTAGATGCATCTCCAGGACACACAGCCTGACCCCTGGCTTGTGGCAAGTCCTCATCCTCCACTATGAGGACAATGCTGTTCTCCACTGACTCCTCCACAGATGCTCTTTCTCTTGTGAGATGGTGATGTTTTGTATGAATAGTTGTGTATCCTGCTTTTGTTCCCTCACACAATTAACTTGTGAACCTTTTCCTGTAACTTTTACAGCATTTCCTTTGGTATTCTAAAGTGAGTGGGGGCAAGACTGCCCCAAGAGCTGCTTATTGGTTTTGCACTATCAACTATTTTTACTGTTTGTAAAATGTAAGAACTTGGCCTGCCATAATCACACAAGAGGTTCAGTTTGCTTATTTATTTAATAGATTTTTTTTTTAATTTCAGAGAGGAAGGAAGAGGGGGAGAGAGAGATAAAAACATCAATGATGAGAGAGAATCATTGATTGACTGCTTCCTGCAACCCAGGCATGTGCCCTTGATCAGAATCGAACCCAGATCTCTTCAGTCTGCAGGCCGATGTTCTATCCACTGAGCCAAACTGGCTAGGGACAATTTATTTGTTTAAAATGCAGATTTAGACTTAGCAGGTCTGGAGTGAAGCCTGGGATTCTGCATTTCCTTTTTATAAAAGATTTTTAAAATTGATTTATTTAGAGAAAAGCAAAGAGAGAGAGAGAGAGAGAGAGAGAGAGAGAGAGAGAGAGAGAGAGGGAGAGAGAGAGAAAACTACTGATATGAGAGAGAAACACTGATTGGCTGCTTCCTGCATACCCCTCACCATGGTTTGAGCCCATTACCAGGGCATGTGCCCCAACCAGGAATCAAACCTACAACCTTTTGGGTGCATGGAATGGCGCCCAACAAACCGAGCCACCCCAGCCAGGGGTTCACTTTACAAGAGTCCCCATAGGACAGCAGCTGGTCTTGATTCCTTTGTTAGGGAAGCAGAAGAGGAGCAGCAATTAATGGTTCATGCTGTGCTAGGCCAGCAGGGCAGAAACAGACCCAAATGTGCCAATTTTTCAGTTCTCCTCTGTCTTTGCCGCTTTTCTTCAGATTGGGCTGCTTGTGCAGACATAAATAAAAAGAGAGGCCTCTTCCTGATCAGAGATTCCTACGGTGCTCAGTGACTCTAGCTGTTCAAGTAATAGGAAAAGTCGCCAAATGAGAGACATGGTCTTAGTGTCACCAGATCCCTCAAGACACCAGCTCCACAGTCCCACGGCAACATTTCCCATCCCTCCCGTGGCAGCCTGTGTGATTGTTAGAGTCATTGCCAAGGTTCCTCCAAGGTAGGAAGTCTATCACAGACGCACAGACCTGGGTCCAGCACCCTGCCCCAACACTCCCAGCATGCCAGTGTGAAATGCAGGGCCTCCACACAAACCTGACTGTAATCCCCCTTTTAATCTGTGATAGTTTAGGTTGCAAACAGGCTAGAAATAACCAGCAAATTGTCTTTAAAAGCAATTTGAATTTTTCTTCTGAGAATGAGCATTGACTTCAATTCTTTTAGCCATACACACAATTTTCTTTCTTAGACAGCTCCCATTTTTTCAAATGTCACAGGATGTTAACAAAGCATAGATCATATTCAATTGGGCAAGATAGTCATCTAACTTGATGCTAATAATTCTGCTCTTAAATGCCATTTAATGGGTGACCCATTGTATCTGTAACCCAAGTTACCGAGGTGTCAGTGCTCCAAGAAGCATATGACTGGAGAGGGTGACAATAAGAGCAGCGTGGAGAGGTTCTCTCTGGCTCCAGGTACCGCCATTCTGCAGTGGGACAATCAGCACTATTGCACAGGGCCAGGAGCTAACCTTTGAAGTCTGAGTTGCAGTTCCCTCCTTAAGTGAAAACACATTGTAATACCTGAGGTGGCGCCTGATGGCAGCTGATTTGTCAACGTCGAGCCCGGGCTCTGCCAGGGTCTGCTTTGTTTAGGAATTTCTAGTATTAAAGGCCCTGCAGAGAAACTGCACTCCATATGTGGAGTTACTCAACCCTTCAAGAAAGCACAGTTAAGGGGATGGGGATTGATTAGCAGTCCATGCTGGGAGAGGGAGAAGGAATTGTGCTTAGACATAAAGCAGGATATATGAAGATTATTTTTATGTTTTCCAGACTCTTCCACTCTTGGTTTGAATTGGCAATGTATGCGGAAAATATCAAAGTGATTGATCTTTATTTTAAATCCTTTCAAACTCATCTCTAATGCTGTTACAAAGGGCCTTCCTATCACAGTTAGATTCCCAGGCATGCTTAAATGATGTTAAAGGGTTAACAATGAAACGATTACCATTTATTAAGCATCTTGGATGTGCTATACAATATGTTGAGTGCTTTAGGTAGAACATCTAATCTTTAAAACAATCTTATAAGAAAACGATTCCCACCCTATTTTACAGAAGAAGAAACAGGCTCATGTAGTTTGCCAAGTTCATGCAACAAGTAGATTATGCACCTGTAATTGATGGAGACAGGTAAATCAGACCTATATTGGGCTGACACCAAAGTCTCTGCTATCTCACATACACCATGATGCAATCAAAAGTTACTGGCTGCATTAGTCACAGTAGCTAAGACATGAAAACAACCTAAGTTCCATGAATGGCTAAATGGTTAAAGAAGATGTGGTACATGTACACAATGGGATACTACTCAGCCATAAAAAAGAAGGAAATACTGTAATTTGTATGGATGGAACTTGAGGGCAACTGGCAGAGTGAAATAAGTCAGAGAAAGACAAGTGCTATATGATCTGTCTTATATGTGACCAAAAATAAATAAATAAATAAAAATTAAAGATAAACTAAATTAATAGGAAGAGATCAAAGTTGTGATTAGCAGAGGGAAGGGTGGGGGGATCAAAAGGCACACATTCCACTTATAAGAGAAACAAGTACTATGAATGTAATATACAACATGATTATAGTTACTACTACTGTATGATTCATAGTAAAGTTGTTAAGAGTAAATCTCAAAAGTTCTCATTGCAAAGAAAAAAAACATTTTTTTCTTTTTTGCATATATATATGAAATTATGGATGTTAACTAAATTTACTGTGGTAATTATTTTACAATATATGTAAGTCAAATCATTATCCAGTAAACCTTAAACTTACCCAGTGATATATGTCTGTTATATAACAATAAAAATGGGAAAAAGGTAAAATTGCTAGTTGAGGAAAGAGAAAATTATGTGGATGTATAGAAGAGTATTTGTCCCCATGGCAGAGAAAACTATAAATTGATTTAGCACTAAGTTTTAAGAATCAAGTGAATTGACTGGAATTTCTGTGCAGCATTAACAATTTAGACAACAGCACAAGGTTGGGTAAGAAAACAAACAGGCTACTCCCACGTCTTGGCCCTCAGCAAGTATCTTGGGAGGGCAGGGAGCAGAAGATTGTGAGCACTTTTGAAAACTGAGATTCATAGTGAGCTCACAGTCAGTTCAGATCCTCCCTCCAGCCTCCACCCTGGTACTTCCTCAGGCCTGAGACCTGAGTGTCTGCTTGCCCACACATTGTTGATAAGTAACTAGCTTAGAAAATCGTGAAAAGAGTCACAGTTTCTGAACCCAGAGCTAACCCAAACAGTTATTAATGACAGGATCAGCCTTCTCTCTGGTGGGTGGATGGCTCTGATTCTGTACAGACATGTGTGAGAAGGAGAATCTGTCTTAAAGCTAAAAGATAATTAAATGGCCTTTGAGAGGCTATACTGATCAACTGTGTGTTTATGAATCTCACCACTTCTTTTTGGTGTATATTTTATCATAAGCAGAGTCCAAACACAAAGGAGGTAGTGTAAACCCTCCCTTACTAGGGAAAGCACAGTATCTCATATTGAGAATCTAGTGGGAATTGGGAATCCTTGGTGCTATTTCTGGCTGCAATACTAATTCACGGGGTTGAGCAATTAACTAGCTTTTTTTCTGCCTTCAGTTCCTCATTCTGTTTATTCTTAGTTGTGCCTTGTGTCTCTTTGGCCCCCAAATGTCAGCTATATAGAAAGGTGATCATATATGGTAACTATGAACACATGACCAAGGTGAGAGAGATGGCGGGTCAGGGGAGATGAAGAAAAGGGGAGAGAGAGAGGGAGAGGGGGAGAGAGAGAGAGAGAGAGAGAGAGAGAGAGAGAGAGAGAGAGAGAGAGAGAGAGAGACTATATTCATATGGTTGTCGGAGCCCAGGGTGGACATCAGGAAAGGTCTCCTGCTGGTAGATGGTTATATAAACACAGTGATGAGGAGCCAGCCTAACTCTGGCCTGTGTGACCTTGGACAGGATGATATCACCTCCATTTTTTTTATCTGTAAAATGAGTAATCACAGTCGCTACCTCGTAGGCTCACTGAGAGAATTAATATAATTGTAAAATACTCGGAACAGAGCTCAATAAACATCTTTAATGTCTTTTACTTTTTATAGTTATAACCAGTCTAGGCAAGTAATTGCCTTGGTGTTTGAAGAGAAGGCTTACCCTAGAATCAGCTCACAAGACTCACAGCCACTTGGAATATTTTACTCTATAAACATGGAGTCTTATTAGATGGCATTGGCTGGAATTCCCAGAAGCCCTTCTCCTCAGCAGCCCCTCCCCACCCAATGGTTATGAAATAATGTCTACACACATTCAAAAACTGTGACTTTGTTGTTGTTGTTGCTAAGATTGATATCATCAGGTGATATGCTCCAAATATCCCATGGACCTTGTAAAGGAAGGCCAGGTTGTGTCACATCAGCTGAGCCAATTGTTCCCAAGGCTTTATCTAAAGCTTCATGGGCATAGGAGGTGAACTAAGTATAACAGCACTTGTTAAAAGGAGGCCACACCAGCCTTACCCTCTCCTCTATTACCTCCAGAGCGCACAGTGAGAGCTGGCACTTCATGCCTTTCTGTTGCCTGGCCTGGATCTGAGCCCTTTAAAGAGATGTCAGCTGTGATTTGGCCCCCCAGAGCTGGATATCAACAAGCACTTCCTCTTGCTCAGAAAATGCTCAAGGGTGCCCTGGGCTGGCTCTTGACTTGGTCAAGAGAGAAAACAAACTTTGGGTTATTTGGGCCAGACCAGTAGACGCTGTGGAAAAGCCAGAGTGGCTGCCCCAGAACAGGGACACTATAAACAAAAGCTCACTCCGGGAAGCAGAGACAGAGCCACACGGTATGGGAGAGGCAGCCCCCGCGCCTGGACCCAGGCTCACAGGGAGGAGAAAACAGTGCCCTTCAGATTTCTAGGAACTGCCAACCCGTGTGACTTGCAGCTGCAAGTCCCCAGCGGCTGTCACCTAAGGCACCAAAACTGCCCACTTGACTCTTGGATCACAGCTTGCTTATTTCCTGACAAAACTGTCTATCAAAAGATTTTCTTAAATTTCCCCTGGAAATGGAAAGAAGGCTCAGGAAGAATAATCTTCCCTAAAATTTGGATAATAAAGAGCTTTTTTCCTTCTGAGATGAGATAATACACAAAGATTACAGTCGCTTTTATTTTGTAGGGAATTAATATATTGATAATAAAAGCATAACATTTGTTGAGCATGTGCTATTTATCAGGCTTGGTCTAAGAGTTTTACATGCAATGCCTCATTCAATCCTAAAGATAACACTATGTGGTAAATAGAGTTGCTATTTTCATTTTCTAGGTGACAAGATCTGGTCTGGGAATTGGGACTTACATCAATTCACTGACTGCATGGCACATGTTCTTACCCCAGGCTAAGCCGACCCTTTGTGATAGGTGAGCCAGATGCACACCCACCTGCTCTTCTGGGCATCCCTGGCGGTTGGGAGTGGCCATGAGATTGCATTCCGGCCAACGGGATGTGGGTAGAAGGGAAGTCACATAAAAACGTTCATGGGTGCTTCCCTTCTCTGTCTTCCTTTGTTCTATGAGAACTTAGAGCAGGAGAGAGTCACAAGATGACCCTGAATACATTGCTGGACTTACATAATTTGTCATGTTAGGTCACTGAGATTTCCAAAGTATCAGTGTGGAAGCCCAACTTACTTTAAATGATTTAGCCCGTGATAAAAATGGATCAGTTCTCTAGCTGAAAAGCGATTGTTAGTGGATCCTTATTCCAGAATGGGCACCTCATTCTCAACTGCACATTTTCTCTCCATCTGCAGGGGGTGCAGACATTCTTCTCTAACTTAGAACGATGAAGGAGACCCCCTACCTCATTTCCATCTTCCAGAGGGAATCAGCATGACATGAAAATAATCAGATTGCACAGTCATCATTTATTGGGAACCCATCTGGTGTGGTAATGAGCTCACACCCTTGGGAATGAAGACAATTTCTAGCTGAGGCTGGGGTTTCCAAAATAGGCTAGCTAGTTTTCTCAAGGTCCACTGCAGGGTTAGGACAATGCTTAATACAGAGCACCCAGTGGTCAAAAAGGGTGGTCACCATTACTGTAAATTATATAAAACACATTATATTTATTAAATAAGGACACACGATTATTAGGCATAACCAACTCAGTATTCTTGTCTTCCTGTCTGCTGCAGCATTTTTGGGTTGGCACATAGTATTATTCCTGCCCATCCCTTTGGCCGCCTTTGCCTAGTTAACTCCCACTTGTCTTTAAGAATGCTGCTCATGTATTGCTTCCTCAGAAAGTCTTTCCTGACATCTCAGAACAGGTAAGTTCCTCTCTTTTGCCCCTGTAAGGTCACCATATACCTTGTCCTCAAAAAACTGACTTCCAATTTTAATTTTATCTGACCTTGTTTGGTATTGTATTGGCGCTGCTGAGTGAATGAACAATAGTTTTGATTCTACCATTGGAATGCAACCTCTATAAGAATATGGAATCCTATTTGGCTTTGCTTACCATCTCATCTCCAGGACCTAGCACAATATCTACTACATAGCAGGTGTTTGTTCATTATTTGTTAAATGAACAAAATATAAATGAATAAATAAGTGAATGAATCAATCTTAATTTAATTTATGGGGAAGTTGAGACAGAAATATGCCATACCCTAACTAATTGTAAAAGCTAGAAATATAATTTAGAATATTTGACTTTAGCATCCACTGCTAGCCGTCTTCTTCCAAATGACTGCTGAAGAGGGCTACTCCAAATCTGCTGGCCTTTCTGGGTGATCATTACCCCAGAACAGATGCTGATAGTATAACCGACGAGATCCTCCCCACAGAAGGCCAGCCACCAACTTCTCTCAGCCCAGTGCAGTGCCCTTGTTTATAATACCTCCCAGTGGTATTGAGAATCAAAAATAACAGAACGGGTTTGGAATTACTCTGTAAACTCTAAAAAAGAAAAACCCATGCAAATACATTATTTTGTTGTTGTTGTTGTTTTTGAAGTTAGGATATGCAAAAAATTCTCTTTCAGTTGATGGGCCTCTGAGGTATGGGGTCTCCTTCATCTTTCTAAGTCAGACATCAGTGTATGAATATGACTTTTTAGGTTGTTAGGTCGGCAAAAATTCTCCATTTAGTTAAATGTCATTTTTTCAAGGCAATGACGGAGAAATTAGAGCCCCTCCACATATTCTCCATCAGCTCCACTTCAAGATACCCCCAAGTAAACATACAATTTAAGTAAAAACTGTCTATACCCCTTTCAATGGCATTATTCCAGATCCCGCCTAAGTAGAATTTTGAAAGTCCTCACTATTCAAATGTAGCCTGATTTTGGTTAAAAGTTAAATACAGAGTTGATTTCCATAACGGTTTGAAAGTAGATAAGCATATATTGGGAGGAACTGACCCAATGTGAAGATGACTGAAATAAGTGACAGAGAATGTTAAAACTCCAAAAGTATTATATTCTCACCAAAACCAGGAAAGTGCTTTCAAGGAGGATGAAAACATATCCTATGTCAGACTCAAAAATATTTTATGAACAGGACAAAAACAGAGCTCTGACATTGTTTGCAAATATTGTCCACATCAAAGAGGAAAAATTAGAAAATTCAAGAATGAGAATTTTGATTCCAATCACATTACAAAGATGTGATACCATGTTTATGTAAGAAAATACTGTTGCAGGAGACAGTCTGAGTGACATTCTAGCACAATAGAGTGAATGAAAACATAGTCTTTTACTGACAGATGACAACAGCCCTAATGACTGTCAGAAAGGTTAAAACAAATGCACAGACTTGTGAAAAGTTACCAACAAACTCATAAATTTGCTAATTGTTCTTCTTGGTGCAAGACTTTTCTTCCCCCTTTAACCATAACATATGTTATAGATCACTGGAGAAAAAGTTAAGCCCCACTCCATATGCAGGCATTAAATAATACAAAGGGCACAGGCCTTTGAAAACATACATCGCCATAGCAAAATGATGAAAGGGTAACAGCAAAAACAGCAAATTGAGGATCAAAGCCTAACTTTCCACATGTGGAAACATTTATTTGAATCATGGCGTAATCCATCGTCCCCAAACTGGTTGTACTAGTTGTTTGAGAAGATACAAATGAATTACTGAAAACCCAATCTCATTTTAGAGAATTGCTTGTCATTAGAATTTACCACTGACATCATCATAATTAATCATGTATATAACTGATAAAGTTCCATTTTCAAAACAGTTCATGTTTCTATAACCTCTCAGTACAGAAATGTGATTTCTACTAAGAAGAAAACACAAATCATTCTCTGTGATGACAAAACCCCTCCCAGGGTGATAAGGCAATCTCATATATTAGCTCACTTGTTGTCCTGTTTGTCTTACACTGTTTGCAGGAAATGTGGTGTATACAGGTCATTGCAGCCTGACCTGTGGGCCACAGATCTGCTGCTGTAGTATTGCATTAGAACCATTATATATAAGCTTAAAAAAGACTCTACCCAAATTCTGACACTTGGATGGTTACTCTAGCCACTGGTCCATATTTCTTTCTAGAAGCAGCAGAGATGGGTGAACCATGGATGATTTTAAAACCACACTTATTGAAGGAAGATGGTCATGTCCCTTGGGACACTGTCCCTCTCCTACTTTTTATGATACATCCTATAGCCAGGAAGACCAGGTATATTTCCTCTTTTCTGCTTTGTCCAGTAGCTATTAGAAAACAACAACACAGAAACAAAGTGGACAACTCTAATCAAAGAATACAGTTTCTACATAGATCAAAAATAATAACTAATGATATCCAACTTAAAAAATAATAATCTAAAACAGACTTACATATGTCATACATATGTTCTACATCTTTGAGTCCAGAAGCAATTTATGGCATGGCAGTAATTCAGGTTGTTAGTCTTATTTATTTTATTTTTCCTACAGTTGGTACTGCACATTCCGGGTGATGGGGGTTGGGGGTGCAGGTACAAAGGTGGATTCATCATGAAGCTAATCAAGCTTACACTTCACTTGTGACTAATGTTTCTTTCCACAAAAACCTCCCCTCTGTTAACATTTCCCTCTTGATCAGGTGGCATCAGAATGGTCATCAGATTTTTTTTGCAATTCAGCTATAGGGAAGTTGAGTTGGGATGCATGTAGTTTGGGTTAAGGAGGATGTATTGAAGTTCACAGTCACTTTTTTTTTTTTTTAAGTGAACGAATTAATCAGGCTTTATTGGGGGTCTCTAGGCGGGTTCACAGGCTCGGGGGGAATGGAGCCGGAGAAGCCGCGCCATGAGACTGGGGCCAGGGGAAGAGGAAAAAGAGGGGGACCCAGCCGGACCTCCTCCTGGACTGCCTGGGAGAGCAGTCCGGGAGAAAACGGTCCCACGTGGCGCACTGAGGCACATTTTAAAGGCAGGGGTTGGGCCCAGGGCGAAACGGGAAGGGGCGGGACACAGGGCACTCTGGTATGTGATTGATTGGTAGCTCAATGTCTCTGTCAATTACATCATAACTCCGCCCACCAGTTGGGGAGGGGGGGTACCTATCATTCCAGGCTTCTGATAATATTAGAAAAATAATTGAGAGTCCAGGCAAGGTCTAGGGGGTGAAGGTCCATCTTCCGTAGCTACTTCCAGCTGAGAGGGGACATCGTTAGGGGCGTCTACCCGGAGTCTCAAGGATTCTGATGTTGGGTTCTGATATCAGTGGCAGATCTATCTTCTGGTTGGCGAATGTCTGCATTCTGTTCTGCAAGAAACATGGTTTCCCCAAGGGTCTGGTTGGTGAAGTCTCAAGAGCGATCCAGTTGAGTCACTTGGAGGCAAAAGCCGGTCCTGCTGCTTCTCTGGGCCTGGAGCTGAAATACAACCACTACCTGGAGCATTAACCTGGGCTCGGCGTGGGTGATGGGGGCTGTCGGGTCTGGGCATCTGCAGTCTTCAGCCATTTCCAGCATGGCCATCGGCTGGTCAGGACCTGGAAGGATGGCCCCTCTGTGCTGAGACATGGAGGGCCCGTCCCTTTCCCAGGGGCAGTCACTTTTCCAGTGGCCGTTTTGACCGCAGGGCTTGGTTAGAGGCCGGGTCCAGAGGCACGGCTTTGTCCAGTCGGTGGCCTTGTTTCCGCACGTGAAGCATTCTCCAGGCGATGCTTGTCCTCTCGTTGCACCCCCACCATGCACATTTCGTGGGCCTCAGATCTGCTTCAAGGCTTGGGTTTGCAGGGTCACCTTCTAAGGCGGGCCTATTCTGCCTGAGATCGAAGGGAAGTCTGTCGAGCCTCTAAGTCCAAGGTTCGGCACCAAGATGTCTGGAAGGCGGCGAGGAGGAGAGAGAGTGGGGACACGTTGGCCCGGTCTGACCGGGACGGGACACAAAATCCCTCTCCTGGGTTTCGGCACCAAGATGTAAGGTTCTATGCCACCGTGAGAGAAACTGCAGGCAGGAGTCCGAATAAGTGAACGAATTAATCAGGCTTTATTGGGGGTCTCTGGGCAGGTTCACAGGCTCGGGGGGAATGGAGCCGGAGAAGCCGAGCCATGAGACTGGGGCCAGGGGAAGAGGAAAAAGAGGGGGACCCAGCCGGACCTCCTCCCGGACTGCCTGGGAGAGCAGTCTGGGAGAAAAGGGTCCACAGTCACTTATATTGAGGAGAAGAAATAATTTAAAAAAAAAAGAGCAGTACTAGTGTACACATGGCTTCGAGCCATACTCCTAACCTGAAAGTTGTGCATGAAGGTACAGGGCCAGATCTTAAACAGGTATTACTATATCTCACATCACCTGGCTCTGCAGGAATGTGGCCTTCACACAGGAGACAGTTTAGAAAACTAAGAGTCAGAATATAGTCGGTGGGGAAATCTTCTAATTATCAGACATTAAAATTATAAGTAGAGAGTGCACTTCTCATAATCCCTAGTCAAAAGCAGAAGCTTGTCCCCTAACAAGGGACAATATAATATACAACATACACCATTACAGAAGCACCACATAGTGTTTTCTATGAATTGCATTCATAGAATACAATTGAATTTTTCCAGAATTCAGTGTTTAGAGGGTACACACCTGTATTTTTATTACAAACAATAACTTTGTTTGATAATAGATTATATATAAAAGAAACTTCAGAGAAAGCTTTCCAAATTTGGCAACCATTTTAAAATTTGAATATGTCCAAGAAAAAGTTGTAAATCAGAAATAAATGTTTCTAAACTAACACCAACAAAAGAAAATATTTTGATCAGCCATGCTACAGGAAATTCCAGTTTATCTTCCTCTTCTGTCTCTACAGAAATATTACAAAACTAGAGGCCTGGTGCATGAATTCATGCATCAGTGGGGTCCCTCAGCCTGGCCTACAAGATTGGGCTGAAACCTGCTCTCTGACATTCCCATATGGGTCCCAGATTGCAAAAGGGCTCAGGCCAGACCAAGGGACCCCACTGGTGCACAATTGGGGCCAGGGAGGGATTCAGGAGGTTGGCCAGCCAGGGAGGGACCTCAGGAGGGCTCCAAGGCATGTCTGGCCAGCCCATCTCACTCAGTCCCAATGGGCTGGACCCTAGCAGCAAGCTAATCTCCTGGTCAGAGTGTCTACTCCCTGGTACCAGTGCATGTTATAGCAAGCAGTTGAGTAGCCTTAGCATATTATTAGCACATCATGCTTTGATTGGTTGAATAGCTGACCAGACAACAGGACACTTAGCATATTAGGCTTTTATTATATAGGATCATTTGAAGAGATCAAAGAGTAGACCATCAAACATGGAACATTTTCCAGAATAAACCACATGTTAGGTCACATAACAAGTCTCCATAGATTTAATGATGAAATCATATCAAGCATCTTCTCCAACCACAATGGTATGGAATTAGAAATCAATTACAAGAAACTAGAAAACACACAAATCCATTGAGGCTAAATAGCATGCTACTAAACAATGAATAGGTTAACAAGAAAATCAAGGAAGAAATAAAAAGATATCTTGAGACAAGTAAAAATGAAAACACAATGTTCCCAAATCTACGGGACACAGCAAACATAGTTCTAAGAGGGAAATTCATAGCAATACACATCTATCTTAAGAAACAAACAAAAAAATCTCAAATACAAAATTAAGGAAAGAACAATACACAAAGGAACTAAGAAAAAATCTCAAATAAGACAATAAGAAAAAAGTAAAGTTAGAAGATTGAAAATAGCAGCAGAGTAAGTGGATGCTGCATGGGCATGCTCCCAGGAACAAACTGTTATTACAACTAAAATACAGAAAGTCTTCCTGAATAATCAATGGAAAATTCGCAGGAGAGAACCCTGACACTTGAGGACCAAGTATGGAGACTGCATAGAGACTACATGTAACATTATTATACTTTAACTAGAAGCCCAGTGCAAGAAATCATGTGGTCCTGCCCACGCCCTCCCCAAGCTGCTGCCACCGCAGCCACCGCCACCACAGCCATGGGCCTTGCAAGCTCATTTCTGCCTGGCTGGTCCCCCTTCCTCTCGCCCCAGTGTTGGTGTCTGAACTATTGGTTGCTCTGAATTGTTTGGCTCTTTCCCTTAGTAATAGCTTTTACCTTCTGCCTCAATTCCTCTCCCAGCTCATGCCTTTCCCCAGCATCCCTACTCCTCCCCTAACAGCAGGGGCACCTCCACTTGCCACCTGGGGACCTGTGCTGCACTACCCATCCCCACCTTCCTGGGACGCCCATCCCCTGCATGGCCCCTGGAGAGCCAGTGCTCTGGGCACCCCTGAGGCCCAGAGTCCCACCCTGCAGGGCTGACACCACAGGACTCCGCTGATGCACCTCCTGGTCAAGTCCCCACCAGTGCTCATGGGGATGCAGTGTCAAATCCCCACCCACCCATGTACACCTGCTGTGCACACAGCCTTCTGCTGATTAGTCTTTACTTCATGAGGGCATGGCAACCACAGGCTTTTTATAATATAGGATAGTTTTTCTTGAAATATTCATGATTATTGCATATAAAAATAAAATAAAATCCCAAAAAAAGAAAATAAGAAAAGAACAATAAACAAAACCCGTAAGTAGTACAAAGAAGGAGAAAAAAAAAATGAAACAAGGAGAGCAGAAATAAATAAAATAGTCTAAAAAATACAAGAAATCAATGAAATCAAAAGCTAGCGCTTTGAAAATAAAAACAAAATTGATAAACCTTTAATTAGACTTATCAAAAATAAAAGAGAGAGGACCCAAAATAGATGAAATCATAAATGAAAGAGGGGAAGTGACAACTGACACCACAGAAATACAAAGTATTATAATAAAATCTTACCAAAGATTATTTGCCAACAAATTGAACAATGTGAAAGAAATGGACAAATTCCTAGAAACATAATTTTCCAAGACTGAGTAAAAAAGAAACAGAAAATTTAAACAAACAAGTAACTACTAACAAAATCAAATCAGTGATCAAAAAAACAAATAAGAGCCCTGGACCAGATGCTTCACAGATGAGTTTTATTAAACATTCAAAAAAGAATTAATACCTATCTTTCTCAAATTATTCCAAAAAATTTAAGAGAACAAAAGGCTCCCAAGCTCATTTTATGATGCCTGTATTATCCTGATTCTAAAACCTGACAAAGACACCACATTATCAGCCAATATGTATGATGATCATAGATGTAAAAAATCTTAAAAATATTAGCAAACCAAATTCAGGAATACATTATAAAGATCATACATCACCATAAAGTGGGATTTATTTCTGTGATGCAATATTGGTATAGTATCAACAAATCAGTTATCATGATATACCATACAAACAAAAGTTTAAAACCATATGGTTTTATCAAAAGATACAGAATTTTTTTTTACACAAAATCCAGCATCCATTTATGATCAACTCACAGCAAAGTAGGAATAGAGAGAACATACTGAGACATAATAAAAGTCATCTATGACAAACCCACAGCTAACATCACACCCATTGATTAAAAGTTTAAAGCATTTTCCTTAGGATCAGGAACAAGACAAAGATGTCCACATTCACTACTTTTATTCAACATAGTATTGAAAGTCCCAGACAGCAATCAGATAAGAAAAAAAGGCATTCAACTTGGAAAAGAAGAAGTAAAACTTTCAATAACTGTCATTATTCCCAGATGACATATATTATATATAAAGAACCCTAAAGTTTACACACACACACACACACACACAAACTACTAGAGTTGATAAATGAATTTAGTAAAGTAGCAAGATAAAAATTAACATACAAAAATCAGTTACATTTTTACACACCAGTAATGAAATCTCAGAAAATAACAGACCTGCACTCTAAAAATTATAAGACTTTGAAGGAAGAAATTGAAGAAGATACAAATAAATGGAAGCATATTCCATGCTCATGGATTAGAAAAAAATAACTTCATTGAAATGTCCTTGCAACCCAAAGCAATTTACAGATTCAATGCAATAATGACATTTTTCAACAGAACTAGAAAAAATCATCCTATGGTTGGAACCACAGAAGACTCCAAATAGCCAAAGCAATCTTGAAAAAAAAAAGTTGGGTGTATCATGTTACCTGATCACAAACTATACTATATGGTGATAGCAATCAAAATGAAGTGGTACTAGCATAAAACAGACACATAGATTAATGGAATAGATTAGAGAGCTCAGAAATAAGCCCTTATTTATACAGTTAATAATCTATGACATAGTAGGCAATAATATACAATGGGGTAAAAACAGTCAATTCAAAAAGTGGTGCTGGGAAAATTGGACAGTGACATGCAAAAACAAACAAACAAACAAACAAACAAACAACAACAACAAAAATACTATTCCGTCTTCTTACATCATATACAAGGATAAACTCAAAATAAAGACTAAAATGTAAGACCTAAAATCATAAGATACCTAGAAGAAAACATAAGCAGTAAACTCTCTGACATTACTCTTAATAATGTTTTTGTTGATATATCTTCTTAGGGCAAGGGAAACAAAAGAAAAAAATAAACAAAAGACGCTGAATCAAACTAAAAAGTTTTTGCACAGCAAAGGAAACCATCAATAAAATGAAAAGACAACCTACCAATTGAGAGAAAATATTTGCCAATGATACATTGATAAGGGGCTAATAATCCAAAATTTATAAATTATTTATAAAACTTAACACCAAAAACAACCACAATTCATTAGAAAATGGACAGAGGATCTGAATAGACAATTCTACAAATAGATGATCAATAGACATATGAAAGATGCTCACCTGACACCTATCAGATGGCTATCATCAATAAATCAACCAACAAAAAGTGTTGATAAAGAGGTGGAGAAAATGAAACCCTCATTCATTGTTAGTGGAATTGCAAATTGGTGATGCCATTATCAAAAATAGTATGAAGGTTCCTCAAAAACTTAAAAGTAGAACTACTTATGGCCCCACAATTCCACTTTTGGATATTTAGCCAAAGAAATCCAAAACATTAATTTGAAAAGATATATGCATCCTTATGTTCACTGCATTATTACTTACAACAGTCAAGACATAGAAGCAATCTGACTGGCCATCAATCGATGAGTGGATAAAGAAGAGGATATATAAATATTAGAATATTACTCAGCCATAAAAAAGAATGAAATCGTACCATTTGTGACAACATGGATGAACCTAGAGGGTAATTCTAGTGGGATAAATCAGGCAGAGAAAGAAAAATATCAAATAATTTCACTTATACATAAAATCTAAAAACCAGAATCAATGAACACACAATATAGAAACAGACTCATAAAAACAGAGAACAATTTAATGGTTGCCAGATGGAAGGTGGATTGGGTGACTGGGTGAAAAAAAGAAGAGAGTTAGAGTCCAATTGGTAGTTACATAATAGTTTTGGGGATATAAGTAAAGCAAGGAGGATATAATCAGTAATACTGGTCCTGACAGAGCAGCTCAATTGGGTAGAGCATTGTCCTGATTCACCAAGTTGGGATTTGATATCCAGTCAGGGCACATATAAGAAGTAACCAATAAATGCATAAATAAGTGGAACAATAAATCAATGTTCCTCTCTCTAAAATCAATAAATTAGAAATATTAGTAATATTGTAATAATTATATATGCTGCTAGGTGGGTATTAGACATATTGGGGAAATTGCTATACAAATTATACAGATGTCTAACTACTGTGCTGTATATCTGAAAGTAATATAAAAATATTCAATGTTAACTGTAATTGAAAGATAAAAAATAAGGAAAAGAGTAGGAAGCCAAAATACATAGGGGGAAAAGTATTAATAGAGATTGTTAGGCAGTGTATTAATAAACTTGTGTCACTTTTCTGAATTTTGTGATGCTTATGGAATTTGTTAGCTTTCTTCCATTTGTAATGTGTAGTGGTTTTCTTTGCACACTTAAATTTGTACTATTTAAACAATTATTTCCTTTTGAAGCTTCCCAACACTGACTATGGACATTTCAAGTTCCACAAATAACCATTCTCTAGGAGAGTAATGTGATCAAGAAGTACTGGATCAGAGGCACATCAGAAAGACCAGCATTCCTGCAGAGAGGAGACTGGAGCTGCCTGCAGGGCCACCACACATCTGGAGCCACTGTTTGGGGAGTGTGATGGGGAACTGGTAATGAGGAAAGCTGCAGGTGAACCCTGGTCCAAAGATGGTCACTGCCATCCTGAGTAACAAATCCCACTCTCTTCATAGTTTTGGGTAAACTTGGGTGATCACATTCATTCTTGCAATAATAATAAAAGCAGCTAACATTTATTTAGTGCTGTGTGTGGACCAAGGAATGAACTTAATTTGAACTGAGTTAATCCTCATGATGATCTTGTCAAGTCATTGACTCTGATCCTTATTTTTTTATGGGCTATGTAATGCTTTCTGTTCTCTATTAGTGGTTCCTTCTGATATCGTGAATCATATGCTAAAAATGTAGATTGCCAGGCCCCGCTCTAAGACATTCTTAATCAAGAAGTCTAAGGTGGGGCTCATGAAATTAATACATACATTTTTGTTGTTAATCCTCACTGGAAGAGGTTTTTTCCGTTGCTTTTTAGAGAAGTAGAGGGAAGAGAGGAAGAGAGGGGAGAAAGAAAGGGAGGAAGAGAGAGATAATCAATTGGTTGCCTCCCGCACAAGCCTTAACCAGGGCCAGGGATCAAACCTGAAGCCCAAGTTTGTGCCTTTGGTTTGACTGGGAATCAAACTTATGACCCTTAGGTGTTTGGGGGGATGATGTAATAATTGATCACACTGGCTAAGGCTATACACATATTTTTAAAGTGTTCCCTTCCTTCAGTGATTTCAGTGCTGCCTATTATTGGGGGTTTCATAAACATCTGCTTGCTACCTGACAGTAGAATGAGCCTTCTTCAGCTCAGGAGCTCTCCAATTGGATTGCATATTAGAATCACCAGGAAAGCTATGGAAACATACCAATATGCAGGCCCAGAACAATTAAATCAGGATCTCCAGGAGCTGAGCCTGTGCATGGGTGATAGCAAAAGCTCCCTAGTTGAATTTCAAGTCCAGCCAAGGTTTGACAACCATCACCCTAGCCAGGAAGAAGCTATAAACCATGAAAACATTGCTTTGAACTACTAGAAAAATTGTATTGTGGTCGCTGTCCCAGTTCCTGGACAGAGCTCTGAAACCCCTGTGATTTCTTAAGTGATCAGAGCACTGGGAGCATCTTTGTGTTAACATTTGGTCTTTGACGCTGGCTCCTGACCCAGAGTTCCAAAACCCCTTGGTATCTCCTGGGTGATAGGAGTGTCTTTGTTCTAATGAGGTGACTCTGCGTGGGCTCCTGGGTGGGGCTGGTCACCAGGAAACCAAGCCAAGCTTAGAGACTTGGAACTTTCATCCCCACCCCATTCTCTAGGAAGATTACGTTAATAATCAATCATGCTTATGTGATGCTGAATCCATAAAAACCCAAAATCATGGGGTTCAAATAGCTTTTCATCAGATTGGTGAACATATCTCTACATCAGGAGGACAACACTCCCCAACTCCACAGGGTCAGAAGCTCTTGCACATGGGACCTTCCCAAACTCTATGAATGTCTTCATCTGGCTGGTCATCTGTACCCTTTATCATGGTACAGATTATCCTACAATAACAGTAGTAAATGTGCTCCTGAGTTCTTTAAGCTGTTTCTAGAAACTGATTAAACCCAAGGAGGGGCTAATGGGAACCTCCATTTTGTAGCCACACTGGAAAGAGTTGTGGGTAACCTGGGACCTCCCTGGGATTGGCATCTGAACTGGGACACAGTCGTGGGACTAAGCCCTTGACCTATGGGGCCTGCACTAACTCCAGTTAGTGTCAGAATTGCTCCGTGTGTGGGAAATCCTCATATTTGGCATGAGAGGTGCTTTGAGTGTAAAAGTAGTGGTGTGACAGTAAAAGCAAACAGAGTTTTTCCTAGACAATTACCCAAACAAAATACATGAAATGGCCATTAGTCACCTTACTGCTACAAAATAAAGACATTTTTGGTAAACTTTTCTCAAGATAAAAGCAGTAAGAATATGGTATATTAAGAAACAACATTTCCCATTTGTATGCACTTGGTGTTGCAGCACACTTCAACACATGCCCTTACTTAATTCTTACTAATTCTTACAGGGCTGTGAAGCCATCGCCTCCACTCTACACGGGAGGAGTGAAGGGCAGACACAGAGCTGCTGCTCCATGCCTGACAAACTGAATAGAGGTTGAGCAGGAACAATTTATTTTTTCCCTTAACCTGGCAGCAGATAAATTTCAATATACTTTTCTGAACACTTATAATATTAAGGTAAGTCCTGAAAAAGCCCCTTGTAATGGGGCTTACTTTATTTAGAATCTTGGTGTTGATAGAACTTTCTGGGACGGCAAACAGGAGGTACAAAGAAGGTGGGAGATGTAGATAGGAAGCCAGGGCCCTCAAATTCATTCACAAGCACAGCAACAGCTAAGATAGAATTTCCTGGACTAAGAAATCACTCCCAAACTCCAAGCTGTTTGAGATTTGACTCTAAATCAGAAAAATCTTTAAGTAGACAAACCAACCACGTGATTAATCAGGAAGACTTTCTTTTTTCCAGATTCCTTTCAGATTTGCAAATTATCATTGGAAATGTTGTGTAAATTTTTTAGATTGTTTCAAACTTGTAAGACTGACATTTCATTTATATAAGACCAGTTATGGCCATATTTGCTATTATTAGTAAAACAATACATACATGCCCTTCAAACACAGTTATTCTGGGGAAATTCTCATTTCCAGAAACCATCTGAACAGCCTTCAGTCCTACTGCCAAAGGGCAGAAGAAATGGGAGGAGGGGTGCTGGGAGAACGTGCTCCTCTGTAAAATCAACCCAGGCTCCTGGGCACCTCTTCCAAGGAACTGTCGCTTCCATGCATCCGGACATTCCTCAATGAGGGGTGGGGGAGGGGGCTACATGATTCTGTGCTGTTTAGTCATTACAGTTCATTAAGGGATTTGCGCTGCCAAATTACGCCTAAAAATACAAAGACCAGCTGTGTCTGCTTGGTTCCAAGCATGTGGGGAGCCAGCTAACAAGGAGAGGGGGCCAAAACCACGCAAGTTGACTTAGTGAAGTAAACTGGGTTACGAAACACCACGAGGAAGCGCTGGGGACACCCCCAATCACACCAGGTCAGTCTGGCCCCTTCCTCTGGGCTGGGCTGTGGGGACTGAAGTCTCCATGGCAAAATTACAGCAGTCTGAGCCAATGAACAGGGGATAGAGACACTCTTGTCTCCCCCTTTCGAGGGCTCTGCACCTCCTGCCAATTGACTCAGGACTACCTTCCTGCAGAAAATTTTCTCTCTCTTTTTTTTACATTTGAGAAGTGTGTGTAAATATCTAATGTCAGGGGCTACTGTGCAAACCACCAAAGGGACAAAGTAGTGAGAACAAATATTTCTTATTGTTGCTCAGCATTTTCCCCTCCTGGCCTCCTGTCCCCACAGCCACAGGTCCCTTACCAGCTTGTCACTACCCTAACATGCACTTTGAGAAAACAATGTATCTTATAAGAGGAGTACAAACTCATAGAAGGAGCATCCTCATCTTTGCATCCCGAAAACCTTTGGCGTAAATTACAGGGCTCTGCCATTTACCAGCCGGGTGACTTTGAGCCACTTAAGACCTCTGAGTTTCAATAACCTCATCTCCAAATTGGTGACATAGTACCTACTTTATCTGGTGGTTTGGGAAAACTGAATTAGATACTGCTTATAAGGCACCACTAACAGTGCCCGGTACCTTGAAGAGGATGCTCAATCAATGTTAACCACACCCCCCACAATTATTATAACACTCTCCATAACCCTAAACAGGTGACAATAGTTTCTGCCCTTCTGCTACCATTCCCCACATTTCTCATGCTGCAAAGCAACGTAAGAGGAGTTGCAGGTCCCACCTGGTAGACAGCCCTGGAGAAGCACCATAGTTTCTGCATCAGTTGCAGGACCCGAAGGCTCTTCCCTCTGCACGTCCTCAGCGCCCGGCAAGTCAGGTCCCACACCAGCTGGTCCCAGCCACAGAGCAGGTCTCCAGCGCCAGGCGACCAGCAGCCACGCCAGCTCCAGGCCCCGCCTTTACCCTCTGGTCCCAGGCACCACATTCAGAGCTGGGTTCTTTTAGTACCGCAAAGTTCAAATGTTACTAGATTTAATCAGGCAAGGAAAAAATGCAGTCAAAATAACTGTTTCCTCTTGCTCACTCTTCTCTCCTTTACCTTCCCTCACCACCCCCACTACCCTTCAGGCCCTGTTTTCCAGCAAGGATTAGCCAATGGCTCCTAATTCAAATGTTTTCTCCCTGTGTCTGGGAACTCCCCAGGGACATGGTGAAAACAAGCCTCACCCTGCAGAAAATTGCACATCCCTTCCTCTCCAGCACACAGAGGCGGCTTTTGGGGCAGGACTGAGGGGAGAGCATGAACCCAGAGTCATCATTGAGTTCTCCTGGCTCCTGGGAGTTCTTCCAGGGTGAGAAGCGGAGAGGAGAGAGCTGGGCCTCCCGGCCAACATTCCCGAGGCATTCCATCTTTCCTCTTAACTCTTTCAAATTTAGAGAGCAACAAGTGTCTGCATGGCGAAGCCAAAAGGCCCTGGAGAAATTGCTATTTCGATGTCCCATTTATAAAAACACAGGCATTTTCTTTGAAAATTTTCCAAGCTGAGATTAGAATTAAAAAGGCTGTAAGAAAGCTTATCTGATAGATTTTATATCAACATCCTCAATTTGGGAGGAAAGCAGATAAAGGAGGTAAAGGCAAAATATTCCACATTTCCGCATAATGGGGCACTTTCCCCAAAGCTCTTACAACTTTACTATGTGTTGGATCAGCCCTTTGTGAATCTGTCCAAGGAAAGACACCCAGCTGAATAGGGTACAATTATATGAGATGCCAGCTGTTTTGAATTTGATTATTTTAAACCATGTTTCATAAGGGCATCTGTATCCTAATTGAATAGATTCCAGAGCAGGAAAAAGAGGCAACAGGTAGGAGAGGTTCAGCTACAACACAACCTGTACAGTTAAGAGAAGGGGCATGTCTAGTCTCAATAGCATTTTGGTAGGATAGCCCTGAAAAACCATAGTAGTTACTGAGGGGTGTTTGCCATGTGCACATTTTTCCCATTCAGTCAGTCATCCATCTATGAGACCTTAAACTGTTCTGAAGTCTTTACCAAATGGGGACAGGGACATCCAGCTCAGAGATTTGCTTTGCACCTGCAATCTGATCCTGGCAATATCAGCAGATGTCCCCAGCCCTCACAAGCACAGGAGAGAGGAACTGGGTATGCCCCAGTGCTGTGAGGATGCTGCCCAGTGTCACTGGCTGAGTCTCTTCATTCATAGCTCTGATTCTGCTATAGACTCTGTGCTGCCAGCTGCCCCAATGGTGTCTGATAGGCTGTGTATGCAAATAGTATATGACCACTGACCACGATGCCCTTGCTTTTAAAGGGATTTAAAATGTCCAGAGCAATTAGACACAGATGTGTGTATATGTGTGTCTCTGTGTGCCTGTCTGTTTGTATATGCATGTGTGTCTGTGGATATCTATATATGTATCTGTATGTCGTGTGTGTGTGTGTGTGTGTGTGTGTGTGTGTGTGTGTGTGTATGTACAGCTTCATTTCAGAGAGGAGGAAATCATAGTGCAAAGGGTCAGAGTAGCATTCCCAGACCACATTGTGATGGAGTTGGGATCATCAGGCAAATAAATGACCTGGACTTATTTTACTTACTCCCAGCTCCTTTTAATCACTTTCTATCCTCAAAAATTATGGAAAATTGCCGAGACCGGTTTGGCTCAGTGGATAGAGCGTCGGACTGCGGACTGAAGGGTCCCGGGTTCGATTCCGGCAAGGGCATGTACCTTGGCTGCGGGCACATCTCCAGTAGGGGGCGTGCAAGAGGCAGCTGATCGATGTCTCTCTCTCATCGATGTTTCTGACTTTCTATCCCTCTCCCTTCCACTCTGTAAAAAATCAATAAAATATATTTTTAAAAAAATTATGGAAAATTGAGCTTTTTAAAAATGTAACTTACTATCAGTCAATTGATCACAAACAAAGAATAATAAATAAATACCTCCTGGTGTCTAAAGGGTAAACAACATCTTTGAGGTACCAGGAAGACATAATTAAGAGCAATCACCATTTTCACTCATCTTTTCATGAACTCTTTTGCTAATGTTTGGGGTGAAAGAGTCCAAGTATTAGTTATGTGGCAGGATTGGATCAGTTGTGTGTGTTTGCCTATGGTATGTCCTAGAGGGAGGGGCATTACAAGTAAAACAGAAGTGTTGATTCTGTGGTTCATTGGGAAGGGACGAAGACTGAGCACTCTGAATGTGGTGCTGAACCTGGAGGGAGGCAGGCACTGTGAAGCCAGAAGTTCCCACCCAGGACAAAGGAGGAGAGGCAGTGGGACTGGCAGGGCACTCAGGGCCATGAGGGCACTGCCCAGCACTTCCAGTGCCACCGCTCTCCAGTCTGCCACTTTGTCCGGCTGTTAGTCTTATGCCCTGTCTCCATCTGCACATCTCTATGGTTTCTGTCCCTGCACCCAGACTCTAGGTCGCTGTTTTTATAAAGATGGAGAAACATATTTTTTTTAAAGCCATAAATGCCTTTGCCTGACTTTAGGGATTTTCAAACATAAATACCGCCTTGAGAACTCAAAACTTCTAAGTTGCAAGTAATGTGAACAAAGTTATTAACATAATCTTCAAATACAGGAAGACACAGGAAATCACACACATGAACAAGGATATGTATAGTAACCAGAGAAATATATTCAGAAATAAAATCTAAGGCAACCGTGTTAATTATTTGGTGATTATTTACTGATGTCTATTTCAGAAAATGCCAGCCCTAAGACTGAGTGGAGAACTTCTACACTCCACGTCAGGCCAAAGTCAGCTACCGGGAGACACAAATAGCATTTTTTAAAACATATTTTTATTTATTTCAGAGAGAAAGGGAGAGGGAGAGAGAGAGAGATAGAAACATCAGTGATGAAAGAGAATCATTGATTGGCTGCCTTCTGCAGGGAATCAAACCTTGACCTCTTGCTTCATAGGTTCACACTCAACCACTAAGCCACACTGGCTGGGCACAGATAGTATTTTTAAAAAGTTTCTCTTAGTTTTTATCTTTTACTGATAGAATCTGAAGGTAAAGGGCAGTTTCTCCAACATCAAAACCCAGTTCAGTTGAGCCCCCCAAATACTCAGACATTCCAACCCAAATTAATAAGCCATCTCTGTTCTTTTGGAAGAACTAAAAGAGGATCGATAGGCAAGTAATTCCAAAGTGAGCCTGAGAAGGTGCTGGAGAAGAAATAAATCAACAACAGCAAAGGGAGAGCAGAGTGTTGTCACAAACAGTCATCGGTAATATTTTCAGCTTTTTAGGAAGCAGATTCCTCCTGGATTTTGTGTGTAGATAACTTTTCTGCGCCACATATGGACCTTTTCATTTCCTCACTACAGACTCACATTTTAATTCTGCATCCCCTTCTGACTTCCAACACAGGACTCAAACTTAGGTTGAAATCTATTGCATATTTTGTTTCTTCCATCCACTGAATGCTTTTGTTATTAAATCTCCATGTGTAACCAAAACGCTGGTATGGGGCAGAGCTGGGTACTTATTTATTTTTCTTTAAATTTTTTTTGCAGTATAACTTAGATTTAATAGTAGTACATATGTTTCCCTCCCCCCCCCCATTATCCTTCCCCCAGCCTCCCTTACCCCCCAGCACATGTCCCCACCTACCCCCCTAACCCCAGTGTCTTTCATTCATTGGTTATGCTCATATGCATGCATACAAGTCCTTCGGTTGATCTCCCCCAGCACCCACCCCTCACCCTCCCCAGCCTTCCCCTTGTAGCTTGACAGTCTGTTCAATGCCTCCCTGCCTCTATATCAATCACTCTCCCCTAGTTCTTCTCTTCAAAAATATCTTGCATCTGCATACTAGAAATAAATGTATGAAAACAAAAAATGTTTGAGTCTCAGTTCCAATGTCCAATTGTTCTGAGTCCCAGTTTCAATGTCAAATAGTTTTTTATGTGTACATGTCAGCCATGATATCCAGAAGGTGGACACATCGTGGCAATTGGGTGCTTATTTGGTAAATGAAGAAATACCATAGCTCTTTGCTAGTGTTCTTTAAAGAAAACCATCACTTTATTGAACTATAAAGTATATGCAGAACATGTTATCCATTTAAAGTGTACATTCAGTGGTTTCTCAGTATATTCACAGGGTTGTACAGCGACCACCACAATCTAAATTTAGGTCATTTTCATCACCCCAAAAGAAAGTCTGTAGCCTTTAATTGGTGGTCCTCCCTTCCCCAGACACTGACAACCACTAATTTACTTCCTATTTCTATAGATTTTCTTATTCTGGAAATTTTATATAAACTAGAGGCCTGATGCATGAAATTCATGCAAGAGTAGGCCTCCTTCTCCCAACTGCAGGCACCAGCTTCCCTCTGGCACCTGGGACCCAGGCTTCCTTTGCAGCCCCAGCTTTGTCTGGAAGCTTGTCAGGAAGGATGTCTGGTCTAATTAGCATATTAAGCTTTTATTATTATAAATATGACTTGGGGGACTGGCTTCTTTTCCTGAGCATAATGTTTTGAAAATTCATTCATGTAGCAAGTATCAGCATTTCACTTCTTTTTATTGCTGAATAAAAATCCATTGTATGAATAAACTGTTTTGTTTATCCAGTCATCAGTGGTATGGTAGGCATTTGGGTTGTCCTCACTCTAGGGGCAATTATGAATGATGTTACTATGGATATTTGCATACATATTTTTGGGAGGAGGTACATTGTTCATTTCTCTTAGGTGGACACTTAAGAGTGGCATTGCTGGTAACTCTGTGTTTAACCTTTTCAGGAACTGCCCAGCTATCTTCCATAGCAACTATACCATTTCACATTAGCACCATCAATGTCTGAAGGTTCTAATTTTCCTATATCCTCGCCCACCTTGTTACGTCCTGTCTTTTTGAGGTTAGCCATCCTAATGGGTATGAAGTGGTAGCATTCCTGCTTTCCTAAATTAATTCTATGGCATGGCCATTGTGTAGGGTGGGTGTGAACAGCAAGCAGAAAGGGCTGGCTGGCTGTAAAGTGCTGGCTTCCTGCTCCCTGGCTTAGCCCCAAGCCTGCTTCTACAGACAGATGGGTGGAGAGTGCAGAAGAGTCCAGCAATTTCTCTTTCTTTACCATCAGCTCCTCTCCACCCTCTCCTCCTTCTGCTCCTGACACTCTCACGCCCACCATCTGAGGCCGAAGTCCAAACAGTTTTGGAAGTTCCCCTTTGTCACTTTATAATCCCAGGGCCAGCTCTTTGGGGAAAGGATTTTAGAAATAGCACTTGGATGGTAAAGTGAGTGGGCGACATGCAAAACCCAAACCCAAACAAACTTTTGAAATCCTGAGGCATTTCAGGACTCTCACTCACACAGTTAATCCCATATTTGGGTCTGGACAATGTTCCAGCTCTGACGGTCATCATTGCATCATCAGGCCTCAACCTGAGAACTGGGGAGAGCCATTTATATAAACTCGAGGGAGCGTAGTTTGTTCATTTGGGGGGAAGGAGAATACTTTTTGAAAAATGCTTGGCTGTGTATATAAACATATTTTGAGTCCCTGGGAAAGTAGTTTGGGGAGGCAGGAGCTGCCCTCTGGCTTAAGTGCTCCAGAGTTGCATGCCAAGAGCTATGTTTAGAAATATTTCTCCCAAGCTTCACAAGCCATTATACAAGTGGCCATAAAAGTGATGTCATCCTATCAATTACCAGGGTTACAAAAGTCAGTTCACATATACATGCCAGACTTCAACAGAAATAAATCCAGGCTGTCTGAATTAAATCCGTCCAGGCCCTGAATGAGAAATTAAATGCCCCAGCTCTTTCCTCATTCTCTGGGTATTTGGTTTCCATGGAACTCAGTGGCCAGGGATGATTTTCAAGTATATATTTTACAGCATGTGTTTATGTGATCACAGCCTTATGTGAAAACCTATAAGCCTTGTTTACAAGTTACACACACTTGGAAGGACCCTGGTCTGGAGCCTGTTGATAAATGAGAATGGAATGGCCTATGCACAAGCAAGGCTCTGCCTGCTTGAGAACTGGGTCTCCACTGAGATGGGCAAGAACGTAGGAACCACTCCTTTCTCATCAGACAAGGTGAAGATGAGTTAATGTCCACAGGAGAGTTGCTGGAAGAGAATTAACACTTTCTCCTCGTGGGAACCTTGAAGACCTTAGAAAACTTGTGTCTAGAAGCTGTGAATGTAACATTTCTCTTCCGACATAAAGGAAAGCAACTGGAATTTACAAGAGGTAAACAGGGATTAAAGCCCCCTGGGTTTTCACCTATAACTTAAGTTCCATTTAATCTTTGACCCAACTGCAGGTACAGTAAGTAAGTCTTCACTAAACATCTTCAATAGGTTCTGCAACTTTAAGAAAAATGACATATAATGAAACCAATTTTACCATAGGCTAATCAACCTAAATAAGACCTCATCAATGTTATAATGAAATGACATTAAACTAAACAATGTTATTTGAAGACATACTGTAGTACCTACATTAATAAAAGAAAAACATGCAAATTGACCATCACTCTGCTACGCCCACCAGCCAATTACGAGGGAATGTGCAAATTAGAAGGACAAAGATGGCAGCCACCCAGCTGCCCCAGGGGCAGGACACCTGATATAAGAGGCTAGGGTAGGGAGCAAAGAGCTCTACAGAAGCAGCATTCTGGCACAGTGAATGAAGACTGCAGATTCTGGAGTCTGCAACAAAGACCAACACAGCAGACTCCAGTCAGGGTCTGCAGCAAAGAGGAAGAGAGCAGACTCTGGCTGGAATCGGTAGCGAAGCATCAAAGATGAAGATGGCAGACTCCAGCTGGAGTCTGCAGCAAAGATGAAGGTGGAAGACATGACTAGAGCCTGAAACAAAGAGGAAGAAGGCAGACTCTAGCCAGAGCAAAGTGTCGAGAGGAAAACCGGTGCTGGGAGCCAAGAGAAGGAAGGCCTATTGCATGAATCTCTTCGTGCAATGGGCCTCTAGTGTTGTTTATAATATACCAGAGGCCTGGTGCACAGAATTCATGCATGGGTAGGGTCCCTAGTCCTGACCTGTGATGAGGGCTGATCAGGTTTCTGCCTCCCCACTTTTCTTTCCCTTGCCACCCGCTATGCCACCACCCACCCCTGGTTTTCTCTCCCAGTCTAGGACCTACTGGCTGGGGAAAGGGACCAGGGGGGTTGGCTGGCCAGGGGGGAGGAGCCCCAGTGCTTTAGGGGTTTAGGGGGGTCAATTGGGGTCCCAATCAGGCCTGTTAGCCACCACAGTGCACAATATAGCAAACAGTCATTCCAATCATTTCATCTTTCTGGTTGCTTGTATATAGGTTAGAGGGTTTTACTTAAAAAATGTTATTCACTTGTAGTAATACTTGTCTAAAACTCCTCCTTCACTTTTAGCAATCCTGCTTTTTTTTTTTTCTTTTTGGCATCACTGGTGTCTTGGACTTAATAGGAATGTCAGAAGTACTGAATGAATGAAATTGCCTATCTATCTATATAAAAGGCTAATATGCTAAGTGTCCTTCCCTTAATCCATTGGTTTGCTATGACATGCACTGACCACTAGGGGGTAGATGCTCAATGCAGGAGTTTCCATGATGCATAGAGAAATGGCATTGCTAATCTGGCACCTACAAAGCAATACTTGGCTTCCCCCAAGTAGAACATAGGCCCCGCCACTATCCCGGAGTGACAGACCACCAAATCACAGCCAATGCTTCTGAGATCACATGGCACAAAATGTGGCCCAGAGCCGAGCCCACCTGGAAACAGTCCTATGGGCGCCAGGTAATGACATCATGTAGCAACATCCAGCTTCCTCTCCCTAGCAATGACTAACCACCTTGTGATTTCTTCAGCCTAGGAAGATGACTTGCTTTATAACCAGGTGGAAACACTTTACACTGTAACTAAATGTCTATGAAGTATTTTCCCATGCCTCATCTCATTCGATTCTCAGAGAAGTCCTGGAGTAGGTAGATAGGAGACTCAGTGGAATCCTATTTTCTTTTCACTAGCTGGAAAATGGAGATTTACAAAACTTAGAAATTTATTTTTAATGTTTCTTTTTAAATTTTACTTTATTGCTTGAAGTATTACACATAGTAGTACATATATCTCTTTTTTTCCCCACATAGACCTACCACCAGCCTCCCCTACTCCCTGTCACATGCCCTCATCCCACTACACCAGTGTCTTGTGTCCACTGGCTGTGCTTATATGAATGCATACAAGTTGATCTCTTTCCTCCACTGCCTCAACACTCCCCAGTCTTCCTGCTATAATTTGACAGTCTATTTGGTGCTTTATTGCCTCTGTATCTATCTTTTTATTTATAAAGTTATAATGTCCTTTATTTTCCATAAATGCGATCATGTGGTACTTTTTCTTTCATTACCTTGCTTATTTCACTTAACATAATGTTCTCCAGGTCCATCCATGCTGCTGCAAATGGTAAGAATTCCTTCTTTTTTATAGCAGTGTAGTATTCCATTGTGTAGATGTACCATAGTTTTGGTTTACACTTCTATGATAGAGAAAGGGCAAATAGCAAAGTTAAAATATTTCTTCTAAATAATTTCCTTTCATTAATTCATCCACTGGGTCACTGGTTTTATATAAAAATGTTTGCTATGACATTTCCTGCTGCTCTTGGATGACACATCTTCATTGCATCTACTCTGGAGTAGCTTAACGTCCTTAACAGGAGGTAGGTACCATTTTTTTAATGAGCCTGAGTTTTAGTGTTAGCTCTAAGTCCCCCTTCTTATTCAGCAATGAATACTTGACACTCTGTGACAATGACAATGCAAGAGGTTGATGAATGGAAATGGAATGGCCTTGCTAATGTAGGTAGGACCAGCATGGCTTCTGTAGGTCAGACACAATCTAGGTGAGCTAATGACTTCTGGAAGCCATTTTCTAGGCTATGATTTTGTGTCTATTTCTTAGGATGTTTTTCCCAAGGGGAGAGAGAACACAGATCTGTAACAGCTGTCTGGCCATCTGAAGAACCCAGCTGGGAGACTATTGGCAGACCAGCACATTGTTCCATTCAGGGTTCTGGTTCCTTAGCATTCCTAAGTCTAAGAGAAAGGACTCCAACCAGACCAGTTATGCCTGGTTCTAAAGACTGTATTCCAACATGGCTGTGGCAAAAAGTCTATTTTATTCTAGTCTAGCATATTTCCTACATTTAACAAAATTCTTTTCAGAATGCAACACCCATAACAACAATGACAGAAAACTCCAAAACACACAAAGCAAAACAAACCAAAAAAAACAATCATGAGTTTTGTATATTGAGCTGGTCAATGGGGATGAGGTTAGCTGATGAATTGAACTTGTATATTACAAAACTAATTCTGTTTTAGGATAAGCTTATTCATTTTTTGAATTGCCTAGACTATCACTGAAGAATTTTAATACTGTGCTTTCTCATTAAGATCTCATAGATCAAACTATTCGGAGTTCTGTTTTCTGGAACTATTTAAATTATGGTTTGCATTGTCTATTTGTATCATGGCTGACCAAGGATAGTAGAAATGGCTTAGGATTTAGCAACAGTGCTTGAAAAACCAAGAACAATGTTAGAGTTGGAGATCCAGGCAAATTATGGTTAGGAAAATCAGGGCAGTCATCACAGACATCCAGGGTTATCCAGAAATTCAAGATAAATCAATGAGTTCAAAGACATCAATCAAAATACCTGTGAATAATGACTTCAGAGGTCATGTTGACCAGGAGGCTGGAAAATAGGTAGACTAAGAGCAAATACATAAAAGGTATGTAACAAAGCAAGCCTATTGGTCATGGCTGGCTGACGACTGAAGGGAAAGCAAAGCAGACCAGACCCTGCACCGTCTCCCAGGAGATTATATTCTTCCCATTAGGGCAGAGGCAAGTTTCCAGTGGGACACAAGTGACATGCGGGTGGAAGCAGGTGAATAGAGACCTGCCACAGTGCAAATGTGTGGAGGAAGAGAAGGTATGGTCCTGTCAGGTTACTCTGATCAGCCACCAAAATTCCTTCTACCATCAATTGCTGCAAATATGACAGTGGCCCCATCCTATCTAATAAAAAGGTAATATGTAAATTAACCATCACTCCATCGCAAACGATGGCGGTGCCCATAGCTACAAGATGGCAGTGCCCAGTCCTCTCAGCCCTGCCAGAGTCCCCCAGTCCTGGGGGTGGGGCAGCCACTGAGAATGGGCAGCATGAGCAGCCTGATGGAATGCTTGCCTTGTCGCCATGGTGATGAGGCAAGTGTTCTACCCTGGCCATGGAGGGCCTTTGGACAGTGGGCATGGAACAGCCGGTGGGGTCAGGGGGAGAGAAATGCTTGTGTCATCGCCTTGGGGACAGGGCAAGTACTCTGTGCCTGGCTGCGAATGGGCCTCTGGGCTGCAAAGAGCCTCTGGGCAGAGGCGTGGAGTGACCAGGCCTTGCAGAGAGCTACTGGCACACGGATTTGTGTGCAGGGCTACTAGAAAGATTATAATGAAGCTGAAGTGTTTCTGTTTCCTAGTGACATCCTAGCTGCCATAATACTGTTACAATGTGCTTCTGTTTTAAGCTAAGTGTTAGCTTAAAAGAGTTGAAAAGTTAAAAAATATTTTAAAAGATTATAAAGTTAAAAAGTTGTAGTAAGCTAAGGTTAATTTGCTATTAAAAAAATACAGGGTGTACCAAAAAATGTATATACACTGTAAGACCTGATAGCTCAATTTTGAAAATGAAATGTATTTTAATAAACACTGCCTTTATAATAATTCAAAGTGTGTGTATACATTATTTGAGGATACCTTATATATTTTAAAATAAATTTAGTGTAGCTTAATTGTACACTGTTTTTTAAGGCTACACTAGTGTACAGTAATACCACTCACTGACTCAGAACAACTTTCAGTCTTGTAAACTCCATTGATGGGAAGTGTCCTATACAAGTGTACCTTTTCTGTGGTTAGGTATGTTTAGATAAATACCACTATATTACAATTGCCTGCAATATTCCATATAGTAACATCCTGCACAGGTTTGTAGTGTAAAAGTAATAGGCTTACCTGATAGTCTAGATGTATGCTTAATTAAGTAAGTTTTGAGTAAGTACCTGCGGTCTATCGTGCTCAAACAAATTGCCTAATGCCACAATTGCCTAAGGATGCATTTTTCAGAATGGATTCTTGTGGTTAAGAGATGCATGACTATATGTGGATCTCTTCTAAGTCCTGTCAATTTCTGACAGACAGTAATCAACCTATATAAGTGAAACATTTACTTAATCCAAGACTCACTGTGTGCTTGAATATGCATGAGGTCCTTTTTTATTGTTATCTTCACTAAAAAATATTTTCCCATTGATATTTTAATTTTTAGAGAGAGTGGAAGGGATGGAGGGTGGCGGAAGAGAAGGAGAGAGAAACATGGATATGAGACACATACATTGGTTGCCTCCTGTACTTGCCCCAAGTAGGGCCAGGGATAGAGCCTGCAATCCAGAAATGTACCCCTGACTGGAAATTGAACCTGCAACCCTTCGGAGTCAGGACCAATGCCCTAACCACTTAGTGAGTAACATCAGCCAGGGCCCCATGAGGTCCTTTTGCACAATTGGCAACCCAAAAATAGAGGGCTAGGGGGGCCATGGAAATAAACTAAGGACAGAAATTGAACTCCCTTTAAAGTCTTAAGAGGAAAAATATAACTATACCTACCTAGGCCATGAAGGCATCTGAAAATCTATAGGAAAAATCAGCTTAAGACTTTATTGCTTGATTTGTCATGAAAAGCAGAATGTGATGAATTTTTTATTTAAAAAAAAGTCTGTATGTGGTACAATTTGAGGTAAATTTCCATTAGAGGAGAAGGAAATTGGATCAGGGTGTTGGTTATTTCCCCCTTGAAACAAAGATGATGATTTAACATTCTCCTTTGAGGAGCTAAGTGCCTTCTGTTGGTGTCTCTTAATAAACCTGGGACAATGGCTTCATTTTAGCACAGCTGGGGCCAGACTTGTGTTAATTAAGCACCAGTAACTGGCAGGTCTTCAATCCCCTTCCTGGGTTTGACCACAATAACGGCTGAGGCACTCCGTCAAGGGAGCACCCCTCCTACTCTACACAAATCAGGATGGATTTCAAAATGTGAAGCCAGAGCAGCCCAGGGGGCAGGCGTTAAGTGTGTATTTACATTCTAGGTCAGGAATTAAGTGTATATTTACATTCCAGGCCCAGGTCCTGTGTGACACATGGAAGCATTTACCTATCAGGTTTCACATCCTCACAACCTTCTGGGTTTCAGATACTGATTTAAAATATATATATATATATATTTGATTATTTACAGAGAGGAAGGGAGAGGGATAGAGAGTGAGAAACATTGATGAGAAACATTGATCAGCTGCCTCTTGCACACCTCCTACTGGGGATATACCCACAATCGAGGACATGCTCTTGACTGGAATTGAATCTGGGGCCCTTCAGTCTGCAGGCCAACACTCTATCCACTGAGCTAAACTGGTTAGGGTCACATATTGATTTTTAAAAATTGTGGTAAGAGAGACATAACATACAATGTGCCATTCACATTATTGTGCAACTGTCTACCCATCCAGTTTCAAAATGCAAGATTGAAACCTTATGTCAATTAAATAGCTTTTCCAGCCTCAGTAATACCACTCTACTTTCCATCTATGAGTCCATGAATTAGACTAATTTAGGTGACTCATGTAAGTGGAATCATCCAGTATTTGTCTTCAAGGCTCATCTATGTTATAGCATGTGTCAGAATATGCTTCTTTTTAAACGCTGCATAATATTTCATCTTATGTTTGTCCCTCTATCCTTTGACGGACAGTTGGGTTGTTTCCACCTTCTGGTTGCAATGAACGTGGACGTAGAAATAACTGTGCAAGTCTCTGCTTTCCTTTCCCAGAACCGGAATCACTGGGTCACATGGTAATTTCAGTTTTTGAGGAAATGCCATGGCATTGGATACTAATATTGTCACCTACTGCTTCTGCTCTGTTAGTCCTGGGCCTCCCCTGAGGCAGGCTGGGCCTTTGCCCCCAAATAGACACTCAGTACTGACACTTAACATTTGTTTGCCCCAATGCGTCCTGCTCGGTGGCCCTGGGTGAATGATGCTCCTTAGCGTGCATGAGCCTCAGAGGCCCCTGCCCTTTACAATATCTCCTTAACCTGTGTTCTCATTCCTAGCCCAGATCTGAGTCCAGCTCTGATGTCCAGCTCACACACTTGGGGCCAAGGCACCCTTTTTGGCCCTCCTCTGGCCACTCTGCTGGTCATGACTGTGGGCTTCAGGGTAAGGCAGGCTGGTTCCTCTGCTGAGGGCCAGTGGCAAGGGAGGGAGATTGGGCATGAGTGGTGCCACTGAGGCTGAGACTGTGGCCCCATTTAAATTACCCTGAACATAGGCTAGTGGTGTGAGTTAGGGCCAGGCACCAGGATGTGGAACACCACCGGAGAGGGATTAGGTTTCTTTCTCACCTAAAGAAGGGCTCCCTCCTGGAAGCAGGGTTAGCAAGAGGGGAGCAGGGTGTCAGGATAGCAGCACTAGCAGCTCCAGCCTCCATTGGAAAGCAGAACCAGAGCAGGGTCAAGGGCACTAGCCCGCTGACTTGGCCTGGGCTAGGAGGAAACAACCAAAACTGGGACATATGGGTCCCTTGCATCCTGTCAGCCATTGGCCAACATCTCTGCTTCCTGGACTATGCTGGACCCGATGGGTGCAGAGTTGGAGGTGTTAACACTTGTCACACCTTTAGCTGGACAGGGCTAGCCAGGAGGGATCTGACACCTGCCAGATGACTCTAAATGAGGTTCCTCCCACCCCCATTGTGCCTAATGATGACAGTGATACCACTAGGCTTTTGGCATCTCCATTGCCTGGAAAGGCAAATTTGCAGAACTCCCTGTATCCCCCTCCCCCTATCCTCGGGCCCTGTACTAAGAGCTGCCAGCTCCATTTCCCAGGTATCAGCAACCCTCCCCCACTTGGTCCATCCTTTCCCATGAACCAATGGTGATCAACCCTGGCTGCCTATCTGGGAAGCTTTTACAAAATGCTTTCACTGGAGGCCACCTCTAGGGACTGAAAGTTTATGTCTGGGGAAGGAGTTGGTATTATAATTTTTAACAAGCAGCCTAGGGGTTCTAACGTTCAGCCAAGAAAAAGAGCCATTGCCACCATCTGGCACTGAGGTAACTGTCCTGCAGATGAGCTCATGTAACTGGATATGATGCCTAAGAGTCCAGATCAGAGGTTCTCATGGGCCAGCCTGCATCAGAATCCCTGGAGTGTAAGGCCCAGCATTGGCATTTCTCACATGTTCTCAGGTGAGGCTGACAATCTGGCCAAGCAACCACACTGAGAACCTCTGACCTAGGCCCAGGACACCCCTTAGTTCTTGCATTTAGGGTCCCTGATAGAAATGGAAGTGAATACACTCCCTGTATTCACTGTTCAGTTTCATTCTTTGACACCCTCATCTCAAGAGTAACATGGAAGAAACACTCCAACAGGGCAGCCAACCCTTTCTCCTTATGCAGAATGGAAAGGTGCACTTAAGACCTTCCACCCAACACTTCCTTGCTCCCTCACCAAAAAAAATTAGTTAAAAGAAACATTTTTATTAAAAGGAATTGAATTTTTCTTCCCACCAAGAGGGCCTAATTATTGATTTGAAAAGCCTAAATGTAAGCAACATACACATATTTCCAAATTAAAATGGTTTCTTAGGATGTGACAGTTTAGTGGCTGGAGTCCTCCAAAGGCAGCAATCAAGCAGCCACACTGAGACCCTGAATCACTCACCCCATTGTCCCCGTGGCCCAGAGGCCAGAACATTCAGAGGCTACAATCTGCCCTTCAACAAAGAGCATTTAGACTCTTGTTTTGGAAATGAGTGACTCATCTTTGGGTTATTTTCTTGTCTATCTCCTTTCTCTCTCCCCTCTTCCCCATCCTAGGAAACTGCAGGCAACACACGTACTCTTCTTTATGTCAATGCACAAAAACCACAAATGTTGTTGATCTCAGAACCTGACTTACTGTTATTAAGGAGGACATGCTACAATTTAAGGGAGCAAGATTTCTAAGCAAAGCAGAAAGTCCAATGATTTCAGAGTTTGCTTCCCACCTACAATTAACTAGGTCACAGCTGCAAGAGAAGAGAAAAAACAAATTTAAATGTCTCCAAGGCAGGAGCACTGGGTATCATCTGTGGCAAAAAACACAAACACTCAATATTTTTTTAAAGGAGGAGCTCTAACTCTTACAGAAATAAATAAATTTGAGATATAACAGAAGATGAAAAAAATATGATCAAACAACAGACATAGTGTCTCAGGCCTACTTATTTTACTTAATATTCGTTCAAAACAGAGGGAAATGGAAATGACCATCTTCATAATTAAAGGCCACGAGCTGCCTTTAATTCACTCAGAGGTCTTCTCTAGGATTATTCACAACACATAAAGATTCCCACTTGCTCATACAAAGGGCCCAGATTTCTTAAGGCCCAGGACTGTTTCAGGTCTTTAGGACTTCCCAATTTGACAAATGTAAAAGACTCATAGTGGATTCTTTGACCTTCATAGGCCATCAAGGAGGGAGAGGCTATTTCAGAGTGGGTTATATTTTTAATATCCACAGTATCCAAAGAAAGCATGCTTTTCAGAAGGAAGATGTCAATGTGCTACATTCCTTTCTCTCTTATGACCCCCTGCACCAAAGGGATTTCATTTTTCATTAAGTGGCCTGGATTTTCACACTGATCTTGCCCAAATGTTTGTAAAAAGTAAGCACGGTAAAGATGATATATAGATGATGATAGAGATATAGAGGTAGGTAAATAGATATAGATGGTATAGATATATAGATACACAGAGATTTAGATACAGACAAAGGTAGATAGAAAAATAAAAATCCAGAGATCCATATAGGTGTATGATATGTAGATGATAGAAAATATCGGAAACAAAGATGAGAAGAACAATAATCTCTGTCCATGTGACAGTTAGGACCCTTAGAGCCTTGCTGATCAGAGACCTCATGGACCGTAGCATCAGTATGACCTAGAGATGGTCAGAAATGTAGACTCTCAGCCCTGCCCTGGACCTGCTGGATTCAAGACTGCATTTGACAAGATCCCCAGGTGTCCCTGTGTACATTGACATTCGTGATGCGTGTCTTTATAACATAACAGCCTGGAACAGTGATTGATGATGAACAAATGATTTTAAAGTAAGACTATGTGCAGGAAGAGAGCTCAGAAGTTCCTAGAAGGAACCAGGAGGAGGAACCAGAGAGAGCAGGGAGACAGGAGAGGAAGGCAGCACAAATGATGGAGAAAGGGCAGTGGCCCTCTGATTAGAACTCCAGACACTCAGTACAATTTGAATTTCAGACAAACATGAGACATATTTTTATTAAAGAACTAGTTGTTGTTTATTTAAAATTCAAATTTATTTGGGCATCCTGTGTTTTCATTTACTGAATCTGGCAACCCTAGTTCTTTTCTCAAGGGTACTTGCCTCAACAGTAAAGGCCCCCAGGGCCTTCCTCCAGTTTAGAGTAAAGTTAACTTCCCTCTGGAGAGTAAAGTGAAGCACAGTGCCCTGCACAGACAGGAGCTCACTGAATAAGTGACTTTACATTGTTAGCTATCAGGACAAGGTCTCCTGGGTCTCAACAACTTCTTATCTGTCTGAATTTGCTCCTGGTCATTTTCCTGGGACCTTCGATCAATCTGGAGAGGAAATTGGAGGGAGAAAAGGACGCAGTTTTCCCCTCTTTCGGGGGCCCTTGTCTGGCATGTCCATGGGTCAGTGCATCTCCTTCCTCCCGCCCCCTGAAGGTTCTGTCTGCAAATAAGCTGGGGGAGAGGGGAGAAAAACTAGATATTTTCTCCTTGACCTACATGACCTGATTAATTCATTCCCAGATGGAAGGAAGCACATGCAAACCTTCCTTTGCCAAAACTTCTTGGCCTTCCGTCTTAGTGACGGGGAGGGAACAAGCTCCTGCTTCCTTGACCTTAGCTGAGCTAAGGGAGGTAAGGGAGTTGCGATAGCCGGGCAAGGGGACATGCCTAGGGCAGTGATATCTCCCATCTCAAGGTCAGGAATTCTCAGAAAGCCCCTAAGTACAGGAGTAGGCATTTGAGAATGTGTGATTTCTTCCTCTTGGTATAAACCTGACATACATCAAGCCTCCTTGACTGCCAGCTTTTGTTCCCATCTTTCTTTTCATGAATTCCAAGATCAGAGACTAGATTCCAGCAATGGTCTGTCCTTAAACATTAAACAAATAAAATAAGAAAACCAAGATATCTGGGAGGAGGTGGGGTTCCAAGTTCCCTCAGAGGAGACACTGGAGCCAGCTTCCATGGTGGGTGTCAAGCCAGAGTCCCTAGTGGAATTGGATGATTACCCTGAAACTGCACTCTGAATGCTGTGGCGTTCCTGGCTTCACCCTCCTCTTGGCACCGACCCATAGCCTGCAGCAGCAGCTCTTTCCCAGGAAGCTATTGTTATTTGTGCACTGATAGTTTATAACAGAGCACACTGACAGCAGCTTTTAGAAAGGAAAAGAAAAAGAGCTGCAGGTGAAAGGGACAAAGCACAGGCTTTCAGCATTCCGTGGGCCCTCTTCTCAGGCAACTCTGTCTGCAGCAGCGAGTTAGGGCTCCAAGGGATGGAAGAGTTGCCCCTGGGCACTGTGCAGCTTTATGGAAGGTGGCTTCAAACTCCACGGGTCAGAATGAGACTATGCACCGCTGACCTCCCCTGGGGATCCTCTTCTGTAGTGTAGTCTCTGATCCGCCCAGGAATACATTTCTGCTGCACTGTGTCGTGGGGAACACACGGCACGCACAATGGGGTGAATGCAGTAGCTCTGTGTTATCAGCATCGTCTGTTCCAGGTACATTCATTCTCGTCTGGGAAAAAGCGCTGCCTTGTTCAGAGCATGATGTTCCCATGTCTCAGCTTACGGGGAAGCATTTCTGATATACCTGTTGGAGCATTAGTTCTGCTGAGAGACGGGGGTCGCACCCTTTGTTCTATGTTTTTACTCTCAGTGAACTGTTCCCGTTGTGTTGTGTTGGTTTCCCTACAGAAACTAACACAAGTAGGAGAGAAGGTAGTAGGATGTCATGCTGCTTGGCAGGGGTGCAAAGTATATGCATGTAAATACACACTTGGATAATAAAGATAAACTAGGAAGTTAAGGATACCATAACATAGAAAAAAGAAAAGAACTACTTTAAAGGATGAGATGAATGCAAAAAGATTATCTAGAGTGAGCCAGCTGGACCCCAAGTGTAGCTTTGAGTTTTCTCACAATAAAGGTTTTAAAAAAGTACACATATTGAACCACATTTTTTTTATCAATTTCTAAAAAAAATTAACAGGGAGAAATTTATATAAGGGATATTGAAAGAAAAAAAACACACACAAGGAACAATATCTTTAACTGTAATTTTTAAAAAGCCTCAGAAGTATTTTAAGGATGTTTCTTTTTCCCAGACACCCTTGCAGCTATGTAAGTGGTTCATGTGACTCCTCAAGACTCTCCCTTCTACCTTCTGCTTTGAATCTACTTTTCTAATGTCTTTGGTCTCCATCTGGATGTTTCATTCCAGATTTTTCCAGCTCCATCTAACACTTTCAGACTCAGGACCCATCCACCTGGCTGTGGGGCTTGTTTTAGCAATCCTGACACCAGCCATCTCCAACATCTTGTCTCGGTTTCATATTCTGAAAATCCTGACCACCCACTCCATGTCCTGCCCAAGATCTGGGTCACTTGACCCCAGTTGGGCAAAGAATAGGTTGCTGCATGTCTAGAAAAAGATATTAAACATCATCCCTCTATAAAGATGAATGAAATCTTAACTCAATAAAATATTCTCAGCATGGAGTTGAGAAAAAAATGCAGCCAGTATATTGATATTTGATTATTTAACTTCAGACGGGCATAGTATAAAAGGGGCAGAATAATGGATCAAGAACATATCCATTGATTTGCTTTTTCCTCATGTCAGATGTCCCTGGGAGGTCTTTGACTAAGTACTGGAAGGCAGTAAAGTCAGTTGCCTTTTCCTGAAAGAGGCATAAGTGGATATATTCTGAGATTAAAAGTAGAGACACATGTCTGTGTGGCTCTTCCAGGTAAGGGCCGCGAAGCAGAGGAGGGCGCTGAGAGGTGTGACTTGTGCCCAGGTGGAGCACCATTTCACCTGACAGTCTGGAGAGAGCAGGAGCTCCTATGAATAGAAACAAAGTTTTCATCAGAAAAAGAGCTGTGAATCCCTTCAAGTTCTTGCTCAAGGACTTGGCTGAGACTCCAGAATTCCCCTCCATCGAGTGAGAAGGAGATGATTTAGAATGAAAAGAATTTAGTTCAGCTGTTACCAGCCAACCACCTTGACCATAAACGAATGTCAGTTTGGCTCTCCTGCTGCCTCTGGCTTTGAAAAGGATCACATGCTGCCAGTTTGTAAATCTGCGTTACAGCAAACTAGACTTCTAGGTGCTGGAGTAATTGCTTCATTAGATGGAATTGTTCACTATGGTCCACTTTAACAGTGGAGAACACCTGCCCAGAAAAAAACAGTATGGTTGATGCTCAGCTGCTCTGTCAGGTGAAGATTAGACTATAGGTTCAGTAGCTTTTTAAGTTCTACTCCTCTTGCTAGGTAATGAAACCATGCTCTAAGCAAAAAGGATGCTGTCGTCCTATTTCCTATAGCTGGAAGGCATGCATTCAATTCATTTAAATGTAATTTAGATTTTGCATGTGATCTGTCAAAAAATATTTTTAAAAATTCTGATTTAGCAGTAGAATGGTGATGCCAGTTGGAAGGCCTGAGAATCTATTCAAAATTAGTATAGAGATATCTCCTCATGAAATTTAAACTTGGAGAGGAATCTACAATAAAGGTATTTGTGGTGGGATGGCACTTATTTAATTGTAGAAGTTGAAAATGGCATCTTGTGGGCCAAATATGGGCTGTACATGTGCTCTGTTTGCTATGCAATGTTTTTCTCTAAGCTTGGAATAAAAGCCAGCATACAGATATTGAGATATTTCAACTCTCCCATATATATATATATATATATATATATATATATATATATAGTTACTAGATGCCTGGTGCATGAAAATTCATGCACTTGGGGGTGGTGCCTCAGCCCAACCTGTGCCCTCTCACAGTCTGGGAGCCTTGGGGGATGTCCACCTGCTGGCTTAGGCCCGACCCCCTGGGGGATCAGGCCTAAACTGGCAGTCAGATATCCTTAGCACTGTGGAGGAGGCTGGAGAGGCTCCTGCTACCACCGCTGTGCTCACAGCCATCAGCCCAGCTTGTGACTGAGCGGAGCTCCCCTGTGGGAGTGCACTGATCACTAGGGAGCAGCTCTTGCATTGATCTTCTGCACCCTGGTGGTCAGTATGCGTCATAGTGACCAGTCATTCCTGGTCATTCTGCTGTTAGGGTCAATTGGCATATTACTCTTTTATTATATAGGACTAGAGGCCTGGTGCACAAATTTTTGCCCTGAGGTAGGAGTTGTCCCTCAGCCTGGCCTGCACCCCCTCATAGTGGGAGCCCCACGATTGATCACCTTACAGAGGGAGGCCCTGCCTACCTGCTGTAGCCTGCTGAGAGCCTGGGCCTCTCTCTTTGGGGCAATTGTGGAACCTCCTGATTGATCGCCCCACCAGCTAATGGCCTGAGTCTCCCTCTGCAAGACAATCATAGGGCAATGGCCAGAGCCTTGACCAATCACATTGCACCTGCCTTGGCTGGCCTGGAGCCAGTGGGTGTCATAGCATGGTTGTCCAGATGATCATTCTGGTGTTTGGTTATTCAGTTGATTTGCATCTTAATAGATGAAAAAACTGAACAATGATTTTCTTTGGAAAGTAAAAGTTTCCAGGAACACCAGCCTATTTCCTGGTGGCAGGGCTGGGAGTGGCTGGGATCAGCTGTTTGGGCACAGGTGCTCCAGTCTGCAATGTGCCTCTTTCCTCACTGTCCTACACGTATTTGGCCTGCCTTGCTTTTAAATGCATCTGAATTATAATACCTCTATGGGGCCTATGTCACAGGATAAATGGAATGGACTAAGATGAAGGATTAGGTCCTCAGGGTACTATAGGAGATAGAAGATTTGAAGAAATTGGTTGTTTCTGATTGGTAGGTCTCAGAAGGAGCAAGAAAAAGTCTTGCCCTGCCAAGACCCTATTCTAATTTACATGACACATGTTTTTCTCATGCCATCATAAGGCCGCTTAACTGAAGGAAAAATGAAGTTGCAGTATCCCAAAGATACTTTTGTTTGCTGTTAGGCATGTTGATCTACTATTATGCAGAGAGGACTACAGAACACATGTTCAGGGATTATCCTATAGGATAAAGAGGTAATATGCAAATTGACCCTCACACCTCTGCACAAGATGGCCTCCCCCATGTGGTCAAAGATGGCTGCCACAAGATGGCCAGCAAGGGAGGGTGGTTGTGGGCAATCATGCCAGTAGGAGAAGGCAGTTGGGGGGGGGGGGTGGGGAACCAGGCCTACAGGAGAGGATAGTTGGGGGTGACCAGGTTGGCAGGGGAGGGCAGTTGGGAGCAATCTGGGTGGCAGTGGAGCAGTTAGGCATCTATCAGGTTGGCAGGGGAGTGGTTATGGGGTGATCAGGCTGGCAGGCAGGTAAGTGGTTGGAAGCCAGCAGTCCTGGATTATGAGAGGGATGTCCAACTGCTGGCAATCAGACATCCCCCCAGGGGTCCCAGATTGAAGAGGGTGCAGGCTGGGCTGAGGGATTTTGTGCACTGGGCCTCTAGTACTAGAAATTAAAAGAAAACGAAGATGATCTGCGAATGGCTTCTGTGGCTGAACTAAATGCCACAGGATATGGGTATTGCCCCCAGAAGTGATGTTGAATGGAAGGGAGGTGTCCCTCAGCCCAGCCTGTGCCCTCTCACAGTCCAGGAGGATTTTTTCCAGAGGATTTTTTCTTTCTTTGATAGTTCATCTCCCTACATGCTCTGCTACTTGAAAACCCAGAACTGGGGCCCAACAGAATGAGGGGGTTCCCTCTCCTCTCCCTCCCCTTAAGTACTAAGTTGACATCTTAATGAGAAGAGTTCCAGAACCCCTATATGTGCCCACACTGTTGCCCACCTGATAGATCTGGAAGTACAAATGCAAGGGTCCAGAACTTTCTCTGGACACTGGTGGCTAAACTTATTCACACCCAGCCATACTAGTTCTGCTGCCATGATGTAAATCTCACCACCAGGGCCTGTTCCAGGCTACCCACGCATTGTTACTGAGTGCAAGTTGGGAAGGGACGCACATGGTCAATTCTTGAGCCTGGAGAAGTTGGATCCAGCGTCCCCAGTAATGCCCACATTCATATCTCCAGTCCAGGCCTCTCATCTAAACACAAAACTTACATTTTTAACGTCCTCCATTTGAATTTTTCATCATCATCCCAAGTTTAACATATCTAAACATAGCTCTTACTCCCCCCTGGCCCCAGCATCATCACCATCCTTCTCTCTCTACAGCATTCCCATCTTAGTAAGTGCCCACCCTCTCTGCAACTGCTCAGGAGTCATTCTTGACTCCTCTCTTCCCCCCTCTCTCCTCACCCAACCCACCACCCAATCCTGTCAATCTTTCTTCTCTCCACTCATTTCCTACCACCTTCAGAGTATCATCTTGTCTACACTATCATCATTTTTCATTCTGATTCTGATACTAATGACCTCATGAGCCACCCTGCTTTCACCCATTTCTCTGTCAGCTTAGTGACCACAGTGACCCCGTTAAAAAATGTCAACTAATATCATCCTTTTGCTCCCAAACCACTGGTCTTCTTCTGTCTTACTCAGAGTAATACCCCCAAGTCTTTATTATTGTCTACACATCTGGAATCCTAACACTTCTCTGCCTGCCACTCCTCACCACATGCCCCATGCCTTTCTCACGGCCCAGCTCTGGCTGCCCCTTTGCTGTTCCTCATATCCCTCAAGTGTGCTCTAGCATCACACCTTTTGTACTTGCAGATTCCTCCATTTGGAGAGTTCTTTCTGCAGAAGACTACTTGGCTTATTCCCTTATCCATCAGGTCTTTCCTCAAACATCACCTTAATAGACAGCCACCTTATAAAAAGTGTGGCACACTCATTTCCCCTCACTCCTTTTTTCCTGCTGTATTTTTCTTTAGAGACCTTATCATCTCTTAACATGGAAGCAGACACTCAATTCTACTGTATTTCTTGGGCCTAGAACACTGCCTGCATGTAGTAGGTACTAAAAAAAGTAATTAAAAATAGCAGAATTAATAAGTAGGGTATTGGGTTCCAGATATTACATTCCCGTGGTATTTATTTTGTTTGATTGAAGTCAAAACCACATTTTCCAGAAATAATCAATATACTTGCAAGCCTTATTGGTTTTCCCTATTAATGTTCCAATGGAAAGACTGAAATGATGACTTGAAAGTAGTCTATCCATGTGGAAATGAGACGCTGACATTTTTGAGAAAAGTTAGTGAGTAGTGGAGGAAATTATCAGAAGCATATTTGTAGACTATCTCAACATATCCACAGATTCTGATTGGGAAGGGAAAAGGCTGCCCATGCACTCAAAAGTGTCAATTATGTAGTTGGATTTCAAAAAATTTTCATGATCAAGTTCTCTGCAAAGAACTAGTGTCCTCACATCATAAGATAGATAAATGTTAAAGAACTATGTTGTGCACTTGAATCTAATCTAACATTGTATGCTAACTTTACTTTAATGAAAAATATAAATTAAAAAGAAGAAATACTAGCATCCTAGCATCCTTAAAATAAGTCACTTTATTAAGACTGATCATGACCCAAATATTCATCTAAACAAGAAAAGCAGATACTTGGCAACCCTACCCTTTGGGTGATAGTTCTGTTTGATTAAAGGTTTGAGTTTATGACCATAAAGCCCTTCTTTTATATTCACCCACTCACATCCACTCAATAAATATCTATTCCCCCTATATATATGCCAGGCACTGTTCTAGGCTCTGGGGTGGAGTAAAAAACTGACCACATTCTTTGAAGCAGTCAGTTATTAAGTGACTTAAAAAGAATAAAAAAATCCACAGATGTGGTCCATCCACTCTCAGATTAGAAAACAAAGATCTACAGCCATAGTTACTTCTATATTGTTTCTTACACATAAAATAATATTGTTCTCAGAGGCCCATTGATGAAGCAATCCAAGTAAAAGAGGATTGCTTTCAACTATGTGTTCAAAGAAACTCTTATGTTACACAGGTGGATAGTATTCATTCTGCTAGAACAATTTATTAGAGATATGATTTCAAAACACCTATAGAAAGTATTCTGAGAATACACAGTTGGTTTTGTGAACACAGCTGCAAGATGGCTGGTTGAGAAACCCAGAGAGGGCTTTGTCCACAATCTAATAGAGAAGAACTATTCCGGAGCTGGGTTAGGTGTTTCTGTTCTCAAATTATCTGGAAGTCCTGCACCACACTAGCTGCTCTCACTTCAGAAGGCTGAGTTTCATTACCTAGAAAGTGGCCTCAAAGTGTTGATTATTGCATCGGATGTTCCAGGAATATGGACCCAACTTGAAATAAGCTTTAATATCTTCCCTCCTATTGGGAATATCATTTTGACTAAAAATCCAACACAATCAACTCATTTATTCCCTGTTCAAGTGAAGACACAAGAAAGAATAGGAACTAGTTAATCTCCTTTAGTGAGTGTGGTACCAGTGATCTTACCTTAGAGCCATGGTTCTCAATGTGGTTGCACATTAGAATCATCCAGGGCCTTGAAAACTTCTATGTGGGTCCCCTTTAGAGATTCCAATATACATTGGTCTGGCAGAGAGCAGGGCCTTGGGAATTTTTAAAGCTTCTCCAGTGCTTCTAATGTGAAACCAAGGTTGAGAAGCACTGCTTTAGGATGAGCTATGAACTATGACCTATGACACTAGGGATAGTACCAAGAAGGAGTCAGATCTTGGGAACAAGTACTCTAAATAGAGAAGCCACCACCTGGCTTCAAGGTCAGCTTGGCAGCCACCATCTAGTGCATTACTGCAACACTTTTGGGGGTCTTGACTGTTTGAAGAGTGATTTCCAGGCCTGCTTTCCACACCAGCATGAGGAATGAAAACTCTGGGCTAGCCCTGGCCCATTTTCTCAGTGGTTAGAGCATCGGCCTAAAGACTGAAAGGTCTTGGGTTCGATTCCAGGTCAAGGGCCCATACTTAGGTTGCAGGTTTGATCCCCCAGCACTGGTTGGGGCACATTCAGGAGGTAATCAATTGATGTGTCTCTCTCACATCAATGTCCCTGTCTTTTTCTCTCTCTTCTCCTCCTCTACCCCTTTCACTATCTTTGAAAATCAAAAGAAAATATATCCTGAGGTGAGGATTAAAAACAGAAAAACAACTCTAGGGTAGAACCAGTAGGAACAGCCTTTTCTACTACACAGTTTCATCCAGGCCAAGATGACAAGTTGCTAAACTTGACATAAACTGCTGTCAGAAACAAAATCAATGTTTCTGGGTCACCAAGCTGAGGTCAATTAAAATTGTTTGGGACAAAACAGCATGGACAAAATGGTCTCCAATGCAGCCTATGAAGCAGAGGCCCAGAGCCCTGACAGTCCATGTTCTTTCTTCTCCAGAAAGGTGTGTATTTATAGAAGAAAAAACCTCAGGCAGGATGAGGGGGTTGGATAATAATATGTGTGACTACACTGATCTGTCTGAACAGTTTCTTGGCTGTCTGCTTTCAAGAGTAATAAATACCCAGTAAAAGCAGTCTGCTGCATATGTGTTTGGTAAAATCCTACACTTCTCTGCATGATCACATTTAGAATGTAGGCACCACACACTTGACTAAAGGGACTCTGTTGTATTCTGAATTCTTAAGTTATGCAGCTTAGCAGCTGTGATAATGTAATGGTTTATAAAATAATAGACTGGCAATGCATCAACCTGGAGTAACACATCGAATAGTGAATAATGTGGGTGCAAGAGGTTTAATTTATACTGTGTTAAAAATATTGCTTCCAGAAATATCACACCACTTCAGTCTTTCCAGGACAAAAAACCCCTTTCACTTAAATATTCAAATAATTGTGGTAAAAGAGATGCTTTCTTGCTCTTTTTTTCCCCCAACAAAAATGTCAAATTTACATTAGTCTGAAGAGACCAATCATCTGAGTCTGGCCATTTGTTCACAAACTCACTTTGTGCCTCTATAAGATTTATGGTACCGTCCTAGAGTTCAGAATAAACAGGAGAGCATCTGGCTCCTCATTCTGTATTCACATGTTAGAGTGAAAACAAATTTTCTACCAGCAATAATGGGGTTTATAATAATTTAACATGAGAAGTGAGACTGCTTCTTAACATCTTAATTCTGATCCTGGGCCACTTTGTCAAGGTCACACATAAACAGTTAGGGACAGTGTGGCTGCAAACCTTTCCAACCCACCTTGCTGCTCCCTGTAACACCTAACATGTTTTCATTACTTACATTGCTGAATTAAAGCCCTATTGTATCGACTTAAAATAGTTTCATTTATATAAACCTGTATCCTAACCTCTCATATTTTACCAAAAATAGCACCTTATATTTCTTTCTTTTTAAAATTTTTTATTCTGCCTTGCCTGGCACTGTGGTGAACTGATGGAAGTCTGTGAAAACACATGAACAAGAACTAAGCCTGGCCTCCCAGCGTGAGAGAGGGTTTTTGTAATCATAACTTGACAAATATCTAGGTAGTATAGTTAAAAAGGTGCATTTCTCTTCTTTCTAGTTGATGTTCCACTTATTTATGCATTCATTGTTTGATATGTACCCTGACGGAGGAGTGAACCTTCAACCTTTGCAGGTCAGGACAACACTCTAACCAATTGAGCTACCCAGCCAGGACTCATTTCTTTTCTTTCAATTAAATTTCTAGGCAGTTGGAAAACAGAAACAATTGTTTTTTCCTGGACCCCTAAGGGCACACTGCTGTCAGAGCCCTAGAAATCATCAGTTATTCTCCTGGCTGTTAGCATCTCTGCCTTTGGTAAGTCTTCCATATTCTCTTTCATGTGAAGTTCTGGTGGCAAGTTGGCTATAACCAATTTCTCAAGGCCAGGCTGCAATATCAAAGCTTCACAGAGAGCAAAGGTGAGGGAACACAGGCTCAATAGCAGGACCTGACTTAGGCCCTGCTTTGTAATTGACTGAATGTCCTTAGACAGAAGATTACATCTCTCCATACCTTGGATTACATCTCTTCATACCAGCTCATAAAGGTAAAGGGTAAGTGAAGCAATGGATAACAAAGTGCGGTGTGGAAAGGTGTTATAGAAATGCGAGGTCTTGGCATCACTGAATAGCATGAGACAGTTTCAATGATTGTCATCCTCTCAGCTGCTGATGTAACTGAAAAAAGCTGCCATTGCTTTGAATTCTGGGAGCCCCTGGAATAGAGAGCTGGTCCTCAGACCCCGCTCTTAAAGTAGGTGCCGTTTCTCACCTTCCCTGCCCTCCTTTTATGTAAATACTAGAATCCCAGTGCACAAAATTCGTGCATGGGAGGCAGGGATGTCCCTCTGCCCAGCCTGCATCCTCTCCAATCTGGGGCCCCTCAAGGGATGTCCGACTGCCAATTTAGGCCCAATCCTAGTAGGACGATAGGGCCTAGACAGGCAGTTGGACATCCTTCTCATAATCCTGCACTGCTGGCTCCAAACTGCTCACCTGCCTGCCTTCCTGATTGCCCCTAACCATTTTTTCCTGCCAGCCTGATCACCCCAAACCATTACCCTGCTAGCTTAATTGATTTCTAACTGCTTCCCTGCCAGCCTGTTTGCCCCCAACTTCCCTCCTCTGCCGGCCTGGTCACCCCTAACTGCCCTCCCTTGCAGGCCTGGTCCCTCCCAACTGCCCTCTCCTGCTGGCCATCTTGTGGTGGCCATCTTGTGTCCACATGGGGGCAGGATCTTTTACCACATTGGGGTAGCCCTCTTGTGTGTTGGAGTGATGGTCAATCTGCAAATTACTCTTTTATTAGATAGGTTAGAAGCCTGGTGCATGGATGGGGGGCAGCTGGTTTGCCCTAAAGAGTGTCCCAGATCAGCATGGGGTGGTCTGGGTGAGGGGCCTATAGTGGTTTGCAGGCTGGCCACACACCTCAGTGACCCAAGTGGAGGCCCTGGTATCTAGGTTTTATTTTATCTTCTACAACTGAAACTATGTAGCATGGAGCAGAGGCAAGCCTTCTGCTTGCTCTGTGGCAACAGCCATTCTGTTTGGGTTTACTTAAATTCTATAATTGAAACTTTGTAGCCTAGAGTGGAGGCCTAGGCGCTAGGGCTGCAGAAGCTTGGTTTCCTCTATCACCCGGGCAACCCTAACCTCTTCTCTCTCCAGCTCTGTGGCTGCCGCCATTTCTTTTGGGATATATCTTCTATAAATGAAACTTTGTAGCATTGAGTGGAGGCCTAGGCTGGCAATGGCAGGCTGAAAGCTTGGCTTCCTCTGTTGCTGGGGAAACCCAAGCCTCTCTCCTGCTCTCAGTGGCTGCAACCTTCTTGGTTGGGGTTTATTTGCTCTTGATTGGCTGGTGGATGTGGCTTGTGGGCGTGGCTTGATCAGAGGTACAGTCAATTTGCATATTACTCTTTTATTAGATAGGAAATTGTCATAAAACCAGCAGTAGTATAAAACAACCAATTGTAATTGACATGACATCACGTATTCTAATTAGTCTCCTTCTCCCTTGTGGAGGGTGAGATGGAAGGCTCATCCCTGTGAGTGATGTCCCTGGCGGCCTAGGTCTGCTGCTATCCATCTACCAATGCACAATAATAGTATGTCTGATGCTCCAAGGATGGGCATGCTTTTCTTACGGGCCCAGAAGCTTTCAGACCAGACTCCTAAGGCCTGAGCAGTACTGGCATGTGCCTAAAGGTAGAAAACAGGTCTTTGTGTTTTGAATGTAAGTATGCACCAATGTATGCAACAACTGACAGGTTTTATATGTGACACTGTTCATATATTGTCAGTTTTTCTAAAATTGGTGAATAGTGAGTAACAGAAATAATAACTGCATACATCTTGATTTATTAAACAAACATCTAGCTGGAGATTGTAATGGTTAAACAGAGGTTACCAGGTTAGTATGATTTCTTATGCCTGAACACAGGATAATTATTTCATTAATATCGCCATGTGCTACAACTCCAGTGTGTGCGGTTCATGTTTCTGAGCAGGTATTTGTGGACAGAACATATTACATAGTATATTAATTACCATACAGGTCAAAACATTTTCTGAGCCTAAAATAACATTCAACATAAGCCTGAGAAATTTGTAACTTTCACAGTAACTGTTGCTCCTACACTCTAAGCTCCTGGCATATTAGGGAGCATGCAGTAGGCACTGAACACATGTGAATTGATGACACATGTGAGTTGAAGAAAGATGTTTCAAAGTAAAGATGTACACACTGTCAGAGCAGGAAGTGAATTTTTTTTTCATTATTACTCAAAGGGCAGAAAAAAATACAATTCATCAAAAGTCAAGAAATCAACCCTGCCTAGAAGTCCAGGGAGCTCTTCACATTTTAAAGTTCTAATTATGCTTTTGAAATTTACAAATCACTGAGTAGCAGTATACTAACCAGAAAAAAACACATAAAGTGTGATTCCCCTTTAAAAGATTTAGCAGGTTGCTATCTATCAAGACAGTGCTCGCCTTGTTGATCTCAGATTACACCTTAACTTAAGGCATAACCAATAGATACAAGACACTGGGGGAGGGGGGGGGCAGGTAAGGGCATGTGCTGGGGGGTGGGATAGGCCAGGGGGAGGTTAATGGGGGGAAAAAAGGAAACATATGTACTACTATTTGTGATACTTTAAAGAATAAAAACATATATATGTATATATATATATATATATATATATATACACATATATATTGAAAAAATAAAATAAAATGGGAAAACCTAAAAAAATAATAATAATTAAAAAAATAGACCACCACAGCTCACAGAGGGGGCCTGCCATGATTCAAATAGTAGCTTTGAATCATTGATGGGGTTCTGCGATCCACCAACAATACCCGCCCCCCGTGTGAGTGTAGACATTGTCCCCACACAAATGAGCCCACTGTTTTGAGGATAATAACCCCCAAACTACATCATCAGTCACCCCCAAACTACATCATCAGTCACTCCAGAGAAGAACAATCATTCATATTGTTTTATAGGATCTTCTCTGCTAGGGGCTACCATAAAGTGAGCATGCTTTCAGAAAATTAGCAGAGTAATATTGAGCTAAAATCCATAGTAGTAAAACACACACACACACCACCACCACCACCACCACCACCACCAACAAAAACCCCCAACAAAATGATAGCAAGGTATTTAAAACAATAACAACAGCAACAAAACACACAAGGGATTTTAGTCAACTGGGTGTACAATTTAAACCTTCAAGGCATTACAGCTCCTTAACGTCATCATCACCTCTTTTGAAGACACTGTCACCCGGGGAGGAAATTTGCAGCCTGCTGCACTAATGGATGTTTCATCAAACAGAAGAAAACAAGGTTTACAGTCCCCACTGCCCAGATGCTGTTCTCCACAAGCACACCATCTTCCATTTCCGTTACAGAGGCAGCCCCCACCCTAATCTTTTCCATTTTTCATCCATAAGGTGCCCCCCACATGCAAAGCTGACAAAAATTTGTTTCAAATTTCCCATCACTATCTATTAGGAAAACATTCTGTGTGACTTAGTATTCTACAGCCCCAGGAATTCAATTTTTTTTTTTCAGTAAACAGCACTAGCAGAGGGATGCTATGTACAATGAAATCAAACATCTCCCTTTCTTTGGCATAATTGCTGGGTGAAAACAAACAGCCCGCCACGTCGCTTACCCTCTCCACGCTGCGTCTTCTCAGCGATCCATAAGGAATTTTCAATAAAAGTCTTTGGGGTCTATTCGGAGCCACTGCAGCCTGAACCACCATGGTGTAGAGCTGTGCGTGAGTGTGAGTGTGTGTGCCTGTGCACGCGCGCAAGCGTTCTCAGCGAAGGGAGAGACAGAGGCTTCCTCTAAACAAAGTTACGGTCTCCTGGAGGTTTCCCAAATATCAAATAACGGAGAGAGTTTTTCTTTCGACCATATGAGTCAAGATGTGGTTTGCCGGGAGGTGGGGGGATGGGGAAGAAGAGAAAATAGCCCAAGTTCTGCAAGTTGAGTGTGCTCTCAGCAGCGCAGCTTTAGCTCCCTCCTGTCCGTCCCTGCGTGTCGGCCCCTCTGCGAGGCTGCGTGTCCCAGGAGTGGGCAGGCAGCGCTTGTGGGGGGGAGTGATCCAGAAATGTCAACTTTGTTTCTGGTGGCTGCAGATGGTAACCAGGTCAGTCGTCTAATCAGAGCTCTATCAGACGTATTACTCATTCCGTCACGTGAGGCCGGAGCCCCTGGGCTGTACAGTAGGTCACGTGCTCACCTTATGAAGACTATCCTGGAACATCACCATCTGGCGCGGAGATTCCGGGGAAATTCTGCGTTCTGATTTCTCTCTTCCCAGCACAGGGGGAAAATAGCCGAGGACTGGTGTCCTAGGACATTAGGGACTTGGGGGAAGGGGAGTCGTCCCTCTTCACAGACATAAATTATACCTATGACCCTGAGCGACAAACACGCATATCTATTTTTTTTCCCCTCCTGCTTTCCAACTCATAGAAAATAAAGGTAGACACACGATGAATTATATATGTGAATGCAGCCCACAAAGAGAAAGAGTGAAGGACGGGAGGGAAAAATGTTTGTTCACATGGTTCTGATGAATCAAATCTCCTTGCATTTGGCACCTCCTCTTTAAATGTCTGTTGTAGAACATTTATTTTTATGTGTGCCAGTAAACATAAAGTTGTGTTTTACTTTATGAGGCTCTGAAAAAAGCTGTCCAAGCTCATTTTCATCCATCACATTTGCCTATTATTTTCTAACTTTATTGCATAATTCTGTATCAGACAGTCTTCTCAGGTTGTCTGAGGGTACTCATGCTCTAAAATTTAAACTTTTCTGTAATACTATATAAGGGATATGCTGTGTACTTGCCCCTCCCCCATCGCTGCTCCCCCTTAAAACTGCCTATTTCTGTAGCAGAGAAAATGACTACAAAGAAAAACAAGTTAGGGGTTTCAGCAGTTGGAAGTGTTTTAGTCTCCTTTTAAAACGTATTTCCAAATCTACTGCTCTTCTCCGTTCTGGGTTTTATGAAAGAGATGCCATTTCCTTGTTAATCATCCCATGCTTTTGGGTGCTAACTTGATATCACTCATATGCTTTGGGAACCAGCTTATATTTACTTTCTACAGAGCAGCTTATTGAAAATGATGGAAACGAATGTTCTGTTTATTCAAAGAAACTAATAGGATGTGGGGGTGGGGTGTGAAGGGAAGGAGTGGAATTTTATGCCACTATAAAATGAGTCAGAAAAAAGACTCTTCCAAGGGAGGTAGGGGTGGGAGAGGGGGTAGGCAGGCTGGAAACCTGGGTCTGGTCACCCAGTGCAGACACACATTAAGAGGCAGTTAAAGAAAGCATCAAGTTGATGTGGGAAATTCCAAATATATAACAATCGGGCTTTGTTGGTAATTGGTTCCATATGTGCAGCCGGAGAGTTAGTGAGAGGGTGAGAGAAGGAGAGACGGGAAAGCTCTACAACAGGCCTTGCAGAAGACTTTGGCGAGGTGGTTTAGGGTTCCATACCTTTCCTTCCATTCCTCACTTCCTCCCTGCACTGCCTGGATTCAATAAATCTGGAATGATACCCAATTATTTGGCCAAATCAACAGAATCTCTTTCCTTTATAAACTCTCACTTCACTACATAATGGTGTTGAACAAAGGACAGGCACATTTTCAAAGCACTTATTTGTCAGGAGTCTTGGGAATTTCTTCCTCCAGCGCAGTCTGAGAGGGGGCAATGGATCAGATCAACTGAGAAGTCCTCGTCTCCTTCCTGACCCAGGCCAGGGCAAAGCCCCTGGGAGCTGACTTTATTTATATTTGACTAAATGCAACTTCCTGTTTCCCAGGGGTATTAATGAACGTTTCACCGAAGAGCTTAAGGCCTCATGGAATAGTTCAGATCATAAGGGACACTTTGATGAACTAAGTGAAAAAAAACAAACCACTAAAACATGTGCAATTGATTAAAGTTAAAATACATATAGAAGAGAATGTTAATGGAAACAAAAATAACCCTGGGCTGGACTCCCACACATTTGAGCCCTACACATTCTTCCCCTCCCCTCCCCCCAACCCAGGGGACAGGGAGCAGGATCATTTCTCATATCAGCACCTCCTTCCAGCTAATGGAGAGGAGAAGGTGGCCCAGAGTATTTCCTAGTCCTCATAGAGAAATAGGAAGGCTCACAAAGGTCAGCTTGTCCAAAACCATCTAATTGTGGGTGTTTGAGATTTGTACATTTGAAATTAATTATTGATTCTAAAGTATTTATTTCTAGAAGACCACTAACAAAAACATGTTTCCCTGGAGGGGATGTGCAGCCACACCTTAGGGAATGTGACCACTTCAGGAGAGGTGAGGGACCTGGTGAGTACCCAGTAGTCACCTTGCTGGAAGCAGACAACATGTTGGAAAGTTACCAAAGGTTGTTTCAATGGCAGAATTGAGTTTCATTATCTATATTTAACAGGTGGTGAAGCTGGAGCTCAGAGAGGTTTAAGAAGTTGACTAAGGTTGCACAGCTAGAACTGTCAGAGCCAAGATGAAAACCAAAGTCCATTATACCCTCCCCTATCACAGAGGACTTGACAGATTACAGCAGGTTGGAAATCCAGAAAGGTGCTATATCCATGGGGCTCATCAGGAAAATGAAAACAATCTCTTGGATACAGAAATGATGTTAGTTGTAGCAGTTCTGGAGTCTTTAGAACCACTGCTTCAATGTCTGTTGGAGCTAAGCACAGGTGATAGAAGAAGAAGAGGTCCATGGGAGCTAAGGAGGCAGTTGAAAGCCAGCATAAGCCTTGGTCTGAGGAACACAAGGAGGAGCTGGTCACCTGACGGAGGCTGGGACCCTGTGGACCCATCAGGTAGGACCAACCACTGCTGGAGTCATATGCCAATGCTGGGTGGAGGTGGGGGAGGACTGCCCTGCTTCTCCCTTCTTACCCCCTCCAATCTCCCACCATGTCTTTCATGCACTGAAGGCATGAAACTAGCCACTCAGGCAAGGGAGGGAAAAGAGAACAGACGTGAGGGTCAAGAGCCAAGGACCAGCCCTGGGGGACCAGGGATTCATTGGAATGAAGAAATGGAAGCTGGTGAAGTAGGAAGAACTGAAGAGAGCAGAGCATGTCGGAGAGAGAATGGTTCTGCCAGGGCAATAGACAAAGGGGTTCCCTGTGCACCCAGGGAACAATGTAAGAGCCAAGGGACAGATGGGGAGGACGGGACCAGGATAGGGTATCTCTGAACCCTGGGGAGATAGGGTGGAGAATACATACATCTGTCCTATAGTTCCTGAAGCTGCTACTTTTGATACCTCCTGGAACAGAACAGAGAAGGCCAGTGAAGTTTGAGGTTGCTTGTTTTGAACATTTCCTTCTAGTCTCAATTAAAATGTTTACACTCAAACTCTGGAACAAAAATAAATAGGAATCGGCTGAACCACATTCCAGGTAAATCAATGTCTTAATACACTGAAGCAAGATGTATCAGATCAAATGGGTGTGCTTGATCACGAATAGCACTGGGGTGAAAAAGGGAATTGGAGATGAAAGCCTGTCATGAGAAGTCAGTTTACAACTGGGTCCTAGGAAAGGCAACAGCAGGAGGGGGCTGATTTCATTGGGTAGAGTGGGTGGGCACAAGGGCAATAGCTGACTCACAAGTCAGGCCCTGGCAAAGCTGGTGCCAGCTAACAAACTGTGGGCAGCTCAGGTCAACCTTGACAGCATTCTGGGTCATGTTACAGATAGGAGGACTGGTCTTTGCAACATTTGAGCTCTGCTCACAATGCTTGAAATGGCCATTTGGGCAACTGACCCTTGGCAATCTTCAGGCCCACATGTGTGCATATATTACCTCAGTATAACTCAATAGCACTAAGCATGCTCATTTATAATGCTTTATTTTGTTCATTTGGCAGAATACAAAAATAATTGTCTATAGGATAGAAATTTCGGCTTGGTGAGGCAGCGGGGGGGGGGGGGGGGATGTTGGTAACTGAGGGCACATTGCACAATAGGTGCCATAATGAAGCTCCAGGGTCAGGGGGCAACCTGGGGCCACTGGGAGCTGGGGTGGGGATGGTGGTGAGCTGAAGTGCCCTTGGGAGAAGATGGGCAGAATCAATTCAGAAAGTGTTATCTCTTCTCTTTCTGTTCACTTGCATTCTTTCTCTGGTAAAAGGTGAAATATTGCTTATATCAAGGAAACAAAGACAATAGAAAACACACAGTGTAGATGCCTTTTTAATGTCATTTAAGTAAATTTAACAGGATATTACAAGGAGGCCCTTCTCACTTTTATTGGAGATTTTGAGACAATGGGTACCTACCATTATCCACTCCCACATCCACTCAGGGGCTGGAAGGAGTGTCTGAGAACAGTTCTGAACGGTAAGTTGACCTTGTACTCCAGGCTGTTTGAGGAGAAGGGTAGAAGAAGAGGTGGGAACCAACGTCCCCTTGCCGAGGGCCTAATGAGAGAGGTTGAGGAGCATCTTGGGAGGGCACAGGGAGCTTTTTAAAAGAAAATGGAATGATTGGAATAGCTATTGGCAAGAAAGGGAAGGAAGGATTGGGATATTGGGAGTAACTTCCATTCCACTGTTTTGGGTCAGATGTGAGAGTTGGTCTTGGTTCCTCTTAGGTACTCAGTGTGTTGTGTGAAGAGCAAGCCAAGCCCACCTGGAAGAGGCTGAATGTGGGAATTGCACTGAGAAAACTCCAGTGATGAGAAAGGCAGAAAGGGTCTTCAAAGCCCCATGAAGCACCCCACAGGGACAAGAGTTGGATTTAAACACCTGTCAGTACCAGAGGGAGAGAGACTTTCCTGTCCTGGCCTCTTCCACTCACCTCAACCTTGGACATGCTAGAAGCTGCCCAGGGAAGAGGGGCTCACACCCCTCCTTTCCCACTGCAGGCATCACCCATAGAGCTGGGGGAGGGGAGAAGCAATAGTCTTGAATGAAGTTTGCCCTTGTCAATTATTGCCATGTAAAACAGGTAGGAGAATAAATAGGATGAGATGGACCCAAACACATGCACACAAAGGAAACATAGTCCTAACCAATTTGGATAATTCCTAGAGTAGGAGGGAGGGAAGTTTAGAAGGGGAGGCCTGTCTTTCTTTAACATCCCACACCATGTCCCTTAGCTCCTAGCTCAGCTCACCTGGTAATTCATGTCACATCTCATTAGAGGAAGCTGTGACTGAGGTTGCGCAATCTGAAACACTGCCTACATCCATAATTTTCTGTGTGAAAAGTGGCCAGAATTTAAGCCAAACATGAAACCTAATATTCCTAAGAACAGGACGAAGACATCAAGCAACACAATCATCACCAGACCTCATAGGCCCGGGGCCTAGGAGATTGTCTGCATTTCACCAGTGCAGGAGAGTTTGCCTTTCTCTGGTTTTAACTAAGGTTTGCATCAACACAGTACACTGTTAGCATTGCCATCTTTGCACACACTGTTCCTGCTCCTATGGCATTTGGAAGAAACAGTAGGTAGAACTATAACACACCTGGGTGGGCAGATAAATTTTTCCTTCCCTGCCTTTCCTCCCTCCCTCTCTTCCTCCCTCTTTTCCTCCCTCTCTCTCCCTCCCTTCCTTCCTTCCTTCCTTCCTTCCTTCCTTCCTTCCTTCCTTCCTTCCTTCCTTCCCTCCTTCCTTCCCTTTCCCTTGTCTACTTGGACTACATTCTGGGTTTCATTTAATAGGTCTTCATTAACAGACAGGCACATGATGATGATGATGATGATGATGATGATGATAATAATAATAATAATAATAATAATAATAATAGAAGTTTAAACTGAATTGTTTTTGTGTCCTTTTTTTCTTCTGAATATCATGGCTGGTAAAGGTTTCCTGGACTAGGTAAGTGCCACTACTACTTGCTCCTCAGATTATGTTGTCTGTGCTCTTCCGGTATCTGATACCAAGCTCTATGATATTGGCCTTGCCCTTGTCTAAACCGATTTTATTTCATTTTATTGCTTATGACACAACATTCATTCACCAATTATTTTTATTGTCTAATAATATAATGGCAACCCTTTATATGTCACATTCCATTGCAGTCAATAATTTAAAGGTTTTAAAATATGTTAGTTCATTTAATTCTTAACACTTTATCAAAAAGGTGCTCTTATTTACTCTAAATGAAGATGACAACATCGAGGCATAGAGAAGGGAAGTGACCTGGCTTCAGACTCTGTTAATCACTGTACTCTCTCTCCTGTATGACTGCTGTGTACCAGGTGCCAGGCCACCAGTTGAGGATATAAGGGAACGTTTTCTTATGGGAAGAGTTTTCTTCTGTTCAAACTCTACGACTCTCTGTAGTGATGTTTGTAGTGAAGTGAAAAAAACTCATACCTGAACTTGTACTTGAACACCTACCCAACAGATTGGAATGAAATAGAGCTTGTAAAAGTCCTTTGTGAATGGCGCGTGCACACACACACACACACACATCGTTTTTTCTATTCTGAATTCTGCAAACTATGTTCCTACTGCCTCCATCATCACAACAGCCTCCTGAACTGCATCATGTTGTTTTGTAACATATGTGTTTTATCCATCTGAATGCCTTGAAGGTCATCCATCTTAGCTACATATTTTGGGTGGTAAGCAGGTTTCTTCTTAGACCCTTTCTGTTTAGTATGTTTTATTTTAGTAAGTAGAAGACAATCAGCCCAGCATAAGATCTTCTATCTCCATCAAAGCAAAAACACATCCCATCACAAAGGAAGCTAGACCTTCATTCTTCCATGGTAGGAAGAAAATGCAGCATTTGCTGGATGAAAACCTCATATGCTAATTGGGCATCCCAGGATCTCATTCAATCTTGATGGCAATGATCAAGCTGTGGAGAAAGTCAAGTGGAAAATATGAACAGCCTTTAAAAATTAGTGTTCTGTCTTGGCATCCCCTGCTTCATGGACATTAAATACCAGGCTTATCAACATACTGACAGAATCATACAACTATTCACCTCCACACAAAGGTCTTCACATCTGGCCTTGGTATGCTTTACCTTATTAGAACACCACTTGTCCTTCTAAGCAGGGGGCTAAGTCAAGCAATCAATGACTGCAGCCTGGGATAAAGGCTATTCTGCATGGTGGTAATGGCTTACTGCATGTGCTATTAGGAGTGATGTCATGTTCAGGTCCTGAAAAATCAATAAAATTGCCAGGGTGCCTGTGTGATTAAGGAGGTAATAAGCTGACCCATGCAGGCTGGCTGTGTAGATTGGCTTTCAAGGCCATTTTGCAAAGCCCTTTTTCATGGGCTATCAGTGTGGATGGATTTTTATAACCAGCATTGATTTGCCATGTTTACAAATTAAAGTTTGCACAGGGTAAACTGTTAATTGCACCTAGAATAGCAAAACAAATAATGTCCTCATCTATGGTATTGACTACTTAGGATTAGTGGAATATATGTAGTATACCTTCAAATAGTCAATGAATGTCGACTTTTAATTTTACTAGAGCTTAGCCTCCAAATTTCAGGTGTCTTATGCATTGGGTTGCTAACAATCAACTTTTAAATCTTATGATGTTCATGCTTCCCTTTTTAAGAAGTTTAACACATCATTTTCTTCAGCAGGAGAATGGTTCATCTTGGTTTATTTAAGTAATCTTTGTGGTGTTTCAAAGGAGAATGGCTTCCTTTTGGGCTATCGGATAGCTTTCTCTCCTTTGCCAGGAACACATCACTCCTAAGGGCAACTGCCCATTTGTCCAGGGGTCTCTTGGATAAGCCATGTGGTCTGTATTTTCCCAAGGTGAAGAAGGAAAGCACTTGATATGTTAGAAAGTTGGGTGGTTGGAGATTTCACATCATGGGACCATGGTTTATCTTGAGTGTGCAGTAGAGGATTCCCAACATCTCAGAAGTCAAAATGCTAAAGGGTTTCTCAGTAAGAGATTGTGACCAGAATGGGCAAAATCTTAGCTATTTCTTCTTTAGTGGACAAATCTTTAGATATAAATGAGGATGGGTAAGGAATTATAATAGTTACTGCTTGCTTAGGGGTACTCCATTCTATTTGAATTTTAAACCTCTATAGTATGAATACAGATAATAGACTATTGTGAAAATTAAATGAAATAGTAGAATCACATGTGAGAAAAAAGGCAGTAAAAATGATTATGAGACCAGATTCCAGCTTGTACAGCATATAAAAATATATTTTAGAACTTATTCTGTGAGCAAGGGGGTCATTAAAAGTTACTTTTGGGGAAGGAAGTAATACCATCTAGCCTAAATATTTTGAAATTGAATGATAGAGGATGAATAGCACAGTGAAGAAACAAAATGTTATTAGAGGCCAGGAGAGCAATTGCGAGTTTGTTGCAAATGTCCAAATAAGCAATGATTAAGTCCAGCAGTAGGATAGAGGTGAGAGCTTAAATACAAGATATTGGGGAGCCATAAATGGAGGGAGGTATACAGTGTTCCTCTATATTGAGGGACTAGGGGAAGGATGGTCTTGATAGTTACATAAGAGGAGAATGTTTGGGAGATGAAAATGAGTAGCTTCAGACATACAGAGCTTTTGGTGCCTGAATATTTTGACCTGGAACTTAGGAGTCAAGCATAGAAATGCAGGTCTGGGTTTCAACAGCAAAGTAACCACTAGACAAGTTATTAGTTAAGTGTGGGAATGTGTAGTAAGTTAAAGCCTCATCCTTCAGGGTGGCAGCATAAATGCCAAAAATTGAGCAATTAAGAAATCACAATATAATTATATTATTGAGAAACATAGAGTTAACTTCTAGAAGCAACAGCTGAAAGGGGTGTCTGCGGTGGCCCTGGGGAGAAGGACTCAGAGACTGAGAGAAGGGTCTAGGCTGTGTTTTTTTTATAAGCCCTGTAATACTCTTGAACTTTGAAATGTTATTTGCATTGCCATGCATGTTTATTATTTTGATAAAAACAAGAATTAAATTACAAACAGAAGGAGTAATGTGACAAACTTTAAGCCTGATAAAAACTGAGCTGTGGGTAGTAACCAGAAGGTCACGAAGGGCCTTGAGAAAGTGTGCATGGAATGCTGGAAAGGAGAGCTGGAGCTCTCCAGCCTCTTTCTGAATGAACAAACTTGAATCTAGATAGCTTATTATTTAATGCAACAAACAGTATTTTAGAAGACCTGCTTAATTCCCTCTGCTCTTTTCAACTTCAGAGTATGTTACAGGGCTCTTAGCCCATGGACCTGCTGGTGACATGAAAGCCTCCAAGCTGTACTTTGGACAGAAGACCCTTGAATCCTTTGAAACAAGATGCAGATAGATAAACAAAAGGAACAAGACAACTACATCAGCCATGACATTGCCAGAAATCCTGGAGCTAGTCCTGAAGAGTCCTTCATACACTTTGACTGAGCTCACCTTTTGTGCTCTTTAGTTTGCTGCAGTGTTGTGGATGGTGTGTGTGTGTGTGTGTGTGTGTGTGTTCGTGTTCATGTTCATTCACACCCATGTGTGTTATTTTTGTTCATGAGCCCAGCAGCATTGCAGCAACTACAGGAGCCCTAGAGTGGTGACGACTAATTATGAAACACCATGTCTGATGTGTCCCTTTTATCTCAACTTGCAGAAGCCTTGCAATCCCACAAAAACCCCCAGTGGCCTTTTGTAATCCTGGAAAGGAAGTTTCAATATGGAAACAGCTGTTCTTGAGATAGTGGGATGACATCCTAATGAGCAGCTATGAGCTATAGAGGAAAGCCAAGGCTAATGGCCCTCTGATGGAAATACTCTTTCTGACAATTAGACTCATGTGAGAAAGCCTGTCGTCCTGAGCAAGGATGAGAAGAGATACTGTCCCGTGAATGTCAGTTGCCCTCATTCTTATGTGGGTTTTTAATCCTTCCAAGCCCTGTGGGATGTCAGTCTCCCTGGCTCTCTCCTGGGAAGTGGCTGTGGAAATGCAGCCAAAAGTCACCTTGCTCAAAGTCCCCAACACAGAAGCTGAGTTGCAGAGCAGAAACCAAGCACAACTCTCTCTGCCCAGAGCTCCATCCCTTGTTGGCTGCAGAGCTCAGGGCCAGGTGCCTCCTGCAATTTGGTAACTGGCAGGAGAAACAGCCACAACTGTGTTTAAAGCAGGGAGGAAACATTGTGGTTTGACAGAACTAAAACCCTGATAATTCAAGGAGGAAGGTTAGGTGATAACAGTGAGGAGAGCTTGAGAAACAAAAGAATGGGAAATGCTTTGTGGCTAGGGACTTAAAACAGATGTCTTTTCTAGGGAAAGACAAAGGGCAGAAGAGAGTTAACTCACCAAGTGCCTCCTATGCATCAAGCATGGCCCTGTCACTTGCTCTAAATTACCTCTTTCCAATTGTCACTGTGACCCTGTAAACTGTGTAGTATTAGCTATACTGTATTGATAAGGAAATCAAAGCTCAAAAAGCTAAGAAAGATTCAACACTTGCAGACGGTCACATGACTAGAGAGGGTGCTGGGCTGGTATTGAGATCCAAATTCATGCAACTTCAAAACTCATTCTTAATATTCTTTAGGGATGCATTCATGGAGGTATGTCAGAGCATTCTGTTCTTCTTAACAAGCCTGTCCTCAAGAGAAAATATTTTACCAGAGGAATTGATGCAGAAAAAACATTTGACAAAATCCAATACCTATTCATGATAAATACCCTCAGTAAACTGGGGATAGAGGGGAGCTTCCTCAACTTGATAAACAATATCTACAAAAAGCCTACAGGTAATGTTTAATGGTGAGAAACTTAAAACTTTCTGCTAAGATCAGGAGCAAGACAAGGATGTCCTTCTCACCACAACTTTTCAAACTTGTATTGGAAGTCCTATCTAATGTAACAAGAAAATTAAATACAAGGCATATGGAGTAGGAAAGAAAGAGTAAAACAGTCATTGTTTACAGATGACATGACCATCAATGTAGAAAATAATTAAATAATTAAAAAACATACTCCTGGAGCTAGTTAACAATTATAGTGATGTTACATGGTATAAGGTTAATATATAAAGATAAATTGCTTTATTCTATTCTGGCAATGAACAGTGGAGTTTGAAATTAAAAAACACATTACCAATTACATCAGCACACCAAAATAAAATATTTAGGTATAATTCTAACAAAATATAAGACCTATATGAGGAAAATGGGAAAATGCTGATAAAAGATATCAACAAATAAATAAATAAATGGATAAATATTCCATGTTTACATTAAGAAAACTCAGTAGTGTCAAAATGTTAGTTCTTCCCAACTAGACCTATAGATTTTACATGATCCCAATAAAAATCTCAACAAGTTTTTTTGTGAGTATCTATAAACTGATTCTGAAATTTATATGGAAGGCAAAAGACCCAGAATTGTCACCTCAATATTGAAGGAAAATAACCAAGTTGGAGAGCTGATATTACCCAATTTCAAGACTTAATGTAAAGCTACAAAATTAAGACAGTGTGGTAGTGGTGCAAGAATAGACAAATTAATGCAACAGAGTAGAGACTCCAGAAATAAAGCTACATAAACATAATCAACTGATTTGGCAAAGAAGAAAGTATAGTATAATGGAGAAAAGATAGTCTTCTCATTAAATGGTGCTGGAATAACTGACTATCCACATGTAAAAAAATAAACCTAAGCAGAAACATTATGCTCTTCACAAAAATTAACTCAAAATGGGTCATAAACTTAACATCAAACACAAAACCATAAAACCCCTAGAAGATAACATAGGAGAAAACTTAGGTAGCCTTGGTCATGGCTATGCCGTCTTAAATATAACATCAAGAAATAGTCAATGAGAGTAATAATTGATAAGCTAGATTTCATTAAAGTGAATATTTTCTGTCCTGAAAAAGACATTGTTAAGAAAGTGAGAAGATAAACCATGGACTGGGAAAAAAATATTTGTAAAATATGTTTCTGAAAAATGACTGGTATCCAAAGTATACAATAAACAGTTAAGACTCAATAATAAGAAACAACAATCAGATTAAAAATGGATTAAATATCTGAACAGACATTTCAACAAAGAAGATATACAGATGACAATGAAGCATATGAAAAAAAGACCCATATAATACATGATTATGGAATTGCAAATTAAGGCAACAATGATATATATCTATATGGCTAAAATTCAAAACACTGATTTGCTACAACAATACCAAATGTTGGCATGAATGTGGAGCACCAGGGCTTTCATTCACTGCTGAGGTAATGTAAAATGGTACAGTCATGGAATCAGTTTGGCATTTTCTTGCAAAACTAAACTATTACCATATGGTCAAATAATGGAGCTTCTTAGTATTTACCCAAATTAATTGAAACTTATGTCCACCTAAAAACATGGGTGTTTATAACAGCTTTATTTATAATTGCTCAGGCTTGGAGGCAATCAAGATGTCTTTCAGTGGATGAACAGATAAAAAAGTGATACATTCAGACAATGGAATATTGTTCAGTGCTAAAAAGAAATGAGTTATCAAGACATAAAACGACATGTTAGAAGCTTAACTGCATTTTGCTAAGTGAAATAAGCCAATCTGGATAAATTACATACTCTATAATTCCAACATTCTGGAAAAGGCAAAACTATAGATACAGTAAAAAGATTAGCAATTACCAAGTGTTAGAGGGGAAGAAAGGATGAACACATGTAGCATAGAGGGTTTTTAGGGCAGTGAAACTATTCTGTAGATACTGCAATGAAGGATGCATCATTACACATTTGAAAAGCCCAGGGAGTGTACAATACCAAGAGTGGACCCTAATGTAAGCTATCGACTTTGAGTGGTAATGATGTGTCAGTGTAGGTTCATCGATTGTAACCACTCATGTGTGGGATGTTCACAGGAAAGGAGGTTGTGTGTGTGTGTTGGGGGAGGAGTACATGGGCACTCTCTGTACTTACTGCTCAATTTTGCTATGAACTTAAAACTAGTCTAAACAATAATTTCTCATTATTTGCAAAAAGAGAATGTGGGAAGATTGCTCTGGAGATGACAATGGTAGGATGAATTGGAGGAGAAATGCTGAGTGCAGGAGAGTAGTTAGATTGTTAGTCCAAATCAGAAGTTGTAAGGATTTCAACTGGGGCCATGACATTATGGGTTGTATTTACCAAAGAGGATGGAATGTGTGGCTGCATTTCCTTCCAAGAGGGAATGTATCTGGGAGCTCTCAACAATATCATGGTGGTGAAGGTGTTTGGAAAATGGTGTGGGGTAGAGGCAGCTAAGGAGAAAAGGTAATGCATGAATGATTTTGTGATATTTAAATGAAATAATTCCCTGATGAATTTTCCCCCTGAAATGACCAAACTTACACCACATACCACAACCCCCCTCCCATGGGAGACCCCACCCGTACCCACTCCCAGTAACCCCCACCGTGGCAGGTAGTGGTGGCCGGGCAGAGGACATTGGCTGTCAGAGCAACGCCCCCATCCTGCTGTTCATTCTCTATTCTTACTGCTGCCCATGAACCTCCATCTCTGGAAATGCAGGACGCTCCCCATTCTTGACACATCCCTCTTTAAGTCACAACTTCCCGACCCTAAGTTCCAATGAATCCTGGTACCCAGTCCTAGAAAGGCTAATTCCCTCTAGGAACCCTGCCAGCAGAATGTTGCTTCAATTAGAAGACAAATTATAAATTAATAATGAAAAAAAAGCCCCAGACTCTCACATCTGCCAAAACACATCATTTCCTGAAAGGTTCCTGAGAGGGACTCTGCAATGTGCAGCCCGCCCTCCACAGCCTTTTCCAGATTCCAGACACAGACCAGCGTGTCCTCGAAACACACCACAGCTGCCTTTCCCAGGCAGCGCCAGTGTTGTTCTTGGAAGGAGAACACCTTTCAGCTGCATTACCACCTGCCTGTTTCACACAGTCCATCATTCCCTAAACCCCATCAATAATACATAACAGACAGACTGTCACCAACCAAAAACCCAGAGAAAAGACTAAGAATGCTTGTGGTTAGTGTGGGGGTAGAAGCGATGTCTAAGTTGCTATTGGTGCCAGGAGTTTCTAAAGATTGTGTTTCTAAAATCATCACAAGAACATAAATGTCCTCGTCACCTGCTGTTTCTTTTAAAACGAGTCACTCAAACAGCTTCATCCCATAAAAGCAATTCCCTAGGAAATATTGGTAACCTAATACCTATGAAAGTGACCAGGTCCCCAGGTCCAGTCAGGGCCTGAGGCTCTGAGGAGAGTGAAGTTCTTGCTCTCTCCTGTCCTCAGCATTGTCCATCTGAAAAATGCAGTATTTTGAGCCCACTTTGCCTCCTCTTTTCTGGAATGACCACTTCCTAAACAAATCTGATTCTCTCGAGGAATGCCTATGGAAGCTACTTTTGTCTCTTCTGGCAACTGTTTTATATTTCTTCATCGCATTTGTTCAGACTCAGGAAGTTGCTTGATTTTAAAAAGTCACTTTTCTGCTATGTAATCTGCACAGATCACCCCGCCCCCTCAGGCATTTAGAGACTTTACGGTGTTCTCCCCACAAGGCGCATCAGTAAGAAATAAGAGAGCCCACCCTCCACAGCCTATTCCAGGTGCGGATTAGAATCAGATTCAGTAATGGGGACAGTCACAAAGACTGCGAGGGTGGCAAGGAGGGCAGTGCACGTGGAATAAGTGAAAGTCTTTACTTACAAACACATCCATGAGCAGATGTTCCAGCGTCACTTCAATGTCTTCCAGTTTGGCCGCTAACGTCATAATGAGTGTTCCGATTTGTTCTTAGGCTGACAGCCCAAACCTGCAAACTCTCAGCTCAGTAAACACGACTGGCATCAAATTTAGTCACAGGGCAAAATTGCCACTAATGGGGAGTGGAAATCCTTAAGAGAAAACAGAACATTGCAGACTGCACTGCTGGTGCTTTTCGGCCAGAGATCTTAAAGGGTGTAAATAAAGAGCTCTATTAATGGCGCTACAGAACCAGACTGGGCACAAGGTGCTATCAACAGGTGAAGAATCTGGCCACTGTCTGCATTTTATAACCTAACTTCACAGTCAGAGGCACCGAGTAAAATGCAGGAACCTCAACAGACGATGAAAGAGAGAGACAGTGAGATGGGGTGAGAAGCCAGAGTGGGGGAAATGGAATAAACTGTCTGACTCTGATATTTATAGGGCCACATGTTTTTGACTCTAGCCATTTCTCAGTTCATTTCTGACCTTTCATAAATGGCCAAACACACTGGAGTGTATTGTAGACGGGGCAGCGGGTCCCACAGAAGTTGGCTGTGACCAAGGCTAGGGCAATTCACACAGACACGCCATCAATAGTTCTTTGTAAAACATGCATCAGACCTTGTTCTGTGCATGATGACAGAAAAGCACATAGTCTTGTGAAAAACAAGGAAATGAAAATTGTGGGGGTACTAAATTTTTCCTCAGAATATTATTAGATCCCCCATCCTCCACCCTCCCACCTTCCCACCCTCTCCTCTTCAAGGGAAGATAAACATCAAGCAAAAAAAAATTTAATCTCTTGTGTCAACTCAAGCTTCTGCCAGTTAAAGAATATCCATTAAACCTTGCAAATTCCATTTCTCCTTTTCTGCCTCCAAAGTATGCTTTGCTTTTTGCTTTAAAAATTTGAATTGTGGTAAAATATACACAAGATAAAATGTACCATCTTCATTACGTTTAAGTGTAAGGTTCAGTATTAAGTATATGCACATCATTGTGCAACCAATCTCCAGAGTTCTTTTCATCTTGTAAAAATTACTCTAAGACACACTAAATCACAACTCCTCCTTCTCCCTGCTTTCCAGCCCCTGGCAACCAGCATTCTCTTTTCTATCTCTATGAATATGACTACTCTTGGTACCTCATAAAAGTATAATCAGTCAGTAGTCATCCTTTTGTGTTTGGCTTATGTCATTTAGTATAATGTTTTCAAGGCTCATCCATGGTGTAGCATGTGACAGACTTTCCCTTTATGGCTGAAATTTTTTGCTTGTTTGTTTGTTAATCTTTACTTAAGAATATTTTTCCATTGATTTTTTTTAGAGAGAATGAAAGAGAGGAGGAGAGACAGAGATAGAGAAACATTGATGTGAGAGAGATACATTGATTGGTTGCCTCCTGCACGAGCCAGACAAGGGCTGGGTGGGGATCGAGTCTGCACCCTACAACCGAGATACTTGCACTTAGCTGGAATGAGATACGTAAACCCAGGACTCTTCAGACCACAGGCCGATGCTTTACCCACTGGGCCAAACCAGCTTGGGCAAGGCTGAAATGTTATATCTTAAGAAAGACCATTGCTTTAAACAACTTTTTAGGCCTGAGAAAATCTCCCTGGGACACTTGTCAGTCAAGTCTCTAGTGACCATTCTTGCTGTGACTGTCCAATGGGAAACAGTCTTGGTCTGCAAGGGAGTTCTGTCCTGTTCTCTAAGCAATTTCTAAGTTTCTGGGCCTGGGCAAACTCCCATCTCTGACTCTAGGTAGGGTGTGACCATTTAGGAGTCAGTGTTTGATGGCAAAAAATAAGGCAGCCCACATGAAATTGATAAGAAACTATGAATATAAAGTCTTTGCTCTACAATAAAACTTCCCTTCCTCTTGTCAGAGCTCTCTAAAGTGGGAACATATGAAACTGTCCAATTTAGTATCTTTCTGTGATTTTCATTTTCCCAAAGGAGATACAGACCCACTTAATTTGCACTTATCATTAAACAAAGCAACCATAAAGGACAAAGAAAATTTTTGATTAAAAGCATCATATTATTTCTAAAGCAGACTTGGAGTCTGTGTGAGTAGTTTAGCCTGACAGTCAGTCATAAATTGGATATAAGTGTGCTCTGAGTTATGGTTTGGATTCTGTTCTCAGGCCTCTAATAGAGGAAAGAAGAGAGCCTCATGACAGGCTTCCCTTGTTAGGCAAAGGCATGAGGGAGGGGACTCAGAGTTGTGATGATGGATGGTTTCAATAACCAAGAATGTATAGAAAATATATTTTCCTGATGAGCAAACTCATATTCACAGGCCTTGCTATCAGCTAATGCTTTTGCCATGTCTGTACTTGAAGCAAGGGCCAGAGCAAGCAATGTCAAAAACAAAGTCTCAACTAGCTGTTGTCATGTGGTTCCCATATTTTTTAAAACTACAGTTGCCATCAGGTACTCAACAAACCAACTGCCTCCTTTCACCAGGTAAGATGGGGGAACCATTGGCCATATCACCAGGAGACTATTGGGGACAATAGGTGTTTCTTAGAGATAGTATTTTTCTGTTCTCCTGTAAACCTCAGGAAGACTTTCAAAACCAGGTGTTTTTTTTCTTTCCTTATGAATTAAATGTGGACAAAGTGTTTTGTATAGCAGGGACTTCATTAAAGACATATTTGTTTATTCCATTAATCATCTTCTTGGGATGGATAAGGGATCAGCTGATATAGCACAGTTAATAGTTTTCATTTAAGACAGTCTCCGAGTTCCAGCAAGAACTTTTGATGGCAATTTTCTGAGACAATTTCTTAGGCGGAAGTTCATGGCATAAACAGAAAAGTCATGGCCAAGAAACTGCATAATTTGGGCAGTGTCAGTGGTTAGTATCCTTAATCTAGGCCTCTGAGGATGACTACTTTTGGGAACTAAATCACTTGAACCATTTCCAAAAGTGAAAACTTGACCAAAAGGGGGTCAATATGAAGAGAGAGTGAGGAATTTGGTAGTGGGTTGTGGATGTCATCCATACAGACATTTAATGTCCTGCCTGGGTAGCTCAGTTGGTTAAAGCATCATTTCAATATATCAAAGTTGCAGGTTTGATCCCTAGTCAGGGCACATGCAGGAAAGTAGGCACCCTAGAAGCAGAAGGACCACACCAGTCTGAAGGCAGGGAAAACCTAGAAGATACAAAATTATAAGACAAGTTCACTACCATCAGTACTTTACCATTAAAACATGGTAAAAAATGGCTTAGGCAGATTGGATGAGGAATCTCAGTTATGCCTAATTAATGTATTTTTGGTAACTATAGAGAAGTTTTGTTGGCACTTTCATTCATCCTTTTGACAAATATTTATTCACAAACTGGGCCAGATACTAGCACAGCTCCTTCTTTCAGATCTTATAGTCTCAAGAAGACATGGCAAGATGGGATGCAATTTTATACTGTATCTCTTCTTATCTTGGGGGATATGGTCCAAGACCCCAGTGGATACCTGAAACTGTGGATAGTACTGAACTCTCTTTCTTATATTTTTTACTATATATTCATACCTACAATAAAGTTCAACTTAGAAATTAGACACAGTAAGAAACAGTACTAATGAAATAAGAACAATTATAACAAATACTCTAATCAAAGTTATGTGAATGTTTAGGGCCATTACTAAATAAAACGAGGGTGACTGGAACACAATAACTGAGCTACTGAAAAGTCTATCAGTTAACCTGTATGGCTACTAAGTGACTAACAGGTGGGGAGCATGTACAGTGTGGAGACGCTGGACAAAGGGATGATTCAGGTCCCAATCAGGATGGAGGGAGACAGTGCAAGACAAAATTTAAAATATATGAGTTGTTCATATCTGCATGTTCCATTTAATATTTTTGGACCACAGTTGACTGTAGGTAACTGAAACCATGAAAAGTGAATAAATGGCTACTACTGTACTATCTTTTGGGGGTCTATGAAAGAAGATTGTACTTCCTTGTTGGGGGTGCTCACACTGGGACTTGGAGGATGAGGGAAAGCTCACTGATAAAGGGGGAAAGAAGAACATTCCTCTCACACCATGGGAAAGACAATGAGCAAGAATGAGTGAGGTACAGGGCACGTCTCCTGAAGAAGATATGTAACAGGAACATGCAATCAGTAACAGGAACATGTCTGGGCACCATGATGGATCCAAGGATTTGCGTCCAGAGATTACTGCATTTGAGAAGGTGGCAGGCAAGGAGTCAGTAGTGGCAACCTAGAATCCTGATTCCACCCCATAGATGGCATAAGTCACAGTTGGGAAAAAAACAACCACCACCACAACAAAAAAACTTTACCCACTGATCAAAGATTAGTGACCCTAGAGAAGGATCTGATGCATACCACCAACTGAGAACAATAATCAGCAACAGACCTGATATAGTAGGCAAATGCTAGAATTTGTTGTATGTATTCAAATAATAACATTTATGGATATAGATATGTAGATATAGATATAGATATAGATATAGATATAGATATAGATATAGATATAGATATAGATATATGCCTGGCACACGGATTCATGCACCAGTGGGGTCCTTCAGCCTGACCTGTGCCCTCTCGCAGTCTGACATCCCCTGAGGGATGTAGTAGTGTGCCAGGGAGAAGCCCAAGCCTGGGCCAGGTACCACACAGCTTCTGCTCATTCTGCCCCACTGTGCCTGCCACTGCTTGGGTAGCATTGCCATGAGGCAGGAGAGGCTCATGCCACCACAACTGTGCTCACCAGCCATGAACCCAGTGTCTGGTGCCTGAGCAGTGCTCCTGCTGTGGAAGTGCACTGACCACCAGGGGACAGCTCCTGTGTTGAGTGTCTGCCCCTGGTGGTCAGTGCACATCATAATGACTGGTCAACTGGTCGTTCAGTCACTTAGGCTTTTATATATGTACTAGAGGCCCATTGCACAAAGATTCATGCAATAGGCCTTCCTTCCCCTGGCTGCTGGCACCAGTTTTCCTCTGGCACTTGGGACCCAGGCCTTTGCTCTGGCAGCAGTGGAGAAGCCAAGCCTCTTCAGTCTTCAGTTTTCAGTCTTTGTTCTGTGGCTGTGTATGCAAATTAATCTGCCAGCTTTGTTGGGTTAATTTGCATACTCCTGATTGGCTAGTGAGCATAACGATGGTATGGTCAATTTGCATATTTCTCTTTTATTTTTATCAGAGAGGAAGAGAAAGGAATAGAGAGATAGAAACATCAGTGATAAGAAGGAATCATTGATCAGTTGCTGCCTGTATGCCCCCTAATGGGGTTGTGCCCAGACTAGAATTGAACCAGGAACCTTTCAGTCCAGAGGTCGACACTCTGTCCACTGAGCCAACTAGTGAGGGCTATCATTGGATTTTTTAATATAGAGTTTCTTTTTGCTTGAATCTTGAATGACCACCTCCTTCTCCCAAGTCCATGAAAAATCTTCTGCAGCAGCTCAACATTTTGGTGTGAGGACTTAGATAATTTCTTACAGGGTGAGCATTGGCTGAATTCCCTGTAGAGACAGCAAACCAGTGTCCCCTCATTACTCCCTAAGGAAATTATGGGTAAACCCTCCTTGTAGAGGTAACTGTTATTCTGCAGCCCTGAAAATAAATCTTCATGTCAAAGGTATGAGTACACTGGAGAAGTGAAGTCCATGGTTCAATGAGAGCACAGTGCCATTCATCTCAAACAATCTCTAAGTACAACCGTGTGCAAGCCTGAGACAGTGGGCAATATACAAAATGTTTTCCTGGAATGATATCACTGTCCACCTCAGTGCAGTGATTTCCTACTCAGCAAAACCATTTATTTGAAGGTCAGGTACAAAGTAGTGATCAGACCACCATACAGTTGAATTAAATTAGTCATTAAAATAACACAGTTCACCATTTTTGGGGGCCTTATTTAGTGAAGCTAAGCAGAAATTTGAAACAAAGATTAAATGATTACTGAAATATTTTTAAAAGAAAAATCAGTGCTTTTATTTTGATCATTCAATTATACTCTATAGACCCAGTTTATAGTGCACTTCACACACACACACACACACACACACACACACACACACACACACAATAATACCTTAAAAACGATTAATACCAAAGTATTATTGATATCTTGCCTATCAACCTTTCTGCCCTAACTTAAAAGTAGAAAGATAACGGATTTTTAAAGATATATTTACTTAAGTAAATCAGGCTCTTTTGATGGCCCCACAGACAGCTGCCTGTCTGTGTCGAGTTATAAAGGCTCGCCTGTGTGGTCTTGCTGTCTCTCAGAGGACAGAAGTTAATTTAAAGCTTGCCTCTTTAGGGTCTCCCGCAGGCTGGCACTACAGTGGGTCAGAGCAGTGGTATCAGCAGACCATGCACAGAGTGTCTGCCTCATTCTTCCTCTGTTTGTGTCAGATGGCTTACACAGCCAACCTTGTCTTCCACACTCACAATGCATTTTCAATTTTGATAGCCACTCTGACAAGGACAAAGGCTCTATTCCTCCACATCTGTCCCACTCACTCCACTCCAGCCTCAGACCCTGCCTGTTTACAAGGACAAATTTCGAGACTTTCAAAACTAACAGGCAGTGAAATTGGTGTCAGGCACATGAAGTTGTACACTGGTTTTATGATGGAGAGAAACACATATGACTCGCCTGATCTTTCAGGCTTGCCACCTGTCACTGGCTCTACCATTTGGAGAAAAAGGGACTTGTAGAGATTCTGTGATGGGCACCAGCAGGGCAAACTGGGAATGTGCCAGGATAACCATCTCAACCCCACCACCTGAGCTCTAACAAATGCAGGCTATGAAAGCACAGAGTAATGACATGTTCTCCTAAATCTTTTACTGATGTTTCTAATGGCTCTTTCTCATCTGTAAATGGTACACAGGATTTAAAGATTTCCATACCTAACTGGGTTGTTTTGAGAATGAACATAATAACTCTAGATAAAGCACTTAGATTGGTCTGCAATGAGAATATATATATATATATATACACACACACACACACACATATATATACTTATGTGTATGTATATATGTATATATGTATATATGTATATATGTATATATGTATATATTATGCTAGAGGCCCAGTGCACAAAATTTGTGCATGGGGGGGGTGTCCCTCAGCCCAGCTTGTACCTTCTCCAATCTGGGACATCCCTCTCACAGTCCAGGACTGCTGGTTCCCAACTGCTCACCTGCCTGCTGATTGATTGCCCCTAACCACTTCTGCAGCCTGATCACCCCCTAACCACTCCCCAACCACTCCCCTGCCAGCCTGATCAATGCCTAACTGCTCCCCTGCTGGCCCAGTTGCCTCTAACTGCCCTCCCCTTCAAGCCTGGTTCCCCAACTGCCCTCCTCTGCTGGCCTGGTCACCCCCAACTGCCCTCCGCTGCTGGCCATCTTGTGGTGGCCATCTTGTGTCCACATGGGGGCAGCCATCTTTGACCACATGGCAGCAGCCATCTTGTGTGTTGGAGTGATGGTCAATTTGCATATTACCCTTTTATTAGATAGGATTCTAGGCATTGAAGTTCTATTTTCAGTTGAAAATATGTTATTTACAGTTGTGACTATATATAAACACACATTATATATATTCAGGCATAACATTTTACCATTTATATCACACAATATTTTATTCCTGAATACATTATATATACATATATATATATATATTAAGATATATATAATGTACATATAGTATATCTCAAAAATGGTAGCATATTTAAAACTGTAATTAGTACTTTATTTAACCTATTCCTTATTGATGGGTATTTGTTTTGTTTTTAGAATTTTAATTTTATTTATTGACTGATTTTAGAAAGAGAGTAGGGGGAGAGAGAGAGAGAGAGAGAGAGAGAGAGAGAGAGAGGGAGAGACATTGATTTTTTTATTGCACTTATTTATTCAGTCATTGATTGATGCTTGCATGTGCCCTAATCAGGGGTGGAACCCAAAACGTTGGTTTATCAGGATGATACTTTAACCAAATGAGCAACCTGGCCAGGGCTATTGATGGATATTTTAATGTGTCAGCAATGCAACAGAAAGTGTTTTTTATATATGTGACAAAATATTTATAAGGTAGATTTCTAGAAATGGAATTGGTGGCTCACAGGTCATTAATTAAAAATAACTAGATATTGTACATTGTACTCTTCCCAGAGGTTGTACCAGTCTACACCCCAACAGGATAGAGAAGGCCTCAGTCAGCCACACAGTATGTGGGTGTGAAAAATTTTTTAATTTGGGACAATATGATGAGTGAAAATGGCATCTCATTTTTATTTCAACTTATAATCTCCTTAATAAGCAAAATATTGGTTCATAAAATTTCCTAATACTTATTCCCCTTTTTAAACCAAAGCTTCATTGATCAAAACAGGGCCAGCTGTGTCCCATAAACATCCCAATAATGGGCATGAACTAAGATTAGCAACAAAATGTGAGATCCATCTCCCACGGAAGTCCACCTTTAAAGGCAATTTAAGAGAATCTTTATTAATGGTTCCCTTATGCATCTCTGTATTACCCACCCCAAACACACCTGCAAGGATGAATGCAAATTAAAACCACACTAAGCGAGAACAAAGGGTAATTCATCCAAATATTCTCCTCCGAAAAATTTCCCTTTGGCCTTGAGAAGACATATCAAAGCAAAAAGAAAGGTTAAATCTTGAAAGGTTTGGGACCATGACACCTAATCAGATGTGAACTGTATAAAATTGATAACATTTGTCAGCTACTCAATTTCAAATCTACCAAAGTCAGAAGGTAATCTCATAAGGGATCAACAGCATAGTCAATAAAGGTGCTTAGAATTTCCACTGTGTGCCAAGATATACGAGAACATCAACACCTTAAGTATGGCTTCAGGTTCCCCTGAGATTTGGTTGAGCAAAGATTGTTACCAACGACTTTCATAATCAATAAGGCTGATCCCACTGCCTCCCTAAATTTATTGTGGGCCTCTATTTTATTCTGTTGCTAATCTCTTTATGTTTCTACTTATTCTCATGGTCACTAGCTGTGTTTCGAAGAAACAATAATAGCATTGACCTTCAGGTCAACATTTCTTGAGCATTTTTGAAAGGGACAATGTCGATACCTTTACTTTCTTGGGCACCTAAAAGAATCATTACAAAACAGCAGCCAATGTACTAAATAATTCAGTTAATTCATTAACTTAATTAAACATTAAACATTTACTGAGTTTGTTGTTTTCTACTGAACTTGCATTGATGTTGTAGTGATTTTTGTCATGTCCTGCAGACTCCAAGCTACTAATCCTGTGGCTGGAAATGGTGGTGAATTATTAGAAGGCTATTTTTATGACCTGTACTTAGACCATTTACTGGTATTATTGTTTAATAATATACTTTTTGCTCACAATGGATTAGATGTTAGATATTCTATAGAGACGTAGGTATTTTACATCAAAGAATGTGCATTTCTAATTTCTAAGTAAGATATTATTGATTGCACATTTGCTTATCTATCTATCTATCTATCTATCTATCTATCTATCTATCTATCCATTTCTCCCTCCATCTTCCTTCTAATCTTTACACTGTGCCAGGCATTGTTCTAGGTGCCTTGCAGATATGAATCTATTTAATCCTAATAAGAGCCCAATGAAGTGGTTGTTTCCTTCACCCTTCACATTTCACAGATGGGGAAGCCCAGGAACAAAATGGTTAAGTCACTTCCTTGCAATCACAGGGCCAGTCCAATGGTGGAGCTGGGATAGGAGGAACACATCCTCTGGCTCCAGAGTCAGTGATATAACCACTACACTGGGCTTGTGTACAGCAATCTAGTTTTGTGAGCAATCACTTGTTCCTTGTCACTGAAGGAAAATCATTCTTCTGTTGAATGAAACAGAGAGCGTTCTTGTGAGGAAGCGAAGCTGGTTAAGAAGTGTATGTGGTGGTGGTGGGGCTTACTGGAAAATGTCTGGTATTCATTTACAAGATAATCTTAATAGCATCTCCATGGTGTAATGGAGAGATTCAATAATGCCATTAGAGGAATTTAGTTGAAGTTAACGTTGGAGCAAAAAACACAGCGATGCAATTATTAAAGTTGGGAGGAGTCTAAAATTCATTTGAGATGAACTGCATTTTGGAGATGAGGGAACAGTCTCCTTGACCACTCTGCAAATTCCTTCTTCACTGAAACTGAGGTTAGGAGGAGGCAGAGTTCAGCCCCACAGTGGACACAGTGGTCAGGTGTCCATTTAATGAGATGTTGATGGGAAGGTGAGGGAATAGAAATAAGCAGGGCATGAGGAGAAGGAATGATAAGATGTCACACCCGCAAGCCTATATGAATATATTTCCCAGGCTGTGAAGTAGCATGCACCAGGCCTTCCAAGCAGAATGACTGCTTTACTTCCCCTTAATTAAAGAAACTATATGACTCCTATGTGAGAAAGCAAAATGACTTATTTTATCATAATAAGTTCCGAGAACAGCAACTTGCGGTACTTTGAAAGAGTCATGGAGTACTTGGCGTTACACTGGATTCTTCTGTCCCATTTTGTGTTCCAGTTTCAGGCTGAAATTGGGAAAGTAGAACACTTCTGCTTTCTCCCAATAACAGAGCCCTTTCTGTCCTTCAGATTCTTCAGAAGGAAGCCTGACTTGCTTTCTTCATGGTGTTTTTCAAGAAGCCTTTCTCATGACGTTCTCTAAAAGTCCTGCTGGGCTGCAGTGTGTCCAGCATTTCAACATAGTAGTTACAGATTAACTTTCCATCATTAAAATTCTGACTAATTGAAATTCCTTTTGTCTGTTTAAAAATTAAATTTTTTTCTTCACCAAAAGGAAACTGCACTATAATCTTCCTACCTGAGCTATTTTGTTAAAGAATTAAAATTAGAAAACATTTACAAGTAAGACTCATATCTAGGCATGTGTCTGTATGAGCATCAAAGACATGCCCAGGAACTTTCATAGCAGAATTATTCATAATATCTCCAAAACTGACACTATCCTAAGTGGCCATCATAGATAGAACAGATAAATATGGGGTTTAGTCATACTTACTAACCATATAATGAGATGAAATACAGCAATGAAAATGACTGAACTTCTGTAACACTCAACAACATGGGAGATCTATAAGTATATTTTTGAGTGAAAGAAGATAGACACAAGAGGGTACGTATTACCTGGTTATCTACACTAATAAAAGAGTAACTTGCAAATTAACCATCACTCTGCTTCCCCTGCAAGCCATGCCCACTAGCCAATCAGGAGCGAGTATGCAAATCCACCCCAACCAAGATGGTGGCCAGCTATGGAGGGAGCAGGAGGCTTGGGTTTCCCTGGCAATGGAGGTAGCCAAGTTTTCTGCCCACTTTGGCTGGCACTGGGCTCCGCTCAAGGCTACAAAGTTTCAATTATAGAAGATAAATAAATCCCAACAAAAATGGCTATGGCTACAGAGCAAGCAGGAGGCTTCGGTTTCCCTGTGATGAAGGAGCCAAGCATCCTGCACACCATGGCTGGCCCTGGGCTCCACAAAGTTTCAATTATAGAAGATAAATAAATCCCAGATATCAGGGCCTCCACTTGGGTTACTGGGGGGCATGGCCAGCCTGCAAACCACCATGTGCCCCTTGCCTAGGCTACCTCATGCCCCAAGGGAACCCCCACCTTGATCCTGGACACCATGCAGGGCAAACCAGCCAGCCTCCACCCATGCACCAGGCCTCTATCCTATCTAATAAAAGAGCAATATGCAAATTGACCATCACTCTAATCTACAAGATGGCTGTTTTTATGTGGACACAAGATGGCCACCACAAGATGGCCAGCAAGGGAAGGTAGTTGGGAAGGACCAAATCTTCAAGGGAAGGCTATTGTAGGCAATCAGCCAGCAGGAGAGGGTCGTTGGAAGGGACCAGGCTTATAAGGGAGGGCAGTTGTGGGCTTTCAGGCCAGCAGGGGAGAGCAGTTGGAAGGGACCAAGCCTGCAGGGAAGGGCAGTTGAGGGGAGGGGAAGGCCTGTAGGGGAGAGGAGTTGGGAAGATCAGGCCTGCAGGGGAGGGCAGTTAAGGGCATTCAGACTGGCAGAGAGCAGTTAGGCATCAATCAGGCTGTCAGTGGAGTGGTTAGGGGGTGATCAGGCTGGCAGGCAGAAGTGGTTAGTGGCAATTAGGAAGGCAGGCAGGTGAACAGTTGGGAGCCAGCAGTCCTGGATTGTGAGAGGGAAGTATGAGTGCCCATTTAGGCCTGATCCTAAACAGACAGTCGGACATCCTTCCAGGGGTCCCAATTTGGAGAGGGTGCAGGCTGTGCTTTCTATAGTACTTATATAAAGTTAAAAAACAGTGAAGATTTTAAAGGTATAGAGTTTGGATAGTACATAGGAACTTTTCAAAAAGGATATTTTTACTTGCAACCTGTTACTATGCTATCTATGTATTGACAACAACGTTTTCCTCATCAAAAATTTGAACATATAGAACATTAACATACAACATTAAAATGGCTGATGGTTGAGTACAAGTATATTTCTGAAGAATTTCATTTTTAGGTGAATTTTTGTTGTTAATCCTCATCTGAGGACATTTTTTCCATTGATATTTTTAATTTTTATTTTTTAGAAGTAGAGAGAGAGAGAGAGAGAGAGAGAAACATTGATGTGAGAGAGATATATCTACTGGGGCCAGGGATTGAGCTTCCAATGGAGGTGCATGCCCTTGACAGAAATTGAACCTGAGACCCTTCAGTCTGCAGGCTGACACTCTAACCACTGAGTAAAACCAGCTAGGGCTCATGAGTAATCTTTGCTATATGTTCAATGTTATTTTATGAAGAAATTCTAAGATTTCATGTGTGCTAAGTATCTACACAAAGGAAATGTACTAGAGTGCATGTTTATAGTTTATAAAAGAATTAAATCAGATGATTTCTAAAAAGAAACAAACAAAAACAAAACAAAACAAAAAAAGCCTCACAAACCTGTTGTTTTCTTCATTCTCCTGCCCTCAATCCCTGCCTACTGGTGTCCTGAATTCTCCCTTTTTCATTGCCTCTTTTCTTCTCTGATGTGCAATTGAGCTGTCCTTCAAAATGTTCCCTCTGTCCTTTTCATTTGTCTTCTCAAAGTCTGAGATTTTTTGTCCATTCTTGTGATAATTTATCTTCTTTTGCTGGATTATTTCTAAATCCCCTCTGCCTGCTCCAATCTCTGTCCAGCACTCCAGCCCTAAATGCCTGCTGCCTGCACTTCCATGCACTGCAACATCTTTTACTAGCTTTATGCAAAAAAACATAAAATCAAACTAATTTCTCACCAAACTATGGCTTTCTACTTCCTCACCTGGGTTGGTGGCACTACCATTCATCCTGGCACCCAACATCTGATCTCCAGGTCGTCTTTAACTTCTCTCCTGCTCAAATTAGTCACCAACTCAACGGACTCTGCCTTTTCTTTGTCTCTCCTCTTCTTGCCTAGTGTTGCTCTGGGTGTGGTCTGTTACATTGGACTCCTTACTGATGTCCCTGAGTTGCCAATTTTTCCCTGTGTAAGTTCTTCCTACTTTTGGCCTCTTGACTGGGTTAAATAATGGTCCCTGTAATTCATGTCTACCTGGAATTTATGAATATGATCTTACTTGGAAATAGGATCTCTATAGATGTAATCAAGTTAAAATGAGATCATCCTGGATTAAGCTGAATCCTAAATGCAATATGATTGATATCCTTATTAAATGAAGAAAATTTGGACATGCAGACACAGACACAGGGAGAGAATACCAAGTGAAGGCAGAAGCAGAGATTGGAGTGATGCATCTATAGGCCAAGCAATACCATGGATTACTGGCAAACAGTGGAAGCAAAAGAGACATGGGACAGATTCTCCTCCAGAACTGTGAGAGCTCATATCTCTGTTGTCTTAAGGCACCCAGGTTGTAGTACCTTGTTACAAGAGTCTTAGGAAGTAATAGAGCCACCATCATAATCTTTATAAAAACTACGTTTAATCATGACACTTCTCTGCTCAAGGACCTGCAATGCCTGACTTGTCTATCCGATTAATTTAAGTGAATTCTTTACAGTCAGGCTATACGCTTTAGTCTTTCTTCTGTTATAATTTCACATGAGTTATGCTAGAGCCCAACGAACCTCCATGCTTGATCTCCCGTTAGCATTCCCCTGCCTTTTCCACCCCATGTGTGTGAAATTTGATGGGACTTCTCCCTTTGCTCTTTCCTACTGAAATTGTACTACTTTTGTAAGGTGTTTAAATGCCTTTGTTTTTATGAAGCTTTCATTCATTGAGCCAGGTGTGTGGATTCCATCTTTTAAAGATTAGCACCTCTATTCTATACTGATCATAATTTTTCTCTGTTTTATAGTGATTTATATACTTTATACAAATTTATTATGGAATATGTTTGACATAAATATAAATAAATGCTGTTTTAGTAGATTAAATCACTAACTTTACTTTCCAGTTAACTAACCAAATACAGAAGATCTTTGGGATCATCAGCTCTGATGTATTCTGTCATACACACATTCCAATTCACTTTTCTCCACACATTTGTCAAAATAATTCAGATATTTGTTCATGATATAATAAAACATTGTAATCACTACTGCTCTAAAGTGACTGCAATGATCAGGATCTGTGACATTTTTCTTTCATGAAAGCTTTTTAATGTACTAAGAAGAACCATTGTCTTCCTCATCTATATTAGGCTGCAGAAACATTTTAAAATACCATAAAAAGGACACATGGCAACAGGCAAAACTGTTCTATAACTTTTTTTTCAAAAAAGTCTCCTCTAGATCAGCTGAGTCCACAGGGCCTAATCTGACCATATTTTAAGAAAACAAAAGGTAAAATTAATTTAATACTTGTCAATGCCAAGGTGGAGGTAATTTTCAGCTTTGCTCTTTCTCTGTGGTCTGACTCCTAGACCCAGCTTTTCTGGTTCCTGACTGTATCATTTCTGTTTGTTCAGGGTCAGGATCAGGCCCTTGATCTTTCACAGCTAGAATGCATAGTTAGGCAGTGATTCAGGATCCTGCCTGCCTTTATCCCAGCCCAGCCTAAAGATGGTTAGGGTAATTACCTTGTATCAAATCAAATTGATCCAAATGTGGTGATATAAAAATCCCCACCAAGTAGTAATGTTTGGAAGCATGGTCATTAGGGTTGTATGCTGAAGATTAACTGGAGAAGAAGAGCAAGGTTTTTATAAACTGTGGAGTTACACCCAGGAGCCTTGCTACCATATTCTTTCTGATTTGTGATGGGATTTTATCTCCAACCTCACTCTCATTGTGGAATGACTCCTATGAGGCAACAGAATTTTGATATCTCTTGTGTCAAAGTTTCAATTTCGTTAGATTTGTTGAGTAAGAACAGATTCTCCATAGTGGAAATACTCCAATCCAAATTGCTTAACTTCTTTAGCTTTCAGGATTTTGCTTTACTCTTGTCCTTGCTTGGTAGCAAAGATTAGAACAGCTCCTTGGTTCCTTAGGAGTGGCAACTGCCCACAGATTGTGATGTGCTTTGGTTGTAGTAGACCAGCATCTCATAGCGAAGCCACAGACAATGACACTGCCTTGGAGATCTGGGCTGCAGGGTATTGCAGGAAAGTTGTTCCTACATCTGTCTGCCAGCATGTGATCCATGGACTCTGTCAGCTCTCTTCTTGTCCACCGATGGGGAGCTTGGGAGGAACTGGCCTTTGTGGGGATTTCTAGAGTGGCAGATAAATGTGTTTGGGAGAGACAAAAGGTCTAGGCCTACAGCACAGCAGCACACAATGGCAAGTGGCCCAGAGCTTGATCCTTCACACCTAGGGCAAAGTGGCTGGCTGTCTTCTGGGAGCCCAAGCCTGAGGTGATTAACCTGGTGTTGCTTTTGCAAATGATTGGGAAGGAAAGAAGAGGGTCTTAAAGCTAGAATCACACCATAACCATGGCCTGAGCCTGTGCTTGATCATTTGGTCACTTTGGAACATCTCCTTATAAAAATTGTTGCTTCAATGTTGGTCACCTTTACAAGAATTCTTACCTTGGGGGCCCTTGGCAAAAGGGGGCTGGAAACCTCAAAGATGGTACACAACATGTTAATTAAATATACGTAAGGAAGAAAGAGAAGCCATTGTGTACCTTTCAAATTTTCAAACCAGAGTGGTTTGTTTCAGCCATTTCAGAGGCAGAAGTTCAATCAAGGAGGTTGATATGAACCCAAACTATCTTTATAGCATCTACAATGAGTATCAGCTGATGGGGAAGATGATTCAAATATTTCTGTTGATTTCTCCCCCAGCTGTGTTCTGAAAACTCAAAGAAGAACTTCATTGTATTGTTAGTACTGAATAATCCAGAAAACAAAACTGACTGTAACAAGAAATGTGAACTTTGAGGGATGAAAATTACTTTCCAGCTTAAAAATTTCCCCTTTGAGGGGTTTCCAAGTCTGAGAAGTATGGGAGAATGTGACTCCTTCAGGCTTTAATAAGGAGCATGAAATAGAAAGGCTTTGGAGTTACACAGAACAAGTTAGAATCATGGTATTGCTGCTTTCCCACTGCGGGGCCAATAGCACACTTTTGAATTCGGGTGTCTGCTTCTTTCTCTACCAATGGGGGAAATAGTACCCACCTCACAGAACTGCTTTAACCATTTGATATTTAAAAACGTGAAGGCAGCTGAAACTGGTTTGGCTCAGTGGATAGAGCATCTGCCTGTGGACTGAAAGGTCCCGGGTTCGATTCCGCTTAAGAGCATGTACCTTGGCTGAGGGCACATCCCCAGTAGAGAGTGTGCAAGAGGCAGCTGATCGATGTTTCTCTCTCATTGATGTTTCTGACTTTCTATCCCTCTCCATGAGGGATAGAAAGGTAAAAAAAAAAATCAATAAAATATATTTAAATAATAATAATAATAGTAATAGTAATAATAATAATAATAATGTGAAGGCATTTAGCACACATCTTAGCACACAGTCACTCAATAAACAATATATATTATTTCTATGTTATTAATCAGTAAGAGCCCAAGATAATGGGGATAGGTGGATGGGTTCGAGTTCTTATGGGGCAAGAGGAAATTGAGAGGAAATAGAGGAGGAATATGGGGGCTGGTGGATAGGGGGCAGTAACCAATGCCCCTGAATCAGGTAGAATAATGAACCAGCCTACCAAGCAAGATATTACTAGGATGGCTACCACGGTCCTGAAAGTCCCAGTCAACAACAGGACTCAGATAGGCTCCATGGATATTCAAGCCAGAACACACAATTGCTGGGGCTGGTATGGATTTGGATGGCAAAATAGAATCTTAGGAAATTCTGAGCATCAAGCTTTGAGACTGCCTTATTGACTGCATTGACCTCTTACTAGCACAATCCCCTCATCTTGCATGAATGATTTTTTTCTTGAAATTCTCCACTTATTATACTACAGCAGAATTTTACAGTAATTAAAACAACAATATTTTTTATAAACAAAATTGGGCTCTTCCTGATTGTTATGAAGACAAAAATATTTTCTCAGGCCCTGGAAGTTTGCATTCACTGACTCTAACTCTAGGTCCTGATGTCTGTTCAAAAATGGATAAGAGTTGGTCTGCAACAACAAAATCTCTTACTAGCAAAATTTGGAGAACTCACTTGTAGCTCAAAAAGTAGGATGCACTGGTGTGATTCAGTTAGATGGAGTAGCATCTCTTAAACTGAAGGGTCTAAGTTTAATTTCCAGTCAGGGTACATTCCTAAGTTACAGGTCTAATTCCTAGTCGTGATATCTATGGGATTCAACTGATTAGTATCTATCACGTCAATGTTTCTCTCCCTCTTCTCTAAAATAATATTTTTTTAAAGCAGGATGCACAGAATGAAGGGCCACCATAGTTCTGTGTTCAGGAATAACCTGGGGCCCACAGAATTGTGTGGAAAGAATTTGAGATGCCATTCTGTCTGGGAAAGAAGCTTGACTTTGCCCAGTGCTTCATTCCTGATTCATTGGTTTAATGTGCTGGATTAATTTGTATCTGAAACCTCTCTCATACTTTTTTCAAATAAAGTTTAAAGGTAGTAAACAGAGCAATTAAGCCCATTAGAATTACAAATGTGCAAAGAGGGAATTGAGAGTTGAGGAGATTTCTGACAGTATAAAAGAGCAATTAATGGCGAAGCTTGTAGTAGTTTCACACTAGATGGAGTATTTTACAAAGATTGAGAACAGGAAGTTGGAGAACACTGCTGGCAAACATTTCAAGAGCTGTAAGAACAAAAGGTAGACTCAGGGGAATCCCCAGTGTGCTGTAGGCACATTAGGAAAGGGGTCAGCCAAGCTGTGCCCTTCCACTCTTTATAATTCATAGTGGTCTAAAGTAAATATTTTTCCTCCCAAGTTTCTTAGGGGATATTGGGTTTTATTTTTATTTAAAGTTGTAAGCAAAAGAGAAGAGACTCAGAGAAAGATACACAGAGGAGTAGGCCCCTGATGATGGAAGTGGAGACCTCCTTTTTCTGATAGCTAAGTGTGATTGTAGGTAGATGTTAATAAAGGAAGGGAGCAAAGGAAACCAGACTTATTAAAGGATAATCAACTAGGAAGCTTCACATACCAGGGAATAGCAGTATTTTCCTGACAAGGGGGTTAATGCCCCATCCTCTGCCTTATAGAGAGGAAGGACCAGTTGTCAATCTCCTCAGTCTGCTTGCTCAGACCATGGGAGGAGGGAAGCACTTACACATTGGGAGCTAAGATGGTGACCACAGAGGCTTGTTAGTCTGGCCTGGGAGAAGCATTTGATTGGAAAAGAGATACACCCTTGAAGATCTAGGAAATGGAATGGATACAGCAGAAGCCCTGGAAAGCTTGGAAAACTAATTGGTGAGTTTGAAAAGAGTGCCTGGTCCTTCCCACGTATAAGATAGTGTAACCTGAGCATAACAAAGACAAGTCCCTTTCTCACTTTCTCCTGTAACATGCCCTAACCCTTTCATTTGCGCTTTCTCTCTCCATAGCAACCATGTGGTCCTAGCAGCCCGAGTGCAGACTCCAAATGCAGGCTCCATGCAGGAGCCTGGATAGGGCAACACAGCAAAGGATCACAGCTGGAAACAGCGTTGAGCTACCTGGGCAGGGACTGGGACTGCAGGGCCAGAGCAATGACACAGAACTTTTGCACCTTGGACTTTGTTTGGGGCTTGATGAAGACAAGATTGGACTTTTTCCATGGCAGGACAAATAGAGATGAGACATTGGGAACCCAGAGGCAGCCTTCCATTACACCCTGGTGAATCTTACCACTAAACTTCATCCCCCCACGTGTGAGTCAATGAAAGAACACAATTTCCACCAGCAGCACAAGGAATGTCCAGAATTGCAGAAAATCAATAGAATCTAGGAGAGAGACTTAGGACAGAGTGCTTCTCAGAGCCTTCAGAAAGAACCATCCTGCCAACAATACCTTGGTTTTGGATTTCCAGCCCCCAGAATTGTGAGAGAAACATTTCTGTGGTTTTAAGCCATCCCGTTTGTGGTGATTTATTACAACAGCTCTTGGAAATGAATACATATACCTTAGACATTTTCTTGGGCACTCCCAAAACACACAGGGAAACATTCTGAAGGATTTCTGCAGAGATAGTTGGGTCAGAAACACAAACACTCTTCTCTGAGTCTCTTATTTTTGTGTACTCTCCCAGGCTAATAATAGTTATCAGAAAAAGGAGGTCACGAAATGCGTCTCTCTCTACAGTGGCATATTAACAGAGACCCAGGACCACTGATCCATCATGGAAGGACATGGCTAATTAGCTGCATCCAAGAAGGATCAGATCACTATGAATAATTCTGTTCTGGCATAAGTAAATACGTTCAAAATGTGAATATCTTGGGGCAAGGGTGTGCAGAAAGCATGCTGTACAGCATGGACACCATGTAAATCAGGTGGCTTTGCTATCAGCCCTACAGATTTCCCTCAGCTGGAAAGTTGGAATTACAGTAGCTATTGGAGACCAATAGCTATTATTCCTCTCCATGTCCTTATTTCCCTAGGACTCTACTTCCAATGTGCCTTTCCTATGATCCTTAGCTCACTAGCCTCATCCAATTCAGACAACTCCTTTCTTCTATACTATTTCCTGAGTGGCTTAGGTTGCTATAACAAAAATACCGTAGATTGGGTGGCTTGTAAACAACAGGAATTTATTTCTCACAGTTCTAGAAACTGGAAGTGTGAGATCAGAGTAGCAGCAGGATCGCATTTTGGTGAGAGCCTCTTCTAAGTTACAGCCTTCTTTTTGTATTCTCACAAGGCAGAGAGCAGAAGAGGGAAGCGAGCACTCTTATCAGAGCACTAATCCCATTTATGAGGGTTCCACCCTCATGACCTCTTCTAATCCCAATTACTTCCCAAAGGCCCCACCCACCTTCTTATACCATCACATTGGGGGGACAGCATTCAGTCTACAGCACTGAGTACAATAGTCCCCTCTATCTGCAGGGGATTCTGAGACCCCAGTGGATGCTGGAAGCCACAGATAATCCTAAACCCTGTATATTTTATGTTTTTCCTATAATACATACCTACGATAAAAGTTTATTTACAATTAGGCCCAGTAAAAGATTAACAGCAATAATAACAAAATAGAACAATTATAACAATGTACTGTAGTAAAAGTTACGTGAATGTAGTCTATCTCTTAAATATCTTATTGTATGGTCACTCTTCTTTTTCTGATGTGAGATAACACCATGCTTATGTTATGAGATGAAGTGAGGTGAATGACTAAAGATTGTAAGTAGTGTTAGGTTCCTATCAGGGTGACTTAAACACAAGCACTGCGATACCATGACAGTTGATCTGATATCTGAAGCCATTAAGAGCCGAACAGGGGTGGGTCTGAAGCCATTAAGAGCCACAGGGGTGGGAATGGGGAGGGGTAAACATGTACAGCATGGAGACGCTGGACAAAGGGATGATTCACATCCCGGACAGGATGGAGCAGTACTGGGCAAGATTTCATCACGTTACTCAGAACAGTGTACAATTTAAAACTTATAAACTGTTTATTTCTTCCTGAAATCTTCCATTTAATATTTTTAAACTATATTTGACTTCAGGTAACTGAAACCATGAAACTAGAAATTGTGTATAAGCGTGATGGTGGAGGTGCTAATATACTTGGTTTTAGTTGTTGGTTTTTCACCCTTGTGACCTAGAAATCACCCACCTTTGATGTCTAAGTAAGGTTAAACCTGCTTTTTTCACTTATATTATTATGGCATCAGTCCACCTCCATCCAAAAGACCCTGCTATTTCTGAGCACTTCTTGAGGCCTTTAATGTCTCTGGAACAAACAGGTCTGGCCCCTCAACTCAGGCTATTTAATCTTCTGCTACGTCCCTGCCCAGTCCTCTGCTGCTGGTGACTCTGGAGAGATTGCCTCTCCTGACCCAGGCACTGGTACCCCAATTCTGGTTTGGGGACAGGGGACACTACTCTTTCTTGCCTGCATGACTCTGTCCTAAGAATGGACACAAACCTTGCCCTAATTTTCCGAACTACATCTGAGAATAGGCTGATGTTTTTAATAAGGATTTAGACACATCTTGGAATCTGGTAGAGAGCCTGCATCCCACTGGAATCTGAACAGTCTCCAGTGAACAAGGGAGGTCACTGAGAACCCCTCCAGGCCCAGGCGTCTCCAGGCCTTGGACTCAGGAAAACTGCCTTCTTGGATCCCAGGAGAAGGAGTTTTTCCTTCACTCCTATCTAAAGTCCATTTTGCTGGTATTTAATTTTTGCCTCTTCCCAAGAAGATGAAAAGTGAGTGTACTGATTCACTCCAGAGAAAACCCCATCTCAACCACATAAGTATCACCTGGACATTTGTCCCTAGAGACTCAACTATGGTCACTTTGTTAACAAGTTAATTAACACAGCAATGCATTCTTTTCTTCCAAGGAGGACTCAAGGAGCTTGGGTTATCAAGTTACCTTATATGAATATGCACTAGTGGATCAGTTCTTCCCAGATCCCATGTTCATCTCATTGATTTATTGACAGTATGATGTGTTCCATTTGCAAAATGAGATCTCCAGTAATACAGACTCAGTTTTATATTCCCTTTCTTCTGACTTTCCTGTACCCTCCATCATTGCACTGTTCCAGATACACATGCACACAACACACACACACACACACACACACACACACACACACACACACTCACATACACCCACACACATATACACACACATAAATACACATATATGCATACGTATTAAAGACCTAAATTCATGAATTAGGGGTGGGAAGTGGTTGGGAAATTGACTGAAAGAAGTGAAGAGACTAAGAAGCACAAATTACAAGACAGTCATGGGGAAGTGAGTAAAGCTTAGGAAATAGAGTCAATGATACTGCAGTAACTATGTATGGTGCCAGTTCAGTACTGCAAACATCAAGGGGAACACTATGTAAAGTACATGATTGTCTAACAGCTAAGCTGTACACCAAAAACCAATACAAAAATAAAATTGGGGGAATATGCATGCAATTACAGAGTTCTGAGCAGCCACCCAATCTAATTCCATAGTCACACCAATAAGTAGGTTTATGATGTTTAAGAAAGTTATTCATAATTGTCAGCCTATTATAAAAAATTTGCTGTTGTAATTTTAAAAAAGACATTTTCTTTGAATTTTTTAATGATTCTCTTAAAGTTGTATTTACTAATACACATCTTTCTCAAATAAATAATACACAAAAATGACTGGGTCAAGAAAATGAAGTTTAAAAAATAAATCCATGAATTAGGTACCCAGAACAGCACTGATGATCACCAGATTTGCCTGTTTTCTCACAAAGCTTCTGAAACAGCGGCTGAAGGATCAAAAGGACTGTAACAGCAGCTGAAGGATCAATAAGATTTGCCTTCGTTCTAAAGATATTTGCTGTTTTCAATTTTAATGCACCTACTTCATTCCCTTTTAAATTGAAAAGAAAACTTTTTTTAAAATATTTTTTCACTGTATTTCTCCAGTACCAGTCTTAGTCCCAGTTTCCACTTCCCTGGCCCCCTTTTGTACATGGGATTCCTGATTTTCCATTGGCTTGCTAAACTGCCACTTATGCATCTGCCATCCTATCCAAACCCAGAGGCCATCAAACCCTACCCCACCATCTGCCAGGTTCACTCACTTGCAAAGACTCAGGCATTTCTAAAGCGTGCCTGAGCTCTTTGCTGTTTCTTTGTGTCCTCTAGTGAAAAGAAGTAGCTCTTCATAAGTTCAAAAGCAAAATAAAATTATTGTTTATAGGATATTTTGAAATTTTATTGTTCCTGACATCTCCCCAAGCAGCAAGTGAGTTTTCTATGGTTAAATTTAGCCCTGCCAGGCCAGTCATATTATGTTTTTGAAGTTTTTTCTTAAAACATTTTTTTATTATGGGAAAATACATGTGACATAAAAATTACAATCTTGACTTTTTTAGTGTAATGTTTAGTGATATTGATTACTTCATATAGCTGTGCAACAATCACTATCATCCATCTCCAGAACTCTCTCCATCTTGCAAAACTGAAACTCTATACCCATTAAAAATATTTTTGAGCCCTGGCCAATGTTGCTCAGTGGCTGGAGCATTGGACCTCACATGGAAGGGTCACAAATTCAATTATGGGACAAGGGCATATGCCTGGGTTGCAGTTTCCATCTCTTTCTGGAGGCAACCAGTTGATGCACTCTCTCACACTGATGTTTCTCTCTCTTTCTTTCTTCCTCTCCTTCCCTCCTTTCCACTCTCTCTAAAAATCAATGGGAGAAAAATAACTTATAGTGAGGTTTAAAATTTCTTGTCTTAAATTGGTATAGCCACCCCCCGCCCCCGCTCTCTTTAGTTACTATTTGCATGAAATACTTTTTATTTTGCTTAGTCCCTTCACCTTTGGCAGATTATGTTTTAGCACAAAATCTTGACCCTTTAGCAAGTGGACCGATGTGTTCTGTGTCTCCTTTGACTTGTCATATCTGAGAAGCAGCAGACAATAAAAATGCAAGAATCTTCTTCAGTCAGGCGTAGGGGATGAGGCCTCAAAGAGCTTTACAATTAAATCATTTTGCTTTTCAGGTCAATGCAAGTTATATAATGCAGTATTGTCAATACAGATTTTAGACTCCATCATTTGTCTCTTAGATGAGGCAACACAAGCAGAGAACACAACAGTACCTTACTTTTCAAATTCCAATAAATACGGCAACATTCTTTATTAAATGAAAGCAATAAGAACAGTTTTTTCCTGCTCAGTGCAATGTGAATATATTATCTTCTTCACACACTGTCTTCATGCTATAGAGCTGGGTTTATGAGAACATGTCATGTTGACAAATAAGAAAATAATCAACACCAGGCTCCGTATCTATTTTGCATTATTGCTTCAGCTCAGGAAATTTCAAGGAAAGGAAAATATGAAACAAACAATACAAAAGTCAATGCATGCTGCAGGCAATTTTGATACCAAAGAACCCCTTTCTCATCTACTGAGTTAATGTATATATTGACTCTCATTTGATGCACCAGAACCAAGTTCAGTTTGTTCGCCTATGTGGTGGATATGATTGTGTGATTTAAACATATAAATAAAATTTACCCCAAAATAAAAGAATGGTTTTGACCAGGGAAATAATATCTAGTTCTCTATAAAGTAAACAATTCATTCATCTTTACCCAGGTCTTAAATTGAACCTGGCAAGAATGTGTTAAATTTACCATTTTTTCAAAGAGTAGAACTGGAGAAAAATTATTGCTAGTCCAGGCTTCGTTCAGGGAGGTGGTGCAGGATGGGGAGGTTCCCTTTACCAAATACAGTCCATCCCAAAATGTTAGTTTCTTGTTTTGCCAGGTCTCTTGGGGGAATTTAGCCTATTTTCATACTACGTTCATTGATCACATAGAATTCATTTATTTAGGGTCAATCTGAAGTTTTAACTAACATAACTTTTGAATATATATGCAATTTGAAATACACACTTGAAATCTTCATTTATCTTCTTAGAATCATTTGCCCATTTATCTTTTAGGTACATTGAATATGCATCAATAAAACTGGCATGAAATCAAAGACTGAGAGAGAAGAAATGTAAAAAAAGCATTTTTTAACAACTATGTTACTATTCTCCTGTAGGACTTTTCATTTTCTGTAGTGTTGTTGAAACTAAAGAAAAAAATTGACTTCATTTCACAGAAGGATAAGTACAGGCATTCACTGTTGACTGAGGACCTCATCTAGGTGAGCTCAGATGGGACTCTTCTGGTCCTCTCTCTACAACTTGTGTGACCAAAAGGGATGGGCTGGTGACATCCTAGCAGGGTGCCTCTGAGGCCAGCATGCAGCCCTTCAGTGAAGGAGCATGCCACAGAGCTCTCTGCAACTACAGGGCTTGCAGAGAATGGACTAGCTGCTCAAGTTTGTGCATAATCAGCAGCTAAATCACAGACCCCAATGCAACATGCAGCACTCTGAGGCCACATGTCGAGTTTTAGGTTGCCATAATCAGGAATAATGTTTACCCTTAGTTTAGAAGACAGGTGGGAGCAGGGGTGAAATATGTCCTGGCCAAACTAAAAATGTTTCATGTAGTCAGGGTGCTAATGATGGATTTAGATATAACTGAAGAGAAAACAAGAAACAAAATGCAAAGCATACTTAATTTATCTGATAATTTTGGTTGAAAAGCAGCTAACTGAACAGCAAAAAATTTATCCCAAATCTTATTAGGACTGAAAGAGAGTAAACCTGGTTTAATTCTAAGTATGTTTTGTAAACGTTATTGTGGAATCTAATGTTTTTGAGTAAATGAAATAAGGTGGCAGTGTTAGCTCCTGTCTCCTATGAAGTCCCAGTATTATCGCCAAAGAAAGAATAATGTAGAACCCAAGGTAAAATTTCTTGGAAACTATCCTTTTGCCTTGTTGGGGTTTTTAATAATGGAGGGTGCCCACGGGCTCCCCCAAATTGTTCTTCTTTCTTTAGTCTATTGTCGAGATTCTGAAATAGTTAGGGATCAAGTGACATGATCTATTTTGGATAACAAAAATAGTTTTTTACACATTTTGCATTTTCTAAAGTGTCTAAGCATTTTACACATACCAATTTATTTAATGACTAGAGGTCCAGTGCATGAAATCATGCATGCATAGCTCACTGCTGCTTGCTGCCACTCATTGCCCTGCCTGCTGCCTGCCTCAAGGGTTGAGGGGAAGGACTGAGAGGTGGTCAATGCACTTCATGGCAATTGGTCAAGTGGTCATTCCAGTTGTTCTGCTTATATCCCTGGCCTTTTATTATATAGGATTACAATATCATCTCTATTTTACAGATGAAAAAACTGAGACATAGTACATGAGGTTAAATAACTAACCTAAGATGACCCAATTAGTAAGTGTTAGGAGAATTCCAACCCATGCATCCTGTTTCCAGAATCTCTGCCTTAAGCACCCTGATGCCCTCCTCTGAGTTTAAGTGATAGCTATCATCATCACACTCATCCTCTGTGCCAGACTCTAAGCATTTTACATGAATTCATTCATTTAATTATCCTATCAATTTATTATTCTACTGCTCTTTAGAAGAAAGTAAAGCAGATAAAAGTGAAATATAATGCTTGAAGTCATATAAAGTCTCAGTCTTTGTAGGTGGACAGCTTGGGAATCAAACCAGTTACTCTTGGTCTGGTCCCTGCACTTTTTACTAATGTAGGCATATGCATGATTAAAGACAAACATGAGGCCTGATTATCCCTGTTTCTACTCTCATCCATAATCAAGATGCTTTCTACATTGCAAAATCAGCAAATAATCATTGAATCCCTCATTTTTAAAAGTGGTGAACACAATTATTTTCATATATGGGAATTAGTATGTGATGAAGATGACATTCTCCAATTAGTGGGGGAAAGATGGGATAGTTGGTTAGCCACTTAAAAGAAGAAATATTGGAAGACAACACAAGTGAAATTTTTTTTTATCTTTGGGTTGTCATGGACTTCTAAGCATAACCACAAAGCTAGAAACCATAAAGGAAAAATTGATAAATATGACTACATAAAAACTTAAAATTCTGAGAGCAAAATTCACTATAAATAATGTCAATAGATAATAAGTCAGTGGGAAAATTAGAATGACACCAATAAATAAGACTGACTTTTTCTAACATACCCTGAGCACTTACAAGCCAATTAGAAAAAAATAAATTAGCAAAAGGCCAAGGATATAACCAGGAAGTTTTATAAAGAAGAGTCAAAAGCAGTCAATAAATATTTGAAAAGATAATTAGTAATCTGATGAATTAATATAAAACAAGTTATAATTAGTATCTCAATAAAAGAGAAATACCCCCCTTAAAAAAACTACAAATCCTGGTATCATTTTTTTATGTAATATCAGACCAATAAAAGTTGGATAAGCAGTTGTTAATAGTAAAAGTGGATATAATCTTTCTGGAAAGTAGTTTGTCAATATTCTCCTTATCCCAAGACTTTTCTTAGCTCACAGATCACTGATTCCATTAGTTGTCCACCTGATTTTGGCTAAGTGATGCAAAGAGGAATTTTCTGGGATATCCTGGGAAATATTGTCTTTGAGATAAAAAGAGATGTATAGAGGAAATGCCTTTTTTTCATACCAGTATTGTTCTGTGATGCCTGGAACTGTGGCAACACTGTGTGATTAGGAAGCTTGAGGACCAGGTCAATACACTGGAAATACCAAATGAGCCAGAGGAAGGGGACTCTGGATTTAGTGACATGATTGAGTTGCTGACTTAAACCTAGAATGCATCAACTTCCAAACTTCTTATGTGTCATAATTAATTCTTTATTTTTTCAATTGGATTTTCTATTCTGACAAAATGAATTGTAACTCAATATGTACATACTCACTGAGCCCCAAATGTAATTTCTAGAAATTTATCCCAAGGAGATAAGCAGACAAGTACAAAGAGCTGTATATATAATACACTATTGGTAGCAGTGAAAACCTCAGAAACCACTTTAATGCCCTTCAAAAATAAATTGGTTAAATATTTTTACAGAGTTAATAAAACGATGATGCAGAGCTATATTTACAGGCAAGATATTTTATTTTACATATATTGTTAGGGGTATATCAGAATATGAAAAAGTGTATCAGTAGGATTTCATTTATGTAAATTATATGTGTCTGATAAAAGAGACATGTAGATGCTATTCATTACATTGAGGGTGAGGGTGGGATTGCTGAGCCATAGATGCAGAGGAAAGGGGGTTCTCAGGGACAAACATAGGCAGATCTCTATGGCCAATGCTCATGGGAAAGGGTATTCTTTCCATAGACTCCCTTCCAGCATTACTCTCCTTTGTAAAGACTTATGTCATATGCTTTAATTGTGTACCCTTAAGTTAGTGATCAACTCCTTACTGTTCTGTTCTGTGGAAACTCAACAGGTCCAACCAAATGCCAAGCATGTAGTTATCTCTTAATAACTGTCTGGCAACTATCCAATCAAACTAGGTTAGACCAAGGATCATTGCTTAGAAGCACACTATTGAATGTAGATTTAGCAAACTCACATCTAGTACACATTTTGAACTCCTTAGGATTTTCTGTCTGCCCTCGGTAGATAAAGACACTCTTGTCAAAACATGAGAATCAAATCTACTTGTTAGATGCATACCATTAAAAAACTACCTCAGAAATTTTAAATGAACCAAAAAAAATCTGATATTAGAAAGTTTACAACTTTCCTGAGACTTTTGAGGCCAAATGAATGGCCTCAAAAGAGTAACATATCTACTGGCAATTTGAAAAATCAAGTCATGTTTTTCCTGCTACTTAAATCCAAGATTTTGCTATTAGAATTGCACTAGCAATGTTGCCTGGAAGTGCTCAGGATGGAATGCCATTTAATCCTCCCTCCCACCCCCACCCCAGCTGGATGGGAGCTACAGCCCAACAGTAGCCAAGTGTGTCGTCTTCATAAAATATGACTCAGAAGCATTCACGGAGCCGAGATACTGAGGTCCTAAAAATAGCTTATTTTTATATTGGTGTTTTCCCCAACTACAGATTCACTGAAAGAACGTATGTGTTCCCAGTTCCACTTTTCCCCTCATAGTGCTTTTAAATTACATGTCGTTATGGCCACTTCCAATAGTCCCGGAAATATTTTTTATTGTAAAACAGTGCCATGTGCAAGCTACCATCTGAGTATCTAATTCCACCACCCAACATTGCCATGGCCACCAGAGATGGAGGCTTTCTTTAGCCTTGGAAACAATAAATGCTTATTCTCAGGAAATTATGATTTCTTCTGTGTGAACTTTGAAAGGCACTTTGCTGGTGCCTGTTACTGTGGCGCTCCTGGTGAAATGCAGCCCTCAGAATATTATGTTCATTTTTAACATTGAGGAAATACATTATTCATTGAAACAGCAGCAGAAGCAATTTTAGAATGCAAAACTGCAGTGATGGTCATATATAGGTTGTCCCAAAAATGTATACGCACACTTTGAATAAATTATAACGGCAGAATTTATTAAAATACATTTAATTTTCAAAATTGAGCTACCAACTGTTAAAGTATGTATACATTTTGGGGGGAGCACCCTGGATTAAAATAAAGCCATCAACCTTTTATCATGTATCATACCATTTAAAGCATTTTCATAGTATCATCTAATTTGAATGGATGAGTATGCCAACTCCCTATTGTGGGCACTTAGGGTCTTTGCTCACACCTATCACTGATGTTTGATCCTACCACTAATAAGAGGAGATAGATGGAGAAGGTAGATTCCCCCTATTTGCTCAAACTTTGTTTTTCTAGTTCTCAATTTGAAGTAACATCTGCTTAGAGGCCTCAGTGCAGTCTCTCCCAATTCCTCACTGAAGTTCTTGAGTCATACAAAATTACAAGAACTTCAAGTTCCCCAAACCAAAATATCAAGAAACAGAGTCTGAGAGAAATTTCCACGATTCCAGAAACGCTATTGGAATCAGTGTTAAGTAACCATGCTTCATGTTATGAAACAAAGAAGCCCTGCCTTCTTGAAAGGAGACAGAAAGACATGCTGTCCCTCCATGGTATGCCCCCCAGGCTCAGAAATTCAGTTCTAAATAAAACATGAAAAGGATCATAGTACTTTTCTTCTCCACGGAATGTTTTAGAGGTGACCAGAGTCCTAGCCCTTAATTCTCCCTGCTAACATATGTATACTGTGCAAGCATCTTGCGACTTTTAGAAAACAACAGAAGAGGAAACAAGGAGTGGGGAGTGTGGGGCATGTGTGTATGTTGGTGGGCATCGGGGTCAGTGCCTCTGGGAAGTATAGCTTCTAACACGGAGCATAATTGGCAGAGGCTGCTAGAAACAGAAGAATGTTCAGAAAGACTCCATTGATTCAGAGTTGCGGAAACCAGTTTGCTATGATAGAGCTGGACTAGGAGTTGTGTGAGATGTGCATTTTGATCTGCTACCTTTATTGGAGATCAGAATGGGGGACTGCCCTCCCCCATAAAGTACAATTGAGATAACATCCCACATCTTCCTCGGATGAAGGTGACTGGGGCTACTGACTGAGTACACAGCTGTTTTCTTGATTCAGCACCTTGAGGTCAGGAACCAGGCTACTTATGGTGTAGGTATTTGTAAATGAAACGAGAATATGTGTTGAGTCTGAACAGAGAGATGAGGATGATAAAAATTATATGTATTTGTGTTGAAAGTGGAGAGAGGATTATAAAAAAGGACACAGAAGAATAAGGAACAGGAATCATCCAATATTTGAAGCATTCAGAGATAGAGCCTACATCTGTGTGCTGCACACTGTGTTCATGGCAATAAAGACTCACAAAGGACTAAGGGGGTCAAAGCATACTGGAAAAGGATATAGAATCTACAGTGACAATAAGTCAGGAAACTGTATGTAACAAATCACGTAACATAAACATACATATATAAAAATATAAAAGAAATTGAAAGGAACATTATTGTTATTGACTGATTGAACAACAAATAATAATGAAACAATGTTAACAATCATCAACAGATGTACAATTAACCTTCAATCCTTCAGGGAATAAACTTTCTCTCTGAGCCCATAGAAAAACTTGTAATATAGCAAATCATATAGAAAATATGTCTTTTATAGACATTAATAACAAAACATCTATATATATGGAAGGTTAATATGCAAAGTGTCCTCTCAGGAGTTTGAATGAGACAGAAAATTTGATCACTCTTTATGATGTGCACTGACTAACAGGGGGCAGCACGGAGCAAAGGAAGGCCCCAGTCAGCAGCTGGAAGACCCCCAAGGGCCCTGATTGCAGGCCAGGCCTAGGGACCCTACCTATGCACAAAGTATGTGCACTGGGGGTTTAGTTTAAACAATAATAACCAGTATTAAAGAGAAAAACAGAAAATGAAAACACTATATAAAAAACTTAAGTAAAAGAAAAGTTAAACTTATAAAAATCAGGCTTATTTATAACTGCAGAACTAGAAAATGACACAAACATAACTGTTTCCTGGCTTGCTGCCTTATTAAGAATACTGACATGAACACACACCCATATGTATATATACAAGAAGAGTCATATCATTAGTTGTAATAAACACGAGCAGAGCCAGGGCTAATTCCAAACATCAAAAATATATTTACCATAGCAAGAGTTAACTTGTGCTGGGAAAGTTTCCTTCCACTCCAAATATCTTCTCCATCTAGATACTGTCCCATCTGAAATTCTACTATTAGAAGTCCGTTTTAATAAATGAAGCAATGTGCTTTCTAGGATTATCTTTTGGAGTATACATATGCCTAAGAGGAGTAAGGCATGAAATCACTAACACATTAGCTAGAATCCTGGTCATATTACAAAGTCAACTTTTCTAGGTTCAGAAGCTGAGGTGTGTGAAGGCTTAAATAGTGTCAGTGGAAGGAACAGTGAGCCATCTTGAAGATTGCTTCTATAGTGGTAATTATACCACATATCTGATGGGGACTTTTGGGAGAATAAAACAGTTATGACCAAAAAAAGGTAATATATCACTCTGGCCTGGTGACTAAGTTTGTTGGAGCATCAGCCTGTGCATCAAAAGATTGTGGATTCAATTCCTGATCAGGGCACATAGCTAGGTTGCAGTTTGATCCATGGTCAAGGTGCATATAGGAGGCAACCTATGGATAATGCGCTCTCTCTCTCTCTCTCTCTCTCTCTCTCTCTCTCTCTCTCTCTCTCCCACCTTCCTCTTTCTCATCAATAGAAACATATTCTCAGGTGAGTATTAAGAAAAAGAGAAAGGATAATATATTCCAGACACCCAATATGTATTGCTTTCCCTGTGATTTTATCATTTAAGCATGGTGCAGAAAAATTCTAGTTCAATAAAGGTTTGATTAATTACAATCTCGTATATTTATATATTACTATATTTTGTTCATCATATTTGTAATTAAATCTGACTTTGGTCTGTGCTAAATAGCTAAGAACTCAGAATTCTTAACCTTGAATTAAAAAGGTTCTGGATAGGAGGATAATTCGCTACTCCTTCCCATTGGAAATCATTAAAATGTGCAGAAACAATAATACTTTACATTTTATATCACTTACTCATGTGTAAGCTTGATGTTCTCACACATATATTTCCATAGATTGTTGGGTAGTAGCTGAACTCAGGATTTTCACATATTAGGATGCTAATTTTATTAGGGTTAATTGGAATTGTTTCTTGTATATTTCCCCCCATTAAGTGAGATGAAGAAAGCTGTGTTATTTAGTCAGCTCTCTCTTTCTCTTAAAAATACACTGAATGGTTTGAGGGTGTATTATTCTCCCATGGCACAGAGCCTTGGTTTTGTTCTCTCTCCAGTGTCACTGTTTCCAATTACTTCTCCTTCTCCCACTCCCAGTCCCCACTCCTGACTCCAGGGGAAAGAGAAAGTGGATTTGTTGACTTACTTTTCTGTACTTTTGAGGAAATATCATTTGTCCTATGTGTTATATTTTAAGAGAGTTAAATAGTTTGGCAAAGTCAATGTTGAACTTAGGTCATGTGAATTTTATTCCTTGGGCTGCCACTAATTCACATGGTGATAGACTGTAAGTGACAGAATTTCCATGCCTTGGCATTCACTGTTATAAAATTAAGATAAGGTTGCAAAGAGTACCGGCCATGGAATGTTTAATTCAAATGACAGATCTTTATCAGTGCAAAGGGTTCTCTGGAGCATTAGTGCTTATCTTAGAGATAAACTATGAAGTTCTTTGCAAAGGCTGTGTGCACATGCACATTTTCCTTAGAGAGAGTTTATGAATGTCATCAGAGTTCATGGAAGCTTCTATGCCCTGGACCTCCATAAACACTCATCTGGGGACCTATGAAGAATTTTTCTTTGATTCTTGATGAAATGGAAAAAAATAAGAACAATTGTAAGGGCATTTTCACCAAAATAGAATATATTCAAATTTAAAGACGGTGGTTTTATTTTAAAAGTATATATTTTACACGTGTGTTTTTGTGTGTGTGTGTGTGTGTGTGTGTGTGTGTGTGTGTGTGTTCAGCTTTCTATTCTGCTAGTGCTAATAGGGCAGTCAACCTCTCTCTGCCCCAGTGGCTTCCCTTGGCAAAATTTAAAAGTTAGGTTCTAAAAACCTTTTAAAATTTCATGGCCTATGATGCTCTGGCTGGGTGCCTCTGTGGGTTGGAGCATTGTCCTGATTCACTAAAGTTAGGGGTTCAATACCTGGTCAGGGCACATCCAAGTATCAACCAATATATGCATAAATAAGTGAAACAACAAATCAGTGTCTCTCTTTCTCCTCTCTTCTCTCTAAAATCAATAAATTAAAAAGAATGCATGGCCTATGAAACAAAATATTTGGGAATTACATAGAGAATTAACCTCGCCCTTTATTTTCATCTCTAACTTTTGCTATCCCCTTTTGGCTATTTTGAGAGTAATATTAATCAAGTACCATTGGGCTGCCTCTAGGGCCAGTCTACTCAACACAAATCAATAGCCATCAGTCTTGAAGAATGGTCTTTGTTGTGGTTATTCTTGAAGAAATGGTTAATATACCACGTCACAGCATATTTAGACTTTCCTTCCTCTCAAATCGCTCATTGATTAGAATGGCTTTGCTTCTGTCCCTCTGTTCTCCTACTGCCAACCTCCCCCTGCATGCTCCACCTCCTCTGAAACTGGTACGATGCCCCATCCTGTGCTCCTCCCTTGGGCCCTCTACCCTGCACAGATTCCTGTTGGGTGTATTCTAGTGTTTACTCTACCTCCTTTTCCATGTCTCCTCCACTAAGCAGTCCTCCTGGAATTTTTAAAGATAAAATCCTCCATCTATCTTACTATGGAAATTATAATTATCTCCACTTATCTGCAGGAGATATGTTTCAAGTGGATGCCTGAAACTGAACAAAGTACCAAACCCTATATATGCTGTGAGTTTTCTCTCTATAGAGATAGATATACTTCATGGTTTCTCTTTGGCAGATCTGAATTTCCAACATCACTATTGTTGCACTTGGGGTCATTATTAAGTAAAATAAGGGTTACTTGACACATGTACTGTCATATTGAGGCAGTTGATCTGTTAACAGAAATGGCTACTCAGTGACTAAGGGGCAAGGAGTGTGTACTGCATAGAGATGATGGGAAAAGGGATGAGGATTCAAGTCCCAGGCAGAATGGAGTGGGATGGTGGGAGATTTCATTATGCTACTCAAAACTCAAAACATCACGCTATTCAAAACAATTACAACTTACGAATTGTTTATTTCTGGAATTTGCTATTTAGCATTTTTGGACTGCAGTTGACCACAGGTTACTGAAACTATGAAAAGCGAAACCATAGGTAAGGAGGGACTACTGTACAGTTCAAATAAGTGAGATTGAAAAATGGCAACGACATTCCTCATCTTAACCTCTCAATTAATTTGGTTTCTCCATAGTATTTTTCATCTACCAATATTAGCAATATAGTAGGATAAGTGTTGAAGAGAGGCAGAGATAAAAGGAGCTGGTTTTCTGTATGGGCAGGAATGGACTTGAAGTGGAGCACTGTCAGTTTGGGGCTTAAGAGCACTGCACCTCTCATCTACCTCGGAGCTCTGAAGCGTCCTTGGGCTGTTGTACATGTTGGTTCATGGGTTTATTTAACAACCATTGCATGCCTACTGTGTACTAAAGTCTATGCTAGGCAATAGGATGCAAAATGCACACATGCAGATGTGGTTTCTGCAAATAGGCTGCTCAGACTGACACTGAATCAGCAGGATTAAAAGGGTGTGTTTCAAGATAATTGAGTCAACAGATTCATTGCCACAAGAAGTTCCCTTAACTTCTTCTAAGTGAATGCAAGGATTTCAGGCCAATATTGGTGCACTAATCAAAGGAAATTGAAGGGTTGTAAGACAAGATCCATACTGTGAATCTTCAGTAATTATTCTCTAGGGAAAGGCATAAACTGAGATGACTAATAGACCAACGCAAACACCCCTTTCTAGGGAAAGATCCCAGCTCCCAAAATACTTGTGTCCTCACTTTCTTGAGTTGCTTTTCTGCTGTTCCATGTGGCCATTCCATTTATGAGGGCATTTGGATCTCCATTTTTCAGAAGTCAGTCCAGAGCAAACATAAATGGAAGGCAAATTTAGTTCCCCTAACCCCAAAAATACAATGCAATAGTCAGGAAAAAAACCAAATTCTCCAACAGACCAAATTATATCAGGCTGTCATGTTCATTTGGCTGGGAGGAAGATAAATCTGATGACCTTTAACCACTATTCACATTAACACTTCCCATTGGGTAAACCCTGTGTTTTCAGCTAGAAGGTAAGTTTACCCTTCATACTTCATGCATATGCCACCAAAACATAGGAGATGAATTACATAAAAATTTTTAAATTGCAAAATTTTCTTTGTAAATAATTCAGTGATTTTTAAAAATAATCTGAAAATACTTTATGTAAAATAAAAAACAATTTAGAGGGGAAATACCTACTTTGGATTAGAACATTTTTATATCAGGAGAGGAAGATACAAGGATGGAATGGCAGGGGGGGGGGAGTTAACATCCAAATTATTACTCTTTAAACTGTAAACCTTGGGAGGTGAGGAGACAGAAAGCTTGGTACTTTTGGTGGCTTAGAATATGGGTAGAAATAGTCAGAAAAATGACCAGACCAGTGTGTGGAGAGATGTGTATACTGGGCATCTTTTCCAAGGTAAGTATTGAATGAAAAAGATTAAGACTTGATGCCAAGGCTAGATAATGGTGAGCACTTGGATGAAGTAGAAATTGGTAACTGGACTTAGAGGGAGAGCAGAAGAAAGAAGTATTGGAAATGATGTATTTGCGTTTGCAAGGTTGCTTCTCTTAATTTTGTGGCTTTACCACAAAGCACAAAGGACTGTGACCAATATGTAATACGTCTTCAATAAATGTTGATGTTTAAACCTGAAATTCAAGCCACTAGACATTGACTTATATTAACAACTTCCTCCTTAAAATAAAAATAATTCTCTTGGGAAGGTTCAAGTCAATTGATCATGTTTACCATGAATGTTTAATAACACTGCTTTCTTCTGAATATGTAGTTGAGATCAATGAGAGTCTGATGGCCAACTAGACAAGAAGAGACAACACAATTTAGGGCCAAAGAGATGCTGGGCTGAATTTGGGTGCAAAATGGGGTCTTGGGAAATCAGAATTTTCAACTTCTTTGGCATAATGTCTTTAAAGTGCCAAGCAAAGGAGGTAATCTGGAAGAATAAGCCAAATACAACAACTGGGGCTATGTAATTTGGGGCACAATTCAGGATTTAACAACCTCATTCTTTATAGTTCTAAACATTCTTTGGAAAATTTAAAAACTAAAATATTGTTAAAATTAAAATTGTATGAGTTGTTTTCAAAAACCTAGTGCTTTCTGAGCCCCAGTGGCGTTACCCTAACATGCAAGTATCCACATTTGCTGTCCAGACCTAGGAGGCTATAATTTTCAGCAAGATGTAGGAATTTGACAGCAATAGAAGCAGCACCATAACCATCACCACAAAGGATCATTTATCAGTTATTTTTGGAAAGAGGAGGATTTTTTTTAGAAGACAGGAAACTATTTTAATAAGCTTTTTGTCTGCACTCATTCCCCACTGAAATGCCATATGAGTACATCTCAGTTTGCTATATATTTAGGCTTAAAGGAAAATGAGGTGGGATGGAGATATTTGAGTCATAAAAGTAATGAAACATGCTTCTGGAAAATAGCTTTCTATCCTTCCCTAACTCTGCCCCTTCCAGCCATGAGGTATGTTTCTTTGATTCAAGTCTTAGTAATGTATAGCTACGAATACTGAGTACTAGAAAAATATATACACATGTTTATAATTTATATGAAGGGAAAGAAAGAGCCAAAGAACAAGAATTTTAAAAAAATAACTTAGCAGAAAAAACAACAGCAAAAAAAATAAGGACAAGGTTTGTTCTATGAGCATACTGTATAACCTTTACCTATACCAGCTTCCCAGGCAACCCAGGGTGCCTCCCATCTCTGGGCTCAGATTTTATGTCAAGCAGTATCTTCTATTCATGTGACCCTCTGTGATCTTGTTGATTGGTGTACTAGTTACAATCCCTTTACTAGACTTCAAGTGGAGGTGACATGCATGTTGAGTTGTTCATGTGTGGGAAGGGATGCAAGAAATTTGATGGAATGAATCTTGGAGGTATCTTTGTATGAAAGGAGGTGTTCTAGGTCATGAAGAACTAATCCATTAGGTTGTCAGCAAAAAATATAACATTCCTCAAGTTCTCAGATGATTCACTAAATTTTCCCATCATCTTTGTATGGTTGGTTTTGTGGTGGTGTGGGTGAAATTAAACACCCAGGACCTTAAATAAATACTCCAAAACCAAAATATAACTGGGCCTGAGGTCATATATTACATGGCTGGTATCCATGCTGGGAAAGACCTCACATAATGGCTGATATGGCTTGTGGTGTCTTACCTTGTCCAAGAACTGCTGTTGGGGATTGAAGGGAGCATAAAGTGATGGGCAGTTCAGGGAAAAGAGTACACTATCTTCATGAGTTTTTCGTGATCCTATTATTTATGATCACCCAAGTGGTCAAATTGAAGTCTCTGATAACTCAAGTGTTGGAAGGCTGGAAGTTGCCTTGTGTGAGTTGGGTCACGAAAAGTTTCCTTTAAATTTTGTGTAGAAAGTACTATAGTGCCAACAAAATACTTAGGTGGTTAGTAAAATGAAAGTCAAGGTGAGTTGTAAGGGTGCATGTTATAGAATGGGGTCTCAGGGAACAGAGCAAAATAGGAAGCAGTGGAAAGCAGGAGGGTGGCAGTATGCCACAGTCTGAATTAATATTGGTGCATTTTTATAAAGAAAGAAAGTGGTATTTCCCCAAGTTATAGGACTTTTTGTTGGTGCCTATTTGTTGACAAATGTTTGTATGTTGGGCAGAATTTCACCTAAAACTTGTTTTACTTGTAATATACCACCCACCTCTCATCTTAGAAGAATACTGTACTAATATTTACCAGAAGAATCTGACCTTAGTAGGATGGTTACCTGGTATTGGGTCTGTCTGCCACATCTGAGCCCCTAAAACCACCTCATTGCTATGAGGCCAGCCCAATGTGCACCCATCATGGGTCCCTTTCTTGTTCAACTAGAAAAATATGTACATATGTTTTATGGGTCTAATGCAGCATTGGGTCTAATGCAGCAGCCTTCAGTGGTGTCACTGAATCCCTGCCAGTCTCTCCCAGGCCATCTAATGCTCACTAAAGACCTAGAGGTTTCAAGTATGACTAAAGAATAAAACATGCTCAGGCTTATTTATTTATTTTTTTCTGGGGATGGGTTAGAGCTTTCATTTTAAAAAGCTAAAATGTGGAAAGTTGTCAAATTGCTTTTGGGTGAAAAAAGGTATCGGCATGGACAAAATCCACTAATTTACTTTTTACTACACTTGTTCATATTTCTCCCTAATAATTAATTAGTTAGGTGATGTCTTCATTTGTTCACTTCACACATTATACCCTGAACTGTGATGACCTGTTTAGGATGCAAAGCTGACTTAGATGTGGTCCTTTTCCTCACAGAGCTCTGCAGTAAGGGAGACAGGAGAGAACGAGGGATAGAGATTTCTTGATCTGAGAGAGGAGATGTGCAGATTGTGTGTGTTGAGGAGAAGGAAGAATCTGAAGGCCTATGGAGGAGGCAGTATTTGGTGCCTTAACCTTTTATCCTTTTGTTTTGTTTTGTTTCGTTTTGTGTTTTTTTGTTAGTCCTCACCAGAGAATATTTTTCCACTGCTATTCAGAGAGAGTGAAAGGGAAAGAGAAGAAAGGAGAGGGAGAGAGAGAGAGAGATTGAGAGAGAGAGAGAGAGAGAGAGAGAGAGAGAGAGAGAGAGAGAGAGGTGAGAGAGACACATTGATTAGTTTCCTTCTGCATGCACCCCAACTGGGGATGGGGATTGAACCCATAAACCAGGTATGTGCCCTTGACCAGAAATCAAACCCATGACCCTTCTGTGTGTGGGATGATACTCTAACTACTAGATAATCCTGGTTGTCCTCTTAATGAAGAGCCTGGGTCTAAGTGAACTTTGCAGTTTCCAGAGGGCACAGCTCTATGTCACTCAGACATTTGGGGAAGTGAAGAGATGCCAGGAATCCAAGTTCTACCACAGCACCAGGTATGAACCAATGGGACTAAAAATGCTGCTAGAGACTGAGGAACTCCATTATACAAGAAATACATGTAATAAGAATTTTACTCAGGGGCCAAAATTGTTCCTATCAAAAGCTCTTCTTACTTATTGGTATGCAAGGTTTGAACTTGGTCAGCTGAAATGTGATTCCTTCTCTTGCTGCTTGATGACTGTGGAATCTTGGAACTCTGGCTTTCTCATTCATTAGGTAAGGCTAATTGTGAGCATAATTGTAAGAATAATGCCTGCTCTACTGACCTCTCAGGGTTGTTATGAGGCTCAGAGGGGATAATGCATGTGAAGGTGCTTTGTAAACACTGAAGTGTGCAGTCATCGTTATCAATGTTGGCAAAATGTCCATTTCTACATTCCCTTCCACTAGTGGAAAGGCTTTCCCTCGCCTGCTATTAAGAGGTCACTGATATCAATTTCGAGAGGCCTTTTGCAACATGGGAGTTTGATGTTGCATCTTGTGAGAAGTGATCCATTTGTAGAAGTGTTGAAGAATGCATTAATTTTCAGAAGTAAACACAAGGGGAAGCAGATCTGTTTGAATTGAGGTTTTCTATCTAATTCTCAGAGGATTACATAATTAAACCATAGACTGCATCTTCTGAAATACTCAGAAAGCTTCCCATTCTCATATAGGCTCAACATCCATCTCAGGTACTCCTGTGGCTTGTTTCTAGGAGATATTTGTGTTGCATGGTGTGTGCATGCACGTGCACACTCACCCGCATGAGTAAGGTATAGGGCAGGAAAGAAGATGATGAGAAAATATCTTATAAAATGAACCCAATTGTACAAAACATTACACTATAGTGAATATTTTCAGCCTTAATCAACCTTATAGTCACTCTGGCCTCTAGGACTAATGACCCTTGTCATTAGATTTCTGAGGCAGAAAGCACCTCATTGCAGGGGACCATTCCCATGAATGAATCATCAGAATAAATACAAACATGATGCATATAAGACAGAGATTCATCTTCCACTCTGCTTTGCTGGATCCTCAGTGAGGAACAGCTCTGGTCACAGTTCTCAGATTCATTTTTTGGAATCCCAAGGATAGGAAGGACCAGAATGGGTAGCAACCACTTTGATACCCCTGTGAGAACATGCTTAAGACTTTACCACTATGGCTCTCAAAAGTCTTCTTATTGGGTGTCAAATTTTACAAAAGTATCTTATAATTTGTCAGGGCCAGACTACACCTGGGGCAATGGGACTCATTTTCGGTGGCACACAGAAGAAAGCTGCCTTTTCTCCCCTCCAAAAGAGGCCCTGGCTCAGCTGATCTACTGCCTGAGTGGAAACTACCTTATTTAACAATCATTTATTGAGCAGCTATTATATGTGAGGTGCTCTTCGGAATATGCTGCATTTTATAGCACTTCACATCTGTTCTCCTGTCACCCACATGACAACTTTACATGTTAGGGTATGGTGGAGGTCATGACCTATATATGATGGGTGAAGAAACTGATGCTTAAGTCTTCTGGCTCTGAACATACATGTTTCCCATTCTACTATGTTCACCTCCCTGGGCTACCTTCCCTTTCTGTCAAGACAAACGCATTTGTGTTTAGTCCTTTCCAGCTGGTTGTTCATATTGAGGCTCAATATGATGGATGAGACCTAAGAATCCTCTCCCCCACCCCACCCCCCGGAAGAGGGAACATGACTATTGCTAAGTCCTGAAGAACTTCCCTTAGAGACTGGAGCAGTTCAGGGTTTTGTCATCTCAGCTTGTCCACCGCACCAACACACCTCATTTTCCTTCTCACTGACCCCAGCTGTCCAGTGGTGTTTCAAAGAAGAGGCGGCCATTGTGATATTCTATATTCCTCTCCTTGGCATGGAGGAAGGAGCACCCGGGAGCTACAATAACCAACCCAGTTCTGTCACCAGCTAGCTAATGACCTTAGAGATATACTGTGAGCTTCCACCAGGTTTTTGTGATGTTCTATACTCCTCTCTTTGGCTCTATGTTTTCTTGGTTTTATGTGTCCTTGGTTCTGTGTGTCCCCAATATTTAGTATTCAGCCACTGAGTACTCCATCATCAACCCCCCTGCATCTGGAGTGTCTGATAGGATAACATTACCAAACAATCCAGTTTCTCTTTGTCCCTATTGTGGGTGAGAGGTTGAGTCATCCAGCAGGTAGTTCAAATCCCAACTCTGCCTCTGATCACTTGTATATGTAAACTCCGATTGCTTCATTTTCCCCACCTACACATTGGAGATAACAACAGTGGACACTTCCTGAGGTCAGCATAGAGATTAAACATGTAATGCCACAGGGGCCAGTATTGAGCAAGTATTCAGTAACTATTAGGTATTTTGATGCCTCTTAAATGAAAGAAAAGTAAACGAGATAAAAGTGATAGAAATGTTTTCTTTTATATCCATTAATGAAAATTATGATTCCTGATCCCATCTTAACAGCCAGCGTCAATTTTCAGATAATCAAGCCAACATAGTGATGGTATTCAATGGACCAGGTGAAATCTACAGGGCTATTTAGGCAATGAATTTACTGTGACCAGAGAGTAACTAACGGGCTATATAAACTTGGTTCTGTGTGTCCCCAGTATTTAGAAAAGCTGTCTGATAATAGCATTCAACCACTGAGTACTCCATCATCCCCCTGTACCTGGAGCGTCTGATAAGGTGACATTACCAAACAATCTAGTTTCTCTGCTACTTTTCCACTTTTAAATTTGTGCCTCATATACCAATGGAAGGTTTTTGTGATGTTCTACATTCCTCTCTCCTTTCCTCAACATTTTTCCAGCCTGCAGGCATTGCAACTGGCTTTTTAGCAAAGTTTAGTCTAGGAAGGGAGACTCACCCAGATGTCATAGCCCTCCAGTGCCTCACACCCTCTCTCTTCCAACTTTCTTGGAAGAGCAACAGACAAGCAGGGAGTGTTCTTTGATGGTGCCTCCTCTTCCTCATGCCACTTTGGTGCCCAGGGCCAAGATAATAAGCCTCTCCTGGGCTGCAGATTGCATGACAACACTTTGCTGGGCCAGTTGGCCTTTTGGGGCCTAGGCATAGCTCACAACTATTAAAGGACATTGCACAGTAGTCATGCAAGCCCCTCCTTTTGAAGGTAAGGAACAAAGCCTGAAAGAGAGGATACCCTGCCTGCAGGAGGCTGACTAGAGAAAGAAGGGTGGTCAGCACCCAGTTGGGATCGCTATGCCTCATCTGCTACCTTCCTGATCATTTGCCAAGCTGTGTCCTCAGGGTAAAGGACTGATCTCCAGGAGATAACTGTGCCAAGGCAGGGAGAGGCCTGGAGAAAAAAAAATTCAGGATGAGGTGGGAGGGTGCTGCTGGGTGCCTAAACCAGCTCAGACTTTAGGGGTGAGTAGTCATCATCTCTGTAAGGGGAGACAGCAAACATCCTAACCAAATCATAGCTCTTTGCTGCTTTTATAGAAATATTACTCATTTTGTAATAATGGCCCATAAATTAATAAATGCCATTAAGTTTATGGGCTTCTCCTAGTCAGAGTCTTTTTTAGCTATCAATTTAGTTTTTAATAAACTCTCCGTGACTTGTAAAACCACAGTAGTCAATTTTTCGGTCTGTGAAAAAGTGACATTTCTGATATTGACTCCCCTCTGTACGTGTGTGCAATGAAGGGGAAAGGCCAATAACAAAACAAAATCAGGCCACGAGACATTTGCTGGCAACTGGATTAATGCCAATGTGCCTCTTGCAGGTCTGGGCGTCTGTAAGTAGCTAGCCGGGTGGCTCAGCTGGAAGAGCAGTTAGAAAAGCCACCTCTGATGAAAATCTTCTAAAGCAGAATTGGGTGGGAATCATGGCTGACCCAGAAAGTGCTTCCCTAAAAATAATACCAGCTCTGCATAGCTCATATGGGTGATTGAGAGTAAAACAGATGAAAGCGCAGGAGGAAGTTCTGTCATGGAAAATGTAAAGTACAATCCTATATAATAAAAAGCAAAATGCAAACAGAGCAAATGGCAGAACAACTGGACAACCGGTCACTATGACATACACTGACCACCAGCAGGCACACGTGGAACATGGTGGGAGTTGGCCACATGGGGATGGTGGAGCAGGAGCACCAAACCAAGATGGGTGATGGTAGCTGTTATCCTGGTGAGTCTCTGGTGGTTACTGAAAATGGTTTGCTCTTGCTTCCCACAGTTTTGCTAGGCGCTTGCATCTGCCCCTGGCACTGGCCCCAATTGCTCCATGCTGTCAACGGGTGCCAGCAGCCCAGTGCCTTCAGTGCTGGGAGCAGCAGTGGCGGGAGTGGCTGCAGGCAGACAAGGGATGGGGAGTGGGGGGGGGGGGGTGCAGTGGGAGAGGCCAGACAGGGGTTCAGAGGATGGGCCAAGATGCACCCTTGTGCCCATGGCAGCCTCTCAGCCACAATTCCTTTCAAGATGCACAAATTCATGCACTGGGCCCCTAGTAATCCTATCTAATAAAAGAGTAATATGCAAATTGGCCGTACCTTCACTATACCCAATAAACCACACCCACAAGTCACACCCACCAGTCAATCAGGAGCGATATAGAAATTAACACCCAACCAAGATGGCTGCTGCCCAAGGCCAGAAAAAGCCAGCCAGTGATCGGCCCCATGGCAGGGTGATGGCTGGGTGCCCAAGGCCTAAAATCTTGGCCAGAGGCTTTTGGCCTTTGGCAGGCTGGTGAGCAGTCAGCAGGACATCCCCTGAGGGCTCCCAGTATGTGTGAGGGGGCAGATTGGGCTGTGGGATCACCCACCCCCAGTGCACGAATTTTGTGCACTGGGCCCCTTGTATAACAATGATCATATAGAGCGTGTCTTTTACCATGTAAGACACCATGCCAAGCATTAGATATCCGTTAGTATTTTTTATCCCCGTGGTTCTTTTAGGAGGCAAATATCACTCTCATGGGGCCCAGAGTGCTGAGTAACTGCTCTGAGGTGGCATAGCTTGCTTATTGTGGCAATTTCACACTTTCAGTGCTGGTCATCTGGTGACAGTCATGGGCCAGTCATGATTTTTGTATTGCCCTATACCATTCCACTTGTAATTTTTATTAAGGTGTTTCTGTCTTAAATCATACCATAATTTTCAAAGATTTTCTACAAATTGTTAAGCCCACAGATATAACCTAAGGATTTTTCATTAATATTTCAGTCTTGCATTCTGCAAAAGATGTGCAGTTTTTGTTGATAACCAATGCCAGAAGTTTCATAGAGAACTCAGCCTTTCTTTCCCTAAGAGGACTAAAAGATACATAGACTTGGATGGAAAATGAGGGGTAGATATTGGGTATCCTAGAAACTGATTATTGAAGCAAGATCCTAGAACTCTTAATGACATTTGGAATAGATTTCCCATGAGTTAATAAAGTTAGAAAAGATAGTAGAGTTCTTAGAACCCCAAACTCTTATTCTACAGATGAGGGTTCAGCAGCTCACAGAGTTTGTAGTATCAGGTCCAAGGTCACTGGCTAGCTGGTGACAGAACTGTGTTGGTTATTGTAGCCCCTGATGCTCCTTCCTCCATGCTATGCTATCTCTAGGGCTGAGCATGCTGCCGAGAGATAGGACCCACGGTTGCAGCTGGGTGAGGAGGAGGCATCTAAAACTCGGGTGCATCTGAGTTAGTGACTGATCTTCATGGACATTGTTAAAATGTAAACCTAATGGCACTGTAGCCCAAAGCTGACTATATATCATCTCTCCCATGGCATATTCAGACATAACAATAATCATGATAAGTAGCCATTAATTTGGATGGGTTTGAATGTGAATTATTTATAGTCCCCTGAAAAGGTCTGGCATAGATCCAAATAAATAGGTTTTTAAAGAATGTTCACTATTATATCACCAGCCCCTAGTAGGGTGTCATATATATAGCATCACTGACAAATATTTATTGAACAAGGTAGATGTCAATCTCAATTTATTAAAACAGCAGCTCCCAGAAGTTATATCCAGTAAACTGTTCTACATCACACAGATCTAAGAGATAAGGCAAAATTTAAAGTTAGATTTGTCTGCCTGCAAAGCCCCTGCCCCAACCATTTTGCAGCCCTGAATTCTAAGGTGGGCTCTCCTACATTAGTGGGCTGAGTATGTGTAGGAACAGGCAGGGCCACAGACTCCTGGAATCTCCCCAAGAGGCCTCAATTCGGTAGGACCCTGGTCATGGCTCTGTAGGTAATTTTGATGCCGGTGGAACACAGGCCACACTTGGACAAATGCTGTTCTGAAATTCATTCATAAACAGCTGACATCTTTGAGCCCTTACTCTGCCCATGTAATAGTTATTTAATTCTCTCACCAACCCTATAACATAGGTCCTATTATTATCCTTGCATTCTACAGATTTGGGAAGGGTGGTGGGGGGCAGTGGGGGGGGGCAGGAAGTCTGAAGCTCAAGAGGTTAGGTGAACAGCCCTGGTCACCGAGTTGGTCTGAGTCAGAAGAGGAACCCACTGTCCTAGGCTCCCTAACCAGGAGGGTAAGTGAGGAGAGGGAGAGAAATGGATGGACTGCTACTGTCCCTGCTCGGTTTTATCTCAGCATAAAAGGCACTGGATCCTCAGGTGCCTCCAGATGGAGGAAAGGCTGACAAAGACGACCTTCCCAGGCTTGGCTTCAGACTGGGGACACACATAAGGGCAGAGTCAAGATATGAAGTGACAGGAGAGTTGGGCAGAGTCTCTAGTTGCTCATGTTGCTGCTGCTGTTTAGTGCTCACCAATGGATGGGAGACGTTGGGAGCAGATTCTTGTCTCAGGCACAATTCCTGCATTCATAGCAGCAGAGCAGACAGACAATTGCACGGGACATAAATACAACAGAAAAACTTGGTATGAGCATCGTATTTTAAAAAGCTAGTAACATTAGTAACTTTGTTAGGCAGTGTGCTCTGTAAACCATACATCGTCCCATAAAACATTCGTAGCCATGACTGCTGCTTGTGTTGTCAAGGAGGAGAGTAAAACAGCACTTGCACAGAGGGGTTTTAGGTGCCTCTTGTGTTGATCATACTTTTTATTTTCTATTTTTTTGTGATGTGTTGAAATCCTGGTGCCTTGTGGACTGAAGACAGACTGTCCCAGATTAACTGATTTCTAAAGGTAACAAACAGCTTGCCTGAAAACGCAGGTTCATATGCAAACCAACCAATTCTGAGTCCATATCCCCACCACTTTCTTTCATCAGGTTCCTGCAGCCCAGAATCCTGTCCCCTGCGCTACATCACCCAGGGTCAGGTGATGAGAGACCCTCTCCACAGCTCAGAGCCTGCCCAAGCTAGTGGAAGTACCCAATCCTAAACCTGATCAGCAACTTACCCCGCCTTGCCTGTCCTTTCCCATGAAAGACCATAATAAAGGCTTTGGCTATGCCTTTTCCATGCTTCCTCGCCTCCGAATGGCCCAGTGCTTCCCTGTGTGGCCCTGCTTGGTATTCCCCTATTCCTGGTGATGGTGAGTAACAAACTCTTTCCAATTTCCTTACCATACCTGAATAAAAACAAACTCCTGGGTACCATTTAAAGCACTTTCTTCCTAAGATGCCAGAGTAAGTTCTCCTAATTTTCACTAAGGCGCTCACTCCTCCATCTGTTAGTAATTCAACAGATGTTCTTCACAAGCCCTGAAAGTCATCTTACAAGAGAGGTTACCCCTTGCCACTGCAGGACAGTGGTTAAGTGTGCAAATGCTGGAGACCGAGAAGTGATTGAATCCTAATTTTACTCACCGTGTGACTGACTGTGCTGGCATTCCTTTGAAGTCTCAGCTTTCCCATCTGTAGATGTCAATGGGAATAAATATCTACCTCCCACAGTCCTGGGTTTTACATGAGATGGTGGATTTAAAGAACACAGCACGCTTCTTGGCTTCCAGTTAGCACTACACAAAGGGTAGCTTTTAGTGGTTATTATTTTCTCCAACAGAGGGGTTTTAGGTGCCTCTTGTGTTGATTGTACTTTTTATTTTCTATCTTTTGTGATGTGTTGAAATCCTGGTGCCTCATGAACTGGAGGACAGACTGCTTGTCCCAGATTAACTGATTCTTAAAGATAGCAAACAACTTGCCTGCAAGTGCAGGTTCTTATGCAACCTTGGTACAACCCCTGGGCAAAGCTCTGATACTTTGCAGGGAGACATTCTCTCTACAGTGGAAAGATTGAATGGGTCTCAGAATTGCTAGCCTGTCGAGGGGACCCAAGGCAGGTACTGGACGTGGAGGCCACAGGGGGGCATAGACTACAAAGGAGACAGGACTGAACCTCACATCACCCTGTTTGGCCCTGGAGGATGGCTGGTTAGCCAGAGACGAGTAAGATTCCTCAGGGAAGGAACAACCTAAGACAGGCACAGTCGCAGAGGGGCCAACAGGAGAGAACTAAAAGGTCAACAGAGGTGGGGCACAGACCCTCATCCACAAACCTTGCAGGGGTTTGAATTCTCAACCCTCCTAAGGGAGGTCTCCTACCCCCACGGCTGCTTCGCCTCCCACACACAACTCATACGGGGACCCAGGTGGCAGACAGAGACTCAGCCAGCAATAGCTGCTCTATATCTAAATCCAGTCTATTACCAGGAATGCTTGGGACCTACTCAAAATTGCAAATATTCCTTTTCACTAGTATTCATAGGGTAAACTAAGATTTCTGCTTGAGTATTAAAATTGACAGGAAAATAGTAATCAAGTTTTCAGATTAATTTAAATTGGCCAAGTGAAATATGTGAATACTCAAAAAAATTATAGTGCACTGGACAAAAAGCTTTTCCTAAAACATTAACTAAAAAATCTATTAGTAGTTCATCTCACTGTAAAATTGCCTAATATCCAAAGAACCTAAAGCAGTCATATTTGTGTGCAAAAATTAAAATTTAAAATTACCAAGACTGCAATATAAAATTTCCAAAAGTCCCCATTAATCAAAAAAGGGGAGGGGACAGCGGGGTAATATCATGTAAGGGAAAAAAAATATCGAGTAAGTAAAATACATCTAGAAAATTCTTACTCCAGTAAAGTAAATTCCATTTGTAAAAACAATTGCAGGACACCCATGAAAAAACACACATGGTGTCAAAATAAGCCAAAGGAAAATCATTTAGGCAAAAATTGAAAAGAATCCCAAGTCTATTTTGCAGGATAGAGGATCCCTTTGTTAACTTTTGGTCGAGAATGTGTTTGTGTGTTTTCAGAGAACAACTCCAAGACCATGTGGGTTCCTGCGATGGTGAGGAACTGATGGATCTGTTCTAGTCACAAGGATGGTCCAGAGATGGGGGACACTGACGACACCTTGCCATGCTAGCAGTCGGCAGCTGTGCATGTCTGCAGGCAGCCCAGGACCAAACCAGAGAGGATGGATCTTGCATTGACACGATGTGTCCACCATCTGGATACCATTGCTGATTTATACACATAAAGAATTATTTGACACTGAAACTGGGACTCAGAAAAGTTGGACATTGAAACTGAGACTGAAACATTTTTTGTTCTTATACATTTATTTCTAGTATGCAGAGGCAAGATATTTTTGAAGAAAGGAAACAGGGGAGAGGGATTGATATAGAGGCAGGATGGCCTTGAACAGGCTGTCAAGCTACAGGGGGAGGCTTGGGTGGATGGGAGGCAGATGCGGGGGGAGATCAACTGAATGACTTGTATGCATGCATATGAACATAATCAATGAATGAAAGACACTGGGGCGGGGAGGGGGGGAAGCTGGGGATATGTGCTGGGGGGTGGGGGAGGCTGGGGGAGGATAACGGGGAGGGGGAAAGGAAAACATGTACTACTATTATACTGCAAAAAATCAATAAAAAATAATTAAAAAAAGAAAAAGAATTGCTAGCCTGTGAACTAACTCCATGCCCATTGATATGCTGGAAAAAGAGACTGCCTCCCATGCTGGGCACTATCACATGCCAGCGAGAGCTCAGCCTGTGGGACGAGTGGGAGCTGGGGTATGTATTTTCCCACCTATTAATTTGCTTTCAGTATTCTGTGAAAACATCTTCTCTGTGAAATTGATGAAGTCATGATTTGGGGGCAGGACCATCTGTCTGCTCCCCAATGTAATTCATGAACTTGGAGGGATTTCATTCACTGTTCAGTTCAGCAGCAGGAATTATCAATTCATTTCTTTTCATAGCTTTGAGAATTGGCACAGTGTTTTTGGGACTGTAGCAGGCATGCATGGCTCTGCCATTTTGATTAGCATTGCAACCAATTTTTCTCCTTTTTGCAAAATCGTCTGCCTTCAACTTTAATATGATTGGCAATAAGCCTTTTGTAATTAGGTCTTTCAAGAACCCTCTATCCTGTATAATAAAAACGTAGCCCTAGCTAGTTTGGCTCAGTGGATCGAGCATCGGCCTGTGGACGAAAGGATTCCAGGTTCGATTCCAGCCAAGGACACATGCCTGGGTTGTGGATTCTTTCATTGATGTTTCTATCTCTCTATCCATCTCCCTTCCTCTCTGACATCAAAAATATTTTTAAAAAGCATAGTATGCAAATTGTCCCTCAACTAGGAGTTAGACAGGAAGTTCAATCAGGGAGCGGGGCTAGGCCCCGGGAAGGGAGGCAGGCCCTGGCCTGCGGTGGCAGTAGGAAGCCTGGAAAAGAAAAGAGAGGCCCTGGCCAGCACCCAGCAGTCACTAAGGATTCTCTGAGTGAAGTAATTTTGTACACTGGGCCTCTAGACATATATAAAGGAATGTATTTCCACCCTGTATATATATTTCTCTAGTTAATGTATACATTTAGTGTAAGTGTAAAACAAATGAAAGTGATATGCTTTTCTACTTATCTGCAAAGAAATAAAATAAGGTAGAATGGAATATAACAATTAATTTAATCATCTATTTAACTAAAGGCTAAACAGAAAGCTTAGTGTGATTGTCAACACTTCAACAAAAACATCTTCCCAATGTACCAGCCTGTTTTTTCCCTTCGTATATTGAACATTTTATTAATCTTTTATAATTCAGCTTTTGACAGTGCCTAAAATTCACTAATATGAACATCAAATCTGTCAACATAAAAGATTTGAATCAATTTTCAAGTATTCTAAACAAAAGTTAGGAATAACTTATTTTTTTTAAAATTCTTCATAATTTACATTTTATGATTTGCATCTCACCTTCTATAAGTGAAAAATATGGCTATTTTCCTATTTTGAGATAATCAAGTTTGATAAACCTGCTCATTTTCAGCTCAAAGGGAAATGTATGTTTCCAATGTTTATTTAATAGATTTACTATTCTTTCAGGGTTTTGGGGGGGAGGTCAAAGTTTGTAGCCCTTCACCAGAATATGGCATAACATTGCCAAAAAATACTATGCCCAAAATTTTTATGTGTAACTTCTCTATGAGAGTTTGTTTATATAATGTATATATTTTTTGAGATTTGGGGGCAATGACCATGGCATAAAGAACATCACTTAGTGGACTCATTCTCATTCTTCTGTCTGACTCAAGAGATCCCAGCTTGGATAAATGATTTCATTGCTTGCCAGCTTAGAATCCTGATTTCTTGAGTGTGTCTTAAAGCCCTTCCCAACTCCAGAATTCTGTGAATATGTGGTACTTTATGTTGGTGGATTTGTGTGTGTGTGTGTGTGTGTGTGTGTGTGTGAGTGTGTGTGTGTGAGAGAGAGAGAGAGAGAGAGAGAGAGAGAGAGAGAGAGAGAGAGAAGAGAAGGGAAGGGAAGAGAAGAGAAGAGAAGAGAAGAGAAGAGAAGAGAAGAGAAGAGAAGAGAAGAGAAAAGAAGAGAAAAGAAGAGAAAAGAAGAGAAAAGAAGAGAAGAAAAGAGAGATAGGGGTAGAGATGGACAGAGACAGGAAGAGCCACAGAGCCAGAAAGAACCAACCATTCTGGTGTGTCCAGAATTAAGGAGGGTTCCTGAGACTGGAATTTTCCTGGGAACACTGGGAAGTTCACTGACAAACAGGGACAAATTGGCCCACAAGTGGGGTGTGGGTATGTGACCTCTGGTGTGTGAGAGTACAGGCTCTGATTTATGTGATGTGTCATTACTGGTTTTAAACTCCAAGTGTTGGGGTGAGAATGAAAGGGACATTACATAGGTAGCATAGTTAGTATGTTCCTGGTGCATAAGCATCAGGTTAAAGTGAGCTGCTAGCAACTATTGATGTGTTTCTACACTTGTACCTCATGTTCCTAGCAATTCTGTGAGTCAGGCAGAGCACTGAGGCTCCAGAAGGTGAAATGACTTAGCCAGTTCTGTGGTTCCAGGTGGAATCCAGTCAGAAAGAGAGCCTTTGACTGAAGGGCTGGAGCAAGCACGCACCCTGCTATTCTTATCTCAGTTTACCTCTCTGGGAGATAGAGACTAAATGTGCAAATCCATTTTACATGGTGTCACAAGTCTTAAATCAGAAGATGGTTGTCATTTAAACAGCCTGTATGCAGCATAAATGTCAAAGTAATTTGTAATCAAGAATTAATCTCAATTACTGTGCATACCACATTATTAAAACAGAAGAGAAAACTGAGAGGAGACCAAAAGAATTCCTTTCCGAGGCTTGTGTTACAGTGGCTTCTGTTAGCTGCTAAACAGCAAGTTCTAGTTGGGAATAGTTTGTCATTCATGAGAAAGGGGGACCAACCAGATTCCTTTAGGTTCATAAAATCACCTTGATGTCTGGAAGAGTAGCAAAGCCATCAGAGCTACTTAGCAGTCTAGGATGCTAATTCAGTTGGCCTTTTCTTGTATTAATATCCTTATCTGTAAGGAAGGGGAAGAGAAATAGGAATGCTTGGAGAAGATTTGACTGAGACAAGCAGAAAGGTGTCCACATACCTCTCTCAGCACAGAGCTCAGACCCATCTATTTTGCCTCTAGAAAATGTGCCATAATTAGCCCTAACCCCTATGCAAACAATAGCTAAGTCCCTTCTCACTTGTCTCTCCAGAGCAAGGCTAGTTACTATAGGCTTTTTTGTATTTATGTCTACTGTACCCAGTGCCCTACATCTACCCATCTATCTACCTTTTTTCTTTTTAATCCTTACCCAATGATATTTTTTTCATTGATTTTTAGAGAGCCTAGGAGAGGGAAAGACTGAGAGAAATATTGATGTGAGAGAAACACATTGGCTGGTTGCCTCCTGCATGTACCCTGACCAGGGCCCAGGTTGGGGAGAAGCCTACAATCCAGGTACGTACTCTTGAATGGAATCAAACCTGGGACCTTTTGGTCCATAGACCCATGATCTATCCACTGAGCAAAACAGCTTAGGGTCCATATATCTGTTTATCTATCCATCTGTCTATCCATTCATCTATCTCTCTGTTTACCTACCTACTTACTTACCTACTCATCTCTGCCTGCCTATTTGTCAATACGTTTATCTGTCTACTCATATATCTACTTATCTATCAATCTGATTACTGATTATCTATTATCCATTTCTTATTGACCCTTGATAAACTCTATGGTCTTGAAAACAGGGGAAAGGGTCTCCCTTGCATGTCTGAATCCCCTCAACTGCTTGTCAGCACCTGCACCAATGCCCTGGGTAATAGGAAAGCTCTGTCCTGCCACACTCCCTGGGAATTCAAGTGGTCTTGGAAGATGTAGAGAGAAGGAAAGTTTGTGAAGAACTTTCAAGCAACTTCCTCACATCAGGCCATCCCCTCACAGCTTCACAGCTTTCTTCACATGACAGTTCTACATGCATGTGGAGATGGCCTGAACTCTTCCTGTCTGGCTAAGCACACGTGTTCCCTTTAACCAACTCTGCCTGGTCCCAATACAGTAGTCCAGATGTGCATGAGGGAAGTGATGGGAACTGCCCATACAACTTGGAGTCAAATGAAACTGCTACTTGTAAAGTTCAAAGAATAGAGCCAGTCTGTATTTGATAGGTTTTGATAGTTTCAGCTGTGTGTTGACTCATGGGGAGTTTATTGATAGCTGATTACATTATCTGTGCTTTCTCCGCACAGTTTACTGTACACTGAGGATTAGTGAGCTTTTCTTTCTCATGCTCATCCCACTGTTCCAGCCTGTTGTGGTCCTTCTAGTTTCTCGTTCTGTCATCAACAGAGTCCCCTCTGCTCCCAGCTTGTGTCGTCTCCCAGGGCACAACTGAGGAGTAGTGCTAATGAGGGAGACGAGCACTGTGGAACCTGCCCCTGAAACCAGCATGTGTAAGAATGTGGACTGGGCTGGCCCTGTTCTAGCACGCTGGGTCAGAGGTTGGGGATAATGAGTGTGACTCTCACTGGGGGAAACTTGAAAGTTCACTATGTATTGTTTCATGGAAGCACTTAGTAGGAACCCAGCCAGTCATTTCATACTCATGTTAATGCTATGCAATAGTATCTCTCATCCCACAGTGTAAGAGACACCTCTGCTGGTGCCTGCTGCTGTGACTCCTTCCGCCTCATGTTCACACAGCTCCTGTGGGCTTTGCTGCTAACAGCTCACTTGCTGCCTCTGTCAGAGGGTTGCGTGCAGGCTGTGGGAGCTGTTGTGCTCAAAGAGCGAGAGCCAGAGGTGCATGAGAACTTAAACCCCCTGCCCCCCACCCCTCTGACCCCTTCCACCAGGAAGCCAGCAATGAGGACTGCTGAGAGGAAACAGAGACTGCGTCCCTTTTCTCCAGAGGTACAAACTCTGAGACACTCAGCTCACACCACAGAGCTGCCCTGGATGGGCAATCCCACCCTTCACAGCTTCTCTGCCCACCTATCCTGCTCACCCTGCTCCTTCCCTGGTTTTCCCTGGAAGCACTTCCTCAACAAATTCCTTTCACTGGGATCCTCAGTTCAGGGTTTGCTTCTGGAAGGACTGCCAAACCAGTCAGTGTTGCCCAGGAGGGAATAGAGACACAGGAAGGATGAGTCACAATGCAAGATCTCACAGCTGTGTGCAGGGCCAGGGGCATGGGCACCAGGTGTGCTAGAGACTGGACTATTGTCAATGCTCCCAGCTGCTCTGACAGTGAGCCTAATCCCAAGGTGTCTGCAAAGGCAAAGGCCAGAGCAGGGTGGGCTGGGAGGCATTGGGAAAGGCCCCTGAAGATCATTCCCCATTTATGAGAAAGCCAGTGGGGCTCAGTCAGCTGACTCCTGATCTCCACCACTTCAAAGCCTCTCTCTTGGAATGTCCCCAGCGCTTGAAGTCCATTTACTTTCCAGCCGATTTTAGTGTCACAAAGGTTGCTCCCTACTCTACCTATTTTCCCACAGGCCCCTGGCAATGGCTCTGGGAAGGCTGTGTTTCCATGGAAGAGAACAGTGAACAGTGTGACTGCCATTGGCTGACTTCTCACTTATTATTCATTCTTTCCCCCTCTTGGAGCCTCCAACCAGCCTCTCAAACATGTATCAGTAAGGTTCCCACAGAGGATGGGCTGACCCTATTCTGAATTGTCACCTGTTACAAGGACAACCCCCTCCTCCAACCTCTCAGCCAGTATGCTGGAACAGGGCCAGCCCATTGTAGGTTTTCAATAAGTTTTCAAACATGCTCATTTCGGTGGCAGCTTTTGTGGTGATTACGTCATTAGGATCTTGGCCTCAAAACACCTTATTTATTGTGGATTGAAAATGAAAGTTTACCCTCTCAAGTTTAAAAACAAAACAAAACAGGCTCTAGTTTCGCTGGAAATTTTTCACTTGTGGGAAAATATCTACCTGGCCCCTTGAGAGATGCCATCACCAACAGTTTGGATTTGTTGGAGGGGCTGGACCCGTTCCACAGAGCAGGAGCTCAGAGTCCAGATGTCTAGGTATTTTCCAGGCTTTGTTTCCTCCATCCCCTTTGTGAGTCCATGGATTGAACCTCATGGGCCAACAAGCTCCTGATTGCTTTGTTTAAATTGCACAACTTTTTTTTAATGAAACTAAAATAAATCTTGCTCTGTCCTGGCAAAGCAGGGCTGATATTCTTTAGGAGAGACAGGAATTGTTACAATGTCTCTAGAAAGGATGCTGTGCTATGATGGTGTAACCCAAACAGCAAGCATGAAATAGTAAAACTCTGCCGCAGGGGCAGATGGCTGCCGGGAGGATATTTATAGCAGGGGCCTGGAAATAACTGTAAAGGAAAAGCCTCTAAGTAATAGGAGATGGGTCGTCAAGGTAACACTCAATCTGGAAGGTATTCTTGCTCCTATCTGAAGTCCCTGAGGGCTCCTCGACCACTGCCATCCAGGAAAGAACATTTGTGATATTCACTGGGTGCACAAAAATTATGCCTCCTATAGCTCTGTGCTGCACATATCTGACACAAAGGGATTGGAAATGGAAGGAGAAGTAACAAGATTATTAGGAACATAATTGGTAAGTTTTGCTCTGTACACTGTGGAATTGCAGTTAGAGAGCCTGGGGACACTACAATCAGCACGACAGTGGGCATCCAAGAGAGGCCACTTTGTAGCAACCTGAGCAGGGCACAGCAGGAAATGTAGAATTGGGTCTAGGAGAATGGGGTTGAATCAGGGTGCACCAACTGCCCAAGGAGTAGGGTTGTTAGTTAACACTGGAAACATATTGCAACCAGGCCTGGGTACCATCTATAATTTTTCCCATATTTCTACCTTTATGAATTACATCAAAAGCACTTTGCAAAATGGCTTCCATACTCTGCAATAATCTTCTGTCATTGTTAAAAATTCTTTCACTAAAGAGAAGTACGCAAATTAAGTGTCCAGACTAACACTAAAGTCCCTACCCCCAGGTCTCCACAGCACAGACTAGCATAACACTTTGAGGCATAAAAAAGACTTCAAGAAGGAACAGGAAAATCCTCAAAGGGGTTTCCTTGTAAACCTAGTTTCTTAAGTAAGTTCTTTATCTTTTAAAATAAATTAAAAAGCAATTAGGTGGTATGTGTGTGCATACATAAGTATATAGTGGAAAAGGTATCACCCAATGAGCATTAAAAAAAAACAACACCAAATTTTAGAGAAAATGACTGCATAAAAATTTTGCCATGTTCTTAAAGATTTATTTTTCTAATAGCATCCCTTCCTGAACAGATGTTTCACCCTAGTTTCACTATTTTTTTTTACATTTGTCTCACTCAATGAGAGGACCAAGGCGGAGCTTGACATTTACTTACTTGCTTTGCAGCCAGTAGATAACTAAGACATATTATGTTATCTTTATGTCCCCAGCTGGAATCACCAACATTATTAACTACCCACACTGCTCACTTACAAGATAATTAACATAGTATCAGAAGCACAGCTTTTCTAGAAGGTACAACTGTACACTGCATATGGATATAGCTTCAAATGATTTTATCTTCTTAGCAAGGGAGAGCTTACACTCTGCCCAATGCCACCTCAAGGTCTCTGGGTCATCTACATAATTAAGTAGGCGTGATTTTTTGTTCCTGGCACACTGACATACTGATCTCTCTTATAGCAAATTACCTGGGATTTCACACCTCAAGCCAGGCAGATTCCTTGTGTCTGCTCTGTGTTGTCTTTGCTTGGTGGAGGCATAGATCCAAGAAGGCAGTTGACTACCTGACAATTCAGCCCTCTAGTTTCCTTATAACTTTGAATAAAGGTAGCCCCAACCTGCTTGTGGATAGCTATAGAAAGAGTGTCATCTGAAACTGAGAAGGACACTTTGATGATCTCAGGCACAGCCAGCGATGGCCCAGTTTGCTGCAACAAGGCAAGGCCGACTGGGAGTGACTGTGGTCTAGAGAAGGAACTTCCTAAAAAGGGAGCAGACTGCCACTGGCCTTGGGAGAAGGTGCTGAGGTAGAACAGGGATCTGAAGGTAAGCTGTAGCACTCAGACAACAGGAACCATGTCTTTTAGCCACTGTGTCTCCACTGCCCAGCATGGAACACATAGTAACCCTGCATAAATGTTTGTTGAGTGCAGACATCAGCAAAAGCTGAAGTGTTTTTAATGGTGACTCTTATTGGAATTGTATGGTATACAGACAGCTCAGTGGAGAACACTGTGGGGGACTTAGAACTTAGAAATAACCATCAATCAGAGGCATGCAGTTGAGAGAGGTTCTGTCACTTGATAGTAGGGCCCCAGGGACAGGACTTCAAACTTTAGAGAGTATCTGGCAAGAGCCAAGCCAGAGAAGAGGGGTCAGCTGGTTACTAAGACGGGGGCTCAAGCCAAGGGAATATCAGAGACCTGGACATAGAAAAGAACCCAGAAGTCATGAGAGCTGGAGTCTTAGATCAGGGTTAGAGCAGAAACACAACTAGTGCAATGATGCCATGTGTCCAAGAATGCTTGGCTAGAAACAGCTCTCTGCATCTCTTCTGATAAGGATCCCAAGCCAGGGCAGGGCTGTGGCTGGAGAGGAGGGGACAAAAGGTGCTGAAGGGACAGTGACTGCTTTCTGATGGGGATAGGTCAACCTCTCTAGCCACAGGCAAAACTCAAGTTATGGAAACCACCTTTCCAGTTGATTTGCAAGTGTTTTCTTCCCATCTGAACAAAGTGAATTCAGGTTAAAAACCCGGCAGAATATAAATAAACTCACTGTATGAATTAAGATTTTAGTGTCCTTTCATACATTTCAAGTGTTAAAGTCTTCCCTAAGCAGAGGCAACCTAAGACTCCAGGCTTTATCTGCTGAGAAAGCTGTGATTCTGAGTTTAATATGGTAAAAAGGGGGTCCTTCTTTTGTTTTTTGTTAATCCTCACTTGAAGATGTTTTTTTCCATTGATATTTTAGAGAGAGTGGGAGGGAGAGAGAGCGAAACATTGATTTGAGAATGACACATCAATTGGTTGTCTACTGCATTTGCCCCAACCCTGGCAGGGGATTGAACCTACAAGCCAGGTATGTGCTCTTGACCGGGAATAGAACCCTTAACCCTTCCATGTCTGGGATGATGCTCTAACCCCTTGCCAGGACAGGAATGTCCTTTTGATTGAAAAAGGGAGATGATGGTTATGTAGAGAAAGAACAGTAACACTTAAATACTTGAAGTGATCATGAAGCTCCCCTGCCTTCTAAAGAAAACACAGTTATATCCACTCACACTATAAGTTTTGACTGAATGAATAACACCTAGCTATAATCATTATTTTCTGTAAAGGAAGTATGTTTATAGGCTATAAATAAAAGTCTCTGGTTTTGACAATATTATGAATATGACCAGAATAGAAATTATCATCAAACTTCTACCAGTAAGAAGAGGTTTGACAATAAATCTTGCACTTCATCATGTAAAAACTACAGGTTGCCCTTAAAGCTGCAGTTGGTCTTCCAGGGTAACAGAGCCCACCTCCCAGAAGCATTCTTTGCATCCAGGGCCTGTAGGTCTGCACTTGCCTCAGAATGCCTTTCCGAAGCAGCCCTCCTTCTCTCACTGCTCACTGCCACCTAGTGTGCTTATTTGGGAAAGAAACTATAGCTGGGAAGGAAATGCTTTTTAAAAGGCAACAGCTTTGTAGCTTTGTGCCAGGGCGGTTTGGGGGAGGAGGGGATGAGGAGATGGGGAGGGATAGGTAGAGGAGGACAGGGGCATGTGGAGAGGATGTCAATGGGGGAAAAGGAGACATATATACTACTATTTATAATACTTTAAGCAATAAAATAACATTTTTTTAAAAAGGCTTTAACCAGTGACTGCCATTGTTGAATCATAATGGGTGCCCGGTGGCGGAAGGTGCAAGCTCCTGCCAAAAGAGCCAGAGCCATGGCGGATAATGAACTCTACCCCTGGGAGCATAACATGCAAACAAAGCCACCATCCAGTGGAGCTTTCTGGAAAGAGCAGCTTGGCGAAGCAATTCCTGGCCACACAGCACAGCACAAGACAGGCTGGCTCCAAAGCATCAGTCTGTTTCTTTGCGCCTTGGTTGAACCCAAACACAGAGCCCCCTGTTGCATTCTCCACCCTCTGCAGATGTTAGGGGTTTGGTATACAAAAAGAGCGGTTGGAATGAGGGAGACCTGTATATGTGAGGCATTAAAACTATGCTAACGAGGCCCCCTGGGGGGAGGATCCCAGAAGTGAAGGCAATGTAATCCTAATGGAAATGTAATAGTGGGCAGCTTTCCTACACCCTACCTTTGGCCAAGTCCCCTCAGTGTGAACACAAAGGCTGTAATCTCTAAATCCAGAGGAAGGGTAACCTCCTGCACCCCATGTGTAGGGTCGCTGGACACTGAAAGGATGCATCTTCCCTCATCACTCCACACATAAACTGCATGAGAATTGGGCCCAGATGCTGATTCAGTGAGAACTGTGTGGCTCTGTCTGGTCTTTCCAGGGAGATCCCATCTGCTTCTGAATCCACCTGGCCTCTCTCTCAGAATTTCAAGAGTCTTCAGCTTTGCCCAGGATCGATGCACATGCAGGGGAGTGGGTCGCTCATGTTTGGGGAGTAATACCTGTGTGGCTCCCCAGAGAGGAACACTGAAGATTCGCAGTGGCTACTGCAGTTGGAATGTGTGTATCTGCATGTGTGTATGTGGATGGCTGTGTATGTGTGCATGTGAGTGCATATAAATATGCATGTGTGAGCATATATGTGTGTGCATGTGTGAATACATGCACACACATATATGTGAATAAGGGGCTAATGACATTGAGTCTCATTGTCTTATTATACATTGTCTCTGAAGAGTGAATTTTAATGACTATGATAGTTAAGGAGTTGGTAAGAAAACTAAAACAAAGAACCCAATGATTTTAATAACTAAGTGAGACCAAAATGAAACTCTTAAGATTTATTTGTTCACTCAGAAGCTCACTGACCATTCAACTCATGACATCTCTCCCCTAAGTATCCACCAAGTGTAAATATTTTTCTCTCTAGGAACTAGTTCAAGGTTTAAAGGATTTTGCCTATAACTGAGTTCCTTTTGCTAGCTATCACTTTCACACTCAGACCAGATTTGCCCATAGGGAAAATGGTGATAGCAATTAGCATGGGGCCATTTACTGATTTGATGCTACTTATATTATAATTTACAATTGAATCGAAATGCTTGCTCTCTTTGTGAGGACATAAACTATTTATTGAGCAAATGCATAAAGAGCATATAGTAGGGGATCACTCAGTTTAAATCACATTATAAATGTACTTCTAAACATAATCTCAACTTTAGCGTTTTGTGGCCTGTGGGCCAGTGTGGCTCACTGAATCCATGTTTCCAAAACCATTGTTCCTGTCTTGCATGGTGGCTCAAACCCTTATTCCATGTGAAGTAATAAAACAAAGACTACACGTGTAGGTGTTAGCCCATCTATGATGTACACAGAGTTGCGCACAGCTAACATGCTTTCTGAACAATAACCAGCTCCTCCAGTGCTTAATTGCACTGGGCCTCTTCTGCAGCTTGGCAGTCCCACCTCAGGGCAAGCTCAATGCACCAACGCAAAGCAACCAGAACACTCACGTAGATCAATAAAACTAGGAGAACAATAAGAATATTTGAGTCCCTGCCAGTGTGGCTCAGTGCTTAAGCATCGACCCTTGAGCCAGGTAATCATTCGATTTCTGGTCAGAGAACATGCCAGGTTGTGAGCTCGATCCCCAGTAGGAGGTGTGCAGGAGACAGCCCATTGATGATTTTCATTATAGGTGTTTTTACCTCTCTTTCCCTCACCCTTCCTCTCTGAAATAAATAAAAACATATTTTTAAAAATTAAAAAAAAGATTTGAGAAGTAAAAATAAAAAACTGGAACATTGCGGTAAGGCTGTGAATTTAGGTCATCTGTGTCTGATTGAGAGAGGCTGTAAAAATACCCCTACTGTCCTGTTCATGGGGAACACAGAACCAAGCCTTCTTAATTAGTCCTTTCTTTGGCAGCAACTTTGTAGACTGACTCTGTGATCTGCAAATCCTGCCAGATGTAGAGAGTTGACTTAACTAGAGTCTTCTGGGCACCGATGAGAAAAATTGCTTCTTAACCCAACTTTGCAAATAAGTACATTTTAAAATATTAGTTATTTCCCTTCAAAGTTACAAAAGATATTCACTTAAAGAAGATACGTTTTAAGTAGCTAATTTTGTGTGGGGCTCACTCTGCTTGGCCATAAGAAGAGTCACACTGACCCGGACCCTGCTGTGCAGGAGTGGGCCCAGGAAGGACATATAGGTCTGAGCCAAAGAGGCAGTGAAATGAAAAAGTTGAGAAATGTGTGATTTTCTGTCCATCCAGTGAAAGTCATTAGCGATGTGGCTTGCTTAGTTGCATTGCATTTTATTCATTCGCTAAAGAACAAAAACCTGTCTATTTGTGGAAAACACCATGCTACACACCACAATTTCTCTACCCTACTGGTGCATAAGAAACATTAGAAATATAGTTTTTAAGAATTTTCAATTGTCTAATGAGGCCATAATAAAAAATTAAAAATTTATTTATTCTCATTTTCTGTAGACTTTTATTCTTTGGTTGACAGGAAGGATGAAGTCAGTAGGGAATGTTAATTATTATAATGATAATAAAGTAGCTAGTATTTATTGAGCACTAACTATGTGCTAGGCAACTGTATTATAACTGCTTTTAAGTGATTCATCTTTTTAATTCTAATTTTCACAATCCTAACATGACTTCAGTGGGTTGACTTGTGTCTCTTTCAGATTCATTTGTTGAATCCTAACCCTTCATTGTGATCCCATTAAGAGGCAGGGCCTTTGGAGGGTGGTTAGGTCAAGAGGGTGAAGCTCCTCATGAATGGAATTAGTACCCTTATAAAAGGGACCCCAGATGCTATGTGAGGATACAATGAGACGTTGGCAGTCAGTAACGTGGAAGATAGCTCTCACAGAAACCTAACCCTGCTGACATCCTGATCTCCTACTTCAGTCTCCAGTAGATGTCTACTAGAGATGTCTACTATAAGCCTTCCAGTCTAGGATATTTTGTTATAGCAGCTCAAACTAGCTAGACAATCATTCTCTCTGATTTACACAGGAGGAAGCTGAATGTCAAGGTAAACAATTACTATATGACCGAACAGAGATTCAGCCTTTAGATGGTCAGATTCTAAGCCAGTGCCCTTAGTTGCTATGCTTATGAGTATATTATGTCTCTTATATATTCTTGCTATTGCCATTTTTCCTGCCCAGGATGCTCTCAATGAACTATTGTGAAAGTCTTCAAACTGGTCACTCCTGACTCCTGTCTCTGCTCCAACAAATTTATCCCCAGGAGTTGCCATTTGAGTTATGTTCTTAAAATGCAAGGCATGCCATTGCCTCCAATACCCCATACCTCTCAATGACTCTCTTCACTTGACGGATAAATACTTCTGCATAACGTGCTCAAGGACCCCATGGCCCTGATTCATTCTTCTTACATCCCTCACATCTATTTGAACACCTTCTTTGTTCAATGTTAAAAAAGTCCATTGCTCATGCTATGTTCCCAGTTTGGCTTGCTTTCAGGGGGCAGTCCAGCATAATGAGCATGAATACAAGCTTTAAAGTTGACTGTACTTGGTTTGGATTCCTAGCTCTGCCACCTGACAGCTGTGTGACCTTGAACTAGTTGTGTAACTTCTCTAAACCTTGTTTCCTTCACCTGAAACATGTATTGTTGAGAGCATGAGACAAAGCATTCCACTTAGCAAGGTCATGGATGCACAATATTCAGTAAATGGAAGCTACTTTCATTTGCCTTATGAAATTCGTTGCCAAGGGGGTACTCAGGCATACAGGGTTTTCTCTGTCTCAGCTGAGTTTCATACTCCATTAATGTCCAATTCAGGCCCAACTTTTGGCTTAAGTAAAAAATTCAGCTTTATTTTGGTCTCCCAGATGCATCCAGTAAAAATCCTTATAGTCTAAATTTACAGAACAGAGTTAGCAGAGGGATGGGAAGTTAAAGAGGGTAAAAGTCCATAAGTTATCAAAATAGCTCATAATCATTGAATAGTATGTATGAGATCCTGGTTTAAGTGATGTATGTGGATATGCTTAGGGGATCTTCAAAAAATTGGTGCAATTTTTATTGTTCATCTTTTATAGATGGCAACGTTGTCAGAGACTCAGTCTCACTTGTTGTTGTTGTTAATCCTCACGTGAGGGTATTCCTTCCATTGCTCTTCAGAGAGAATAGAAGGGAGGCAGTGGCAGGGCGGGGTGATGATGGAAGAAGAGACAGAGAGAAAGGGAGAGAGAGAGAAAGCGCGAGAGCGAGAGCGAGAGCGAGAGAGAGAGAGAGAGAGAGAGAGAGAGAGAGAGAGAGAGAGAGAGAGAGAGAGAAGAGAAACATTAATGTGAGAGAGGCATACAACTGGGTGGCTCCCATATGTGCCCAGACCCTGGACAGGGAGCAAAACTAAAACCAAGGTATGTGCTCTTGACAGGGAATAAAACCCATGACCCTTCCACGCTCTAAGCACTGAGCAAAACCAGTTAGGACTAGAGATAGCCTGATTTGAAGCAAGGCCATCTGGCTTTAGGGTAAACACCTCCCCCCATCCACTGTGTGACTCTGCCCTGGATTCCCTGCCCCAGCCACTTATAGAAACTCTTAGATGAAGCACAGATATCTGATTTTCACCCTGCATTTGCCAGCCTTTGCTGGCACATCCAGTCAGCTTAGCACAGCCAGGTGCAGTATTTGGGTTGCCCTAACATCATCATTTCCACTCTCATCTTGATTCACCTAAACTATGAAGTTAAATAATTTAATTCATGTAGTAAAATAAGCATTTCATTTGTCATCACTTTTTATTTGGAAATAGCATCCATGCTGGTACTTCAAAGAATTCATTAGAAACATTCAGCTGTAGTCAAAACCTGATACTCACAGACATTTGGGGAGAAAGACTGAGAAAGATTCCTCATGGCAAATATTTTTACATTATTCTATCATTATCAGCAAGGATAGGCTGGGTTTGGGTTCTGGGAAACCTGATTAAGAAGAGCTATTTCAAGGGAACTGTTCCACCATATATTTCTCCTCCCCAAAATCTACATAAATGAAATAGCTCAAACTTTTTGTATGCATTTATGATGTAGAAGTTGATTTCATATGCTCACTGAGTCTCAGGAACAACCACACATTTGAGTCAATACGAGAAAAGATTTTTGTCTAAGATTGTCGAAGTTAAGTGATTTTTTTTCATGTTGGAAATATAGCATAGAATTTTTTGTTTAATGGGATTTTAGCTATATTTCACCTTTTCTCTATACTTCCTACACTTTTTAGATTTTCTAATCAGAAAAAAATAAACATTGAAAGGAAAATCAGTCATTTAATCACTATTGTGGGAAATCTCTGATCTAGACATTTGGAATGTTGGATCCAAGTTGTAACTTTTCCCCTCCTGGCTGTGTAACTTTGGGCAAGTCTTTTAGCATCTCAGAGCCCAAGCCCCTAGGTTTTCACAAGGGGAGGCTTGGATGGTACAGTAGTGTTTAGATTCCAGACCCCAAGTATCAGGGGTGTCTGCAAGAGCCTCTGGCTTTCCCTCACACACACCCTCCCACTTGATGCCCACCTAGGTTTCTACCAAAACTGCTCTGCTTTATCTGTCCCATATCTTTATTTAAAAATAATTCAATCAGAACCAAAAGAGTTTGAAAACCTCTGGGCTCGTTAATAGCTAAGTGAAGTTAGCTTCTCACATGTGATTTCAGAATTCTTTCATCAATCCACCAGCTCATGAAAATGATTGAATTCCCCAGGGCTTCCTACAGTTATCCTCCTTGGGGGAAATGAGCTGATAATAGAACTGACTTGCAATAGTTAACTTTGCTAAGACATTTCTCGGGCTTTTGCACTGAAAGAGTTACTTGCTGCACAGTTTTATGAATAGGTTTTTTAAAAAGGCCTATGTGATCTGCTGCTCCAAAAATGCCTCTTCACATACTCACTACTGGCTGAAATTCCAATGAAATCCATTTATACTTCATTACAATTTAGGCGTGAATTAATTTTAATGGACCTTTTTGAGACTGCAGAAGAGAAGAAAAAGTGATACCAGGAATTGAAGAGGAAAGGACAGTAGATAAAGGGCAAAATGGTGAAGAAAGGAACTAGACAACCAATGATATATTCTCCTGTTTCATTCTCTACCAGGACCATGTGGACACCATCACCATGTTTGGAAACTTCTGCATCCCAGTGTTAAACATGGCTTCTCTTGCTTACCACACCACACCACACCACACCACACCACACCACCCCACACCACACCACACCACACCACACATTTCTCCTCTTAAGTAATGCCCATCCACTTCTCACAGAGTGAGTCACATTAGTAAATTGACTCTCTCCCCCTTCCCTCTTCATTTTAGCATTTTCTATCCACAGTCATCTTATCTAATGTTAGATGTATCTCCACCAGATGTTGGATCACCATTATCTCTCAACTATTTCTAGAAATGAAATTAGAAAATCAAGCTGCTTTTACTGGATTGAAGTCCAACCCATGGACTTTAGGGAATATGCTTTCCTCCTAGTTAAGCATATTTTTAAAAAATGATATACTCATAAAAAGCTATGGGAAAAGAATTCAGGTGGGATTGTCTGCTGATTTGGAGATTTTTTAATAAGTCAAAGAATCAAAGGAACTATACTAGCAAGATGGTTTCAGTAATATACATTTCATAGCATGTAGCTTAATATCTCTCCAGAGACAGGCTGAATAGTGCCTACTAATTTCTTGTTAAGCAAGATTTGATTACACAGTTATTTTCAAGGCATCATGACCATGGATTATCCAGACCCACTGAGCCTCACATAATGCATAAGATGTTGTTCTACTGGATTACAATCTACAGTTTTAAAATCTTTGGACATTAAGCAACTTTTAAATTGGAAAGGATACCTATGAAAGAAGTTCCCTCATCTATATTGCCATCTGTAAGTTTTCTAAATTTTATACACAGTGAATAGCTGAACTTTGAAGACTTAATTAGATGGATTTGGCTTCTAGTATAGTGTTATTGTTAAGTCTCAAAGAGAGAAAAAGAAGTCTCATGGAAATATATTCTTTAAAAGAGCAGGGCTTGGGTATTTGCATTTGGCATGTAGCCCTTAAATAGTTCTGACAGCTCAATTTTCCAATATGATATGCAGGAAATATGAAATTAGCTCCCAATTATATCTGGTACAGTGATTATGTGCATGGGAAATTTCACACAGGGCAACTTGTCACAGCAACTTCCTGAAGCTTTATATTCTAAAATTCTAAACCAGCCCATAGGAAATCAAGAGCACCTTTAAACATGTGGGGGGAGGAGCATGACATGATTTAGTTTTTGTTACTGGGTATCTTTTATATTTGGTTTCCTGACATAAGCCTCTCCTTTACACAGCTGTCTTGGACAACAGCAGACTGCACTGCCAAGGTGACAGACACTGCAGTGTCAACCCAAGCCTGCTTTATTCTATCCTCTTCTCCATATAACAAAACATGCTTTAATCAGATCGGAAATGAGCCCATCTAAAAGGGGATACAGATGCATCTTATGCAGATGTGTTCTGTGACTATGCTTTGCCTAATGGGAAAGTTGATGAAAGTCTCCTTAAACAGGAGGGTAGTAGGCTTCTCCCCCTTAATCCATACTGCAGTCTGGAATGCAGATGTGATGTTTCGATCTCATGTAGCTATTTGGGGCCATGAGGTGATATGTTGAAGATGGTGGAGCTACAAAAAAGAGACTAGGTCCCTACTAACCACAGAACATCCATCCTAGCTCTGGACTATCGACTTGCAGATGTTTTTTTCCTCAGAGGGAAGTAAATATCCTATTTAGACCACTTGTTATTAATTCTGGTAAACCTTAGTTATTCTATTATGCTCAGTTGAATGTAAACATAATTGATAAAATTGTTATTTTTTCTTTTTTAATTGATGAGAGAGACAGAGACAGACAGAGAGAGAGAAACTTCAATTTGTTGTTCAACTTTTTCATGCATTCATTGGTTGATTATTTTATGTGCCCTGACCAGGAATCAAACCTACAACTTTGGCAAGAGGACAATGCTCTAACAAACTGAGCAACACAGCCATGGCATTGTCTTTCAAATATCAGTTTAGTACATTATTAGTATTAAATTACATGATACATAAATTACATAGTACATAAATTAGTACATAATTGCTAAATTAAGACGGTACTCTCCAGAGAGAGGGCCTTAACCTTGTCTTTCTACTCCATGGGCTAGAATTTTATTTGGAATGTCACCTAGATATCTTCCTTCCTTCCTTCCTTCCTTCCTTCCTTCCTTCCTTCCTTCCTTCCTTCCTTCCTTCTTTCCTTTCTTTTTTCCTTCATTCCTTCCCATCATCTATCTTTCTTTCTATAATAACACCTAGAAGTTTTTAAAACTCCAAAATTCATAAAGATGATGTTGAAATGTTGAATTGAAAATGATGGAACTCAGTCCAAGCTGTAAGAGTTTCATACACTCAACAATTCTTGTTTGGCTTAAGCCAACCAACCCATAGGTAAAGTAGGATAGCATTCTCATTCCTCCTTGCTGTGAAATGAAGCAAACATAGCTCTAAGAAAAATCTTTCTCATTTTGTTTTCCCATAGTAAACACCTCTCACCATTCTCATGCCAGAGAGATGTGATGCTCATTTCTCTGTCCTAGAGTATAATACCAACTACACAGGCCTCAGTCCCTGCCACTAGAATTGCTTCAAGTTGAGAACGCTCATCTGTGCCATCAGCAGGTTTTTCTCTTCTCCAAGATGGTCTGCTCCCCAGAAAGTGAAGGCAATGTCATAAGATCCCAACCACTTCTCCCTGTCACTGCACTGCCCCAGGGTCCCACTCAGTCCTTTAAGTTCCAAGTCTGTGCTCTAACCTTGGCCTGTCCTGTGTAGAAAAGTGAGAGGCAGAAAGCAAGAGACTCCCCCTAATCTCTCTTGTCCCGATGGCCAGTCCCAATACTCAGAATAATGAGGTTAGACCATGTGGAATTGCTGAGAGTCCATCACTATTGACCCAAGAAGTTGGCAATGTCTTGTGGTTCAACTTAGTACTATAGCTCTTACTGCCTGTGCCTCTCCTTTAAGGAGTGAACAAAACCAGCTCACACATCCTGTCAGAATAGCAACCTTTAAAAGATTTTGAATTATTGCCCTGACCAGTTTGACTCAGCAGATAGAGCATCAGCCTATGGACTGAAGGGTCCTGGGTTCAATTCAAGTCAAGGGCATGTACCTTGGTTACAGGGACATCCCCAGTAGGGGGTGTGCAGGAAGCAGCTGATTGATGTTTCTCTCTCATTGATATTTCTAACTCTATTTCTCTCCATTCCTCTCTCTATAAATAATCAACAAAATCCTATCTAATAAAAGAGTAATGTGCAGATTGATCATCACTCCAACACACAAGATGGGTGCTCCCAGGTGGTCAAAGATCCTGTCCCCATGTGGACACAAGATGGCCACCACATGATGGCCAGCAGGGGAGGGCAGTTGGAAGGGACCAGCTCTGCAAGGGAGGGCAGTTGGGGGAGATCAAAACTGCAGAGGATGGCAGTTAGGAGTGTCCAGGCTGGCAAGGAGGGAAGTTGGGGGTGACCAAGCCTGCAGGGGAGGGCAGTTGGGAGGGACCAGGCCTTCAGGGAAGGGCAGTTACGAGCAAACAGGCTGGCAGGGGAGTGGTTAGGGGGTGATCAGGCTGGCAGGCAGAAGCAGTTAGGGGCAACAGGAAGGCAGGCAGGCAAGCATTTGGGAGCCAGCAGTCCTGAACTGTGAAAGGGAGGCCCCACTGCCCATTTAGGCCCGATCCTACTGGGATCGGGCCTAAATGGGCATTTGGACATCCCTCGAAGGGTTCCAGATTGGAGAAAGCACAGGCTTGGCTGAAGGATACACCTCCCATGCACAAATTTCGTGCACTGGGCCTCTGGTGTTTGTGTGTGTGTGTGTGTGTGTGTGTGTGTGTGTGTGTGTGTGTGTGTATGTGTAGATATTTAAAGATTTTTAGTTCTATGCTGTGGAGCAGGGCTGAGACTGCCCTTAGAAAGCCTCTGAGGGGAGAAAATCAGGAGAATCTGTGGGCAATGGCCCCAGCCTCAGATACACTACACTCTTCCACACTGCAGGCAGGACTGTTGGCATGGGGTGCCCTCCCATAATTCCAGATCCTCACATGGCAAACTCCCTCTCATCCTTACAGTCTCAGCTCAAAGGTCTCATTTACCCGCCACTTGACCCTAACACTGGGCCTGACAGACAAGGAATGGGTTGTATTAAGAATTAAAGGTGTTCTCATTCACCCCTTTGAAAACTTTTTCCAGCTTCACTTATACATAATTGACATTATGTAAGTTCCAGGTGCACAACTTCTATATGGCAAATTTACCACAATAATGTTAGTTTATACAACCTTTACTTTACATAATTACCCTGTTGTTCTTATTATAGTGAGAACATTAAAGCTCTGTTGTCAAAGCAATTTTCAAGTGTATAATACATTGTTATTATTCTAGTCATCATGTGTACCTCAGATCCCTAGAACTTGTTTATCTTATAACTGAAAGTTTGTACTCTTTGACCAACATCTCCCCATTTTCCCCACCCTTCACACCCTGGAAACCATCATTCTACTCTGTGTCTATGAGTTTGATGTTTTCAGAATCCACATATTAGTGAGATCATATAGTATTTATCTGTGTTTGACTTATTTCACTTAGCATAATGCCCTCAATGTCTGTTTATATTGTTAAAAATGGAAGAATTTCCTTCTTTCTCATTGCTTATTACTATTCCATTGTGTGTATATGCCACGACTTCTTGATCTATTTGGTCTGTCAGTGAACACTTAGATTGTTTCCATGTCTCGGCTGTTGTGAATAATGCTGGAATGAACATGAGGATGCAGATATATTTCTGAGATAACAATTTTGTTTCCTTTAGATAAATATCCAGAAATATAATTGCTTGATCATATGGTAGTTCTATTTTTAAATTTTGGGAAAACCTCCATACTATTTTCCATAGTGGCTGCACCAATTTATATTCCCATCAAATGCAAGGTACCTCAAGCTCCACAGCCTTCAGACTAGTAGGTATTCAAGTACTTTCTGGATTGAATAACAAATAGAGGATGGGAAAATGATGGTTTAGAAAAAAGCATCTCAGAGGCCATAACAATGGGTGAGGTACTGTACCCTGCATAGGCTGAGAGGAGCTCATTTTTTTCCACAGTCATTTGTCGAGTAGAGCAGTGTTCAGCTTGATTCACTGTGTTCTGGAACTGACAAAGAAATTAAAAGAACTGCAAAGAAGGAGAACTTAATGGGTGGGAAACTAGTGTTTTAATGAAAGGGAAACAGAATTATGCTTATTTCTTCTAAGGAAAGTAAAAGTAGGCCCTTGCTGGGTGAAGCATTGTCTTTTACACTAAACAGTCACTGGTTCAATTCCTGGTCAGGACATATACCCAGGTTGTGGGTTTGATCTCCAGTTGGGACACCTCTGTATGGGAAGCAACCAATTAATGTTTCACTTTCACAGGAATGTTTCTCTTTCCCCCTCTCTTTCTCTCTCTCTTGAATTAATGAAAGCATGTCCTTGGGTGAGGATTTAAAAAATAATAGTAAAGTAGAAGGTCTCTCATTATTGTTTTGGGGTACACTTAAATTTGAACATTTCTACTGCTGAAAAACAAAACACATAATGGCTTATGTTTCCCTTTGTGTGTAAGCTGCCAGGTAAGTTTGTACAAAATTCACTGACAACTGACACAAGCTGCTCAGTGCATGGTGCTGAAAGGTCTTTACTGTTTCTATTTCTTATCAGCACTGCTTTTAACTACAGAAGTATAAGGATTATATGAAAAGTCTGCTAAGCCCTTTCAGTGTAGTTTAGAAGGCCAAATAAGGATAAATTGGTTTATAAAAAAATGAAAATAATTTATTTGAGAGAAAGAGAAAAACCCCTTTTGACCACAATGAAATATGGAAATGGGGCGCTGAAGATGTCTTTGAAAACAGCAAATGTGAGCGATTTTATAAATTTTAACGTGATTCATAAGATTTTCTTTTTTTAATACTGAAAAAGAGAATGCAAAAATAAACATTCTGAACAACTATGATATAGGTATCTTTTTTTTTTTTTTTTGAGGCAAGATTGGAGACTGGCGAAGGAAGGGCCCATTTAGTCACCTGAACTACATTTAAGCAGATATCTCAGCTATTTAAAAAAATGTCTCTGAATACCTTTGTTATGCTGATAATCAATACATAGGAAATGTTGTTTTGCCATTCTTGAAATTATTTTATTCTGCCAACAGAGTTCTCAGAAGTCTCTCATGTTTTCCTTTTAAATATTCTTTTTTAAAATTTAAATTGTCATAAAACATGCATAACATAAAATTTGCCATCTTTAACTATTTTTAAACTACAGTTCAGTAATGCTAAGTACATTCACATTATTGTGAAACCAATCTTCAGAACTCTTTTCAAACCAGAAATTTTGTCCCCATTGAACTACCCCCCACTTCTCCTCCCCCAGCCCCTGGAAACCACTGTCCCACTTTCTTTCTGTGTTTTGCTTATTCTAGAAACCTCATATAAGTGGCAGTTGTCCCTTTGTGACTGACTTTTTTCATTTAGCACAATGCCCTTCATGTGCATAGGCAATGTTTTAACTCTTATTTATGTCTTCTTGTTAAAATCACAGCCTCTGTGCCTTAGGTTTCTCTGAGGCACGGTCCATTAAGAACCCTAAAATAGCAGCCCAAGCTGTGATCTGGCTTACGGTTTGTTGCCATTGGATAGTTTACAAAGTGCACAGATTCTAGCTCAGGGATTACTTTTCCTTACATAGTCCTTCCTTGAAGGCAGTGAATACTCAAGCAGTACTGTCTTTTCTTCTTGAAGGAATATTCACGCTTAAAACACTATGATTGGGAGAGGTGTGTTATGGGCTGGTTGGAGGTGGGCAAAAGAAGAAGAATGGAGAACATCTGTAATCTTATCTAATAAGAGCAATATGCAAATTGACCAAAACTCTGCTTTACCCACAAGCCATGCCCACCAGCCAATCAGGAGCAGATATGCAAATAAACCCAACCAAGATGGCTGCAGCCACAGAGAACAGGAGGGAGACTTGGGTTTCCCTGGCAATAGAGGAAGCCAAGCTTTCTGCCTGCCCTTGCCAGCTCAGGCCTCCACTCAATGCTACAAAGTTTCAATGATAGAAGATAACGACGGCAGCCATGGAGCTAGAGAGAGCAGGAGGCTTGAGTTGCACCTGGAGATGGAGGAAGCCAAGCTTTCCACCTGCCCTGGCCAGGCCAGGACTCCATTTAAGGCTACAAAGTTTCAGTTATAGAAGATAAATAAAACCCAACAGAAATGGCTGCCACCTCGGAGCAAGCAGAAGGCGTGGCTATACTCTAGGCTACAAAGTTTCAATTGTAGAACATAAATAAATCCCAGATACCAGGGCGTCTGGTGGGGTTGCCGGGGTGTGTGGCTAGCCTGCAAGCCACCACAGGTCCCTCATCCAGGCCACCCCATGCCCCAAGGGAACCCCCACCCTGATCCAAGACACCCTTCAGGGCAAAACAGCCGGCCCCCACCAGCCTTTAATTATCCTATCTAATAAAAGAGTTATATGCAGATTGACCATCACTCCAACACACAAGATGGCTGCCCCCATGTGGTCAAAGATCCTGCCCCATGTGGACACAAGATGGCCACCATAAAATGGCTAGCAGGGGAGGGCAATTGGGAAGGACCAGGCCTGCAAGGGAGGGCAGTTGGGGGTGATAAAGCCTGGAGGGGAGGGCAGTTAGGGGAGACCAGGCTGGTAGAGGAAGGAAGTTAGGGGTGACTGGGCCTGCTGGGAGGGCAGTTAGGGGTGAACAGGCTGGCAGGGGAGCAATTAGTCATCAATCAGGCTAGCAGGGGAGTGGTTAGGACGTGATTAGGGTGGCAAACAGAAGTGGTTAGGGGCAATCAGGAATGCAGGCAGGTGAGCAGTTGGGGCCTCCTACCAGCATCAGGCCTAAACAGGCAGTCGGACATCCCTCAAGGGCTCCCAGATTGGATAGGGTGCAGGCTGGGCTGAGGGACACTCCCCTTAACCTCACCCCCCCCCCCCGGCCCCACAGGAATTCCATGCACCGGCCCTCTAGTCTATATATATACAAGCCTAAGTGACCAGTCAACCAGTCAACTGGAAGCTGTGATGCACACTGCCCACCAGAGGGGGGGGGGGGCAGACGCTCAATGCAGGAGCTGCCCCCTGGTGGTCAGTGTGCTTCCATAGCAGGAGTGCTATTCAACTGACCAACAGATGCCAAAAGCCAGGCTCATGGCTGGTCAGTGCAGTTGCAACAGTGCAAGCCTCTTCCAAAGACACTCCCTCTGTGTGCCCCTCCCTATCCTGACAGGAATGAGATCAGGAAGGCATTGGTATTGGGAGAGTAGGAGCAACGCATCACCAGGCTGGGGCTTGGGCTCCTCCCCAGTTGCCTGCCACTTCACACACTACTACATCCCTCTGGGAATGTAGGACTGCCAGTTTTGGCCAATCCCCACAGGCCAGGCCAAAGAATTCCACTGGTGCACGAATCTTTGCACTGGGCCTCTAGTAGTGTCAATAATAAAAAAGAAAAGAAAAGAAAATGAGGCAAAAGTAATGGTAAATGTAAGACAAATAAAAGCTAAAAAAATAAACCACCAAAAAAATTAAAGCACTATGGTTGGGTCTACTGTGGTAAAGATTTGTGTATAAATATCATTACCAATTAATTAATTAATACAAGAAATGTTTGCTAAACATACCTACCACAAGCAAAGCGTTATGTCAAGTACCAAAAAGAGTAAGTAGTGATCCTTGCACTGAAAACCTTAAAATCTTATTGAGAGATGATGTAAACACATTAAAAAATAAATAATATATGCTGCTATAGACTGAATGTTTGCTTCTCCCCAAAACTCATATGTTGAAACCTGATCTTCAGTCTGGGCTCTGGCAGGTGATTAGGTAATGAAGGTGACACCCTGGTGATGGGATTAGTTTGTTTATGAAAGAGATCTCAGCTTGCTCCCCAGCCCCTTCTGCCATGTGAGGACACAAGGAGAAGACAGCAGGCTATGAACCCGAAGGGGGCCCTCTCCAGACACTGCTGACATCGGCTAGCACCTCAGTCTGAGACTTGAACAATCTCTAGAACTGTGAGATATGCATTTCTGTTGTTCATAAGCTACCCTGTCTATTTTATTCTGGCATAGCTGCCTGAACGGACTGAGATTGTGTATACTAAGTGTAAAAGACTGTCACAGGATTCTATGATTAATTGACAATTAATGACAAAAATTAAGTGTTGTGTGCTCTGGAGAAGGATGACATACTGCAGGGAGGTGGAGTGGACAGTAGGGTTCATACTCAGCTCCTGATACACAGTGTATACATGCTGGGTGCCCAGTGACTAGTGAAGAAAGGAAGGAAGATAGCACTTGAAAAGACAAAGAGAATGAGGAAAGAGATTATGGCCTGGGGCAGTAGTCGGCAAATTTATTAGTCAACAGAGCCAAATATCAACAGTACAACAACTGAAATTTCTTTTGAGAGCCAAATTTTTTAAACTTCTTCTAATACCACTTCTTCAAAATAGACTTGCCCAGGCCCTGGTATTTTGTGGAAGAGCCACACTCAAGGGGCCAAAGAGCCACATGTGGCCCAAGAGCAGCAGTTTGCCAACCACTGGCCTAGGGAATAGTGTGAGTGCTTGGTCTTGGGAAAGGTCATGGATTATTTGGAAAACACTAGCAGAATGGGTTTCCAGAAGGAAGGGGACATGCATAGAGGTGCCTAAAGTGGGTGGTCAGCTATGAAAATGTGGGCCCTGCTGGGGAGGGCCTCAAGCAACTGACTTGGTTTTTTAATAGAATTCTCTGAGTAATTAGGAGTTATGAAGATGGGTGAGCAGAAGTAACATGATTAATGTGGCATTTTAGGAGAATTAATGTGGCAGGTATGTGCGATGGATGAGTGCAGAGAAGAGAGCAGTAGACAGAGTGAGTTGTTAAGAACACTTTGCGCAGCTTCTACAGAGCCGTGCTGCACTTTCTCTCAATTGATTTCAAAAGAATGAGATGGCCTTTAAGAGATAACAATAGCTCCACTGGGGCCTCACCATCTTCACACTTTAGGCTGTGCTTACAGGAAGGTCATGATTAAACTTTATTTCTTTCCAAATTCAAAAGGGCATCCATTTTATGCTTCCACCTTCATCTTCACTTAGTGGGTGTAATTAATATAACGAAGAAACATACTAAGAGGTTATTAAATAAGGGCTCTTTTTAAGTGTATGCTAATTATGAAATACACACAAGAGGGCTGCCTGAAAGACTTTGGGGGTGGGAGGGAGAAGAGCTTTTGTATCAGTACAGATTTGTACTTAAAATCATTTTTAAATACATTAATTTTGTATAGTTTAAGGGAAAACCAGCTCAAGGAATGATGCAGAGTGTATTGATTGTCATTTCCATATGTCATTATCATTATTGAATTCAATGTTCCTTTAAAAAATATAAGTATATGTAGTCAAGGTATTTTTAGAAATCATTTGTTGCCCATTTCTTCAAATTTTCTAAATCAAAGCCTAATTATTAAAGCCTTAATTAGAAATGTACATACAGGTATATGTGTATGTATATATTTGTTTTTTCCACTTCAGCAAGTTTCTATTATTGAAGTGAAAACCTTTGTTTCCTACTGAATCCTTTTGGAATCAGACCTCTTGAGCTCCAAGTTGAGGTCAAAAAGGTCTCTTCTTCTATACTCCATACCACCCCAACTCATCTATCACCAAGGATGCTGAGAATGACTGGGGTGACCAGACTCCAGTGGTACAGTCTCAGTGGGTGGTTCTTGCAAATTCAGCATGCTTTGGAAATCTGTCTTCTCCCCAAGGCTTCTCTGAAAGCCCATTGCCTGATATGCATTCAACAAAGATTTAGGGAGGATGGCTTGGGCAAGCTCTACCCAGACTCGAGGAGATCTGTTCCCTGTTCTTCCTTATTCTTTTCATCTGGCTCTCCTCTCTGTGGGCAAGCCCTAGCCCCTTTCCACTATCCGGGTCATGCTTTTGGTTGTCTGTGTATATGTTTTCAAAAAAAACAAACAAACAGGCATTTGTAGGTATGATTGGATAGATCTGATTGCCTTGGCCAAATGTCATATATATATTTCTTAAAAATATATATTTTATTGATTTTTTTAACAAAAGGAAGGGACAGAAATAGAGAATTAGAAACATCTATGAGAGAAACATCAATCAGCTGCCTCCTGCACATCTCCTACTGAGGATGTGCCAGCAACCAAGGTACATGCCCTTGACTGGAATTAAGCCCAGGACCCTTCAGTCTACAGGCCGATGCTCTATCCACTGAGCCAAACCAGTTAGGGCACAGAAGGATATTTTTTACATTGAATTTTTAGAGTGAAACGGAGAGAGGGAGGGAGGGAGGGAGGGAGAGGGAGGGAGGGAGAGAGGGAGAGAGGGAGGGAGGGAGGAGGGAGAAGGGAGGAGAGAGAGAGAGAGAGAGAGAGAGAGAGAGAGAGAGAGAGAGAGAAGAGACACACATGGATTGGTTGCCTCCTACATGCACCCCAACTGGGGCTGAGATGGAACCTGCAGCCAGGTATATATCCTTGACTGAGAATTGAACCCAGTGGGAGGGGAAAGCCCTGGAGAGAGTCAGCAAACAGAACAAAGTCCATACTCCAAACCCTATGCCCATCCTTTGCAGGATGGCCCCACATGACCTCACTCAGAACAGATTTATTCTCATTTTTAGGCACAATTCTAAAATTCCCATTTTTGTTTCCTCACCCCTCATTCCTTTACAGCCTATAATTTAGGAGAGGCAAACAACCCATGAAGAACAGGGAGAAATGGCCACTGAAACCTGATGATGAGGGAGAGTTAGAAGAATGACTCCAAGCAAGAAGGGTGGCCATAAAATCACCAGAGGAAAAAAAAGGATGGAACACATTTCTTTTGGATCAACTAAAATTTTTTGAGAAATTTAAGTGGTTGGAAAGCAGGGAGGGAAAGTTGAGTATGTAGAGCTAAACCCCCTTCAGTTTCTGTATTCCACAGATCTGCTGGTAGATATCTCTGCTTGCAAGCCCTTACCTAAGCTGCCAGGATTAGCACATGCATGGGGGCTTTAGCACAGAATCTGGGATGGCCATCTGCCTACAGAACACCTTAGACCAAGTTCTGAGTAGACTTGTCAGAAGCCACAAAGTGTTGTGGATGGAGACTGAATGAGATACTAAGAGTGAGTGATAAGTGAGATAATAAATAACCACTTACTGTCAGTGGCAGCATTGATGTCTACTTAACTCACACTCATTAACTCAACAAATATCTTAGATCCTCTCATATGTTGCAGAAAGTGTGTTATGTCCCAAGGACACAATATGATTACCCACCTCCTAGAAGTTTACAGTCTAGAATAGTCTGGTTGTGAGAATCCAGGGTTATTTTATACTAGAGCACCTCAGTTCAGACAAGGCACATTGCAAGCATACACTGGTCACATGTGGAAGGGGCTATTGCATTGCAATATGTAGATCTTAGCATATCTGGCTATTCCTTGATCATTACTAATGCAAAGGTCCCAACCCATATGTGGGTGGGCTATTTCTAGCTTATCTAGTATCTCTCAGGAAATCACAAACTACATAGGAAAAATAATAAATTACTCATTTACCAAGTTAGATATATCATGACTAACTAGTCTTGCAGTCTTCCTACCATAGACTAAGATACTGCTTATATGATAGTTCTCTTCTCTACCTTGTCACAGAAATCAATGTAAAACTCCATTTATCTCCCTGAACCCTATCCCCTTGTCTATCAGTATATCTGGTTGAACTGAATTCTTTATAAAAAAAAAAAAAGCTTGCCCATTGTAGACTTTCAGTAAGTATCTTTGAATGAATGACTGAAGAAAAAATTGTGTAAATGCATCTGCACTTATCAATTTCAAAGCACTGGGAAAATAGCACCAATATTTCGAAACACTTCAGATCGCATGTGCATTAGTTGTTTCTCTCCCTGGGCTATTTCAGCTTTCATACACATACTTGGAGGGGGTTGGTTATGAAAATTTACTGCCCTGCCTCATCACAGCATCCTATTAGGAACCAGAGCTGACACAGAAATACTGGGACATGTTATAGTTCAGAAATGTATGTAGCATCTGTTAGGAAAACCTGAACTTGATTTTCACCTTGGATTCAAGTGAAGAATGCACACTGCTGGGTGGTTTGTGCATGTTTATTCCTCTGTTAATAAGAAATTGGAGCCATTGGCACAGGTAGGTTGAACAGATTTAATCAAGTGTTATGCTTCTTGTGTTTTCTGCTGAAAGCAGATACTGAGAATTACTCAGAACTTGCCTCTGATACAGCAGATGAAGCCCAGTCTAGGAGTTGGCAGAAGGGGTAAAAGAGGGCTTCCGATGGCAGAATCAAGGTCCTAGAACTCTGCTTCTTTTTCTTTTGTTAATAGTCACTCAAGAATATTTTTCCATTGATTTTTAGAGAGAGTGGAAGGGAGGAGTGACAGAGAGACAAATATCAATGTGAGAGAGACACATTGATTGGTTGCCTCCTGTATTCATCCTAACCGGGATTGTGGATCAAGCCTGCAACTGGACTGGAAATGAACCTGGCTGGAACTCTTCAGTCCATGGGATGATGCTCTATTCACTAAGACAAATGCGATAGGACCCTGGAAATCAGCTTCTTTACATGCAAAGACCCTATTTGAAGCAGCTTTTAAAACAAAGGCCATTTCATAAAAACATTTGCACAGTCCACCTTTCTCCATAAGTAAGAGAGCAAAGTTAAACCAGCAACTGGCATAATTGATAGACATCAGCCCTAATTTAGTCCTTGCCTTTACAAGACAGGAAATGGCTATTGAAAGAACAAAAATGACCCTTGGGTGGATGGATATAACTTCCTCTTATGTTAAATCTGGCTTTGTGTAAAAGTTTCCTCATGTTCTCTTTCTCATTCTGGTTTTGGTTGAAAGCATGGCTCTGTGGCCACTGGGAGGATGCACCTGGCCAACCTCAGGGAACAAAGGTCATAGTTGATCAAGGGCCCTCTGCTCTTTGCTGAAACTCACTGCTGGGCTGGCACTGAGGCCTGGACACCCAGATCTGACCTTTGAATAACTAGGGTTTGAACTGAGCAGATCTGTTTAGATGTGGATCTAAAAAAAATATCGAAATGTATTTCTCTTTCTTATTATTTTCAAAGAAACATTTTATTTGCTCTACCTTACTTTATTGTAAGACTAGAGGGCCAGTGCATGAAATTCTTGCATGGGTGTGGTCTCTAGGCCTGACAGAGGATTGAAACATGAGCGTCTGGAGTGAAAGGGCAGGTCCCAGCTGAACTCTGGGCCCTGGGTAGCACCTGCACTCCCAGACTTCCACATGCGCCCTCTACCTGAGTAACGAGTTCCCACATGACCTGTTGTCGCTGCTTGTCACCCTCTGTGGGGCAATCGGGCCACTGTTCACACCCACCTTAGCCTGGTGCCGCCTGCTCACCTGCTGAGAATATGAATTTTAATAGATATTCCTAGCCCTAAATGTAGTCTATGTGGCTGGTATTGAAGACACTACAATTGGCAAGTCTTGAGAGAGATAGAGCCAATATTTTGGCAGCAAACTGTAAAAGTAAAGTGACAGATAGAAATTTAATTGAGCAAATATCCATTGTTAGCAAAATAGAATCAAAATTCCCAGACCCTCTCCTCTTTTCCATCCAGAGTGTCAGAGGCTACCAGCCCACCCTCAACCCCTTAGCAGAGGGGTAAGGAGACAACAGCAGATATTTGCAAGGGTTTGGAAAGTGGTAGGAGGGGTGGGCAATGAACCCATTGTCAGAGTCTGAAAGTGTTAGTGTCTGTTATGAATAATGTTATAAACTAGCTGGTGTTGATGAATTTCAACTTAATTTCATCCCTCGGGCATGAAACAGAAGCAGCCGAGCACTAACCTCTTGTTCTGTTTGTGTCATGCCCACAGGATGGATGTCTTGCTGAGCTAGAGGCAATTTCCTGCCATGGAAGCTAAAAACACTTGGGGCTCACTTTTCAGGCTCCTGGAGATAGTGTATGGGCATGGGGAGAGGGTACATGCATTGGCCTTAGACCTGGAGTAGGAAGCTGGTGTCAAGGAACCCTCAGCACCAAGAGACATCCCAGTGGCAGCACATGGGGAGAGTGTCTGGCCCCGAACCAGCAGTGGCATCCATCCTAATGAGGGTGTGTGGTGTTCAGGTTCTCAACTCGAGGGAGCAAGCTGCCTCATCAGAACCTGATAAGGAAGAGGTATCGTACTCAGGGGGCCTATTTGGTATTGGAATTTGGGGTATCTTTCCTGGCCTTTTAGCCCTGAATCCAGCGATACTCTGGGTCTCATGGAAATTCTTTAACCTCCTGAATGACCTTCCTCTTTACAAATTTCCTTCCTGCATAATCAGCTGGATGTGTTTTACAGTGAGGAACCAGGAACCGCAATGGGCTGAATAGTCTTTTGTTGGGAAAGCTCTTGATTTTGAACTGAGCATGCAGTGCAGGGAGGTGACCTTGGGCAAAGCGAAGAATCCAGGAGTCCCTACCAGCATCATGGCAAGCCAGGAAGCATCTTAGTTCAGAGCGGTGACAGTCATGGTGGAGAAAACTCATTCTCACCACTGCTGACACCAGGGCTACAGCTTCTATGGACAAAGAGCTTGGAGAAAAGCATTCTGTAGGAGCTTCCTTAGGAGAGAAGAGGTCAGAAGAGGAGGAACTGTCCTTTCAAACAGGACTTGAACCTGCGGTACACGAACCTTTAGTCTGCAGGTGTCATTGTGACAATGAGAGCAGAGCTCCAGGCCCTTGGGTGGGATTACACATCCAGGAACTTCCCCATGGGTTCATTTCCTGTGGCTCAGCTTTCAGTAGCCATGATGGAAAGAGGTGGGATAGAGCAAGTTTCAGATATTCCAGTGGCTTCCCAGGAGGTTCATCGGGGACAGAGGCTGGGTCAGTGACAGCGATGTTGGCTGTGATATATTGGCAGTGTTTTTGAAGCAGAGCAAGGAGCAGTAGCAAGGTTACACCAACATTAAGCTTCAAATCAACCTGTCTTTTTTGCATTCAGAATGTCCTGTGATTAATGGGGACCTGTAGCCCAGCAAATGAGAAGAGGTGACATTTGGTGGACTGCTCTCTGTCCTGATTAAATTATTAATCACTCCCTAATAATGAAAGACAGAGCTTTCTGTCCTGTCCCACAGATCTTCTGAAGAACATCTTTGGGCTGACAGTCTAATGAAAATATGGTTGGCAGCTTTTCAGAAAGCCCTGCACTACCTAAGACTAGAGGAATGTGTGAAATCTGCACATCCCTCTTTAAGTAATGAGTTCCCAGGACAAGGCAGGTGACAGCTGTTTCAGGAATAAAAAGTGTGGAGTGATTTAAGGCAGCTTGCACCTCTATTCCTGCAAAATATAAAGGGCATTTTAATGAGGAAGCTCATTGTATGGTGGACGTGTTGTTTTCTGGGTGACTAAGCATGAAGGTAACATACAAGTGTGTGGTCAGAACTATTTGCCTCTTTTCCTGCCATCGTGGGCCAGACCACAGTTTCAATGTTTCCCGTCTCCCAGGAGACAGGCAACCGAGCCATTTTTAATAGGATTGCTTCACGTCCCTTGCCATCCCTAATACCACCATTTAGCCGACCAACATGTTGGTTTCCAAGTTGAGTTATTCCACAGCTTCACACAATGCAGCTTGCTCAGCAGTCTTGAGTCTTCAAACTCCATTCTATGCCTTGTTTATTCCTTCCTTGTGTCTAAACTTGGTTCAGTGTCAATTCCTCAAGGAAGCCTTTCCTGGTATCCCCTGCCTGATACCCTCTCCTGAGGTCTCAGAGGAGATAGCTTATTGCTAGCCACCATTGCCAGTCACTGGAGTGTTTGTCATCTTCCCGGGACTCTGGATGCTGGCTTCTTTGTGAGAAGAAGCAATTATATTCACCTTGTTATTCCAAGTTCCTCTGCCCTTAACAAATGTCTGGCCTTAAAAATAAATGAGTGGGTGAACAAATCAATCATACTCCTTACTCAATATTATGCACACATGTGTTCATTCACTGAATAAATAAATGAACAGTTGAGAGCTAAAGGTTTCCCATGAACGTGGAAGACTGCTGACTGCTCTTGCTCCTGAGCATATATTGAGGTTCCATTTCCCACTTTCCCTCACAGGGAGAGGTGGCCATGAAGCGTGAGGAGAAAGTTGTGGGCATCACTTCTCATTTGCGGAAGAGCAGAGCCCTCCCCTCTGAATTGATTTTGCACAACTAAGAAATATCTATTACACTGAGTCAGAGACTCCGTTCTTCTGTTGCAGTAGCTGCGGCTACCTTAATTAGTACACCACCTTCTAGTAACGGACTGTCTCCTGACTGATGTCCCTCCTGGGGACACTGAGGAAAGTCGCTCCCCTCCCTCCCTCCCTGTCTCGGGAGTAGTGAGATCTGAGGGCAGTTTCCTCAGTGCGACCTCACCGTGCTATACCCAAGGTCAGAGCTTCTCAGTCTTCAAAGTGCACGCATGATACCTGGGGATCTTGTTAAAACACAGGTTCTGGTTCATAGATCATGGTGGTTCCTGAGAGTATGTAGTTCTAACAAGCTCCCAGGGGAGGCCCATGTTGCTTGTTCACAGACCACACTTTCACTTCCAGAGCAAGAATGTAAGAAGTGGGTGTCAGCTACTTTCATGGGTTACTGGAGAGAAGCCACCTACAGGAGTAACAGGGCAAGGCCAAATCACCTGGGGTGAGGCCTGACAATCTGCATTTGAAACAAGTTTGAAGGTGATGTTGAAGCTTCAGTTCCCTGCCACTCAGTCTGGCAACTTACTTAATCTTATGGTGCCTTGAATTCCTCATCAGTTGACATGATGACATGATGCTGCTAATAATACCTACCTCATCAGGGGGGTGTAGGCATCACATGAACGGATGGAAAGTGTGTGCCTGGCACTGGCTGGCTCTGTATTAGGGTAAGCTGTTACTATGACACTATTAGAGGTGTGAGTGTGGGCTTGGGTTCTAATCCTTGCTCATCTACCTTCCCACTCGGTCCCAAGGCAAATTACTTAATCTCACTCAGCTTCATCGTCTTCATTTGTTAAACCACAATAAAAGGACTTGTTTTGCAAGTATGTTGTGGAGATTAAATGAGGAGCTGCGTGTGAAGGATTGCGTGATTCAAAGGCAGGGGCTGCTCAAGTGAAAGAGAACAAGCCCGACTTCAGACAGATTCAAGCAGGCTCCGGTCCTCCACAGGAGACGCAATTGGCCAGGGCAGCTCTGCTCCATCGTCTATCAGTGGGAGGCGGTGGGTTCATGCCAGCCAGCTCTGGCACCCTGCGGGCAGCGGCTTGCTCATTATCCAGCTCTGCTCCTGAGTTTCCTTTGTGCCAGCGTCTTTGGGTTTCTGGCCGCTTTCATTTATTTGAACACTGAAAGGGCTATGGGAACAAAGCTGAAACCCCTGGACAGAGCGCTCCCAGCACTCTCCCTGCACAGGGAGACGGGCCTCTCTAGAAAGGTCAGGCTCCTCTGCAGTCTCCAGAGCCCCTCACTTGGCTCTGTCCCCCTGCCCCCCATTGTTGTTTCCCCGCTGTGAGGGACCCTGCGCTGGATCTGCTTTCTCACTTACACTCCACATACAACCTATCTTCAGTGGAAATGACCTCTGTATGCCAAATGTCCGGTTTACAGAGCTCTCAGAACCTTCCAGAATTCTGATGTACTCTGGCTCCAGTTGGAGGAGAGAGGCACCAGGCTATTCCGGAGCTAAAGTGTCTGCTGAGACGCCCATCTTCATTAGGCCTCTCCTCCTGCCTGCTGTCTCCCCGCGCTCAGCGGTCACTTAGCTCTTCATCCTCGTTTAGGCAGCCCCCTGAGTCTTCCAGACTGATTGGCCATTTTATTTGCAACTTACAGTACAGCCATCTAGTCTCCATGTGCCGTGGGAGGGTGTGGAGAGTTCCGGGGAATGCTAGAGACAGCTTGTTTAGGACAAATATTCAGCCCAAAGCCCACCATCCCACACCAGCTTCCCCTGCCACGTGAATAAAGCCATTCTCTGGGCACAACATAAGTGAAACTGTTTACTGTGCAGACATGACAAATACCTGCACTCAAGTCTCCTTCCTCAAGCAGAGCTGAGTGGTCTAATCAGGCCAGACTCCGGAGACACGAATTTGTGTCCCAGCTTTCCAATAAACTCCTTCTGTGACTTTTTTCATAATGATAATGACAGCCCCCGGAAATGAACACCTGCTCTGTGCCAAGTATCGTGATCGTGGCTTGATCTGTGATTCTCACACGAGGTGCTGAGAAGGCAAGTGTTATTCCCATTTCATAGAAGAGAAATGAGGCTCAGATCGCTTATTAGGTAGTGATGGAGGCAGGAATTGAACCCAGGGATAGCTGATCACCAAAGAGAACTCTGTTCAACACTGAGCACCAATCTTTCCTGACTTCATTTTTGTCACCTGTAGAAAGACAGGTTTGGGTAGTCACCTCTGGTGAGCCCTTCCTTCATGCCCACAATAGGCATTAGTACCCATGAGCCTCTGAGTACAATTATAGACTCCATTAGCAAAGGATAGAGAGAGGAATGCCACATCAGCTATTCTGAGCAGGTGAGCATGAAGCCCCACGTGGAGCTGTTTTCCAACTTCCTTTTACAAATGAGGTGGAAGAAAATAATGTTAATGAAGCAACTCAGCTATGACCGAATGCAACAGCAAGTAATCAAGTCCAGACCATGGGGCGGTTGCCATGACATTCCAAAGCATGCACCATGATCACCGGCTATGACGATTCCCTCCCCTGATGGATGGTGGGTCGCCTCTCTTTTCTTGTAAGCAAATTGATAACAGTATAAAGCAATTACAAGTAATGTCCCCCAGCTGCTTCGTCATTGCCTTTGAAATATTATTTCCACTCTGGCAAAAAAAATTTGCAAACCTATTAACAAAGACAAAAGGATGACAAACTTCTTTCCAGAACATTCAAAGACACAGCTACCCTGCCACATAGGTTGAGGCTTGCAGAGGTTCAGTTGCTGGATGTATTCTAAACATGCAACCACAAAAGACACAATCAAGAGCAAGGGGAGTGGATATGGTGGGAATTTTGTTGGCCCCCAGGTTTCCCAGGTTAAATGCAAATTTCCACTCAAGTGTGACGATGTTACCTTCACAATGCTTCAGCCCAGCCATATCCAGCAGATATTTATCCACCACTTACTACAGACAAATAATAATCTGCCATGTGGAATATAATCCCACACATGTACATATATACACATAGACGCACATCTCCCGCTATCTTGGCATTCTCAGACTAGTCCAAGGAGGAAATGCAAACATTACTAAATAAAGTCTGATACAAGGAGGACTGTAATAAACCGGGCACACCCAAGGGCCTAACACAGCACAAAGGAAGCAAACAAGAAGTGAAGATGAGTTCAAACTTAATTTGTAAAACTGATTATACAATACCAAACAAACAACCCAATCAAAAAGTGGGCAGAGGACCTGAAAATACACCTCTCCTAAGAAGACATTCAAATAGCTAATGGATATATGAAAATATGTTCAATCTCAGTGGCAATTAGAGAAATGCAAATAAAAACTATGTAACCATCTCACACCTGTTGGAGTGGCCATTATCAATAAGACAAGCAACAAGTGTTGGAGAGGTTGTGGAGAAAAGGGAGCCCTCATTCACTGCTGATGGGAATGTAGACTGGTACAACTACTATGGAAAGCAGTCTGGTGATTCCTCAAAAAATTGAGAATAGAGCTACCGTATGACCCAGGAATCCCTTTCTTGCATATATACCCAAAAACCTTGAAATCATATATTTGCAAAGGTATATGCACCCCATGTTCCTTGTAGCATTATTCATGATGGCCAAGACATGAACAAACCAAAGTGTCCTGCAATAGAGGACTGGATAAAGAAGATGAGGTACATATATACAATGGAATACTACTCAGCCATAAGGAAGGGTGAAATAGCGTCATGTGCAGCATCATGGATGGACCTTGAGAACATTATGCTGAGTGATGTAAGTCAGTCAGGAAAAGCTAAGAAACACATGAATTCACTCATGTGTGGAAAATAAAACTGAAACCCCTGAACACAAACTGCAGTTTTGGGTGATGGGCACAAAGTGCAATATACAGATCTTGTAATAGAAACCCACACCTGAAACCGATATGTTCATGTTGACCAATGTCACCCCAATAAATTTAATAATAAAAAAAAACAATTATGGCAAATTACATGAAAGTCTGGTCTGGATGATTCCCATTTTATCCAGGATTTTCTATTCCAATTATTAGAACCTCCATCCATCCATCCACTCCATGATGCAAGCCAGAAAACAAGGAGTCTTCCTTAACATCACTTTTTCATTCCTCATGTTCCCAAACATCACCAAGTTCCGTTCGCTTTTGCCTACTAAATTTCTCTCTGTTATTTCTAACTTTACAAGCACTGTACCAGCTACCAGATGACCGCAGACAGCAAGGGCAATTAGTAGTCTTCTGTCCCTACAAGAACAGCCTTCCCTCAGTCTGTTTGGGAAGCTTACATCATGGGCCACTCCTGAGCTAACAGTAGTTGCCAGAGGTGGTAAATAATTAGAATATTCTCAGGAACAGGGGATTTCATGGATATCTGGATAAATCCTGGGTTTTAAGGAAAGAGAAAGAGGACAATGCTTCATGGGGGAGAAATCAATAATAATATGCATCAGGGAAAAGCACCATAGGAGAATACATCATAATTAGTAGTTTTCCCTATTCCATATGTATTGTGGTTCTTAGTTTTTAGGCATTACTAAACAAAGCTATCATTTATTCATTTGACAAGTATTTGAGTGGCAGGTATTAGAGATAAAATGTTGAACAAAAATACATAGTTTCTTTTCTCACAGAGCTTGGACTCTAAGAGGGAGCACTGACTTTAATGACAGTGTCACACAATATGGAAAGTGCCGCCCTGCTAGGAGGAGGAGGCCCACATGACTACAGGAGGTGTGGGAAGTGGAGTTGACAGCATTAGGGAGTCAGAATGGCTACCCTAAGTGGGGAAGGGGAGTGGACGAGGAGTGGGGAACGGGAAGGGGAGAGAGGGTAGTGGAGAGAACATTCAGCCAGCATAGAAACTGGCCCATGAGGTGGGGGAGAGGGGAGTGGCAGGTGGAGAGAACAGAGCACCTCCATACTGGAAGTTACTGTTGAGCTGCTGAATTCATCAGTGATGGCTCTTGCCTGACCTCTGGACTTCTTGTTTTCTGAGGTCAAACATTGTGTTTTTGTTTCAACTTGTTTGAGTTTGAGTTTGTCACTCGCAACCAAAAGTAAATTGATTGACATTAGTCCTGCGAGATAGAGAATAGGCCTTGCCACACCCACACCATGAGGAAGCTAAAGGTGGAGCAGGGATTTTGAGCCCCCAGACAAGAGGCACTGTCATTAGTGCTAGAGGAGGGCTCCTGCAGTCAGACTACCCAGATCCATTTCCTGGCTCTTGTGACTATGTTTTCTGTGTGCCTCACTTTTCTATCTCTCAATGGGATGATGATAGTGTCCACCTCTGCCTCCAACATCCTTAACAACTGGACCAATTATCCACCTTTTCAGGATTTTGCTCAGAACCCTCTTTCCTGACCCTCTGCTATATTCCACTTGGATCTCTCAACATGGTCATGTTTTTATCTCCCATGCCTTTGCTCAAGACATTTTCTCTTCCCAGAATACCTCTGCTCTTTCTCCTGAAATCCAACCCATCCTCCAAAAACCAATTCAAATTCCATCTCCATTAAACCTTCTTCAAATACCCTCACACATATTTGCTTCCATTGAGCTCACTTTTACACATTGGGTTATTTTCTCCATCACTTCTTACCTTTTGCTTTCTTGTAGAGTCATGGGAATATGAGATTCTTCCCTCTACTTGAGGGCAAATACCATTTGCATTGTCATTGTATCCCAAGAATCCTAGGCACTCAAATCTGATGCAAATTTTGGTATGTTTTCTCTGTGAAAATTAAACAGATTTGCTGGTCTATACATGGCTTTCCATATTGTAGCTGAGCAACCTGAATGTAAAGTTTTCTCTCTTCCAACTCAGTGTCTCATAAATTACTGCAAAACTAGTATTCTAGTTTTTAATGAGAAAATGTATGTGGCAGTTCTGGATTGTAAAGCATATTAATGCATATTAATTACTTTCATCATCACAATCACCATCACCATCACACTGTTGTCTGTTCTCTCAGGCCTGACATGATCTCCAGCATGACTCAGTCCTTTGACCTCTCTTAACCTCATCTACCCTACATTCCTCATCTCTGGATTGTAAGGGTCAGGTAGGATAATAAGTATGAACAGTGCCAGTGCCAGTGCCAAGTGGAAGGGACACTGCTTGTTTTCCAGCTGAGGAAATAAGATTGATTTGTATGTTTGCCTATGAACAGAGCAGTGCTTTCCCCAAAAAACCTTATTTCCTTCTCCCAAATCCATGACTTGCCTGATATGGAAGGACCTCCATCCCAATAGCCTTTAATTTCTCTCTTTTTCCATCATTATGAATGGCAGTGAAGCATCTTATAGTACTAGAAGCCTGGTGCACAGATTTGTGCACTGGTGGGGTCCAATGGCTTGGCCTGTGCCCTTTTGCAATCTGGGACCCTTTGGGAGATATCAAAGAGCCAGTTTTGCTCAATCCCCGCAGGCCAGGCCGAAGTAACCCACCAGTGCATGACCTGTGACTGGGAGGGACCACGGGAGGGTTCCAGAGCATGTTCGGCCTGTCTTGCCAGTACAGATTGGCCAGACCCCAGCAGCAAGCTAATCTACTTGATCAGAGCATCTGCCCCCTGGTGGTGAGTGCACGTTATTGTGACTGGTCGAATGGTCAAACAGTTGGATACTTAGCCTATTAGGCTTTTATTATATAGGATATCTAGTTAATAATGCAAAGAAACAAAGCATAGAGACATTATTTCCTTTGATTACTTGAGTTAAATTATAAAAAAATTCAACCAAACAAAAAGTCCCTCTGAGACACTTAGGGTTACTTACTATTTAAAAATCACCAATAGTTTATAGCTATCTTCAATAGTTAATATCATTACTATTTTTGAATATTTGTGAACTGTAGAATGCAATTTAGAATCAGCAACTTAAAATGAACTTAAGGTCCCAGAGAGTCAATTCCAGAGTGGAATGAGCATTTGGGACCAAAACCTGACATCATATGGTACCCTGCTGGGAAGGAAAACCCCAATGTGGCCATCTACTGGACAGGAGCCCAATCCCTGGACACAGGTTCGGGCCACCAGCAACCTGGGCAGGATGGTCAGTTCTAGCAGCTTGGCAGTGGGGCTGTGTGGCCATCACCTGAGTAATTGATCCTGTGTACTGTTGCTGTTCCTGTTCCCTCATCTTTCAGTGCTCCCAGGAAGTCCTATATTTCACCTTTGGATGATATTAACAGCTTTAATTAACACTAAACAACAAGAAGTCAGTGGTTGATATTTGAAGCTGACCAACCTCTTTGTCCACATGCTACCAAATTTTCCATCTTGCAGGCACCTGGCAGCTTATTCCCTATGGCTGAGACTTTGGGGAGCTGTTCTGTCTAGCTCCTTCCATGTTGTGGTTCCCCATGCTGTCCTCACTGCCACCTCTCTATGCTGTGGTCCTACCTCTAGTTTCAGGAGGCTTCAGGGCTTGTGGACCTACCTTGCTTGCTCTTCACCCAAAGTTTCTTCTCTCTGGAGTTCTTGGAGACAGCCACAGATGGAGGGAGCACATGTCCTTCTGCTGTCACCAACACTTCTTTCTTCCCTTCTCTATGAGGGCTTTCATTCTTGTCCTTGCTGTATCCAGAGATATTTTGCCCTGCATCAATTTGGGACCTTTCTCTGTGACACTTGCCATAGTCAATAATTTTAAATTTCTTCTTTAAATTGTATTGCAAAGTTTGGTCTGAAAACAGCAATTCTAGGTGATATTGTTAAACACAATCTCATAATTGCCTTGAAGTGATAATCACATTCCTAACTACTGTATATAAACCACATAACGCATACATGCTGCTACCTGTCTGCATGCACACATTTGTAAGTATGGGTATATTTATTTGACATAGGAAATAAGTCTTTATATATTTATGTCAAAACTTCTAACTCCAGGCTCCCAGACCATGAAACCTGTTTAGCCTGGGATCAAGCCTCCACAATTTCCAAGTTACCCAATGGGACATGCAACTTGTAGTCCAGGTCAGAGGTCAAACTTTGGTCTGAGGTTAAGGTACTAAAGTGGAATCTAGACTCTCTGGTTTACATATCTGATATCTGAATGGGAAGCACAGGATGGTTACTCTTTCAAAAAAAAGTTAGCTGCACCAGAGAGCATTAAATCCTCATGTCCCATCTGCAAGGCCCTCCTGTAACTGGCCCTGGTACACCAAGAGTGCCTAACTGCAGCATTTGTAATGTGGACTCAACCACACAAATCCCCAAATTATACTTTTGTTAGGACAAAGGAAACAATGAATTGCAGAGTTCACAAATCTCTCCTCTAATTATGCCACACCCAAAATACCAGGACTTGCAAAACCACCAAGAACAGAGGCTGGGGTGTTGCAGAAGCAATGAGGGCTCTCCAGAGTGGACCAGTGATTGAAGATGGGAGAAGAAGAGACCCTTCTGCTGTTTAGCTAGTTAGCCCAAGGCACCACCCACAGCCACCCTGCTTTCTCCTCTATATGGTGTCTTTCCTGAGTCACCTTGATTCAAATCCAGTTAAGTGTGACTGTTCTGGAGACTGTTGGAAAGGACACAGATCCAAACATGAGCAAAACAGACACCATAACTTCGTTAACTATCAATGGCTCAGCTGTGTGGCTGCTCTGGCTCCCAAAACAAATGTCTGGGGCTTCCATCTGAAGTTTCTGATCCACTTGTCAGTCCATTACAGGAAATTTGGGCCGCGACAAAAATACACTTTTAAATCCTGGCTCAGGAGACAGAGACACGCAGACAATGCGCCACCAGATGGATGGGGCCTTTTTCTGCACTTTATCACCTCAGGAAACCTCATTCTTCTGTCCCTGCAGAGCCTACAGAAACACTGTCAGTACTGGGAGCTGGGCTGTTGAAATCATGGACTTTTTAACCATGACAATGCCCTCTTCACTCCTAATCAAAACAGCCCACCTCCATACCCGCATCTGAAGACCCCTGTTTCACTGCCAGTTACCCTCTAATCTGTAGTCACACAGGCAATTTCCAATTTCTTAACCCTGACCAATGGAGCAGAAAACTCAAGCACACAGTCAGGTGAGAATTCCCAGGGAGCCATGCTTTTCAACTTGTCAACTAACCAGACCAGGAAATATTGCAGGAAATGAGAGCAGAGTGAGTGCACTGTGGGTGGGGAGGACGCCAAGGGCTCATGGGAGCAGATAGCAGGCAGGTTCACCTCTTAATATCTTTGACCCTGCTGATATTGTTGTCAACTGCACTGGTCCGTTTGCTTTGAGCCTCCCCACAGCCACTTGGGCAATTTGTGAGGTCTTCCCTGGAAATAGGAGGCAGGAGGAAAGCAGAGATGGCTGGGGCTATGGACTGAGTTGTTGTCTTCCCCTTAGGTTCATATGATAAAGCCCTAATTCACAATGTGATGCTGGTTGAAATGGGGCATTTGGGATGTGGTTAGGGTTCAATTTGATCATGCAGGTGGGCCCCCTGATGAGAACAACGGCCTTATGAAAAGAAGAGAAAAAAACCAATCTCTCTCTTTGCCTCTGTCTCTCCTCACTCCCTGCATGAATTTAGGGAAGAAAGGCTACGTGAGGACCTAACAAGAAGAAAGCTATCTGCAAACCAGGAAGTGGGCCCTCATGAAATACTGTACCTGCCCATACCTTGATTTTGGACCTCCCGACCTCTAGAATGGCAGGAAATGAATATTTGTTGTTTCAGCCCTGAGGTTATGATATTGATTATAGCAGCTCAGGCTAAGACAGTCGGGTTTGAGTCTTTCCTACCATCCCTCTCTTCTAAAGCTTCCATTTGGTGTTGGCATGCAGGCAGTGGCTGTCTGGGCAAGTTGCAGAGCCATCATGGGGCTCAGACACAGGGCTGGTTATGAGAGGGCAATGGAAAGGATTCATCACCACCTCAGTCCTGCCCTCTGTGAGTCACAGGAGGGATGGAGAGAAACTAGTTTTATTCCACTTTAGGCAAAACCTGGCCCCACTCTGACCCAGAGAACACGTGTTAAGCTCTTATCATTATTTCAAGTAGATTCAACAAGAGTAATTCCTTGTATCATTATAATTCTATAGGCAGAGCAGCCATCCTGCTTATCTAATTTATGAAGAGCTGGTCCTGTTTGATCTGGTGTCTCAGCAGTAAGATTAGAATAAGAAGGGGGCAAATCGTTGAAATTGGAGTAATTTAATTCCTACCAAACCCCAGAAGATTTAGTTCAAGACTTGACTGTGGTAGCAAGAGCATTATTGACAAAAGTGATATCAATATAGCATAGAATTAATGTGATTAAAGTTGAATTAGCAAAAAAAAAAAAAAAGATGATGTCTTTCTAAGGGGTCCTTGTGATTCTTGGGACAATCCTATTCTGGGCCAAGCAAATACCAGTTCATGAAAGCCTGTAGACTTTAAATATAAAGCTAGCATGTGAAAATTTAGTAAATAATGAAACAGTTTAATTTTAAGTGCCCAAACAATGTTTAGGAATGCAAAAGTGAGGTGGATATTTGGCTAGGGGGGGTTAAAGCATTTGTGGGTCCCTCAAACCCAGGCAGCACAGTAGTGTCTAATGCTTGGCCATCTCCATAAGAAATAGGACCAAGGGTCATATAGGGAGGGTCTAATGGTCATAGCTTGGGGACAGTTTGAGCCAGCAGCCAGCAGGACCCCATCAGGTCCATTGGTGGTTGCAGAGGCCGAGCTGGCAGCCAACTGAAAGAGGAAGGACCAGGTTCCCTATGTTCCACTCTCTCCTGTGTCCTATATCCTGTGTGGAGAGGTGGGTACAGTAAACCTTTACTCCCTGTTTGTCTAGGGCCTACCCACCTTTTCTCTACTGTCTTGTACAATGAGAAGTGGATTTAAAGTGTGCCTACTCTTTGCCTGAATCATGTGGTTCTGTATTCTCTGAATAAAAGCCCATCATTTAGAGAATAAAGGGCTCCTCTCTGTCTCTACCTCTGGAATTAAAAGTTAGTCCACACAGGATAAATTCAGTTTGTTAGGAGCATGTGCAGAGAGACGGGGAAACGAGTTGACATTTGAAGAACTTGTTTCTCTTTAGCATCTGCTATGACCTGTAATTCTTGGGACAGCTGATTTCTTCTATTTGTTATGACTACTAGAAAGTAGAAAGTGTAAAGACACTTCTGTGATCTAAGTTTTAGGCATTTTGTATGAGACTTTTAGTAAATATTTATATAGACTACCTTAATCTTGACTTTATTTTACCATTTTTCTTTTGAATATTCTTCTTTCTGTTGTAAAGCAGGGTTTTTTTTGTTTTTGTTTTTTTTTGTAAGATGTCTTGAAATCTTTTGGGAATAAGCCTTGAAAGCATGAATAGATGTGTGGATAGATAGGTGAATGAATGGACAGTCATATAGATAGAAAAAGAAATGAGGTAGAAACAGCAATGGAGACTTAGGCAGTGGAGGAAAAGTATATGCTACACTTGTCTAGCTGTTGACAAGGGAGATAAAAGAAAAATAGGATTACTAAGGAGGAGGACACAACTAAGGTTAGAAATATATGATCATCAACCCTCTCATGGCAGACCTCAGAATATGATGACTTTTATAATTACAAATTCATGCACAGGTGGGGTCCCTTGGCCTGGCCAGCAATTGGGGCTGATCAGGGCCATCTTGCCCAGTCCAGAGGGAGGGACTGCGAGAAGTTAGCTGTGGGAGCACACTGACTGCCAGGGAGAAGTTCCTGCATTAAGCATCCACCCTCTGGTGGTCAGCACAAGTCATAACTATCGGTCTGTTGACTGGAATTTGGTCGACTGGTCATAATGATTGCTTAGGCTTTTATAGAGAGAGATAAGGGAGAATTTTAAATGATTTTGAGAATCTTATCTAATAAAAGAGTAATATACAGATTGACCATCATTCCCACACACAAGATGGCTGCTCCTATGTAGTCAAAGATCCTGCCCCCATGTGGACACAAGATGGCCTCCACAAGATGGCCAGCAGGCGAGGGAAGTTGGGAGGGACCAGGCCTTCAAGGGAGGTCAGTTGGAGGCAATCAAGCCTGCAGGGGAGGGTAGTTAAGGGTGACCAGGCCAGCAGAGGAGGGAAGTTGGGGGTGACTGGGCCTGCAGGGAAGGGCAGTTGTGGGGGACCAGGCTTGCAGGGGAGGGCAGTTAGGTATGACCAGGCCTGCAGGAGAGGGCAGTTAGGGGAAAACAGGCTGGCAGAGGAGCAGCTAGGCATCAATCAGGCTGGCAGGGGAGTGATTAGGGGGTGATCAGGATGGCAGGCAGAAGTGGTTAGGGGCAATCAGGAAGGCAGAAAGGTGAGCAGTTGGGACCCAGCAGTCCTGGATTGTGAGAGGCATCCCAAATTGGAGAGGATGAAGTCTGGGCTGACGGACTCCCCATCCACTGTGAACAAATTTCATACACTGGGCCTCTAGTATATATATACATACATATGAATGAATGACTTGGGCCTGCACAGGTAACGTACCATTATTTTATTTCCATAAAAATAATTTTAAATAGGAAAAAAACTCACTCTGAATATCAGAAGATGAAGTAAAATTTCATCTTTCTGATTCAGTTTTTCAAGTTTTTAGGTGAAGAGATGGATTGTAAATACTCAACTAATTGTGAGCATATCCTAGACCCTCACTGACCCTAATCCCCCTTGTCACTGAGGTCAGCCCTGACCGTCTAACTGCCCTTTCTAGGAAGGCTGCTCAAGGTTTCATTATTAACCCATTAATTAATCCCTAGGAAATGGTAGGATTCAGGTGTTTGTAATTAGCCTTATGCATGTTCTGAAATGTGAAAATGAGAAAAACTCAGTCACTCCAGTGAAGTAAAGCCATAGCAGTGCAATTCCTGTGAGTGCATATAGCTTGTCCTCATCCCCACCAGGTAACTACATCATGAGCAATGTCACCACTCCTCTACCCCTCAGTTATCAACACTTGCCGATTATTCAAACTCAGCAAGAGCTGTACCACTATGAGAAGCCAACAAGGGTCTTGCTATTCTGAAATTCTGAAAGCTAGTGCAAATGAATGAATTTTTATAAGGTGACTACTACAAGGAGGGTCTTGCTATGTCATCATTATTGCCCTTAAACTGAAATGGAACAAGTATAATTTGGACCTCAGTTCATTAAAAATAATCTTTCTCAGCAATAATAATTAGCACCACTCCCCCATTGCCAGTAAAATGACGCATTCTGACTCTGAAATAAGATTCATAGTCTATGTGCAATTGCATTGTCATTTGAACTGGATTTTCAATTCTGCCAGGGAACATGTGTATTTTGAAATGACAGAAAGTGAGAAAAACATTTGACCCAACAGAAGCTTTGAGTTGATTTGGCACCTTTCACCATTTCTTCCTCTCCCATTGAGACTTTCACCTTTGAATTTTGCCTTTTGATTCAAGAGCTATCAGCACATACCAATTTTGAATCAAGAAGTTGCTTGCCTAATATGAATGAAGTGATTGAAGTTGAGTAGAAATGAATAAAGAGGCATAATAAAAAATCATGCTACACAGCCCAGGAAAACCTACTCTCACTGCACCTACACACCTTTGAGATGTGATTCCCTGCTTCACCTCCCAGCCCCAGCTTCCTTGCCTACCCTTGATCATCTCTCTTCTCATTAATTGTCAATTGCTTATATATTTTCTATGTCTAAATTATGCAAGGGTGTTCTGCTGCCTCCTTTTCTGTTCTCTAATCTAATTTTAATTCTATTTGAACATATTTTTATAACTGCTTCTTTCCCTTCTTTCATGAGATGGAATTACTTAAGCCCCAAATGCATTTTCTCTGGGCATACAAAAATACTTTGAAGCAAGTGCTCTGCACACACCTTCAGGAAGTAAGCCTGGGCCAGATCTTCACAATAAGAAGACAATTTTAAGATTCAGAGATCACTTTAGCATCCTAACAGGTAAATCAAGGATCCAAAAGGGAATGGAAAATGGATCATTGAGTTTTCAACTTGCTCTGGAGTGTAAATGAATCAAGATTTGGCAGGTGTGGTTCAGTGGTTGAGTGTTGCCCTATGAACCAGGAGGTCAAGTTTAATCCTAATCAGGGCACATGTCTAGGTTGCAGGCTTGATCCCCAGTGTGCAGGAGGCAGTCAATCAATGGTTCTTTCTCATCATTGATGTTCTCTCTCTCTTCCTCTCTGAAATCAGTATATTTATATATTCAAATACCAGCTTGTTCATTCATAAGCATTTATTGATCACTTTCTATGTGCCTATCTCAGTGTTAGGTGTTGGAAACACAAAGGAGACTACATGCACCTTTGCTCTCCAGAATTTCATGATATGGTGGGCAGGATGAAGTGGCTGAGTCCACTAGATACAGTGGACTTCTACAGCATCATAATTGACTCATTTCTAGCAGTGCAATAATTGTTTGATGACAATGACTACAAAATAAATAAGTTCAACCTGTTTTGACAATGGACTCATAAACAATTGGAGGCCTAGTAATTTTAACCTACCTACTAGCATTCATAATATTCAGCTAATATAAGTGCTATAGCTGTACTGGTTGTTAAAATACTGGCACACTTCCCACTGGCTCTTGAGTTCCATAGCCTGGACTGGCATAGTGCCTTTGTTCCCATTTCTACTTTCAGGAGCACCTTTCCTGTGAAGCCTCACTTGATTATCACTCACCCCTCCCCACTCCTTGCCCCACCTGCAGGCAAGATTGATTGCTTCCTTCCTCTACACTTTCACATTGGAGTTGGTTGGTTGGTTGCCTCTACTGTCCTCTCTTCAGTGCTTCTTACCATGTGATCTTTTTGGTTTAAAGTTCAATGTGTGGTGTGTGTGTGTGTGTGTGTGTGTGTGTGTCCCATAATATTAGCAGCTTCTTATATCTTTGACTCCTCTGATGCCTGGCATAGTGACTGAATTCAATAAAGGTTGGTTAACTGATAAATCTCGTTTCCCTTTAAATATCACAAAATACATATTAGCTTTAATAGTCTATATTGTCACAAAGAAAGATTCATGGAGAAAAACAGGGTTCGGGTAGCTGGCTTTTATTTGGATCAATAATATACTTAAACACTCTATTACAGATGGAGACAGTACAAGAAATGAAAAAAATGTTTTTTTTAAACAAAGGTGCTGCTAACAGAAATAGTTTTTTGGTCAGATAGCTCCAGTTTTCCCATCTTTACCCGTGAAGTAGGCTTCCTCTCTGTCAGGCAATAATTGGTATTCAAGATGTGTGCATCATTTATGTACATGTTCCATGTTCTGGTGATATTCTCTAAATTAGTGAACAGAGGTTTTCTAAGTAAAGCATACTCTTCACTATTAAGGGACACTGTCAGGCAATTTAAGCAGAAAATGTGGCCCAGTAAAATGCTGACCCTTCAGAAACTGTAATCTCACGGTGATTGCTTCTTAAAGTACAAATATTGTCAAAAATCCATCATACACCCTGAGAGAATCAAGAGCAGCAGAAGCACTGAGATATGCATCCTTTACTGGAAATCAGGCTCCAGCACATGGATTTAAAGTCTGTGGCAGTAAGCTCCCCAAACCGAAGTTTGAATTATTGTTAGCATCAATGACTTTGCAAATTGGAAGAGACCTTGAGAGCTAATACAACCACTATTAGAGATGGGAAAAACTGAAAACAGAGTGTAGAGAAGTGCTTAAAGCCAGAAAGTATTTTCCTAGCTAGAATTCAAACCCAAGCCTTTGAGGTACTTGAACACGGATCTTCCTGCCATTTCTGGTTGTCAAGGTATTGTTGTTGGTGTAATAAAAATAGAGCACAAAGGCATCTTTCTCACTAAGTGGGGACAAATGGTGAAAGTTTAGAAGAGCTCAGTTGGTTGGAGAGTCATCCTGTTCACCAAAAGGTTGTGGGTTCGATTCCCAGTCAGGTCACATACCTAGGTTTTGGGTTCAATCTCTGGTCAGAGTGGGTATAGGAGGCAAACCATGAATGTCTCTCTCTCTCTCTCTCTCTCTCTCTCAATCAATCAATCAATCAATCAATCAATAAAAGCATATCCTCGAGTGAAGATTAAAAAAAATGAAAACTAAAAGATGCTAAAGTGTGGGCAAAATAACTAAGTAAAAGAGGAGGCCTATATGCTATTGGGGATAATTTGAGCCTCCCACACCCCACACCCCCGAATCTTCCCTACCTGCTGGCTGAGCCTCAAAATATCTTCATAGAAAGTTCATCAATTTGACTTAAAGTTTTGTTAAAATTCAAATCAGAATTACTCCTAGGAGCCATGGCACAGTCAGTCACAGAGTCACCAGTGCCTTCAGATAAAAGAGTCGGGACTCCCCTGGGAACCTATTCTGAGGGGAAAAGAAGGAGGGGAGGAGGGAAAGATGATTCTAATAACTCAAGGAACTCTTTCTTATTTTCCTTACTCCTTTAAAAAATCTATAATGTGCTCAGGTGAATCTTTCAAACAGTACAAATAATTCCCTTTGCTCTGCATCACGCACAATTTACATTCCACAAATAGAAAAGTACAATACTTTTGGGTTTCTGCTCTAATCCACCCACTGGCAATAAACGAGTCTTTGCAGCTGTTTTCAATCTTCTGTTGGCAGTGTTATCATGTGTTTGATAATTGTCTCGGCATAATTTCTGTCACTCAAAAAGGTTTATGGCCCTAGCTGAATTGGCTCAGTGTATAGAGCATCAGCCTGCACACTGAAGGGTCCCAGGTTCAATTCTGGTCAAGGGCACATGCCCCAGTTGCAGGCTTGATCCCCAGTAAGAGGCATGTAGGAGACAGCTGATCAATGATTATCTCTCATCATTTATGTTTCTGTCTTTCTTTCCCTCTCCCTTCCTCTCTGAAATCAATAAAAAATAAAAAGGTATGTTGGGATGCTGTGTGGGAGTCCATTCTGATGGATGGAATGGCCATCCATGAGCCTGAAGGGACTATTTCCTAAGCCTTGGGTGGAATGCAGAGTAGCTCTGGACTAAGAAAAACCTAGGCTATTCCACATACAGTGTGGTTCAGGACTAGGTAATGAAGAATTATGAAGGGGATGACAAAGCTGCAGAAAAGGATATGGATCAAGAGAGAATTTGGAGGAGGAAATTTCTGAATCGGGATAAAGACATGGAAACTGACATAGACTTCATCCTTGACTAGACTTTATTTAGTCAGGGTCCTCTAACCTAAACATTCAGTGTCCTTCCTTGTATCTTTGTCAGTTTACTATCCAATTAAAGCAAGAAGCTTGGCAAATTGGTGTAGCCAGGGTCCCCACCCTCACTGTCGAATCATTCAAAATAGCTAAGCAAATTCCTTCTCTCTCACCACCCCCAAGATGATGTCTAATTGCCCTTGCTGGCCTTAAGAAAAAACCCCATCCAGTCATTTTAGCTAGAACCCCCTTTTTACCCCTGATATCTCCTCTTAGTAATTTTCCATCCACTGACCTCACCCTGGCTATAAATCCCATCTTCACTATGCTGGATTTAGAATGGAGCCCAGTTCAAATTTCCCTGGGTCTCTTTTCTCCTTTTGCCATACTTCCTGATTAAAATCTGTTTTTACTGCTTTAACTATAATTTTCTTTGGCAAGACAAATTCTTCAAGAGAACTGAAAAGTCTTTCGAAACCATCCAGTTTCTCCTTCGTTTTACTGCGGCCTGGAGAAACCACTGGGGATGGACAGATTTTGGTGGCAGAGAAGGAAAAAGAATCCAAAAGTCACTTCAAGGTTCATTCCTTGGGTGACTTGGAGAATAGTGTTGACATGAACAGATATAAGTTTACACTGAAACAGAAAGATAGAGCAAACACATGCATACAAGGACCAGTAAAAGAAGGGTAAACAGAACACAGGGTAATAACAACCACAAAGCAGAACTGTTAAGTAAGCAAGAAAGCCCCAGGAAGCTAGAGTTCTAATCCTAATTGAGTTAGTTTGGAAGAATCACTTTTCCCCCAGATAAACTCATCCCTCTCTTCTCTATATTGAAAGATAATATGTACAATTAAATAATGCTCATGAATGTAAAAATGAGTGTTAGTTATAAGTCATTAAGAGACTTGTTGTCTCAGATCTTGTGTCCAGTTCTGAGTCCTACTCTTAAGTGCCTGTCTCCTAGGTTCTGGGGTAGGGTGATCAGCTCTCTATTCATCTTCTAGCTGTTGACTCCTATAATGGCCATTATCCATCCTATCTAATAAAAGAGAAACATGCAAATTACACTACCAGACAATCAGGAGCTGGGGAAGAGGAGGGGGAGGCATGGTGTGGGGAGGGCGGAGCAGTGCGACGCGAGGCGGAGCACTAGGTCAACTGCCTAGGGCCCAAGCCTCAAACAGAGGCAGCAGAGCAATCACTCATGCTGGGGGTCAACGGCACAGGACCCCATCCTCAGAGCATCAGCCAGAGGCTTGAGGCCTTGGCCCTGGGTGGAGCAGGGCGATCCTACGCACGAGGGGTTCCCCGCCCAGGGCCGAGCCTTAAATAGAGGTTTGCAGCTTTGGCCGGGGCGCGTGCTGGGGGTCAACTGCCCAGGGCCCCCTTCTCTGAGCAGAGCGAACAAGAGCACTGGAGGTCCCCTGCCCTAGACCTGAGCTTCAGATCCTTGGTCAGAGGCTTGATGCGTTGGCCAGAGTGGAGCAGGGCAATCGCAGCTGGGGGGTCCCCTACCCAGGGCCAGAGGCTTTAGGCCTTGGCAGAGGTGGATCTGGAGATCAGAGGAGATAGATGTGAACTGTAGAGGACACACCTTTTCTGACCTCTCATTGGCTAAACTCCCTGTACGCCACTGGTAATATTCTTAGTAACTTGGGTATAAGAATCCAAAAAAGTAATCTAGGGTTCTTCCATCACACTAATGGAGATAAAAACAAAGGTCTGCTACTAGAGGGCTAAGAAATATCATATCCTTTCTCTAGGCAGTTTGGCTCAGTGGATAATGCCTAGGTTTGCCAACTGCAAACCGGGTTATATTCTGATCAAAGGCATGTACCTAAGTTGCAGGCTCCTCCCTGGCTAAAGCCCAGGTCAGGCCTCATGCCAGAGGTAACCAATCAAAGTGTTCCTCTCACTTGGATGTTTCTCTCTGTCTTTCCCTTTCTCTTCCACACTCTCTAAAAATCAATGGCAACATATCCTCTGGTGAGGATAAAAAAAGAAAAATAAAGAAATGTCATATCATATGAAAGACACATCTTGAAAATGCCTAAAGAAAGTTGTCATTTTTTCATGGTGAAGGGACTGGAGTCTGGGTTGATGAAAACATCTTGGTAGCTGTGGTGACTGACAATGGCTGCAACAGTGGGGTGATAGGGCTGCTGCCATTCCCTGATTAGCCCAGTCACCTCCCAAAAAGGGAGGCCAGTAGGACATCCCCTGAGGGCTCACAGTATGTGAGAGGGGGCAGCCTGGGCTGAGGGGACTCCTCCTCCCAGTGCACTAATTCCTAGTATATAATAAAGTAACTGATACCTGTTAGAATCCTGAAACTCTAGGGATTGGTTCTCCTATACCTGATTTGTGTTAACTCTCAAAGCCCTTACTTTGAAGATCCTATCTAATAAAAGAGTAATGTGCAGATTGACCATGCCTCCGATCAAGCCACACCCACCCACCAATCAGGAGCAAATTATGCAAATAAATCCCAACCAAGATGGTTGCCGCCATTGAGAGCAGGAGGGAGGCTTGGGTTTCCCCGGCAACAGAGGAAGCCAAGCTTTCTGCCTGCTATTGCTGGCCTACGCCTCCACTCAATGCTACAAAGTTTCAATTATCAAAGATACATAATCCCAACAAAAATGGCAGCAGCAATGGAGGTGGAGAGAGAAGAGGCTAGGGTTGCCAGGCTATGGAGGAAGTCAAACTTCTGCAACCCTAGCCTAGGCCTCCACTTTAGGCTATGAAGTTTCAAACAGAAATAGCTGTCACTTCAGAGCAAGCAGAAGTCTTGGCTCCACTCCAGGCTCCAAAGTTTTAATTATAGAACATAAATTAATCCCAGATCCCAGGGCCTCAGCTTGGGTCATTGAGGGGCATGGCCAGCCTGCAAACCACCATAGGCCCCTAGCCCAGGCCACCCCACACCCCAAGGAAACCCCCACCCTGATCCAGGACACCCTTCAGGGCAAACCAGCTGAACTCCACCCATACACCAGGCCTCTATCCTATCTAATAAAAGAGTAATATGCAGATTAACCATCACTCCAACACACAAGAGGGCTGCCCCCATGTGGTCAAAGATCCTGCCCCCATGTGGACACAAGATGGCCACCACAATATGGCCAGCAGGGAAGGACAGTGGGAGGTTCCAGGCCTGCAAGGGAGGGCAGTTGTGAGCCATCAGGCCAGCAGGGGAGGGCAGTTGGGAGCAACCAGGCCTGCAAGGGAGGGCAGTTGTGGGTGACCAGGCCGGCAGAGGAGGGAAGTTGGGGACAAACAGGCTGGCAGGGGAACAGTTAGACATCAATTAGGCTGGCAGGGTAGTGGTTAGGGGGTGATCAGGCTGGCAGGCAGAAGCATTTAGGGACAATCAGAGAGGAAGGCAGGCAAGCAGTTTGGAGCTAGCAGTCCTGGATTGTGAGAAGGATGTCCGACTGCCCATTTAGACCCGATCCTACCGGAATCGGGCCTAAACGGACAGTCAGACATCCCTCGAGGGGTCCCAGATTGGAGATGCTGCAGGCTGGGCTGAGGGACACCTCCCCCTGCTCCCCCATGCACGAATTTTGTGCCCCAGGCCTCTAGTCAACAAATAAAAAGTGCTGGCAAGGATGTGGAAAACAGGAAACTTTTGTGCACTCTTGGTGGGATTATACATTGGTGCGGCCACTATGGAAAACAGTATGAAGACTCCTCAAATAATTAAAAACAGAGCTGTCATACAAGCCAGCAATACCACTTCTGAGTATTTATCTAAAGAAAAATAAAACACTAATTCAAAAAGAGCTATATATGTACCCTTATGTTCATTGCAGCATTAGTTACAATAGCCAAGATATGGAACAGCCTATAATAAATGAATGGATGAAGGAGATGTGGTAGCCCTGGCCAGTTTGTCCCAGTGGATAAAGCATCAGTCCTTGAACTGAAGGTTCCGAGGTTCAATTCCAGTCAAGAGCATGGACCTCAGTTGCAGGCTCCCAGTCCTGGTTGGGGGCATGTGGGAGGCATCCAGTCAATGTTTCTCTCTCACATAGGTGTTTCTCTCTGTCCCCTTCCACTCTCTCTAAAAATCAATGGGAAAAATATCCTTGGACAAGGATTAAAAAAAGAAGATATGGTATATTTTTTACATTGGAATATTACTCAGCCATAAGGAAGAATGAAATCTTGCCATTTGAAACAACATGGATAGATCTAGAGGGTATTCTGTTAAATGAAATATCAGAAAGAGAAAGGCAAACACTGTATAATTTCACTTACATGTGAAATTAAAAGAAAAAACACATACAACAGAAAAGACCCCTAGATACATAGAACAAGATAACTACCAAAGGAAGGAAAGAGGGAATAAAATACATTTTAAAATAATAGTTTTCAAAAAAGTGCTCCTCCACATTCATCCTCCAAAACCCATATCTTCTTTTTTTTAGTTCTCACCAGAGGATACACATTGATTTTTAGAGAAAGGTTAAGGGGGAAGAGAGAGAGTGAGAGAGAAACATCGATGTGAGGGGGAATATCTATTGGTTGTCTTCCACTCATGCCCGAACTGGGAAATGAGCCTGCAGCCTTTTTTGGTGAACAGGACAATACTCCAACCAAGCCACACTGGCCAGGACTTCCCAAACCCATATCTAAGGCTCACCTCTCTCTTACCCCCGAAGGGGAAGTATGGGGTGGTTAAGAATACCGGCCCTGGAGCCAGACAGCTGCAATCAGCCACACGAGGAGGGGTAAAGACCATGCCTACCTTTAGAATTATGGTAGAAGGAATATGTCCAATAGCCCAGTGCCTGATGTAGTCAGCGCTGGCTGCTATCGTGAGCTCCATAGAGTGATACACGGGTGGTGAACTTCACTATTAAGAAAAAAGGTGCCCTGATACATGGCCTGGCTTGCGATTCCCAGAAGAAAAGTCAGTACCTAGAATGAGTCCCTCGATGGCCTGGTACTCGCTCTTACTCAGAGGTTAGGACACACACCCTGGCCCCACTTGGAAATGAAAAGGCACAAACTAACCATTACAAACTGAAATATAATAAGCACATGTGGAGTACCTACTGTATACGGTGCCAGGGAAGGAGGACCATAAGGTAATAGTGAGCGTGGATATGCAAGGCACTGAGCTACCCTTTCATATATTCTCTTGATCTTCACAAGTCTTAAAAAGTTAAGATCACAATTCCCACTTCACAAATGAGAACCCTGAGGCTCCAAATGGATCAGTTACCCAAAGTCCCAAAGTCAGCATGTGGTCATTTGAAACAAAGTCTGTTTGATTCCAAAGACCTTTGTTCTACTAAAGCACCTCCCAGGGTGCAGGGTGAGTCACAGAATAAGTAAAAGTAACAAGGTGGGTGCTGCAGGTAAGACGTGTTCCACGTGGAACTAGGCTGCCTAATTTGTGGGGCTCCATGAGTAAGGAAAATGCAGGATCGTGAAATTTTTAAAAAGTATTAAAAATTGCAAGATGGCAACAGTAGAGCGTTAAACCAAGCACATGACCCTCCTAAGCAGAGGCCCAGAAAGCCAGTCCCAAATGGGAGGGAAGAACTCTGAAGGGGAGAGAGAAGGGTGTGGGAGCCACGTTCTTCATCCACTCGACAACAGCAGTTCCCAGAGCAGTTCCCAGCAGTTCCCACAGTCCAAGGTCACCTGCTGGCCTGCTTGGCCCTGTTTCCTCTGGCTAATCCCTCCTCCTGCCAGAGCTAGCATGGACACAGGCAATGGGAACTTGGGGGTGGCACTTGATTTGGGAGAAGCAGGAGGCAGGCCTAAACAAATACTGCTGCTTATTATGCTACTGAGTTTCTTGACGTTACATGATGGAGATGGAAGGGAGTAATCTGCCCCCCCCCCCCACACTCAAAGCTGGTGGCGTAGCGATCATCAGGGGGAGGTGGGGTAGGGGTGACACACAATAATGTAAGGAGTCACCCAGGCAGGGGGTATGCAGCCCATGTGTGAGGAATGTAGGCAGGGAAAGGCTCAGGACTAGTGAATATAAGGAACACTCCGCTATGTCTGGCCTCATCACCAACTCACTGTGTGATGGTTAATTACCGAGTTCTTGGGGCTCAAAATACCCAAGTGCCAAGTACATAGGAACTTAAAGGCATTATCGCATGGCCATACAAAGTGATGCTTATTATCCACTTGCTATTTAATGTTAAATTAAAAACCAGTGCACAAAAATCACATATGATATACAGGGTGTCCCCCAAAAATGTATACACACTTTGAATCATTATAAAGGCAGTGTTTACTAAAATACATTCATTTTCAAAAGGTAATAGAATCAGCTGTTAAAATGTGTATACATTTTTGGGGAATACACCTTGTCCTATATAATAAAAGCCTAATGTGTAAATTGTCCTCTCGGGCAGTCATTTGACCAGGAGTTCAACTGGTAGACAGAGTTCTACCACTTGCTATGATGTGTGCTGACTACCAGGGGGCAGTGCAGAACATGGTGGGCATTAGTGGGTGATGTGGTGCTGGCCCCAATACCCGCCCCCCAACAAGAGCAGGACCACAGCAGGATGGTGGTGCAGGTGAGCAGGTGGTGTCAGGCCAAGGTGGGTGCTAGCAGGGGTCTGATTGCCCTGCTGAGGGCAACCAGCAGTGGCAGTAGGGGAGGGAGGACCCTGACCCAGATTGATTGCCCCACAGGCAGGATGGTAGAACAGGTGAGGGGGCAGTGTCAGGCCAAGGCAGGGTGCCAGGTGGGGCTGTGGGACAGCAAAGCTTGGGGTGTGAGCTGGAGCTCGATCTCCACAGGCCACTCCAAGGGACCCCACCAGTGCACGAATTCATGCACCAGGCCTCTACTTTATGTATAATAAGGCACTGTGTCAACTGTAATCTAGTTCTCAGCTATTGCTCATACGAGCCAGCCTTTCTCTGGGGCTAAATGTCAGCATGTAGCCATATCTTAAATATCTTTATCTCAACTAGAGCACTGGACACTTGTTTGGCACATGGTAGGTTCCTAATGCAAATGAGTCTATAAGTGAGCTGAAAATAAATTTGAACTTCTGCATGTGATCATTTGGGGCAAATAACAGGGTAATAACTAAGTGTAATGTTTAATTGTAGTAACTATAAGCATGCATTTGCTTCATTTCCTTTCCAGATTTGTAGTTTTCTATTTTTATTTAGTCATGTACACATGCTTCAGCTCCTTTTTGGACAAAAAGTATAACTGATACATAAATAATCAAAAATTTCAGATAGGTCAGTTCACTCAAAGATGCCCTGGATTTTGCAGGACCTAGGAGCCTACCTTTTGGAAAAGATACAACTGTTTCTTTCCTCGCTGCCAACCTGCAGATGAACAGTGTGAGAACCAAAGCAGGTGAGAGTCTAAAGGACAGGCAGTGGATGAAATGGTCCAGAGCCAACCACCCCAATAGGGGTTCATTATATTCAGAAGGCGAGTCACTTGGCTCTAGATGCTGGTGCCAAAGCACAACTGCAGACTAGAGATGTCATAGAGCATTGCTAAGCCTGTGGGCTCTGGATTACTCTGTCTCAGTTCAAATCCTGGCTCCTCCACTTACTATGTGATGTTGGGACAGTTAGTTTATGTTTCTGTGCCTCAGTTTCCTTATCTGTAAAAGAGTGGATGATCTAAATAATTCCTACCTTAAGGTGTTTCAGTAATTTAATGTCAGTAAGTTCTTAGAACCCCTCTAAAAAGTGTGGGCTGTTCTCTGTAATCATTCCCTTAAGACAGGTGTGGGGAAAGTGCAGCCCATGGATCAGGGCCTACGAAATCCTTTTGTCTGACCTTGCCAAGGTGAGTTAATTAAATGTTTGACCAAATAGACCAGGCTAATTTTTAAGTTGATAATTTTGTATGGCCCGTGAATAATGTTATAAATATCCAAATGGCCCTTGGTGGAAAAAGGTTTCCCACCCCTGCCTGAAGAGGTACACTTCATTATAATGTGTACTGTGCTATTGGCACAGTGTTACTGAGAAAGTGCTGGAGAAGACTCAGACTCCCACACATTTGAAGAGTGCACATGCCCTACTTATAATCCTGGAGTCCATGAGATATAGGTCTGTACTGTTGATTATAAAAAGAAATAGCAGGGGCATTTCACACATTTAATACATGGCCCCCACTAATAAAAACAAACCAACACCTGTGACTTGTGATAGAGAGTTAAGTGGAATCAGCTTCATTCTCAGATGATAATTAGACTATTATTTTCATTTACATTACAAAACCAAAGTAGAGACTACTCATTTGCACATTGCTTAATATTTTACTTATCAGTGAGACTAGATTGTATTTTGTCTAGCCAATGTACTCATTTTTATTTCTCCCACCCTACCCTGCCTTGACTTCATCAGCAATTCCAAAAGATTCCACTAAGAACAGAGTATTTTCTTTACTAATTGAGGCTCAGCCAATGATATTCTTTTCTTTCCTGGTGCATATTTGCCTTCATATTTCTCACTTCTCCTCCCCTGTTTCAGAGAGTCTATCACTCTCCACCATGTGTGGTTTCCTAGGAGACACGCTTACAGCCAGGAACCCCAAACTACACATTTTCATTTCCTCCCCACCTCCTCTCCCAATTAGCTTTAACTGGTGACACAGTTGAGAATACATCAGCACTTTTAAAAAATTACTCCACAAATTACTCCATCAATTTCATACTCATTCATGGGAAGACAAAGCAATTGCAGAAGATGGGCTTTTTTCTGGAGAAATCTCAGTGTAGAATCGCACCTAATATCCTAAGTATTGGATTTGTCAAATGCCTAGAGATTATACAGGCTGCTCAGAGGCTAAGACTGAAGTTATTGAAATTCCTTGATTTCCCAGTTTGAAACTCCATGAGGTAGTTCTGGTGAGTATTTGCTAGGCTCCCACTGTGCCCAGAGTAGTATCTTTCTACTGCAGGAGAATGCATGCCTGACTGAAGGGACAGAACCTTCTTCAGTGAGGACAGCCCATCGTCCCTGTAGCTCTTTTTCCCTCTCACTCACTGGGTGAATTTCTTGAAAATTCTGTAGGTTAATTTTTGGAGGTTTTAAATTAATTTCTGTCCTTACGTTTTCCTCTCCTTTGTTTTAGGAAGGCAGCAGGCTCCTGTATCCTTCACTTAAGCGAAATTTTCACCCCAGCCAAAGCCAGAAGTTGCTTTCAGGGTACCTTCTACCCCAGCTCTAGTTTTCTCTACCCCAGCTCTAGTTTTCTAAAACCAAGTTTTTTGAAAAGATGTTATCAGGATTCCCAGTGAGGGAAGGGTGAGGGGATGTTCCTTTGAGCAGCATGAAGGGAAGGCTATGTAATGTATTTATACTGTCTCTACATACATTAGAATTTGCCAGAAAATAAATATGTAGCCAAACCAGGATACTTCCATTAAAAAACTCTAAAGATAGTAGCTCAGTCCATGAAATTGAAGTAAAAATAATTGGCTGGCATTTTGGTTGCACAAACTGAGGGGATACCTAAGGACATATCATGCCTTTGGACCTCTTTGTTGGGCACCTGAATTTAGGAATGGAGAGAAGAGAGACTCTCCAGCCTGTGAAGGGTTAGATCCACAGTCTATGAACAGTAGGGATCTTTAACACACCTCTCTGGCAGAGCTCAGGAAGGAGACACTATCTAAGCCTTAGATTCTAAGGGGAAGATGGTAGCAAAGGCCTTCTTGGAATTCTGGTCCTGAATAGTAGGGCTCCAGGCTGTGGTAAAAATTCCTGGGCCGCATACAAGTCAGAAAAGCAGAAAATTACCAAACTTTTCCTCATGCAGCCTTGAGAGTGATTGGGCAAGGGTGCCCACAATGGGCTGGAGTGAAGATGTTTTTCCCCATTTTCCATGCACCACATGAGAAGAGTAAAGTGCTTGAAATACCTACCCATCCAGAGGGATAAAACTTATATTCAAAATTAATTCAATTTAAGAAATAAAGAATTCATGCACACCTGAATTTGTGTATAGACTAAGATTCCTATCTGCTATATATAGATGCTGGTTTTTCATATTGTCTATTGAAAGATTTTTCTGAAGAAAGAAAATAGAGATGGTATATACCAACTATGAGTGCCACTACTCACCTTTTGCACTCATGAAGGATGTTATTAATCAGTCAATCACAGATTCACAAGAACATCAACATAAGGCTCCACAGCAACCAATGGAACCTAGTACAAAATAGGAATCCTTTTTGCCTTCCAAGAAAGGTTGCCCCAGTGCCAATTACCTGAGAGAAGTGGAGGTTCTGAACAGAAATATGGAGGAAGCATTCATGTGTCTGTTTCCTCCTCCTTCCCCTGAGTGTGTCACAGGGAATAATAGCCTTGGGGTCGCTTTCTGTCACTTTTGTCCATGGGAAATAGTGAGGTAAGATTAAAGAGAGACACCTTTCTCTCTGCTTCCTGTAGTGTTGCCTCCCCTTCCGGCTGTCCCCTCCTCCATGAACCTGGCTCTTAGCTGCAGTTCCTGGTTATTCTAATTCCTGACACATGACTTGGCCTGGTGTGTTCTGCTAACTTCACCTCTTCCCTGTGTTCCCACAGCCTTATGGGGTAATGGTTTCCTGCTGTCACTTCACCATCCCCTGCTTCACGTCTTAGCTCTTCCAGCATCCCAGTAACCAATTCCCTGTCTTAAATGATATGTGTTTGAAATATTTGGCTGGAACCTCACTGAAACAGGAAATGATAGGTTGGGCAGGGAGGCTCTTTCTCCCCTGATTTCAAGCTCAAAGGTATAGCTTTTGAGGAACTGCAGGGTGATGAAGAATGAGGGCCTCACCCAAAGAAAGGGGCAAACAGTAGATTCCACCAGGAGCTGAAGCTGAAGGTGAGTGAATTACCCCTTCTGAGAGAGGTTACCATTGCAAATCTGCCTCTCTCCCTTTTGTGATTATTGAAATTTTAAAAGTGACATAGAGGTGTTCCCACTGGGTCTCAGCAGCACTGAGAAATCTGATCCACTTTGGAAATGGGAAGCCTTTCCGCCAGATGTCTAAGGCTGACATTAATTTGTTTTTGTTGTAGTGTTTTTACTTAAGTATTTGCAAGCAAACTAGTAAAAATGAATCTCTTTATGCTTGGAGTTCTTACAAAACTATAAAGTCAATTTTGTAAAATCATATATCAATAAAGTTCAAATTAACATGTTGATTTAACCAGGTGATGACTCCTCCCCTCACTCCAGTTTAAACTAAATTGCTGCTTTTAGGATGAATCCATTTCTGACTCCGATGTGCCAGGTTCTTGTGAGTTTGGCGTGCCTATATTGCCATGTGCTGGATGAAGAATGAATTCTACTATCATTTTCTTCCAAGTCAAACCTCTGCACAACCTTAAGAATACAGGGTGAGCCCCTAGATCTACTTTTGGCAAAACCACCTAACTTAGTACTAAGTATATCTCTACTTTTTCTTCATTAGCCTGAAAGAAATATGGTGATTCTGTGATCATGAGCCAGTGCTTGGCTATGAGGTGGTCATCAGATGGTACACAATCCTCTCTTACTCTTTGTTTTTTGAAGATGACTGTGTTGAAACATCAAGTAAAAAATTATTATAGAGGCCCCCTGAGAAACAGTACTAGTAATCGTGCCCCAGAGGCCAGCCAAGCAGTGGTTAAAAAGAAAGAAAACTCAAAGGGTCAGATGAAGAACTAGCTACTGTCCCTTTCCACCTGAAGATCCTTCCTCCTTGGACAGCATGAAAAAATGGTTTTAGTAACAGAGTCCAGTAGTTTTAGTAACAGAGTCCAGTAGTTTTCCTTACCATTTTGTGAATTTTGTGAAAATAAAATACAATCAAGTAAACCCTAATCAGGCCATGTTGATTATTAATACATTAATTAATCATTAATTAACACATTAATTGATTACATACTTTAACACCATGCATATAAAAAATTCGCACTAGGGTGGGGCACTGAGATTTGAAATAATGATATTGAAAGTACATGTTAGAATAAAATGATAGTAGGTGGACATTTTAGAGGAAAGTAATCAAATATATCTCTTATTTTTATTTTCAGGATGTTTGCAAGTATAATAATTTCTATATGTAGACAGGAATATTTACATAGTTCTTTTTTTGGCATTATTCTTAATTATGTGCAGATACATATACCACACAAAACAGTATGGACAGAGGTGTTCTAAAGAGAAACAAACATGTTTTAATAGTCAATTTTTTTGGAAAGCAATTTAGTAAATGTTAGGATGTCCATACCTCCCAGCCCAGTAATTCCCCTCCTAAGTGTAGACACTGGGGAAACCTTTCCCTGTGAGCTCAAGGAGACATATTTAAGAATGGATACAGCAATATTGTTTGTAATAACTAAAAATAGAGAGAGAACTCTCTACCCTCAAGAGAAGGAATATATGGCTGGTGATACATTGATGTACTGTTGTGCTCAAGCAATGCCTTCAGCAGGGAGAATGAATGAACTACAACTAAACACATGCATGTTGATGACTCACACACATAAACTGTTTAGTGACCAGGAGAAGTTGCAGAAAATTCATACCCTTAGACTGTATACACATTAGTACTATTTCTGGAAAGCACCAAAATATACATAGAATATTATTTATTTATTCTACTAACATTTGTAATATAAATATAAATAAAGGTATGCCAGTATAAATTCCAAATTCAGGCTAGGCATTTCCTCTGGGAGGGGTGTTATTGGGGAAGGTACCAGGGGCTTCTGCTCATTCAGCAATGTTGTCGTTCTTAAGCCAGGTGATACATTCATAGGTGTATACTAAGTGTTTTTATGTATCCCAAATAAGTCATGCTACATAAAACATTTTAGTAAACCATACATAAAACTCAACCCTGCTGGGAAAACTCTTTAATGGAAACCTTTGAAGCTTCCATAGACTCTGGAACACAGCTCGTAAAGCCAAGCATACACTTGGCCTCATGATCTCATTGAGTTTCTCCATCAGAGAGGCTTATTCACCCACTTGTTATTTTACCAAGACTCTCTACCTGAAAACAGTCTGTGAAGCAAAGAAATGTACAGCAATCTGGATAAATGTTTCCTTAAAGCAAATACAATCATTTCATTTTAAAGTAGTTGGTATTATTGTTGGTGGTAGTTCATTTGTTTGATAGACAAAAAGCTCCTGGGAGCAGCACAAAGGAACATATATTTTCACTGATAAAACTCACCACTCCTTAAGATCTTTGGGGTTCAGGCTTGAAAGCTGCAGCAAAATCTAACCCGAATATAAAATAAGTTGGAAAACACCTCAAAGGAAGTCCCGCACATCAGATCTCCATTGTCATGGGATCTAGAGATCTCATGGAGAGCCTTTGAATCTTCTCTAGAGCCTCTTGTCTACCCTTGCACCCACATGGAGCCCAGGACCTACTACAGTCTGGCTCACCCTTCATTCTTTTTCCTGAGGAACTCTGTCATCTATAAATCACACTCATAATACAACCAACTACAAGACAAATCTGGGAGGCATTTAGTACAATGGAACAAGTGTGAGATTTATGGCCAAATGAGGATGTAGATCCTCGCTCCATCCCTCTAATGACTGTGAGTTCTTGGGAAAGTTACTTGGCTTTTCTGAGCCTCTAACTCCTCAGCTTTAGAATGGGGATGAAAACATGTAACTCATACACTAATAACATTGGCTGGAAGTTATTAGATGGCATCATTGTTCCCACCATCCTGAAGCCCAGCCAACACCAGCACTGACACAACTCCTCCTGCAGGTTAAGTTGAAGACCAACGGGTCTTATGCATCTGGAATCCACACATCTGTGGATGAATATTAGCCTTATTATGGTATGGCATGCACAGGCCATGAGACATATATTTAGTGAATAAAATATTAATTATGCATCTAGGCAAACTTGCAAGCCATGAGGGAAAATTCTAAGAAGTTAATCTTTAAATGACAGTTTTACCTTTTTCATCAACTACTTGTTGCACACTTATGTAGCAGGTGTGATGTGTGCACAGGGTGGGAGTTAATGGGCAAGATTGTGAAGACAGGGTAAAAGGTAACCTCATGTTTGCCTTCGAGCCATAGAAGGATTCATGGAAGAAGTAACCCTTGAGTCAACTTTGGGAGAACTATACCATCTTAGGAAGGCAAGAGAAGAGCAGAGTCTGGACATGAGAGTCAGCATGTACAAAGGCACTGGGGCTAGGGAAACCGTGGATTTTTGGTGAAGCATCAGTAATGAACATAACATCCCAGAAGGCAGTGGCAGCATCAGAGACTTGAAGAGGTAGGCAAGGATCTAATTATGAAGAGCCTGAATGTCACAGTAGGCAGAATTTTATGATGAAAATGACATGACCAGATTTGTGTTTAAAAACAGTGGTTCTATCAGTAATTATTTAATGGGTTAGAGGGAGGGCGTTGTGGACATCAGAAACCTAGCTGGGAGACTATGGGAAGAATTCAATCAAAAGATGGCCACTTGCACCAGAACTGTAACCATGTGGATGAAGAGGATCTAAAATATATGGAAGAGATGAAATGACAGGTGTGAAAACTGGTGGACAATGAAGAGAAATGACCAAAGAGAGGTGTGTGAAGATCCAGGGCTTTGGCTTGAGCCTGGATGGATGAGGCTGGCGCCAGATGAAATAGGGCACCTGCAGAGAGGAGCAGCTTGAGGAGCAAACAATGAGTTCATGCTCATATTATGGTAAAAAAACATATCTGGAATATCCAGGTATTAATTTTAAAGCTTACCACAAAAACAAACAACAGCTTTAAAGTGTAGTCATGAAATTTGAGAGAGAGGTGTGGCTCAGAGGTAGAGACTCTGGAGGCCTCACATAAGAGTGGCCAACGAGGCCAAGAACTTAGACTTGTTATCTGTGGGGAGTAGAGGAAATGCCCCCCTTGGGTGGCAGTGCCTCTGCATGGAATGAGTGCCTTGGTATCTGCAGCAACTAGCTAGCGAAGGTTCCTACAGGAATGCAGTGAACAACACTTGAAATGGCAAAAAAAGAGAAACTCAAGATTAATGTTAGATTTACTAGGAGGAAAGTGTAGAAAAAACCATGTGAACCCTTTAGAACTGCTCTGTTCCGCTGTGCCCACATGTCTCCTCTGACCTGATACTTTGCCCCTTCTGCACAATGGGAGCACTGAGCTCATTCGTTCTTTGTGTGCAACCATGAGCTTTCACTACAGAGGCCAAAGCACTCTGGGCATTCATCCCAGGAACTATGCTTGTGCTGGAGGTCCTGCCTTGTGCCAATCACAACTACAGAAATACTAATGGGGAGAGATTACATTGTCAAAATAAGCTATTTGAACAGCAATTGCCATTTACCAATATTAGACAAATATCAGCTTTATGACTTCTTTAATTGAACCAATAAATCAGTTAGAGCTGCCTCATCTAGCACAGTTGCCACTAACCATGTGCATCTATTGAGCCCTTGAAATGTGGCCAGTTTGGATTGAGATGTGTTGGAAGCATCAAATGCACAGTGGGTTTTGAAGACAATATGAAAAAGAGCGTAACATATCTGTTCATAATTCTTATAGTGATTACATAAGGAAATTATAATACATTGGGTATATTTAGCTAAATAAAATATATTGTTACAATGACTAATATTGTGTCTTTTTATTTTTTAACTAGAGTCCCGGTGCATGAAATTCCTGCATGGGGGGTAGGGATATCCCTTAGCCCAGCCTGCACCTTCTCCAATCTGCGACCCCTCGAGGGATGTCCAACTGCCCGTCTAGGCCCAATCCTGGATCAGGCCTAAACAGGCAATCGGACATCCTTCTCACAATCCAGGACTGCTGGCTTCAAACTGCTCACCTGCCTGCCTCCCTGATTGCCCCTAACCACTTCTGCCTGTAAGCCTGATCACCCCCTAACCACTACCCTGACAGCCTAACTGCTCCCCTGCCAGCCTGTTTGCCCCCAACTTCTGTCCTCTGCTGGCCTGGTCATCCCTAACTGCCCTCCCCTCAAGGCTTGATCACCCCCAACTGCCCTCCCTTGCAGGCCTGGTCCCTCCCAACTGCCCTCCCCTGCTGGCCTGATGGCCCACAACTGCCCTCCCTTGCAGGGCCTGGGACCTTCCAATGGCTCTCCCCTGCTGACCATCTTGTGGTGGCCATCTTGTGTCCACATGGGGGCAGGATCTTTGACCACATGGGGGCAGCCCTCTTGTGTGTTGGAGTGATGGTCAATCTGAAAATTACTCTTTTATTAGATAGGATAGAGGCCTGGTGCATGTGTGGGGGCCAGCTGGTTTGCCCTGAAAGGTGTCCCAGATCAATGTGGGAGTTCCCTTGGGGTGAGGGGCAGCCTGGGAAAGGGGCCCAGCAACCCAAGTGGAGGCCCTGGTATCTGGGATTAATCTATGTCTACAATTGAAACTTTGTCGCCTGGAGCAGAGTCAAGCCTTCTGCTCGCTCCAGGGCAGCAGCCATTTCTGTTTGAAACTTTGTAACCTAGGCCAGCAATGGCAGGCTGAAAGGTTGGCGTCTTCCTTTGCCAGGGAAACCCAAGCCTCTGATCTCTCCAGTTCAGTGGCTGCCGCCATTTCTGTATCTTTTATACTTGAAACATTGTAACATTGAGTGGAGGCCTAGGCCCACAATGGCAGGTGGAAAGCTTGGCTTCCTCTGCTACCGGAGAAACCCAAGCCTTCCTCTGACAGCAGCCATCTTGGTTGGGGTTTATTTGCATAATCTGCTCCTGATTGGCTGGTGGGTGTGGCTGGTAGGCATGGCTTGTGGGTGTGGTGAAGATAAGGTCAAATTTGCATATTACTCTTTTATTATATAGGATGTGGCTACTAGAAAATTTTAAATGATACATGTGGCTCTCATTGTGGCTGGAATTATATTTCTATTGGCCCATACTAAGATCAATAACTTAAATATTTTTTCATTCCTGGGTATATACTATGGAATATCCTAGGCACATATTATGCTTCATTGTTGCATTTATCCTAAAATTAAAAACAAAGTAACTTAATGAAAATATTAAAATCTTTCAATCTACCCATGATAGACATGCCCAAAGTGATCCATGATTTACTGAATCCATGAAATAATGGAAAGATTGCTTTACAGTCTATAAAGTAACATCTAAACTCTGCTCTGTTTCTACCACATACACTGGCATTAGAATCACCTTTAAAAGCATCAATTTTTAAAGTGAATGACAACTACACATACATAGAGTAAATGTGAATTTCCTGCCAAAAATCTGTAGTGACTAAATAATAATAGAAAGCCCATGTATGTGCTTAGGGTCATCCTAGTTCTCATAGCTCATTGTTTAAGTAAGGACCTTAGTTTTTATCAAATTGCATGATATCCTACACTGTGTTTTCCAAGCTGCTTTCCCTGGTGTCAAATATGCTGTTTTACTTGGAAGTCTTAGGAGAAATGACCACATTTCAGTTCCCACATTTAGAAAAGATGTCCAAGTTCATGCTCTTTATGTAAGATAAAGGAAACCTTATGAGACTAAATAGGATCCTTCTTCAGGCACTTTTATCCCTTTGAAGACACTAAGTTATTGCCATTAATGTAGCAATTCCCTCTGAATATCAATGTGAAGTTAATTTGCCCAATTGCTATCACCCACTTGTATTAAAAGCAGCACAATTAGTGAAAAGTGGCCTTTGGAAAAGTGATTGTATCCTGCTTCTAGCTTTTATCTCCCATTTGTTTCCAAGGGAGAGTGATGGGTTGCTTTGTCTTGTTTGTGGAATCTTTAACACTTTCCCTTTTGTTTGTACAACCTTGACAGAGAAAATATGCTTATTGCCAGACACTGGATATGAGCACTTAATAAATCCTTTTTGGATGAATAAGTAAATGAGATAGAAGAACTGCAAAATTACTTTTTCCTTCTCAACAGCTTTACTGCTAAGAGTTCACTTCTCTGCCTGCTTGGGTGTAATAAACAGATCTGACTGGAAAAATGAATAGAATTTACCACCAATAAAGCAATGCCCCTATTTTTTACATATCAGAAATCTTCATGTCACTTATCTGCTCCCCTCAGTCATGTTACATTTTACCTGCCACACTCATGTTCCAGTTTAATTATATAGCATGAGGCATGGCCTTGGGTTTCTCCTTTTTCTTTTAACCAATTGACTACCTTCACCTGCAGGTGCAACCTGGCCCACCAGCCCCCAAGAGGGGCCACCCAGGGCCCTATTATCCCATTTAATGAAGCCAGTAGCCCATGTATTTTCTCATTTACAGGGCCATCCAGACAGCTACCACAGAGACTTCATAAACTCTGCTGGGCAAACAGGATTTTTTTTTTGCTCACAATGGAAAAGGGTTTTAAACCACCATGGCTTTGAAAGTCCAGCAGTTAGCAGGCTGGCATTTGTGGTGTGTTGCTGGCTCTTTCATCACCTTCTGGGATATGGAGCAAGCCTTTCATCCTGCATTTGCCCAGGCAAAGTCTTTAAGTGTCAAGGCATCACTCTTTGGAAATAAGGGGCTGTTCTGTCTGGGGAGAATGAGAAGGGGTGTCCCTGTGCTTCCTCTCAGGCAGCTGGCAAGGAACCCCAGAATTCTTTGCCCCAGACAATTCTGAAGTCAAATAAGGTTTTCTCAGGAATCAGGCTGTCTTGGGATTCATGTGGGTCAAATGAAGTGAACTGGCATATTAGAATTAACTAACTCTACTTCACACTCCCATTACTCCCAGTTTACAATGAAGCAATTGGGAATTCAGACTCTTTCCTTCCAATTTCTTCATTTCTAAGTTAGTCACATGGAGCAGGAGGATGATAGAAAGAGGATGGGCTTTGAGGCCAGGTAGCTTTTGGTTCAAGCCCTGCTTTCTCCACTTATGATTTCCATAGCTTTGAGGAACCCAATCTCTTGGAGTCTTCATTTCCCATTTACAAAATGAAGTTAAAAATGCTTGCTTTTTAAAACTCTTTTGAGGGTTAAAGATTTTTTTAAAAAGTAAAATGCTTGTCCTCATACTCAATAAATGGTAATTAATATTATAATATTATTAAAATACTAGAGGTTCCGTGCACAAAATTCATGCACTGGTAGGGTCCCTACTAGCTCTGGGCTGCGGGCTGCCGGCTGCTGGCCAAGTACACTCTTCCTTCCCCTGGATGGCCTGCCACCTGACCGAACTCCCAAAAGTCCACTCGAGGGAACAATTTGCATACTATGCTTTTATTATATAGGATCACAGCATTTAACTATATTATGTATTAACATTTATTATTAACTTGGGGCCTGGTGCATGAAATTCATGCACTGGAGGTGGGTGATCCCTCAGCCCAACCTGCCCCCTCACACATACTTGGGAGCCCTCAGGGGATGTCCTATTGAACACTCACCCCCAGCCTTAGCTTTAGGCCTTGTGCACCCAGCCCTACTTGGCTCAGCCTTGGCCTTAGCCTGGCCACAAGAGACTGCCTGGCCCTGGGGGCCGCCTCGGCTCTGGCCCCCCTGCCCAGCCCCAGCCTTAGCCCCGACTGCCTGTGACTACCCAGCTCCTGGGAGCAGGTGCTCCCCACTGCTGCCACTTCATCTAAGTGCCCCCGGGGCAGGCGCTCGCTGCCACCACTGCTTCGTCTCCATGTGCCACTCAGCCCCATCCTCCACTCCTGATTGGCTGGTCGAGCAACAAAGGTACAGTCAATTTGCATGTTTATCTTTTATTAGATAGGACTAGAGGCCCAGTGCACAAAATTTGTGCAGGAGGGGAGGCAGGGGGGTGTCCCTCAGCCCAGCCTGCACCCTCTCCAATCTGGGACCCCTCGAGGAATGTTTAAAGGATGTCAGACATCCTTCTCACAATCCAGGACTGCTAGCTCCAAACTGCTTGCCTGCCTGCCACCCTAATTGCCCCTAACCGCTTCTGCCTGCCAGCCTGATCACCCCCTAACCACTACCCTGCCAGCCTAATTGATGTCTAACTGCTCTCCTGCCAGCCTGTTTGTCCCCAACTTCTCTTCTCTGCCGGCCTGGTCACCCCTAACTGCCCTCCCCTGCAGGCTTGATTGCCTCCAACTGCCCTCCCTTGCAGGCCTGGTGCTCCCAATTGCCCTCCCCTGCTGGCCTGATTGCCCACAACTGCCCTCCCTTGCAGGCCTGGAACGCTCCACTGTCCTTCCCTGCTGGCCAAATTGTGGTGGCCATCTTGTGTTCACATGGGGGCAGGATCTTTGACCATATGGGGGCAGCCCTCTTGTGTGTTGGAGGGATGGTCAATCTGTGTATTACTCTTCTATTAGATAGGATAGAGGCCTGGTATATGGGTGGGGACTGGCTGGTTTGCCCTGAAGGGTGTCCTGGATCAGGGTGGGGGTTTCCTTGGGGTATGGGGTGGCCTGGGCTAGGGGCCTATGGTGGTTTGTAGACCAGTGATGCCCCCCAGCAACCCAAGCGGCGGCCCTGGGATCTGAGATTAATTTATGTCTACAATTGAAACTTTGTAGCCTGGAGTGGAGCCAAGCATTCGGCTTGCTCTCTGGTGACAGCCATTTTTGTTTGAAACTTTGTTGCCTAGAGTGGAGGCCTATGCTAGGGCTGCAGAAGTTTGGCTTCCTCCATCGCCCAGGTAACACTAGCCTCTTCTCTCTCCAGCTACGTGGCTGTCTCCATTTCTGTTGGGATTATGTATCTTCTATAATAGAAACTTTGTAGCATTGAGTGGAGGCCTAGGCAGGCAAAGGAAGGCTAAAAGCTTGGCTTCCTCCATTGCCAGGGAAACCCAAGCCTCCATCCTGCTCTCAGTGGCGGCAGCCATCTTGGTTGTGGTTTATTTGCATAATCTGCTCCTGATTGGCCGGTGGGTGTGGCTTGATTGGAGGTACAGTCAATTTGCATATTGCTCTTTTATTAGATAGGATATGCCACATTATATTTGTAACCAATATCAATATTGTGTCAATAATATATTAACCCATTATATTAATACATTAATAAATATCTGCTGAAATGTATAGTAATATATTGACATATTATATTTAAATAATATATTATAGCTATTATAATATTTACATATTGTTAAGTTGTATTAATATATTATCATTAATCAACAGATACTTCAAAGTATTAACATTATTTTGTATTAATACAAGGAATTAAGTTGTTTCACTATTTTTTCGCTAATTTATGCTACCCATTGAGATACACTTGCAGTAAAAGAAAATAAAGTCAGCATATTTTCCCATTTTCCTAGAGTAAATACAGCCTGGTTTCATCTGGACAAGAGTAATTTACTTTTTCAACAAAAATAGAGTCATTAAGACATTTTGGAATAGAAATCTTTGACTTTATTTTCCTGTATGTCAGGAATAACAATAACCCTGAGGGGAATTCACCATCAGCCTTCAGTTTTGCTTTCTCCACTCTACAGTCTCCTAAGCCTGGAAACTATTAAAACACCCTGCAATGTTAGCTATTCCTAACCAGAAACAACATAGAGAAAGAAAAATATGAGTGACCTACCTGCTATCTGTTCCTGAAAATTCTGCTTTAAGGGTTTCACCCTGTGGAATTTGCCCATCCTATTGTGTGGAGCTAGTTCTACACTGCATCTAACCAGCTACTCTAGCCTCAGGACATCTGCTCAATGCCCAAGATTTATCAAATCTACATGAGCCCTTAGAGAACTATAAATGATTTGTGTCCTGCACTTAGTTGATAAATATATAAAGAGAGCCTACAATTTTGCTTGCACCATGCTACCTACTAGGCAAACAGGGTGAACAAGACACGGTGAAGCCTGCTTTCTAGAAGTTCCTGGCCAACCATTACAAAAGAAGCAAATACATATGTGGTTACTGAGTGGAAGAAAGGCTGGAGATGAGGTAAGCAGAGCATGCTATAGAATCACCCCAGACTTGGGCATCAAAGATTTCCCAAGAGGATAGGTTACAAGGGACAGACAGTGTAGGGAGGTGAAGGCAGGATGGTGAGGGCTGGGCACCTCAAAGATCTGGCATGTTCAGAGAGCTGCAAAGCGTTCCCTGAGGCAACTGGGTAGGTAGATGATGTGTTCCTTCCACATGTGGTGAAAGGATCACCCAAATCAGAGTCCTCCAGCCTTTCCACAAAATGTAGGTCCCTGGGCCTTATCTCAGACTTACTGAATCAGCATCTCTGCAGAGAGGCCCAGGAGCTGTGACTGAACTGTTCAGCTGAAGCCTAAGAGCAGCCAGGGCAGGAGAAGAAGCATGAGACTGAGTCAGTGAGTAAGGGTGAGGTCAAGGTGAGCCTGGAGGTTCAGATATGAAAACAGACTTTTTCATGCAAGTCCCAAGCAGTGGTGTGCTGGTTAATGGTAATGACCAGTCCTTGGTTGGAGGGCCCTGCTTTGTAACTGGCTGATTTCTGGGTTGTAACTACTGTAGTGAAGATCACATGAAAGTATGTATGTTCAAATTTTCAAGATCAAAAGCACAAAAGAAAGGAAAATTATTTTTTATTAAGAGGTCTGTTAAGAGATGATAAAACCCAGGACCAAGCACAGAAACATGATTTTCTTGAGGTCCTGGAAAGGAAAATTTTGGGCTTAATCCACAGTCTTTTCTGGGAAATGATCAACCTATCATAATTATTGGTTGTGAAAGCCTTTATTGTGATGAAAGCTGATTTACACTACAAAGGCATCTGCTTCACTCTGAGCTCTTGATAGACAGGGACCCATAGGGCTCTTGCAGATGGAAGTTACCGCTCTGTGTCTGAGCTAACAGCATCACCCTGAAGCTACTAAGTCCCATCTTCCTACTGTGTTCATGACTGTGACAATTCATTCCACACTTGAGTCATGAATTCAATTTCTGCAATATTTATCTGTATATTTGTTCATACATTCATACTAGTAGAGCTAACATTTATTATGGCATGCCAAGACCTTACAGACATTAACTGTTTACTTCTCACACTAACCTATGATACATGTGTAATTTATGCATCTTACACATGAGGAAACTGAAGCTCAGAAAAACTACCCCTAAAGAATGGAGGAGCTAGGGTTTGAACCCAGTAAGCTGATTAGGATAAGCTATGGTGCCTCTTTATCTCTACTTTTCATTAACTAAATAAATTGTCCCAGAGTCCTCGATTTCTTTCCATGATTCATAGATACCTTGAAAGTGGTCATTTGAAAAAGAATAAGTTGTATCCTGTTCACACCCAACTGAGTTCAGTGGTTTAATAAAAAACATTACAGTATAGTAGCTCTTTGTAAAGGAATTTGATGCATCCCTCATAAACAAATTTATTTCTGGTTTTATTGGCTTTATAAGAAAAATGCCCAGCATCATAAAAACATGGAGTGTCTTATAAGCTCCTTCTGGCTTCTCAGGTAAGATTCTCCTTACCTGTCTCAAAGGCTTCCAGATTAGAAACAGTTTCAGCCTTCCTCAGGAAAACATTTTAATGTCAAGAAACACTGCATTGGATTTAATCTAAACTTGTAATGCTTCAACTCCAGCAGGTTTCCTCTTATTTAAGCCTCCATTAAAATAAAGTAGCTTGTCATTAGCTTATGAATAATGTTGTGTATATTTAATGTGCTTGAAAGTAATTGTCAAGAACCCCTTTAGTCTTACCTTACTCAGTCTACACCAACTTTCAGTTCTTATTGCTGCCTAGTTCACAGAGCTCTTCAAAGGGAAACTCCAATGTTTAATCAGAATCCATGTATTAAGTGTGTGGAACACAATGGATCATTTCAGGCACTGTTCTCTATGGAGACCTGGCAAGGTTCCAAATAGGTTTAGTAGAATTCTATGTGGCTTTAAGGGTTTCATATACTGTATGTTACTTGGTCTGAAGAACCAGAGAGCCTTTGACCATACTCCTGTGATTCGTTCTTTTACTATCTATGGTGTCTGTAGTTTAGAATTTCCACATCTTACATCTATGTCTAATGTGCTTCCAAAATTGTAGAGTGGTTGAGATGGACAATTCTTGAGCTAACTGCAATTATGTGTGGCACTTACCCTGGGTACACAGGGTCAGGACTTGCAGGATACAATTCATGTGTAAATTTCAATTGCTCATTCTTTATAAGCTCAGCTTCCATTTCCCAGTAAGTGTTCCTTTTATAAATAGTCTGATTCTTTCAGAAGACTTCTTTTAGAAAACTACTTTGTGCCACAAATCAAAAGTCATTCCTTTAAAAGAGTAACTGTAGTGCAGTAAATGACACAGTGCCTTTGTGGCAGAAATATGAGACTCTCAGACAGATAAAAAGCACCTTCTCTGGGGAATTAGCTAATTGTGAAGGGAAGAAGATATGAAAGGCAGCAATATCACAGTGTCCTAAAAGCCCTAGTTAGCACACAGATTAGTCACTGAGATGTCAAATTAAACTTTTAAAACATTAATATTCCATCCTTTATAAAGAGGTTAATTTTCTGACATATAACATTATATTAGTTTAAGGTGTACAATATGATGACTCAATCTATATATATAAAAGGCTAAATGATCAATCATCCATCTATTAAACTGAACAAACAACCAGTACATATGACATACACTGGCAACTTAAAAATAATGACTCGCCCATGCATGATACATATAAAGCTGTTGTTGGCACCAATTGCACATGTGTGTTATTTTTATATAATCTTTGTTGTTGTTATGTCATGTTGTTATTGTTTATTTAATAATCAATTTATATATTATTTTCATATATATTTTACTAATTTTCTTTCATCTCTGACACTCTATTATAGAAAAAGGGTGAATAGCAATCTTAAAATATTTCTTCTAATTAATTTCCTTTCAATGTATACAAATCTGTGCACTGGATCACTAGTATTTGTATATATTGAGAAATTATCTCTATAATAAATCTAGTTAACATCCATTCTCCAGGTTAATTATATCCCCTCGCCATTTACTGTGGAAGCATTTAATTAAAGATGTTAGTGTTTTTGTTTGGATATAAAAGATGGGCCTCCAATCCCTCAAAAAATTAAAAATAGAACTATTAAATGATTTAGCAATTGCATTTCTGGGTATAAACCCCAAGGAAATGAAATCACTGTGTTGAGAGCTATTGTCACCCCCATATTCACTGCAGCATTATTTGTAATAAACAAGACATTGAAACAATCTAAGCATCCATTGACAACTGAATAAAGAAAATGAATAAAAAATATATATGTGTATGTTTGTATGTACACACACATACACATAAAGAAATACTGTTCAGCAATAAAAAATAAGGGAATCCTGCCATCCTATCTAATAAAAGAGTAACATGTAAATGTGACTGTACCTTGGCTCCTGATTTGCTATGCTACCAGCCAATCAGAAGCAGGGAGCGGGGCCAAGTGGTGCAAAGGCTGGGCCCTGGGGGTGGAGACGAAGCAGTAGCAGCAGTGAGCACCACAGTGCCCTGGCCGCCCAAGCTTGGAGGCAGCTTTGGGGGGGGGGTGCAGCGAGCATGGGAGGTGGCCAGAGGGCGGGGCAAGCAGCCGGGGTGCGGGAGTGGAGATGAGCGCCCAGGCCCTGGGGCCAGGTGGTCACAGGCAGCTGGAGCTGAGCTGAGCAGGGAGATGGCTGAGTGCCCAAGGCCTAAAGCCTCACCAGAGGCTTTAGGCCTTGGGCAGGCTGGGGGTGAGCCATCAGTTGGACATCCCCTAAGGGCTCCCAGTATGTGAGAGGGGGCAGGTTGGGCTGAGGGACCCCCCCTACTCCGTGCACAAATTTCGTGCACCGGGCCACTAGTTTGTAATAATATGGAGGACTCTTGAAGGCGTTATGCTAAGTGAAATAAGTTAGACAGAGTAAGGCAAATACTGTATGATAATACTTATAAATCGAATCTAAAAACAAAACAAAAAAATCAAGAAAACCCAATTCATAGTAAAGAAGATCAGATTTGTGGTTAACAAAGGCAATGGATGGGAGTGAGAGAACTGGATAAAGGTGGTCAAAAATACAAGCTTCCAGTTACAAGATTAATAAACACAGGGGATGTAATGTACTACATGATGACTGTAGCTAACACTACAGTATGAAATACATATTTGAAAGTTTAAGAGAATAGATCCAAAAAGTTCTCATCACACAAAAAAAATTTTTGTTGTAACCATATGAAATGATGGGTTTTATCTAAACTTATTCTGGTAATCATTTCACTATATATAAATGTATCAAGTCATTCTATCTGTACATTTTAATTTTAAACTTACACACTGCTATATGTGAATTACATCTCAATAAAACTGAAAGAAAAAAATGGTTCTCCAACCAAGGATTCTTTCCTCTTCTTCCTTGCCCTTTCTCCTCCCCTCCCCTCTTCTCTCCTCTTCTCTCCTCTCCTTTCTTCTCCTCTCCCTTTTCCTCTTCTCTCCTCTCCTTATTCATCTTTTTTTGATACCATAACTTCTCCAGAAAACACACCTTGCATCCAAGTAGGCTTGGCTTGATATTTCGTGGCTGTAGCCAGGTGCTCATTGTTAATTTTGCAGCAGGTACTGGCAAGCAGGCATCACAAGACACTAAAAAGAAGGGCAATTTTTGCCAGTCTCATTCATTGGAGGTAGTGTACAGAGAATTAAAGGGAAATATGAAGGTTGGAGGATTAAAAGTCAAATTTAAAAAAGGACACATTTTAAAAGTATGCAAAGATGATTAATCACAAAATTGTTACTCTCATATGAGAAACAACTCAATCGCATTTCTCTTTTTTCCATTTCCCCCTGCCTTTGTGAATATCATTTGTTGTGGTTGGAATCCTGAGACCCGTGTCATGACCTGCCAGGAGGCTAGTCAGAAGTACATCCATCAGCCTAGGGACTCTATGTGATGCAATATATATATAAAAGGAAGAATAAGTAAGAGTACCCAAGTGAATCCAACCAAAGCCATAGCTGAACTAAACCCATGTATCACTGACAACACACTAACTGTGACAAAGGAAGGCCAGCTGCTGCCTTGTCTGATTCTAGGTATCTCAAGTGTGGCCACCACCCAGAAGACCGTATGTTCTCAGGTGCCCTCTGTGCAAGTGCCTGAATTTTCACACTTGTGAACATTTTGCCCACCCTATTTTGCCACTTCCAGTTAATCACATGCATATTTATGTGTCAATTATGCAAATTCCAAGACTAAAATACATCAAGCACCCATGATTTAGTCTGATTAAGTCTATTACATGGCATAATGAAATTATTTCATGATGTTCAATTCACCTGAACACTTTCTTTAAACTGTCAGTAAGTTATTAAGTAACCATAACACAAAACTGAGCACTCAGGGGCTGTATTGTCCAACCCATCAGGATGCCATGAAATCAGGATCTTCAAGCTACATCCTTACTGAAGGGGCAGAATATTCCAGAGTAGACTTAAAAGGGTACAATGTGGATTAAAGTTTAAGAATGACAACATGTTGTCCCTCATAAAAGAATTTGGGTCCATTTTTAAAAACTGCTGGGTAATGTCAATAACACAGACATGGCAATTTAGAAACTAAAACGGAGTCTCAACAATGACAGTTTTACACAGTTGGGTCTTGCTCCCCTGAGTCAAGATGCTACTGTAGGTCACCAAATTAAAATGTAATTTGAATCTTCAATATGGAAATAATAATTTTCAGAGTTAGAAATCATGAGATTTAAAAAAATTTCGCCAAAACAATTTCATACACACATATCTTTTGAAACCTAAAAATTTAAGGATTTGAATGAAAGTCAGTTTGCTATGTAGAGATCTTATCTGAACTTTGGTGGGACTCAAACCCTCAATGTTTCATTAGATGACATGATTGGTAAGGAACAAGCTGTGATGTGGATTAAACTGATAAATATAATATATGAGAAGCCTGACCCACTGCCATCCATCTCTCCCCCTACTACAACATGCCATTTAAATGGGCCTCCAGTGAGATTTACACAGTGCCTAAGTGCTGGCTTATTTGCATAGGGAACTCCTCTCAAGGTCTATGAGAAATGTACTTGCCTAAGCTTCTGGGCTCAAATCGACTGACTTGAGCACAATACCAGGACAAAGTGTCTGAGACAGCAATTTCATAAGTGGGAGGAATGGACGATTACATTACCACCCTCTAAGCATTCAAACCCCATCCTGATAATAAAGGAAAACAGGTCCCTCTATGAAACAGTACCTGCTGTTGTTTCCACAGCACCTTGGAATGAGGTCTGCTGCCTGCAAGAATCAGAACTTCAGCTCTGTGCTCAGGGAGAACAAATGGTCACAGAGGGGCTTCCCAGCAAGTCAGCCAGCCTGCGAGGGGCTGGGATTAGAACCTTTGGTAGCAAATTCTCAGTTGGGACTACTCACCTAATGAATGATGAGCAGATGGCTAGTGAGTATGACAGGGAGATGGGGAATTATCCCAAAGGGTAGGACACTTTCTTGTTTAAGGCCCTAGTTTTGACATTATCTTAAAACACTGTGGCCAGGCTCATTAAACTGGCAGGAAAGGAGTGATTCGATGGTAAGAGCCCATTTGTGCTGGAATCACTAACTTGAGCATCAGGGATGAAGTCAGAGCCTCCCTCTTTTGGCTTTAGCTCTGCCATGTGCTTATGGAGCCCATTTTCAGGCGTTTTGGAATTTTCTGAATAAGAAAAGTAATATTGCTAGCATGATTTAGAATTTTTTGACCCACCTATTTAGAATTCTATGTAGATTTAGCAGAAATTAAATAGTCTCCTGTCACCTAAGCTCTCAATGGAAAGCCCAGCCTTTGAGGCAACCCTTTCTCAAGGGAAAAAGCAAGCCCCACCCCAGGAGAACAAGTTCCCTGAACCTCTGTGGAGACTCAGCAGCTCCCCCTGAACAGTTCAGGTCCAAGTTCAATAGGTCAGGCTAGTCCAGTATTCTGCATGCTTTTCTGCCGTGCTGGTAGTTCTCTGAAAACACGCTGGCTTCCAGAATACATTAACCTACTTTCCACAGAGGATTCCCTGCCTTCTTGCTCTGAAGCAGAGGAGGGGGAAAGAGGGATTTCAAACCAGAGCTGGGCATGCTCTGCTTTCAACGTGTTACTACTCTGCTACACAGCAATGTAGCCTCAGCAATTGGTACTTCCTGCAGTGAACAGCTCCCGGGGTTGCCCGGCCCCCAAGGAAGAGTGATTGGAAATCCTGCTAAAATATGGCTGTCTAATCAACCGAGAGGAGAACTCATTTACTTAGACTCCCATTGTCCAAGCTGACCACACTGACCGACGGCTCTCCGCCCACCCCTGCGCTCCCCTTCCTGCGCCTCGCGCTGTCTGTGAGGCGAGCCTATTCTTTGCGAGATCCAGTTGCATCGCCACCCTAGTTCTGAAACAAGACAAAAGCTCAGTGAGCCGCCCCGTTCACAGAGGCTCCCAGCAGGCACCTCCGCTGCCTTTTTTCTATCCCTCCAGAAGAATGAAAAACCCGCGACTCACCCCCCTTACCTTAGCCCTCATCGGAGACAGGAGCCCTTCCATTTTGGCGGAATCCTCATGCCAGTCGCTCTCTGTAAGTGACTCCCTCTGCGCGCAGTCCTTAAGCATCCCACATGAAAAGAGCCATGTCTGGAGGCGCGGCCGCTCCCCGCTCCCTGGTGGCGCCACAGCCACCCGGTCTAACTTGAATCCCCAGCGCCTGGAAAGCCCGGTTCCTGGAGAAGCTGGCTCCTTTCCTCGCCCTCTTCCCTCTCTCTCTTTCTCTCTCTCCAGCGCTCTCTCCTCCCTCTTTCTCCTCCCTCTCTTTCCATAATCTGCCTACAGCTCCCTGTGTACCATGCTCACTTGACAAACGACCGCTGTCTTAGGTACCATCTTTGAGCCAAGAAAAGTGATCTGAATCAAACCGCAGGGACAGCTCACCCAGGACAGGAGGCCAGGAGAGGGGGCTGAACTCTGCAGGGTTTACTCTCTCTAGAGCTGACAGCTGAAGATACCACTATCCCTATTCATTCATTCCTCTTTTAAGAAACTGGGACCCAAGAGCAGTGGATCCAGTTGCCACCATTACTCAGATGGTTTTCTGGTTTAAAAACGAAAATAGAAATCCCACTGCTTGTATATTTCCAAGTTTGTTTAACCCAGTGTTGACCTAACATCTGGATAGTTAACTGGATTTTTTTCCTTCTGTTTGACCAGATGTTTAGAGGCATTGCCTCTTCTTAGGAGAAGTTTCAAAAACAGATTTATGAACTTGGTTCTAAACAACTGAGCATTAAAGAATAAGTGTGTGTGCTGTCCAAGATTCTAAATAAACCAGGGCTGACGGCTTTATTCAGCACCACTGGACACTTGTAAAAAGTAGACAATGAAAAAATATTGCAAAGCCCTGGGTCAGATGAGAGTTTTCTTAACTTTCTAATGTTTGAGACAGTCTTTATGTAGAAATAATTCAACATCTCTCCTTCAACTGGTGACTCCTTAATTGTAACTAATAACATCTATGCCATTACCAAAGCTTTCACATCATACATAGTATCACATATGAACTCATCAATAATATTAAAGCTTATGCTTCCTGTCCTTTGTCCTCCTGGATGGATCTGTCCCTCTATCTGCTGTTGTGCCTGACTCTCTGTACATCTCCAAGATGGGCAATCCACACACTGTCCTCCCAATGATGTCATAAGCTGGCCCTCTTTACCCTGCCTCTTCCTTCATTCATGTTCTTCATTCTCCTCCAGTTTATACATTTGCATTCTAAAGAACTTCAGAGTCTATACAACTCTATTTTTTTTTTGAATTGCCATTTCTGGGGATCTCTGACCCTTATTTCTCTTGTTATTGGCTTAAACATTACTTTTCTTTACCCAGCATCTTAGTATTTGGGGTCTCTTAATCTTTAATTTTATTCATTCAGTCATTCAACAAACAGTTGTAATATTCCTACTAAGTGCCAGGACCTATTCTAGTTCCAGGTGACATAGTGATGGACAGGGTGGGAAAAGCCATTGTCCCCATGCCTTTCTGCTCTCTAGCAGGTTTGATACAAAATTCAACCAATGAATCAATCCCTTCCATCAGTCACCTGAGAAGAGTGTATGAACTAATGCATGAAAATCAGTTAGTTCAGTGCCTAGTACAATGGAGATGTTCAACAGCTATTGTCATCTTTATCTTAATCACTAGCATCAGCATCTTCTAAAGATTGTTTAGAAGATTTGGTTCTGGGTCCTGAATATTCCCATGAGTTTGGTTTAGTCAGGGACCTCTCGGACCACTTGAAGGGATAGGGGAAGGGCGTGGGAAAGAGGAGAGGGAACAGAATTAAAAATGGAGATGCAGAATGGAATTCTTGTGGAACAGATTAGTGTTCAGTTGTCTCAGAGAAAGTTAATAATGGATATCCAGTTAGGAGAAGGGTCACAGAAAAAACGGAGCAATAGTGGAAGGGGAATAGAGGAGCAATAGAGGAAGGGACTATTATTGCTATTCTACAGAAGCTTTGATTAAGTAATTTGCTCACACAAGGAACTTACATTTAGCTCCATGAGGCCTACTAGTGATAACATTTCCTTCTCATCTCCCCAGCAACATCAGACATATAAAGAGTTAGGTGCATATTTAATGGCCTATTCTTTATTAGTCGGGGGCTGCAAATTCAGCATTTCAAACTATTAGTTTAGGCTATTACATTAACTTTTAGCCTAAAAGTTAACCTCATTCACTTATTTGTTCATGAAACCAATATTCATTAGCCATTCATCATGTAAGGCACTTATAAAGCAGAGTTTTATGTTAATAAGATAAACAGTTATTTGTAAAGTGGAACATATCAGTTAGTTTATTACCTATCATTTTTAAGTCCTTTAAGAACTGATGGAGTAATGAAGAGAAGGGGTGAGAGGAGAATGGAGTGGTGGGGGTTTAGGAAATGATCTATCCTGGACAATAAATGTGCAATGTCAGTGCAGAATAATTATCAGATCACTAGCCATTCCAACACTCTGGAGAATGATCAATGTCACCAAAATACTCATAAATGGTAATGATAATTCACAGATTGCTTTAAATGGAAGGGGCTCTTTGCTTGCAACTTTACATTCCAAAGAGTTCCTTCAGCTTCAAAAAGGGCAGAATTTACACCCTGGGTTAACTCAGCCTGGAAGAAAAAGTCAATGATAACAAATATATAGAAACTGGCAAAACAGCAATTACATATGCACTGCAGGGAAAGGGAGTGCTAGATGAAGTCTGATTCAAGGAATTGTCACTGCACAGTGGGAGCTTCTGATCCACAAAGAGAACGCCCCTGCACCAGGAAACATCTCCTAGCAAATGCCCTTGTCCTGCTTGCCATTCTTCTCCCCCATTCTGATGTTAGAAAAAAATGAAAAAGGAAGAACTTGATAACAAACCTCTTTGGACCAGGAGCACTTGGAAATGTCACAAAGGCCATAAGACAGGTCAGGATTAGGTGCTCAGATTTCCCCTCTCTGCTGCATTAAAATCTGACACTCTCTTCCCCACATCTTTGCCATCTTCAAAGTTAATTTCTTTAAGCCCCTGGTAGTCTCTGGGATGGCAGCCAGTCACACAATTAAGAATCATTATCTGTGGATTGTATTGTCCTGTTCCACAAACAGTTTTTTATTCATTAAGGTAAGAAGATTGTGTCTTAACAACCGTATTGGGTTTTTTTGGTTTGTTTGTTTGTTTGTTTGTTTTTGTTGTTGTTTTTTTGCTCTGTGACCCATCACTCTTTACTTCTTATTAGGAAATACCCTCATTAAGATGTACACTTTAGGGTGATAAGAAATAGAACAGACCTTCCTCTTGGATTGACTCCAGATACCCTGGGCAACACTAAGGGAGTTACTTGGGGAATGCCGAAAATCCCTTTCCCTTTCTCTCTCTCCTTTACCGCTGCCCTTCATCTCAGGCCACACATACTTGCTTCATTTTATAATGTAAATATCAAAATACATCGCAAAAAAAAATTTCACTCACTATATGCTAAGATAAAATGCTCAATGAGAACTGTGATTTAATATCCAAATGCCTGAATTTACATTTACATCTGTGTAAGAATAAGCATCCTATATGTTATTGGAATACAAATATATGGTGATTAACATTCTTTCAAATCACAGGTGTTACCTTTTTAAAGCTTCACAATAATCCTGTTAGGTGTGACAGGTATTAATTTCCATTTTGCAAGTTTGGAGAGGTAACTAGAAAGAAAGTAATATTTACTGAGCATCAACTTTGTTCAGACTTGAGATAAGTACTTCAGTGCCATCTCATTTAATCTTCAAAAGTATGTGATGATCCCCATTTCACAGATGAGAACTGAAACTGAGAAAATTAAGTATTGTGGCCGATCGCAACACTCAGTCTCAATAATTCATGCAGGCTGTTATCCATGCCATTCGCATGGAGACTTGGCCTCACTATTTCTGAATATGGCTATGTGACTTATTTGGCCAATGGAACTTAACAAATATGGTAGAAACAGAAGCTTGAAAATGTCCATGGAAGGACATTTGATCTCAAGAGAAGGATGAGAGAAGATCCACTGTACAGGCTTATAAGCAAACTCAGCTGAGCCCAGTCTAGGTCAGCGAAACCCTGCAAACTTCTCAACAACCAACGTCTACCATTGCCTGGCTCCTTATGTGGCCAAAGGAGACAGTGACTCATCCAGAATTAGAGTTCCTGAGCAGAAGAACCGGGACCCAGACACAGTTCTTCTAATTCCAAATTCCATGTTTTTCCTACTCTGCCTCAGCTATGAAAGCAAGTCACGCAGAGGAATGGAAATACTTTATGATGATGAAAGTAGTTTCCAAACCTCTGGGTCAATATTCGAGCTTCAAGGCGCCCACACCAACACCTATGGTATTTTATTCTCCGGTGTTTCTTCCTCCACTATTTTCGTCCTAACACTGTGGAAGACTGGGAAAGGAGTGGTGTTAGGTTTTGTCTCCGTTGATCAGTCACCTTGTCTTCATGTTCTTTCAGATTCCCTGTTCCATTTTCAGAAGAACAGAGTTATCAGCATTGAGTACAGCAGTTAATTGGAATCTAGCCCTGGGAGGCTTCCTCCTTCAGCAGTTCTTATCTTTCTGAACAACAGTGCCACACGGGTTGGAAATAAAATTGCTTTATTTCATTATCCTGAAATGGGGCTCTACCTACCCCTGTGTTTTATGAAAAAATATGAAGAACAGAGGGACATTACTTTGCAAAGAGTTTGACAAGAGGTATTTACATTCCATCCCTCCTTCTTTTCTTTAAGGATTTTTAATTTAAGTTCTTTTGTCAAGAGGGAGGAAACCAACAGCTGCCTAGGCCTCAGATCATTACTCCAGTGTTTGCTTAGAGGGCCTCTGGGAGCACAGATATGGAGAGAGCTGAGCAAAGGCCACCAGGTGGAAGGCACCCAGGAATCTGCTGTCACTTTCCCTCCTTATCCTCATGGGAGGTGGTTTGGGGGAAGAGGGAGCAGTTTAGGTGCTCCTTTAATCCTCTCTAGCCACCTCCCTGAAAAAGGGCAATCACTAGCATTTTCACAGCCTCCTGCTTCTCTTGGGGTATTTACTTCAAAGCTCTTAAATAAAGCATTCTGCTGAAGGACATTATGCAGGGAAATTTTTTTTCTAGATATTTTCCTTAAAGTGTTCAGGAAGGTCTGGCCTTAGACAAATCACTTTTAAAGTTATCCTGCAATTGTTTATCAAAAGCTGGACTTGGGAAGGACAAAAATGACAGTGATCAACAGAGACAGGAATCCGAGCAGTTTCTGCTTTGGAGCCAGTTGGAATCCTTAAGTTGTGTAAACAGAACAGGAACTTCCTTCTCCAATGGGCCCCTCCCTGGAGGTACAAAAGGGACCCTTTATCTCCTGTCAGAAGCACCTCATAGCCCCTGGGCCCATCTGGGCTCAGCTGGGACACAGCAGGGCTCCTTCACACCACTCATGTGTGAACAAACATCTTCATCTATTTGGGCTGCTATAACAGAAATACATACATATAAACAGCAGGTCTAGAGACTGTAAATCCAAGATTGAGCCACTGGCCCATTTGGCATCTTATGAAGACCTGCTCCAGCTTCATCAAGAGCCTTTTTCTTACTGTGTCCTCACACGGGGAAAGGGCCAGAGGGTTTCCTGGGGTCCCTTTTATAAGGGCACCTATGCTATTCATAAGGGCTACACCCACATGACCTAATCACTTCCAAAGGTCCTGCCTCCAAATATTATCACACTGGGGATTAGGTTTCACCACATGAGTTGGGGGAGGGGTCACAAACAATTATTCTATAGCAAGAACCTATATATGTCAGACCCTGAGGTCACCAAAATAATGAATGCTGATCATGGATCTAGAAAACGCCAAGGACTGAAAATGACAGTCACTTTAACCATCTGAATTATACTAAGAAAGAATGAGTACAGAGGTTTAGATAATTACAGTAGAATGAAAGTTAGGTGAGAGTACTGACTCACCTGACATTGTGGATTAAAACATCAAGTGGACTATTCTTGTGTTTTCAAGCCACAGAGAGGAGGTCATTATGTTGCTGCCAACACAGTGGATGGGCATGGAGACTGGTGGGAATGAGAAGAGGATTTCAGGCAGAGATCAAACATGCAAAGGAATTACAGAGGCGGGAAATAACACCGTGCTTGATGATCAAGGTAAGACCATTGAGGTGTGCAGAATGCTGATGAATGATTGCCAGATTATATGATCTCAAGGTTATTTTCTTAATTTAAAACTTATTTTACATCTTCCTTCTTTGAAAAAAAACTATACATTATGCACAAATGAAATGAAGCATACTTTTTAAAATGTTTTACAGAGAACATTTTATTTTTTCTATCACCATTTATCATATATATATATATAAAATATATATTTCACAAATGAAATGAGGCATAGTTTACTTTATATGGCAGTGTTCACCTGAAGAGTTGCATATTAATTTATTTTAAATTCTCCAGGAAATTATTTTTTATTGTTAATTCTCATTCTTCTAAGTTATTTAATTTTACAAGTTGAAGTGTGTATACCTACCTGCATAGTACTTGATGGTCTCTTTAATTGACAGAGGTGATATCACCTAATTCATGGTATTACATTTAAAATGTGACCTTTCAAACATTAAATGTGCCTCAATGTGCATTATTTTCATAGCTCTGAGGAGTTCTTCAAATCAATCCTGCATCTTAAATTTGTTGGCCAGTTTTGACCTAAAGCATAAAGGAAAATAATGGCTTGATTCAATTTTTTACTGTCAAAAAATTGAAATTAATGCTAGTTATTGATGGACATCTTTTATAAAAAACATGAAAATGCAGTGTTTGGCAAACTATATCTTAACCTTGATAGATAAGTATATGTATTAAAAGAAAACTACTGTGTCTTTTTTTTTCATAAACATAAAAAGAGGCAACAGTATCTAAGATCACAAAATCATTGGCATTTTGATTGAACTTGAAGAATATTTCTGCCTCAATTATAATAAAACATGACTTTTCTAATTCAAGACTTCAGTCTGAACCTGAGAAACCAAACTCTGAAGGTGAAGAGTATTGGCTTTAGCATAAATGTAATTCTATATAATAAAAGACTAATATGCAAAGAGACTAAACAGCAGAACAACCAAACAATCAGTGCTACGATATGCACTGACCACCAGGGGGCATGCACAGAACATGGTGGGTGTTGGCTGTGGCGGGTTGGTGGAGCAGGTGAGCAGGTCACCAGACCAAGGCAGTGTGCTGGTCGAGAGCCTCTGGTGGTTACTAAAAATTATTTGCTCCCCTGCTTGAACCTGCTGCCAGCATTGGAGCCACTGCTCGCACCCACTGCCAGCACTCAGCACTGTCAGCAGATATGAGTGGTAGCTGCCAGCCCCAATCGCCCCTCAGGGCTTCTCCACCTCTCCCTGCTCTTGAGGGATGATCAGGGCAGCAGCTGCTGCTCACACCCATTAACAACGCTAACCCAACCCCAATCACTCCCTGCTGTCAGCAGGTGCAAGTGGGACCAGCACCACCAGCACATGGGAACGGCAATGGCAGGAGATGGGCTGCCAGCAGACAAGGGACCAGGGGCCATGGCGGGAGGGGCTGGACGGGGGTGTGGAGGATGGGTCAAGACTCACCCCTGTGCCCACAGCAGCCTCGCAACCCACAGTTTCTCTCAAAGTATATGAATTCATGCACTGGGCCCCTAGTTAATCATAAGAACAAAAGAAATTATAAAACATTGTGCATAGCTGCAGGGAAAAAAAAGGCTGTATTTTAAAACTTTGGTTTCAAAGCATAGTTATGGACTGGCCACCTGGTCATGACCTATAGAAAAAGATTAGACTTTTTAATTTTAATCCTCACCCAAGGATATTTTTTTCTATTGATTTTAGAGAAAGTGGAAGGGGAGAAAGGGAGGGAGGGAGAAAGAGAGAAGAGAGATACATCAATTAGTTGCCTCTTGCATATTCCAGGATCTAACCTACAACCCAGTTACGTGCCCTTGACTGAGAATCAAACCCATGACCCTCTAGTATGCAGGCTGACATTTAACCACTGAACACATTGGCTAGGGTGGTATTAGAACTTTTAAAACCAGATCAACAAAACTCTTCTAGAACTTATTTTCTATATCTGGCTTGTTGAATAATCTTGGTTATTTACCTAGGTTCTCTTCACCAACTTTCAAATGTATTAAATGTAACATGGGAAAATTGCTTACTGGTTTTTAAATGTTTCAAAACCTTTCTGGGGAAAAAAGTATTTTCCTTATAATTTTAGTAGGTTCATTTGCTCAACAAAGATTGAAGTTCTCTATGTAGGCACCGTGCTCATCTCCCAAGGGGCACTCTTAATGTTTGCAGAGGCACATGCCCAAGCTGGGCAAGATATAACTTATTTTCACTTCTCAGTGAAATAAATCTCCTCAAGCCTTCATTCAAAGAAGCCCAGATGTGTGGCACATAGGTGATACCTCAGAAATTAAGAAAGAGAGGTTTGGGGAATAAAGACATAGTTCTCTCTCTCTCTCTCTCTTTTTTTTTAAAGAAAATGCTGGCTTTCCTTTCTGAATCCTCATGCAAGGATTGCCAGGATGCAACTCTGCGGGCTCAGTGGAGCATAAACAAACATGACCACTAAAGTAGTTTAGGGTGTTCCCCTTTCATGTCTGAATATGTTTACATAGTTATGCAACTGGAGAGCTTGGAATGAAAGAAAACAATGACCAGGAAAGAGGAATGTTTGAATCTGAAGTGCTAGGCCTTGATTTTGCTTACTTTTTCTTGGTGAAATCAACCCAAGGTATTGCACTGATCATCCTTTGCAAGAGAGTGTGTCTGGACAGGTTTATCCTAGGCATACAGCTCAGAAACAACCATTCATCCTACTTTTCCTATTTTTGTATTTAATCCTCACCTGAGGACATTTTTTTCCCATTGATTTTTAGAGAGAATGAAAGAGAGGGAGAAAGGGAAAAAGAAAAGAGAGAGAGAAATCGATGTGAGAGAGGCACATCAACTAGTTGCCTCAGGCACACTCCCTGACCAGGGCTGGAGATCGAACCTGCAACCAAGGTACATGCCCTTGACTGGGAATTGAACTTGAGACTCTTCAATCCACTGGTTAAAGCTCTAACCACTGAACAAACTGGGCAGGGCTACTTTTTGTATTTCTATATATAAAACCCAAGTGACTGGAACAACAGAATGACCAGAACAACCTGTTACTATGACGCGCACTGTGGCTGCCAATTGGCCTAATCAGGGCCCCAATTGCCCCCACAACTGCCTGTGGTCCCTCCCTTCCACTGGCCCTGCCCCCAATTGGCCCTTACAACCCTGATCAGAGGCAAGGCCACCAGACAACCTCCTGTGTCCCCTCCCCACCGTCAGCCCAACACAATCAGCCCCCATTGGGGCAGGCCGTCCAGACCTCACCCATGCAAGGATATGGGCACTGGACATCTAGTATTTACTCTAATAAAAGAGAAAGGTGCAAATTGACCATACCTTTGCAACACCCATCAGCCAACTAGGAGTGAGTATGCAAATTAACCCAACAAAGATGGGCAGTTAATTTGCATATGCAGGCACCGAGTAGCTGGGGTCAGGGTGGGACACAGGCATTCTGCACTGCCCCAACAGCTCCAGGCCTCTGAGCAGTTTGCGAAGGCAGAAAAGCAGCTCTGGGCCAGAGCAAAGGCAGAAAGGCGTCTCTGGCCAGAGCAAAGGTGATGAAAGCATCCAGAGGAAGAAAGGCCCATTCTTGCATCAGGCCTCTAGTTCCATCTAATAAAAGAGTAATATGCAAATTGACCATACCTCCACTATACCCACAAGCCATGCCCACAGCCAATCAGGAGCAAGTATGCAAATTATCTCAACCAAGATGGTTGCAATCATGAAGAGATTGCCAGTATCTGTCAATCCCCTAAAGAAAGCATAAAATATGCCATTCACCCTAAGGGCCATGCAGTTGTGGGTTATTTCCCAATTCCTCAAAGGAAGGTGAGGGGGAATATTCAAGTAGCCTTCACAAGTAATTACCCATCTCTAACACCTAATAGGAAAGATATCTCCATGTATTCATAGTCCCCTCAAATTTTATACATCCCAAACTTGATTTTAACCTTCTTTCTCCCAAATGAGCTCCTTCTCAGACTTTCCAAGTGATGCTGTCAGTGTTAATAATTCTTTCAGTCAACCTTATACTCATTCTTGCCTCCTGCCTCTCCTCCTATGACTCGGTTCTGCAACTCAGTGCCCAGGCCATTTTGGTGGTCTCCTGTTTGTTTTCCTCAAGGTTTCTTCTTGAAATCTTACAATTGGATACATTGTCCCCTACCTATGTACAATGGCTTCCCACTAAGGAAAATAAAGTTCAAACTCCTGGCTTTTAGGGTCATTTACCATATTTCTTGTTTTGTTTTATTTTTTCTATTTGCCTCCTCTCTTCTGCCAAACTCATTAGTCAATCATTCCAACTTCTAGGCCACCAATTCCATCTTCCCACTTTTATTCCCTTATCAAGAGCCCCCCTTTCATCAGTGAGATAAAGCAGGCAAAGTGCCAAATGCCCATTACTTAAAAAGCACTCAATAAATATTAGCTCTCTTCAATGTCTACCGCCACTCCTTTTCTCTCAGGAAAATTTCCTCAGCAACTCAGCCCACTATTATTTATACTGCCTATTTGACAGTTAGTTTAGGTTGCCATTGTTATCATCTAAACTTCAACTGCATTTTAACCCTCAAGCACAGACGCTGATAACTCTTTGAATTTCCATCACTATGTATAGTGTCCTATACATAGTAAGAGCTTATTACTCTTACTTAATATTCAATACAGTTGAATCGAAAATGATGTTGTTATCTTTTGCTCCAAACACTTTGATGTGTCTAGCTCACATTTTAATTCCTGGAGCAAAATCCCAAAAATGCAAGAACTTCAGAAGGAGAAAGGAATAGGAGGAAGAGGAGAACAAATATTTACTAGCTGTCTTCTACATACGAGGTAGCTTTCTTTGTTCTTTTATAAACATCCTTTCATATAAAGAAGAAATAATATGAAGAAGCAAACTTCTTTAGTCAGGATAACAAATGTTGTTGTCATTGTTTAGGAGGGGAGCCCATAAATGTTTGATTCCCACTGAAGAACAACCAGCATCAAGAGAGTTTAGAAGGATCTGAACTCAGTCTGATATTCCTCAATGGGAATGAAGTGTTGGGAACCTGAGTCTATTTCTGTTAGAAAGCTGTTATAAATTTAACTAGAGGCCCAGTTCATGAAATTCATGCATGGGGGCAAAGGGGTATGTCTCTCAGACCAGCCTGCACCCTCTCCAATCTGGGACCCTTTGAGGGCAGTCGGACATCCCTCTCACAATCGAGGACTGCTGGCTCCCAACTGCTTGCCTGCCTAATTTCCCCTAACCACTCCCCTGCCAGCCTAATCGATGCCTAACTGCTTCCCTGCTGGCCTGATTGCCCCTAACTTCCCTCTCCTGCCAGCCTGGTCACCCCTAACTGCTCTCCCTTGCCAGCCTGGTCACCCCTAACTATCCTCCCCTGCAGGCTTGATCACCCCAACTGGCCTCCCTTGCAGGCCTAGCTCCCTCCAACTGCCCTACCCTACAGGCCTGGCACCCCAACTCCCTGCCCCTGCTGGTTTGGTTACCCCCAGCTGCCTTCCCTTGCAGGTCTGATCACTCACAACTACCCTCCTCTACCAGCCATCTTGTGGTGATCATCTTGCGTCCACCTGGAAGCAGCCATCTTTGACCACATGAGGGTGTCCATCTTGTGTTTTGGAGTGATGGTAAATTTGCATATTACCCCTTTATCATATAGGATGAGGGTGGAGATATTTCTGTCTATCTTACTTATGCTTTCAAGCTTCATGGTGTTTGCCCTGACTCTATGGGTTAAGCCACATAGCACTTTGATCCCTCTCACAAAAAATCCTAAGGTAGTTGGGGTTTTCTCAACATGTACATCACCTTCAAAACACATTTGGCAAAACATCTAAATGTTATATAGACATTACCTTTTCAGTAAAAAAAAAAAAAAAGCTTTAGTCATCACTTCCCTTTCACAGATGGGAAAATTGAGATGAAGACCACTACAGAAACTTGTCTAAGGTTTCATGACATGCCTATGACCCTGCTCTAATAGACTAGTCTGCTGATCCTAGAGTGAGAATGGTGGGCAGTTCATGGTAATGGTGGGCAGTTCATATATTGGCGGCACCTTTTAAGACAACAGGGCATTACAAAAGAAGGGGGTTATCTGCTTGAGGAAACATTATCCAGATGGACATATAATTCATGAAATAATAATATTATTGATCTAGAAGAGTGGCTCATCAAGGCAAAGGTTGACACCCAGTATAAGTGTCAGCAACCAAAAGAAAGGTTATCATGAAATGGCTCTAGTTTATAAGGCTCAGAACCATTGCTAATAAAAGCCCTTCATGGTAGCTCCTGTGTCACTAATGAGAAAAGATTATCAACCATTTCCCTGATTCCTATGCATTGCATTAGTCATCATGTGACCACAAAGAAGAATAAAAAGTAGCATCAGGCTGTTCTTATGGAGACTTAAGAACCATCTGAATTGCTACAGCATCATAAAAGCAAAACTCCAATCATCAGTCTAGCCATAGGGCTATTTAAATCTATCATATTTTTAGAATGTGTGATATTTAACACATTGATGAATATTTGCAGCTCCAGAATACGTTCCCTGCTTTCATAATTAGATGGGATTTTTCAATTCCACTGGCTGGATTTTTTCTCCCAGTAAATGTTCTATCTTCTTATGAGTGATTACAACTCTTTATATACTAATTTCTTAGATGTTGCTTCTTTTTTTTCAGGGGTTGACTATTTCCACCTCCACCAGACTACCCCTTGTTAGGAATTTCATATTCCTACTTAAAACATCACTCAGATCTTAATCCCCACTGGTCTTACCTGGTCACACTTGAAGCCTTAGTCACTAATCTGAGCCACAGCCACGGGTGCAGAGCTGCTTCCCTGGTGATTCTTTATCCCTAAAGTTACCATTCCCTTATTATTCAAGAGGATCTTAACTTGCTGACTTTTCCAGGCTTTGTATAAAATCTCTCTTTTGGATCTGGAATAATAAGTGTGACATCCCACTTTTCCTCTATGAGAACTGCTAGCAGGATTTTGTTTAACTCTATAGACCACCATTTGGAATATGAGTGCATACACACACACACACACACACACTCACTCACAAATAGATTATCTAATTTAAAGATGCTAAAATAAATTGATTAGTTTGTTAACAATAACAACTCAACCTAGTTAGCTTATAAAAATGGTAAAAATTTAAATATATAGTCAGGAAGTGTAAATTCTCTATAAAGAACCTGGAACCTGTTAAGTTAGTGCTCTGTTGTGTGGTAAGCTTTCTCCACTTCACATTCCTTTTGTCCCTCCAGCATCAGCCTCTTCAAACCTGGTTTATGTAAGAGCCTTCTCCTTTGAGCCTCTTCCCTTAAGAGAGTTTCAGGACCTCTTGTGTTATTTATTTTCTTTCCCTCTTTAAACCTCTCCAGAGAAAAGCCTTGCTATTCCCTGAACAGAGTAGACAATAAAAGTGCATCCATGAGTGTGGCATTCCCAAAGTGTGACTTTTATTTGTGAACTTCCAGGAACTGATATATCTGCCTCTATATCACTGAATTTTAAAATGTAATCAATTCCGTGACAGAGTTTTTCAGCATTTTTGACTCAACATTTCTTCCATACGTCACCAGAATCTTCCAGAAGATGATTTATTTATTTGCTATTACATCTATAATCACCCCTAAAAGGCTGCAGTTGTCAGGGCTATGTACATACTAATGTGAGTTAAATATATTTGCACAAAGTAATGTCACAAAAAGAAATACAGCACTTTCTGACTCCAACTTCAAAGACTTTACTGTTATCTTTGTCAATATCTAGATCAAGTTAAATACTGTGTTCAGAAATTCCACTCTGGGCCAACCATGGCTAATTTTGTTTCAAAATAATTTCTGGCAAACAAGATCTGGTGAAGAACAGACTCTTACCTCAGTAAATTTTAAGCATATTTGACTATTTGTAAATCAATGAACTGTACTCTACCTCACTTTTTCCTTCTTAATCAGGAAATCAATATCAATCAATCAATCAATTAAGCAAGCAAGCAATCAGGCAACAACAATGCACCAAGGGATTGAGAACTGGCATTGAGAATAGTGCTGTGGAGGCAATCACAGAGCTTTTGCTGACACTTTTACTTAACTTTTTCAGGTCTGGAGTCCTTGTCTTATCATTCAGGAACTAAGCTCCCAGAAAATAAAAATATCATAGTGTATTGCTTTATAATCCTCACAGTGTCTTATCACATACCAAGCATGCAACAGAAACATAGAAGTTAAATATTACACCATAGGGATGAACACAGAACCAAACCCAAATGAGTCTTCAAGAAGCTTACAGAAATGACCAGAAGACATTCCCAGTTAATAAAACATGGTCTGTGAGATGATGTAGTAGAGACCTGGAGTGCTGTGAGGATTTGGGAATGGAAAAGGAAGTTAAAGAGGGACTTATTTGGGAAGATTTTATCGCTTCCTGGACAAGTGGATTGGGTTTTATAGGCAGAATCTAGACACGCAGGGCAGAGACAGAATAGTGAATGACAGCGTGGATGACCTCAAAGGAAAGCTCTATGCCAGCAAGAATAACAGATGATGCACCCAGAACTAAATGATCCTTGCCGAGACACCATGGCATAGGGGCACGGCTTGTCGGAAACTGTCACTTGGCTCTCTGTGCTTCTAGTTTGTCTCTTTAGCAATAATTCAAAGGATTTGTCAAGCCAGAGACTTTATAAAGGCCAAAGGATTCATAGGAAAAAACTGACTACCATAGAATGAGTAATGGAAACCTTGCAAAAAATTGGTACAATATCAATAACCTAAATTTACATATACATTTATATGTATATACATATATAAGATGATATACTGATGTAGTCATAGTTAGATTGCTTTTGTATTTCAGTTATTTTAATAAACAGGCATATTTAGAGTTATTGCTATAAAGTTCTGCTGTGAACTCTAAGGTTCTCTTACTAAGCCACTGGCACACTTTTCAGTTTGGTGAGGCTGAGGGAAATATATTGCCCCTTTTCAAGACCTCTGTGCTTTTTTACTTTCAGTTAGTCCTGTTGTGAACATTGATCTGCTCCAGCCTATGTCCCATGCTTAGCTGAAGTCTTCTCTGTGTCAAGCTTTATATTCATACTATGGGAATTCCCATTATTTCTCTAATGCCTTGAAGATCAGAATTTTAAAAATAGAACTGTTGTGCATTAGATTTGTATAACTAGCTACATGTATTAGTGAAGGCACAAATCTGTAAATGAAAACCCTACAGAGGTTCATGTCACTCCATTATGCACTGTCTGCTGATGCTCTCTGTTGTGTGTGTGTGTGTGTGTGTGTGTGTGTGTGTGTGTACATGCATCTGTGCATATGTGTGTTGGGGGTGGAGGGGAAATGTTGAAGACTGAACTTTCATAGGAAGAGAATTACTTCCAGGATATAATTATTTTCTTTTTACTGATGTGACTATTTTAGCGGAACTTAGTACATTTATAATGTTGTAGAACCACTGCAACTATCCCAAAATATTTTCATCACCCCAAAAGAATATTGCAATTCAATAACAGCAGCACAAAAAAAACCAACAAGCTGGATTAAAAACTTGTACAGAGGATTGCCCTGGCTATTGTGGGTCTGTGGTTAGAGTGTTGGCCCATACACCAAAGGGTATTGTTGGTCAACATTGAAGTGCCTCAGTCAAGGATACTTACCTGGGTTGCAGGTTCAATCCCTGACCCCACTGAGGGTGCATGTATCAAACAACCAATAGATGTGTCTCTCTCACATAGATGTTTCTCTCTCCCTCTCCTTCTCCCCATCCCTCTCTTCCACTCTCTCTCAAAAAAAAAAATCAATGGGAAAAAATATCATCAAATGAGGATTAACAACAACAAATAGGCAGAGGATTTGAATAAACATTTTTCTCCAAATAAGATACAGACTACCAATAGGTATATGAAAAGATTCTCAACATTGCTAATTATCAGAGAGATGCAAATTAAAACCACAATGAGATCTCACCTCACACCTGTCAGAATGGCTATCATAAATAAATCAACAAACAACAAATGTTAGCAAAGATGTTGAGAAAAGTGATCCCTCGTGCACTGGTGGTAGAACTGTGAATTGGGGCAGCCACTGTGGAAAATAGTATTGGGTTCCTCAAAAAGTTAAAAATAGAACCACATTATGATTGAGCCACTCCACTTCAGTGTATTTATTAAAAAAAAAAAACACAACAACAACAAAAAACAAGCAAGCTGAAACCGGTTTGGCTCAGTGGATAGAGCATCGGACTGCAGACTGAAAGGTCCCAGGTTCGATTCCGGTCAAGAGTATGTACCTTGGCTGCGGGCACATCCCCAGTAGGGGGCGTACAAGAGGCAGCTGATCGATGTTTCTGACTTTCTATCCCTCTCCCTTCTGCTATGTAAAAAATCAATAAAATATATTTTTTAAAAAACAAGCAAAAAAATATAAATTCAAAAAGATACATACACTCATATGTTTATTGCAGCATTATTTACAATAGCCAAAATAACTCAAATTGATGTATATATACAATGGGATATTATTCAGCCATAAAAAGAATAAAATATTGCCATTTTCAACAACATGGATGAACCATGAGGGCATTATATTAAGTGATATAAGATCAGAGAAAGACAAATCCATATGATCTCACTTATAATGGTAATCTAAACAAATAAACACATGCAAAAAAGCTTATAGATACATGGATAGGTGATTGCTAGAGGAGGGGATTGGACTGTAGGCAAAATGGGTGAAGGTGGTCAAAAGGTAGAAACTTCCAGCTAGGAAATAAATAAGTCCTGGGGATGTAATGCACAACAAGTTGACTATAGTTAATAATATTGTATTGTATATTTAAAAGTTACTAGAGAATAGACATTAAAAAGTTCTAATCACAAGACAAAAAATTTGTAACTATGTGTGGTGATGGATATTAACTAGATAATTGTGGGAATCATTTCACAATATATACAAATATTGAATCATCATGTTATACACCTGAAACTAATATAATGTCTTATGCCATTTACATCTCAATTTTTAAAAAGAAATTAGCAATGAATAATTTTTAGCAATATTTTATCTGAGAAAATATTCACAACAGAATATTAATTGGAGAAAGTTCATCAGAACTATATTTACATTATGTTGTCAAGTTACAAAAATGATATTATGAACTTGTACACAAATATCCGTGTGTATGTGTGTATGTGTATGTGTGTGTACATGTCTGCATGCACATGTGTGAAAAACAGGAATATATGCCAAAATACCGTATTTACAATGGATCCTCTGTGATTATTATTTTCATATTTTTCTTCACTTTCCAAATGTCCTACAACAAACTTCTATAACTTTAAGCAAAACAACAAAAAAAGTAAACAACAAACCACTAAGCCAATGCCAGAATAGTCACCTGTTCTTCATTAACTCATCTACCTCTATATTCCTTCATTCACTCATCAACCACATATGGATCCCGTCTGCTCTCATAGCACTAGGTTCAGTATTGTGGATGATGGTGAAAACTGGGACGTTCCTGCCATTAGGAAATTGACATGTCTGAGATGTGGAGAGGATGAAATTTATGAAATCTCATTTCATGGTCCTTAAATAAAGTGCAAAAACTTGTTTTTGTCCTAAAAATGTATTGTTTTATTTATATTTCATATTCCCTTTGAAAAATACCTTATATGATTTTGCAGATAGTGTTAGATGAAATTATGAACTACATGCTAGCTTGGGAGAGGAATGCCCCCTACTCCACATCAGGCTGATCAAAACATTAAATAATATCTTTTTGTTCTCTTTTATTTTCCCTTCACTCCTTAAAAATTAAATGGCAAATCTTATTCTCAAGGCAGTTTAAAATAGAACAATGAGAATTATTATTAGTAGCAGAGGTTATTTCATTCTTCCATAACATCAAAAATAATCTACCATATTCCCTTGACATTTCTTTTTATATAGGCTAGATGTCCTAATTTAATTTTTCCTTGAATAGATACACCCAAAATAACATTTGTTGTTTGTTGATTTGTTAAGGATATTGCCTATTATAATACAACTAGAGGCCTGGTGCACGAAATTTGTATGCTTCAGGAGGGGGTGTCCCTCAGCCAGGCTTGCACCCTCTCAAAGTCTGGGGGCCATGGGGGGATGTCCGAATGATGGTTTAGTGGGCCTAAGCCATCAGCCGGATATCCTTAGCATTGATTGTCACAGAGGCAGGAGGCTCCCACCACTGCCGCTGTGCTCACCAGCTGAGCGGCGCTCCCCCTGTGGGAGCACACTGGCCACCAGGGGGCAGCTCCTGCATTAGTGTCTGCCCCCTGGTAGTCAGTATGCATTAGAGTGACTGGTCATTCCACCATTTGATCATTTGCATATTAGCTGTTTATTATGTAGGATACACTGTAGATGAGGCCCCCTAGAACCATAAGAAATGCAACAAAAAAAATCACTGTTAACTCATTCTTGAATTGCCCCTACTTAAAATAAAATTGCACCCCCTGTGGGGCGTGTGCTGCACCTTGGAAACCCTTTGGCTTGACACTTTTCTTCTCTGAGCTTCATTTCTGAATACATATGCATATACCATGGGAATTGTAATCTCTTCTCCGTCTACCTCACTGGTTTGTCATGAGGAGGTTCTGAGCTAAAAAACCTAGAAATGTTTCATTAGTAAGTGATGTCTAAAGGGGAAGGGATTGTTATTTTTAAGCCCATACGTTCCCTTGCAGATAGCAGAGGCTGATTAGGGGAGGAGGGCATGATTGTTGCATGGGACTAACTGGAAGCTTTGCAGAGGGTTCCGCAGGCCTCGGAGGGATGGGTTCTGGCCAGTAGCCCTGTAGCGGTGGCTGTCTCTGGAGATGCTGTTAGGGGGCAGGGAGTTGGGGGACACTAGAGGGGCTGCGAGGCCAAAGGGGGAGTAACTGTCAAAACCTTCCCACTTGGCGACATTCTTTAAATTGGACGTGGCTGTTTCTCAGCAGTACTGCTCAGGGCGGGGTTCCAATCAGCTGGAGCGGTGTGGGGGCTGGGCCAGGGTGGAGCCAGGTGGGCTAGGAGGGCAGGTTTAGCCACACCCCCAGCGAGGTTCAGCATACTTCCAAGGTGGAAATGGAGCTGCTGCTGTCAGGGGGAAGGGTCTGACCCTGGGTGGCCGTTCAGGCCTGCCTCCACCCAGGTCGGGAATTATAGGGAGGAGCATGCCTGGCCCCAGCAGCGGCGAGCTGTGGGCCCTGATGCCTCAGAGGTGGTGACAGGTGGTCACCAGGGTACTATTGTTGTTGGCACCCCTGGCAGGAGTGGAGGGGAAGAGACCAGGAGGGAGTCAGAGGTGTGAACTGCAGCTACCCCAGAAGCTGGGTCTTCTCCTGGTGGCCGTTTCCTCTTCCTTCTTTGCAGTCCAGGCTCCACTTTCCTCAGACCCACAGGAACTTGGCTCCAGCCATCCAACCCCTGCTGTGCACACAGCCTCCTATTGGTCTGTCAATAATGCAAATTGGTCATTACTGGGACACCATAATCGACAATTAGCATATTACCTCTTTATATGTATAGATACATTAGAAATAGAGCAAGGACTGGAAACCAAATCTCCAAGATTTCAGTGAAATTTAAAAAGGAAAACAGACCTGGGAGAAAATCATACCTGCATGAGACAGTAAATCTTTCTCACAAAAATAAACCATCCCTCTTGAGCTTCCTTGCATAAAAATCAGTTGCCACCAGGAAATGGCAGAGAGACTCTGGGCTGCAGTTATAGACTGAAAATCATCTGTAAAATTATTTCCCTAAGGTTCTCCATTTATTCCATTCTCTACTCAGATAATAAATAAACTTGCTGAGGTTTGAACATCAAGTCTGACTCTCCTTGCAGCGAGATCTCCAGGTGTCCCCTGTTACAGGAAGAGTCAAGCTGTGTCCAATCAATTTCTTATCTGATTGCCGGGAACCAGGTGGTAATATTCATGACAGAAAAGACCAGACTGAAACCATCTGCTTTTCTGAGAGTGTAGACCATTATAAAACTCACTAGAGGCCCATTGCATGAAGAGATTCGTGCAATAGGCCTTCCTTCCCTTGGCTTCCAGCACACAGGACCCAGGCCTTCACTCCAGCCAGAGTCTGCCTTCTTTGTCTTTGCTTCAGACTGCAGCTGGAGTCTGCCATCTTTGTCTTCGCTGCGGACTATGAAGTCTGCAATCTTGTCTTTGCTGTGGCACTCTGCCCCTATAGATCCCTTTGCCCCTGCTCTTCCTCTCATAGCAGGCCTTCTAATTTGCATACTGACTCTGATTGGCTGTGGCATAGTGGAGGTACAGTCAATTTACCTGTTTGTCTATTTTTAGGTAAGACAGTAGCAACTGCTTGGGTTAGATCCCTCAAAGCCTTCAGCATGTGTCCAGCCCAGGAGAGGTTGCACAAGGAAGGTGTCCATTGCATACACTGTCACTGTTTCTTGTGTCCCCACTGAACATATACAAAGAATCTGAAGTAAATATTCTTTACCGCTTCACAACACTGAAAATTTTCATTCAGTATATTCAGAAACCAGCCTTCATGTCTCTTTATTAGCTTTTTATGAAAGACTAGATGCCCAATGCATGAAAATTTGTACACAGAGGGGAGGAGGAGGGTCCCTCAGCCCAGGCAGTCTCCACCACCCCCCCCTCACATTCCCAGAGCCCTCACAGGATATCCTACTCATGGCTTAGGCCGGCTCCCTATGGGGACTGGGTCTAAGCTACAGTCTGGTCCTCCCTGGAGGAGATGACTGGCCAATCAGGTATATAGATACCTTCTGGAGGCAGCACGGACTCCCTTAATTCTTTCCTCTGTGGTTGGAGAACAGGGGACTAAAAGGTGGAGACAGAACTATGGTCGGGCCTGGGGCTTTTGTAGGCAGCAGAAAGAGAGAGAGGGCTGGGGAAAGTCTAGACACATTTGCTTTGATTGTACTCCATTCCTCCCAGCCCCTCACTTGGTTTTTTGTTTGTTTTTTGTTTTTTGTTTTTTCTTCCAGGGGTAGATGCTCGGGGCCTTGGACTGACGGGAGCCCAGACAGTGGGGTTCAGCCCCCTCACCTCTCAGCTGAACCTACAACCACCTCACATTCCAAGTGGGGTTGTTTTCAAATGACTAAAGCACTGGGAATCCACAGCTCCCAGCCTCTCCCCCTCTCGGTTTCCTCCTTGGGTAGGTTGCAAAGTTCACTGAGACACTGAAGTAGCTCTGCCCTGGTAGTTCTGCACTGGCTCAAGCCCAGGCCCCACTGGGCACTCTTCCTTGAGTCTCCGGGCCCACAGTCTGTGCTCAGGGATGTCGCCCAGAGCCCATTCACCAGGGAAGGTGGGGCAGGGGTTTGGCTTGGAGAGCTGGAGGAAGATGGCAGAGTAACGGTATGAATGGGTGCCTGCTCAGCCAGACTTTCTCAGCTCCCCACTGGCCTAGGCTGGGCCTTTTCCCTGTGCTGGGAGGACCCCAGCTGAGGTCACCTCCCTGCACCCAGCGCCCTCCTCCCCATTCCACCACCAGGGGCAGGAAAAGCTTGTCCCGGACACTCTGTCCCTGCCAGCCAGGCAGGCTGCAGCAGCACAGGCAGTGTGGCCTAGGGCAATGGCCGTGAGCCTCTCCCCTTCCTGAAGTGCAGGGCAGGGTCCAAGGCTGGCCTCTGAGGCAGGGGCAGGGCAGAGTATGCCACACTAGCAGGCTTGGCAGTCAGTGCATGCCCACTCCGGCTCCAGACCATCAGGTTCCTGCCGAGCAGCAGCACAGCAGCCCTTGGTGAGGCTCAGTGCCCCTTGCAGCCGCCCCCAGTTGTGCATAGAGTCGCTGCCTGCTACTGAGCCACCATCTGGCCCAGGACCTGTGGGGGCTGGGTTGGCCTCTGGCTCCTGCTGGCCCCACCATAGCTGGACTCGGGCTTGGCTGACCGACCCTGTTCACCAGTCGGGAGCAACCTCCCACTCTGAGGCAGCGTGTAGTTAGCGTAGGGCAGGTCTATGTGTGCCTGCTGTGGGGGGAGGGGGGATGTGCCCATCCCCATCCCTACCCACCAGCTCCTGCCTGGCCATGACTCGGACACTGTAAGGGACAAATTAGCATATTACCTCTTTATATGTATAGATTAGCAAAAGCAGACATTCAAAATTCAATATGGTCTTGCTCAGGGAAGACAAGTCAGTTAAAATGGCCAGGAACTGAAAAAAACCATATTCTGAAATCCATATTAAAACCCTTCCAGCATGACTACAAGCTGTGCTCACACACACACACACACACACGCCTGATCATAAGGGAATATTACAGGAATTTCTTTCATAGAAACTTTGAATATTTGGGGCTGGGTGGGACCAACAATGAACATTAACTCAGCCTTGATCTACTTAAACCTGATCTATCTTCTAAGAATTGATCCCAGAATCTCACCAGACTGACCTCAGCCATGGACCCTATAGCTTAAGCTGCAGGAGTTCCAGATAGGATGTAAACATTAAAATGTACCTATTATTGCTCTGGCTGGGTAGCTCAGTTGGTTGCAGCATTGCCCCATACACTAAAATGGTTGTGAGTTTGATTCTTCGTTTCAGGTTTGGTTTCTGGTCAGAGTGAGTGTGGGAGGCAACTGATTGATGTTTCTCACTCACATCGATGTTTCTCTCTCTCTCTCTTTTCTCTCCCTATAGATAGCCTCAGATGAGGATATTTTAAAAGTACCTATGCCAAAACCGGTTTAGCTCAGTGGATAGAGCATCAGCCTGAAGACTGAAAGGTCTCAGGTTCGATTCAGTCAAGGGCATGTACCTTGGTTGCAGGAACATCCCCAGGTGGGGGGGGGGGGGAGCGTGCAGAATGCAGCTGATCGATGATTCTCTCTCATCTACATTTCTAACTTTCTCTCCCTTCCTCTCTGTAAAAATTAATAATATATTTTTAAAAAATTTTAAAAGTACCTATAATCAAATACCTTTGGGGTACATGAAGAATATTAAAACCTCAAATCAAAGGCTAAATTTCAATTCAAATCAAATTCTGAAGTTTCTATTTTTATAATAGAAAAAATTTAAGTGCGAACCAAAATAATATATCTTACATAAGTCTTAGATATGGAGAGACATCAACCTCAATGGGAGGATGTGCATTACAACAGTATACAGGTTACTTCTGCTTATGTTGATTTGGTGTTTGATTAGTAATGCCTTCTTAATGTAAATTGCTGGTGTTAACTGTTTTTGTGATTATCAATGCTAACTGAAATAACTTGAATTCAAATAGAAAGCAATAGGCAATTTGCCCCCACCCTCTGTATCCAGCCCTAATTCTCTAAATAGGTGGGCAAAGTTCTTATCTTGAGGAGGGATGATGTCAAAGGGAGGCTAAGACCAGTCAAGAGAAGGCAGGCAGCCCTGTCTAGGAAGGATCCATTCAATCTCACTATTGCGCCAGCCCGGTCTCCATGAATTGCAAACCATCTAATTGGGAGAATCTTACAATTATTACTACTGTCCTCAAAGCCTCAATCACACCACCTAGAATTGTCCCTATGAATATGTAAGTAGGCTCAGAATGCTGGCACCAGGTGGCGCTACAACAAGGCTGCAACCAATAGCTCAATCAGAAGCTCACTCCTTCAATTAAGGAACCTCATAATTTATACAGTTCACAAATTGAAACCCCGCATATTGTGTCATGGCTATTGTATTATGAAAACTTTTGAGGGTGAAAGGAGACACTACAATAATGTTGGAGCAAGAAAACAAAAACCAAAATTATTCAGGGCAAATAGAATATACAGTTATCCTAGTTATGGCAAGGCTTACATCATCATCATCATCCTTTTCATATGGCATTACATTGTTCTGAAGTTATTTGTAACACATGCAAACATACATGTAAACTTTGGTGCCTAATATGCCAACGTCCTGCTAATGCCTGACTGTCTATTATTGTTTAGTAACCCTAGAAAATGAGCATACTGTGTATGTAAGCCGTGAGAAACTAATGCCTCCCAACCATTCCAAAGAGACAGAACATTCTTACTTATTCATTAGCCTCCAGGTATCAGGCCAGCTCAAAACTGTTTCCTGAAGATAGGCTCTTTGGTAAGGCTCAACCTACAAGACAGACCATGGTTGCTTCCCACCACTCACCTTCATCCCATCGAAGCACATTCTTTTAGGAAACATGCCTGAGTAATTTCTTGGGATTCCCAAACTTTAAAAATACACTACCAAAGCCTAAAAGTTGATATGGTGACAAAACCTGATGCAGTAGATACCAGAGAGGAGTAGCTGCTTAGACACTGATCTTTCCTTTGAAATTCCCCGAGCAGCAGATCTCTACAAGGACTGAATTTCTTGTGTGAGCATAGAGCCTCGGGCTGAGGGACATGACGGTGTTAGTATTAGATGATGTCTTTTGGATCTATAAGCTGTTGAGGCCTGGAATATTGTGGCAAGTGCCATGCAACTGTTTTGAGGCTGAGGGATATGCATACATCCAACTAGCAGGCCACCTGGCTCTGAAGGGCCAAGGCCTCTTTGGAAGCCCTTTTTGTCAGGCAAGATAAAAGCAAGGCCTAAGGAAGGCACTAAGTCATTTCATTAAGCTGGAGGCAAAGGGCAGAGGAGATACCCCAGGTTCTAACTGAACAGGGGACTGGGCCACAGGGAAAGTGAGGACCTGGGGATTTGGTTTTATTCCCAAATCCTTGATTTTTGTAATTTTGTTTCCTCCTGCTTCTCCTTATTTTCTTTTCTGATTTTGTCCTAATTTTATCTTATCACAATGGTGAATAATTCAGTAATGCAGCATTCTTTGGTATCTTGTTACATTAAATGTACTGATTAATTTGTTTTTCTCTCTTTCTACTATTCATTATCCCGAGCCTTTCCTCAAAACGGGCTCTGCATCTAGGTAGATCTAGCTAAATTTAAATTTCAACTCCATAACTTTATGAGCTGTGAGAATACTCTAAGTCTTCCAACCTAAAAAACATAGGGGCTTAACAATACCTGCCTAGCTGAAACTGGTTTGGCTCAGTGGATAGAGCATCGGCCTGCAGTCTGAAAGGTCCCAGGTTTGATTCTGGTTAAGGGCATATACCTTGGTTTTGAGCACATCTCTGGTGTGGAGTATGCAGGAGGCAGCTGATGGATGTTTCTCTCTCATCGATGTTTCTAACTTTCTATCCCTCACCCTTCCTCTCTTTAAAAAATCAATAAAACATATTTTAAAAAATAACTCCTAATGGTGTTGTGAGAGTTAAATGAAAACTACATTAAAAGCACTTAGCACAATGCCTGTCATTCATTCTTTAAATGCTTAATAAATTAAAGTTATTATTTTTTATTACATTTAAGCACTTTGTTTCTATTTTCTCTTTCTTGGTTTTCTCTTCTCTTAAAATTAATTTCCCACTCTTATCCAAAAAAGAGTTTTAATTCCACTTGACTAGTTTCATTTTAAATTATTTTTTGTTGATTTTATTCTTATGTTGTTTAAGTTTAATTTTTAAAACTTTTCATTTTATTTTTCTTTTAGCTATTGCTTTAATGCTCACTTATTTCACTCATCCTTTATGCATTCAATTTTTAATTTTCTTATTTTATTTAACTAATGTATTTATTTTGTGGCATTTAAGTTATAGTCTTAGCAAATTTCTATTATCTATACTAATAAAAGGTTAATATGCTAATTAGACCTGGTGACTGGACATCTGATTTCCTTCAGGACAGTTAGGGGATGAACAGGCCAGCAGGGGGACAACTGAGGGGCAACCAGGCCAGTACGGGGGGCAGTTGGAGGCAACCAGGATGGCAGGGGGTTATATGGGGAGTGACCAGGCCAACAGGAGGGCATTTGGGGGCAGCCAGACTGGCAGGGGGGCAGTTGGAGATGGCTAAGCTGGCAGGGGGGAAGTTAGGGGTGGCCAGGCTGGCAGGGGGGGGGCAGTTGAGGGTGACCAGGGGGCAGATAAGAAGTGATCAGGCAGGCAGGTGAGTGGTTAGGAGCCAGCAGTCCCAGATTGTGAAAGGGATGTTCAACTGTCGGATCCCTGTAAAATAGGGCCTAAACTGGCAGTTGGACATCCCCTGAGGGGTCCCTGATTGGACAGGGTGCAGGCTGGGCTGAGGGACCACCCCCCCATGCACAAATTTCATGCACCAGGCCTCTAGTACAATATAATGTTATCAAATCTAATCACCATGTTATTCATTAGATCCTCAGATCTGATTCATCTTATAGCTGAAAGTTTGTACCCATTTTCTAACTTCCCTGTATTCACCCATCCCAGCAATAGCTTTTCTACTATCTGTTTCCAGGATTTTGATTTTTTTAAAAATTCTATAGAGAAAAGATATCATTTCTCTATTCTTCTTTCTTTTATTTTTTCTTATCTCATTACAATTAATTTTAAATTTTTATTCTTTTTATTATCTTCTGATGTAAAAAAAAGATATTTCTGACAGAAAAAAAGGTATATTGTATAGGTTTCCTTCACCTTCTAAAAAGAAACTGGTCATGTTTATGGGCAGGATGATGGTACAGAGATGCAAGATTAGAGCAGTTAAATGGGTTCATTTTGAAAACAGAAGACAACTATGGAAGTGGGTAGAAAGAAGAAACTAGAGGAAGAGAGACTTGATGGGGATTTATTTGGGGGCAGGGAATCATAGAACACCCTGCAATGTAAATTGCCTTTCAGACTTCTCTACAGAACCCTCAATAAAATCTCTGTGCCAATAACCTAACTACTGATTCTCAACTTCAAATCAACCCTTCCAGACACTTCTTGCTGATGCCTGGGCTGGCTTATAGGTCACCTTGGCTCTCTTTTATGCTCTGCATAGGAGGCGCACTGGAGAGAGTCTGCAAAGCTGCATGGAGACAGGGGCATATTTATTCCTGTTTTGCCTCCTGGCCTGTCTCCATCACCACAGCCTGGTCGCTTCTATCTGCCCCAGGGGTTACTTTTCAGCAGCAGCAGCAGCAGCTGGATCGCTTGTAGTTTTCTATCACTGACACCAGCCTCATGATGGCAATCTCAAAGATGCCAGTGTTCCCTCCTGGAGCTGAGGATGCAGCCACACAGACCCCCTCCTCCCAGCTCACAGCCCAGCACCACAGCAGGACTGACTCAGCTCCATGGGGCTCTTCCTCACATTTCTATCTTAATAGTCCCAACCTTCCCCTTGGTTCCTTCCACTGGAAGTGGTAACAGCTTTCCCAGGGACTGTCTTTTGGATCTCAGCTTCCTCTCTTTGCCATCCAGTTCCCCAGTTAACAAATCTTTATGTCAAATTCCCCCGTATTTGAAAAAGTACATTTGTTTTGTGGGGAAAGGAAATAATTCTGAGTATTGCTTCAGGGTTAGCTTGGGGGGAAATCCTATGGGAGTTTCAGAAGATGCCATGCTATGTTTGAGTTACACAAATGCAGTCTTCCCCTTCAATTCCCCTTAGTTTCTGCTACCTTATATTTATTTTTCATAATGTTTAGCAAAGAGTGTGGACTGGGAGGAAAAACGCTCCTCACTAAACCCTGGAAGCTGCTGCTCTTCCCTTTAGCTGTTCCCAAAGCCACCCAAAAGACTCCACTCTGAGAAGCATGGAGACCTTTGACCAGTGATTCTCTGGAGCTGTGACTCTCCACATGGGAGGCTTTCCTGTCTGTGTCCAAGCCTGACATTGGTCAGGAAGCAGAAGGTGGTGATGCCCCTTGAACAGGGGAAAGCACAGTAAAGGGGCTCTGGAATGAAAAAATTAAAGTGAATTGAAGAAACTAAATTGAAGAAATTGACAGATATCATTATTTTCTCATTTTTCATCTCAGAATTTGGGGGTCTCCTAAAATGAGCCTAATTATTACACAAGTCATTTTCCTGTAGTTAATGGAGAATGTTTTTACAAAGTCTCATGCACTCTAGGGGACAACCAAAAATACCCGACTTAGGTAACAACACTAGGTTCTAGAGAGTATCTTGATTCTAGAGAGTCAGTGGTAAGGTGAGTTAAGTCACAATAACAATGCCAACTGGCTTTTGCCCTCTCTAGTAAACATAACAGATATTCACTCTTCTAAATGTATTCCTATTTTCCTATAGTCTTAACTATTTGATTATTGAATCATTAAGTGCTTCCCACAGATGTCACCTGCCTTGTTTATCATCTTGTAATTTGGCTATGTTCCACATATTAGAAATATTTGCAATTTATTTTGTTTCTGTATTAATTGGGAGTAGATGGGGACGAAAACTTTCTTTTGTAGTAAATGGGAAAGCTAGGGTTTTACCTTAGCTAGTCAATTTTCTTATTTAACAAGTGCCTTTGCTTTAAAAAAGTACTGAAGCCCTGGCTAGTGTGACTCAGTGGTTAGAGAGTCAGCCCATGCATGGCAGGTCCTTGGTTTGATTCCTGGTCAAGGGCATATATCTGGGTTGCATGCTCAGTCCCAAGACCCAGTTGAGGAGTGTTCAGGAGGCAACCAAACGGATGTGTCTCTCCCACATCGATGTTTCTCTCTCTCTCTCCCCCATCTCCTCCTTCCTATCCACTCTCTCTAAAAATCAATAGGAAAAATGTCCCTGGGGAAGGAAGGAAGGAAGGAAGGAAGGAAGGAAGGAAGGAAGGAAGGAAGGAAGGAAGGAAGGAAGGAAGGAAGGAAGCAAAGAAGGAAACTGAAAAGAAGAAAGGGTGACTTACTTAAAGATATCACTATATCATCCATAAGTAATTATTAATTAGGATAATAAGGATTTATGAAAGAATAGACACAACAGACTTAATTATCTTGCACAAGGTAAGCTGCCCTAGTTATGGTTAATATTTTTTCTCACAACTATAAACTGAGTTGAATAGGATCCATTTCACCAAGAGATAAGTATAAGTGACACTTGGGGTGTTAGGTTCCTTTTGTGGGGGTCTCTTTTTTCTTCATTAAGTTGCATTTTGTTTATTTTTCTTTGTGGGCTCATCATAGAAACTGTCACACTTGATCAGTGCCTGGAGAGAAAGCTGACAGCATCATGCTCACATCCGTGCAGCTGGAACAAGCAGGGAGAAATCGAGAAGATTAAGCAAAGAGCGCTCCTGCCTGCAATAACCCTGCTGCGTGAAAAATCAAGCCTATTGAACACAAAAGCACTGATCCACCAAAATAACCACTCAAACCAGGAAGGAAAGGAATAAACTACCCAGCAAGGCACAGAGAAGGACAAACTCAGTTGCATTTCAAATTCACTACTGTCTCTCTACTATTAGTTATGTGCCCCTGCCTCAGTTTACCAAAGCTCTGCTCACTCAGTATTGTTGTTGTTGTTTTTAAATAAATAGTACCTACATTTCTTTGTCTGAATCAAAAGTTTGTCCAAAACAGGATTTGGACTTTCAATATTGTTAGCCATAAAACTGAAAAGCTTTTTATTGCTACTATCCAGTGCAGCAGCCAACAGCCACAGGTGACCGTTTAAATTATAATTTATTAGAATAAAATTAAATTAAAAATTCAATTGCTCAATTACACTAGCTGTATTTCAAGGCAAGTGTAAACACAGCATCAAGTTCTCTAGGCAATGAGATGGTTATGGAACCCTCCTTCCAGAACGCAACTGACTACTTCTAACTTTTTGGCACTCTGAAAGTCTACCTTCTCTATTTCCTAGTGGAACTCCTGATAGTACTTCTTCTTGTTGTTGTTGTTAATCCTCACCCAAGGATATTATCTCCATTGACTTTTAGACAGAGTAGTAAGGAGGGAGGGAGGGAAGGAGGAAGTGAGAGAGCAGAACATCATTGTGAGAGAGACACATTGATCGATGGCCTCCTGCTTGTGTGCTGATCAGGGCCAGAGGTCAAATCTGCAAGGTAGGTATTGCCCTTGACCAGGAACCGAACCCATGACTCTTCATTCTGTAGGGCTATGCTCTAACCACTGACCACACTGGCCAGGGCCTGATATTACTTCTCATGTGAACTCAGTTGTTAGAAGATCCCCAGGACCTAGGTGGCTCTGGTTATTTAGACATAGTGTTGTCTTACAGGTTGTGTGGCCTCTGCTTCACTGGGATGAAAAAGAGACTTCTCTTCCTAATCTCCAAAGTCACTTCCTGAGGTCACTGTGATGGTTAATGTTCTGTGTCAGCCTAACTGGGTCAGGATAAGCATTATTTCTCACAGGATAAGCATTATTTCTGGGTGTGTCTGTGAAGGTGTATACAGATGAGATTAGCAGGTGAAAAGGTAGACTTTAGTCGAGCAGATTGTCCTTCCCACATTGGGGGTATGGCCCAGTCCATCCAGTCCATAGGACAAAAGATGAAAGAAGTACCAATTCACTCTTCTCTCGCCTCATTGGTCAAGCTGGGACATGTCTTTTCATCTTCTCTTGCCTCTGGACTGGAATTTACACCATCGTCTGCCCTGGTTCTCAGGTCTTTAGACTTGAACTGAATTATATTGCCCACTGTCCTATGTGTCCAGTTTGCAGATGGAAGACTGTGGGACTTTTCAGCCTCCATAAGCATATGAGTGAATTCTAATCACCCTCTTCAGCCACTGCAGGATACAGCTGTGCAGGTGCGTTGTTAGCCTGTGGAAGAGCCAAATTTGCTCTGCCCTGTCTGAACTTCCCAATGTGATGTCTTTGAGGTCCTCTCATCCTTGAAAAAGTGCACCCTCAGCTCAAGCACCAGTTAATGCCAAGCAGTGGGAGAGTTCCTACTTCCAATGAAGACTTTGGAAACCAAGGATAAACAGGTGAATGGTAAATAGAGATGATTTGGAGTGGCCAAGCCCCCAGCTTGTTTCCCAGGGGAAAGAACGTTTTTATGTCTGGTCTGTTCTGAACTGTTGGGATCTGCTGCTGTGCAATTATGAAAAAAGAACAGTGACTAAGCCTAGCACTCATAACTTACTGAGACTCTTACTTCTTCTCAGGATTTACTATATGTTTTGGAGGCAGCGAGTTTAGACAAATAAAAGCTGGCTCTCAGCTGGTTTTACCAAGGGCCAGCCCCTGTCCCAGTGACCTAGTCTGCCTCTCTATTGATATACAGCACATCCAGCTACTGCCCAGCAATTGATTAGTTTGATTGTTTTCAAAGCTAAATATACAGAATAATCCAACAGACTCTCACACAAAATCACAGACACACAAGGTTCTCATAACCTTCTCAATGTGAAAGTTCACATTTCTTCTTCCCATCCTGGCAACAAACTGACAACCAGCCAGCACTTAAATTGGAAAAAAAAGTAAAAGTAAAATTTACCACCTATAATTTTACTTTTAAATTATTGCAGCTGTCTTTTCCACACCAGAGGCCTGTCTTTTGAAATTTAATATATAAATTTATCTAGTTTATGCTCCAATCCTCATTTATTTTCACTGGCTCTTATTTGTGCACCCAAAGTATTTCTTATTAAAAAGCTATTTCAAAACCCAAACCTTAAAAGGAGAAATAAAATACTTTTTAATTGCATAAAACACTGGAGATGTGATCAACAATCTCATACCCCACTGATAGGAATCCAATATGGTTCAATATTTTTGGGAAGTAATTTCATTTAGACCAACCAATGGCTTTAAAGTCATTCACAATAGGATTCTGGTTATGATGGTAAACCCTGTGGTCACCCCCTCCCGTGACCACATCAAAAATGCATCTGAACTTCAAAACAAACATTATTGTGAACTGCCTGAAGTCTAGCTGAAGAAAAGTCCTACAACTAAAAATATACAGAAGCCACATAAAGACTGGTGGGAGGTGAAGAATGAGGAATGGGATGGTCCCATATCCATGTGTGGTGGGAAGAGATTAACCAAAGAACTTATATGCATTACTTATGGACACAGACAATAGGGTGGTGAAGGCCTAGGACAGTTTGGGAACTGGGTTGAGGCAAGGTGGAAGGGGGATATCTGTAATACTCTCAACAATAAAGATTTAAAAAGATAAAAATATGAATAATAAGATGGCAATAACTATATATCTGTCAACAATGATTTTAATGTAAATGAATTTAATGTTATAATCAAAAGGCATAGGGTAGCTTAATGAACAAGAAAACAAGATCTCTATATATGCTGCCTACAAAAACTCACTTTAGATCAAAATCCATATAGATCAAAAGTAAAGGCATAGAAAAAGGTATTTCATGAAAATGGGGGAAAAAATCTGGGACGGCAATACTTATATCAGACAAAATAGACTTAATACAAAGGCTATAACAGAGACAAGAAGGACCCAGCAATTTCACTTTTGGGTATTTATTCAAATCAACCTCAAACCTTAATTTAAAAGGGTATATATTTATTGTAGTATATATTTATTGCAGCATTATTTATAATAGTGAAGATATGGAAGCAACATAAGTGTCCATCAATAGATAAATGGATAAAGAAGAGTGCTACATATGTACAATGGAATATTAACATAAAAAAGAATGAAACCTTGCCACCTGCAACAATATAGATAAACCTATTGTTTATTGCTTATTATGCTGAAAGAAATAAGTCAAACAGAGAAAGACAAATGCCATATGATTTCACCTATATGTTGCATCTAAAAACAAAGTAAATAAACAAAACAAACTCATAGATACAGAGAACATTTCGATGGTTGCTAGATGTGAGGGAGGTTGGTGAGATGGGTGAAAAATGTGAAGGTATCAAGAAGTACAAATTGGTAGTTAAAATAGTCATGAGAATGTACAGTGCAGCATAGGGATTATAGTCAATATTTTGTTTATTATAATTAAAAAATAGAAAGTTTTTTTTAAATAGAGTCAATCATTCACAGCCTTTGATCTAATACCTCTCTATTTCTGGGGAACTAGCCAAAGACCCAGTCAGGCATCCTTCAAACATTTATATCCAAAATGTTCATCACTGTGTTATTTACAATGTTGAAGAGCCTGAGAGGGAACCTGAAATGTTCAACAATACTTTATATATATACTAGAGGCCCAGTGCACAAAATTTGTGTGTGTGTGTGTGTGTGTGGAGGGGTGTCCCTCAGCCTGACCTGCACCTTCTCCAATCTGGGAACTCTTGAAGGATGCCCTACTACTGGTTTATAGGGATCATAACCAAACTGGCAGTCGGACATCCCTCTTACAATCCAGGACTGCTGGCTCCTAATCACTCACCTGCCAACCTACTGCCTGATTGCCCCTAACCATTCTTCCTGCTGGCCTGACAACTCCCAACTGTTCCCTGTGCCAGTGTGGTCACCCCCAACTGTCCCCCCTGCTAGCCTGCTTGCCCCCATCTTCCCTCCCCACTGGCCTGCTCACCCACAACTGACCCCCTGCTGGCCTGCTCACTCCAAACTGCCTCCCCACTGTCCTGATCACCTCCAACTGATCCCCACTGATGGCCTGCTCACCCCCAACTAACTCCCCTGCTGCTCTGCTTACCTGCATCGCCCCCCCTGCTGATCACCCATAACTGCCATCCCATCCTAGCCTGATCACACACAACTGCCCTCCCCTCTTGGCCTCTAACCACCTGTACCTCAGCCCTACCACCATGGCTTTGTCCAGAAGAACATATAGAAGGTCTCCTAGAAGGTATCTCAGTCTAGCACATTACCTTTTTATTAGTATAGATAGAGAGGCCTGGTGTATGGGTGAGGTCCGGCTGGTTTGCCTTGAAGGGTGTCCCAGATCAGGGTGGGGGTTCCCTTGGGGTTTGGGGTAGCCTGGGTGAGGGGCCTGCATTATTTGCAGGCTGGCCACACCCCCATTGGGTGAGGGTCCCTGCTGAGGGGTGTGGCCAGGCTGGGTGAAGGACTGAGGGCTGTTTTCAAGCTGGCCACACCCCCTTCCAGGTGGGGGTCCCCATTGGAGTGCTTAGCCAGCTTGGGTGAGGGGCTGATGGCTGTTTGCAGGCTGGCCAAACCCCCCATTGAGGACCCTCACCTCACGGGAGTGTGGCCAGTCTGGATCAGGAGCTGAGGGTTGTTTTCAGGCTGGCCACGCCCCCTGTGATCCAGGCTCCCAGCCCCTGCCTCCTTTTTTTGTTCTCTTTTTTTTCCAGCACCTCCTTGAATGGAGGCCAGAGTGGGCTGGAAGCAGGTATCTGGGATTTATTTATCTTCTATGATTGAAACTTTATAGCCTTGAGCTGAGGACAGGGTTGACCAGGATGGGTGGGAAGCTTGGCTTCCTCCATGCCTGGGGCAACTCAAGCCTCCTGGTAGCTCCAGCCTTTGTGGCCACTGCCATCTTTGTTAAACTAATTTGCATATTCACTCCTGATTGGCTAGTGGGAGTAGTGGAATGATGGTAAATTTGCATGTTTCTCTTTTATTAGTGTAGATTATTATAGCTTTTGTTTAAGACATGGTTAGATGATAACTATATTTACACTCTGGAATATTATGCAACCATTAAAGATTATGCCTTTAAAGAATAATGAATACCATATTACCTCAATGGTCAGCAAACTGTGGCTCACGAGCTACATGCAGCTCTTTGGCCCCTTGAGTGTGGGTCTTCCACAAAATACCATGGCCTGGGCGAGTCTAATTTGAAGAAGAGGCGTTAAAAGAAGTTTAAGTTTTAAAAAATTGTCTCTCAAAAGAAATTTTAATAGTTGAAATATTGATATTTGGCTCTCTTGATTAATGAGTTTGCCGACCACTGGCCTAGCTGGTTTGGCTCAATGGATAGAGCGTCAGCCTGCATACCAAAGGTTCCCAAGTTTGATTCTGGTCAAGGGCATATGCCCAGGTTATAGGTTCAATCCTCAGTGGTGGGCAAACAAGAGTCACTCGATCAATGATTCTCTCTCATCATTGATGTTTCTATCTCCATCTCCCTCTTCCTCCCACTCTGAATTCAATAAAAATATATTTTTTAAAAAAGAATAATTAATACCATGGGATATGCCCATGTTATTATGTTAAGTGTCAAATGCATAATATAAAGCGGTATATGAAATGTGAACTCAGTGAGGGCCCACGTCTCTGTACTTGTAAAATGCTATTAATTATGGTACCCCCTCACTTTAGGTTTTCTGTATGGGTTCAATAAAATAAGCCTTGTAAGTTCTTAGCACAACACCTAACACTGGTAGGGGAGCCCTATAGGTAGCTATTGTCATTACATATGACAGAAAACACACACACACACACACACACACACACACACACACGAGAGAGAGAGAGAGAGAGAGAGAGAGAGAGAGAGAGAGAGAGAGAGAGAGAGAAAGAGAATCAATACCAGCAAGCAAACATGAAGTATCAGTAGATACTCGTATTACTAGTGACTTTTTTATTTCCTTTATTGCTTGAATTTTTAAATGTTCTACAATGAGCATATATTACTTTTGTACTCTGAGGACAATACAAACCTCACCTTACTATAATAACATGAAGTTATTGTTTAAATAATGCATGTTCTGTGGGAGAGGTCATAGGTAAGGGTTCTGGTCATAATCGCTGAAGGAATAAAATCTGATCAGGCTGTCCTTGGCTCTCGGCTACCCTGAGGCTCTAGTGAAGAACAACGGGCATCACTTCCATAGTAGAGAATTTCATTAATATGCTCACAGCCACACACATTCACTCATGTCCATACTCTACACACTCGTTTTATCAATGGCAAGGACACTACAGAAGGGCAGAAGGAATTTTCTTGTTACTCCTAATGCCTAACAGTCTAAAGCTCATTGTGATACATCCTGCCAGGGGAGGGAGAAGGGGTGCCTCTGGGAACCTCCTCACTGGGCTGAAGGGAAGTCACTTGCTCTACCACCCTCTCCCCACCCTTGCCTCTGTTTTCCTAGTAGGCCTATAGCCCTCTGCCTATAAGCTAGGAATTCAGGGCTGATATTTAGGTAGCACAAGAGGGAACCAAACCATGAATTGGTGTTAAAATAGGGAAATACTTCCAGGGTGGATGGAAAAGAGCCATTGTCCTGAGTGTCCCCACCCAAGATGTTCCCACATCAAATAAAATGTGGATGCCTTTTCTCTTGTTAATCTGTCTTTCTTCCAGTTTAATTGTCAGGCCTCAGGCACTGAACCTGAGTAGGTGGAGGAAAAAGTTTTCCATCTCTATAATAGTTTCGTATTTCTGGCCTCAAGAACTGTGACACAATAATTATCTGTTGTGTTAAGCCACCAAATTTATGGCAATTTGTTATAGCCCTAATATAAACCCTTAACTCCAGACATTCCTGACATCATAGCATGTCCTGCCTGCTTAGATGTGCTCATATTCAACAGTGTTGTTCTTAACTACCACTTACTGAGCTTATACTATGTCCAGCCTCTGGGATGGGTGGTAGAGAAACACAGAGGGTAAAATCAGGGTCCCATCTCCTAAGGAGGTTTGTATGCCTTTAAAACACAACACTTATACTGGGCCTTGTACCATGGTTATTTATATTTTAGAGAAGTGTTACTCTAGAGGAAAAATAAAATGGGATTTTTAACTTAGATGTATTAGGTTCCTGTTCCAGCCACACTTACCTGGTTCATCAATACTAGTGAAATAAATTAATTTAAAATGTTCTAGAATATGGGGAGAGGAACTAAGATGGCGGCATAGGTAAACACCTATTGTTCTGCCCCGCGTAACGATTTAAGAACTACAACATAACAACAAAACAAAAATCACCCAGAATCGCCAGAAAGCTGGATGAGTGAAAACTCCACAAATAAGAGTAAAGGTGGGACACTGAGACTCAGAGGAGCAGCGGAAGCGCAGCCTTGAAGACGGAAACAGGTTAGGAGCCGTCCTGGTAGCGCGCACGGGCTGGGGCTGGAGCAGCAACCCCGGCTGGATTTCGCCAATGGGGAGGGCGGAGATGCCCCACTACACAGATTCCCCAGCACCAGGCGAGGTCCGAGATCTGGGGTACGTGGAGACGTCCCACTGCACAGATTCACCAGTGCCAGGCGAGGTCCGAGGTCCAGGGGACACACCCTGGAAGCGGGGCACGGCAGAGGTCTGCTAGTCTGCGAGAAACCCAGAGGCGGGAAAAGAAGATTGGGCACAAGGGTCAAACAAACCCGCGACTTGCCCCCTGGAAACTTGTCTCCAGGTCCTGGAAATCATCTATTTTACAACCCTGGGCTAGACTATGAGGGTGCAGACACATTTGGGGAGAGGCAGAGTTGTCTGGCAAGGGGAAGAGACTAGCGGCTTTCTCTTGGAGGTGTCTGCAGCCATCCCCATCCAACAGAGACCCGCGCGCACGAGCGCCGCATAGGGCATAGCTGATACTGAGGCTGCCTGCGCAGCTCAGAGACTCCGCCCATCCAACCTGAACAGTCTCCCTTCACAGCCAATTGGCCTGGAGGTCAAACCCTCCTAGGGCTAACAACAACAAGCTGGGTTTAAACTAAAAAATACTGTACAACCCATAAAGGATTGCAGTAAGAGTACCCACCTCAGGTAACTGGGGAGGCTGAGCCACTGACCCTTAGAGGATATCTACCACATAAAGCAGCCACCATGCAGAGATATGGAAAGAAATCAGGTGTGAAAGAAATGGAGGAGAAAAGACGACAAGACATAGAGTTCAAAACCACTGTTAATAAGGCTTTTCAAGAGGCTCCTAGAAAAGGCCGATGAACTTAATGAGAATTACGAGCAAATAAACAAGACCAACCAGGAAATGAATGAGACTTACAAGGAAATGAATGAGACCCTCAGGGAAATGAACAAGACCTCTGAGGATATGAAGCAGACCCTCACGGATATGAAAAAGGACCAACTAGAAATCAAGCATACACAGACTGAAATAAAAAATATTACACAAAGTCCTAAAAGCAGTCCAGAGGGCCACAAGAACCAAGTCAAAGATTTGAAATACAAAGAAGCAAAATCCACTCTGCTGGAAAAACAAGAAACAAAAAGAATTCAGAAAATTGAAGATAGTGTAAGGGGCCTCTGGGACAACCTCTAGCATGCCAACATCCGAACTATTGGGGTGCCAGAAAAAGAGAGAGAGCAAGTTAATGAAAACCTACTTAAGAAATACTGACTGAAAACTTCCCCCACCTGGTGAAAGAAACTGACTTAAAAGCCCAAGAAGTACACAGAACCCCAAAATATAGAAATCTAAAGAGGACCACACCAAGACACATCATAATTAAAATGCCAAGAGCAAAAGATAAAGAGAGAATATTAAAAGCAGCAAGAGAAAAACAGTTGGTTACCTACAGGGGAGCACCCATACGATTGTCAGCGGATTTCTCAACAGAAACGATGCAGGCCAGACGGGAGTGGCAAGAAATATTCAAAAAAAATGAATAGCAAGAATCTACAACCAAGATTACTCTATCCAGCAAAGCTATCATTCAGAATTGAAGATCAGATAAAGTGCTTTGCAGATAAGAAAAAGCTAAAGGAGTTCATCACCACCAAACCAATATTATATGAAATGCTGAAAGATATTCTTTAAGAAGAGAAAGAAGAAAAAGGTAAAAATATAAATTATGAACAACAAATACACATCTATCAACAAATGAACATAAAAATCAAGTGAATTGATAGGCTGATGAACAAGATAAACTGGTGAATATAACAGAAACATGGACATAGAGAGGGAATGGACTGACAATTCTTGGGGAAAAAAGGGTTGTGGGAAGTACAGCAAGAGATTGGACAAAAATCTTGCAACAATGGGAGAGAACAGTGGAGAGCGGGAGGTGAGGGTGGAGGGTGGGATAGGTACAGGGTGGAGGGGAGATATAGGGAGGTGAAAAAGGGGAAACAATGTAATTAATAAACTGAACAATAAAGATAAAAAAATAAAAATTTAAAAATAAATAAATAAATAAATAAAAATAAAAATAAAATGTTTTAGAATATGAATGATACCAATGGCTAATTTTTATCAAGAGCTTCCATTGTGCCAAATGTGTTCTAAGAAGTTTTGTTATTTAATCCTTCCAATAACCCTGATATGGGTTCTGTCATAAACCCTACTGTACAGGTGAGAACACAGAGGTGTGAGAAGTTAGATAACAGGCTCAGAGTTCCAGAGTTAATAGTTAGAGCAGCTGGATCTGAGCAGCAGGCCCAGGATTTGAATTCACACAGTCTGAGTTGGGGCCTTTACTTTTTTTTTTTCCATTTTCTTTTTTTCCCCACTTTATTATTTTTTTTTGCAGTATAACTTATATTTATTAGTAGTACATATCTTTTTCTTTTTTTCCTCCTATTACCCTCCCCCCAGTCTCCCCTACCCCCCAGCACATGTCCCCACATGCCCCATCCCCGCTCCAGTGTCTTTCATTCATTGGTTATGCTCATATGCATGCACACAAGTCCTTTGGTTGAACTCCCCCAGCATCTGCCCCCCATCCACCCCAGCCTTCCCCCTGTAACTTGACAGCCTGTTCAATGCCTCCCTGCCTCTATATTAATCACTCTCCCCTGTTTCTTTTCTTCAAAAATATCTCTCCTCTGCATACTAGAAATAAATGTACAAGAACAAAAAATGTTTGAGTCTCAGTTTCAATGTCCAACTGTTCTGAGTCCCAGTTTCAATGTCAAATTGTTCTTTATGTGTACATGTCAGCAATGGTATTCAGATGGTAGACACATCGTGGCAATGCAGGTTCCATCCTCTCTAGTTTGGTCCTGGGCCTTTACTTTTAATTACTGTGTTATTACTAGAGTCCTTTAAAAGATCAATCTCTATTTCACAGACAAGGAAACTGAGGTTCATAAACATTTCTAAAGAGCTGCCATAGGAACCGGACCAAATTATGCACATCATTTACAAAGTGCTGCTTACTATTTCTCTTAAGTCCCCTCCTCTCCCTGCCATGGTAAGATCTGTAGAGGCAAAGCTTGCAATTCACTTATTGTGAGTTCCCCTGCAGCTTTACCCACTGTCTCTGAGAGAGAAAATGACAACTAAGTATCTGCTATGGGCCAGGCTGGATTATGAATTTTGATGTTCCCAAGACCACTAAGTGTTTGGAGCTGGGATCTAACATTTAAGTAAGAATCACAAGAATGAGTCCAATTAAGTGATGTGAAAAGCTGTCAGACATTACAACCCATTATAATCCTATTTCCAAATGGAAGCTGTAGAGAGGCGGCCAGGAGAGATATTTAAATGTGAAATGCTTAAAAGCCTGCCTGTCTCAGTGATGCCTTAGCACAGGGAAATGGGCCACAGGATTTTCCTTATCTCTCTTTAGTGGAAACCTAAGTGGGATAATGAAGCAGAATCAAACTCAAAAATAATGCCTAGGATATGAACAGACATTCCCTTTGATGCTTTGAGACGGTAAGTTTTTTTTTTGGAGCTAAAAAAATAGTGCCCCAGGATAGCTCCAAATTGGCCTTCCTCCCCCAGAGGAGTAAAGGGATGGCCCATCCCTACAGGGCCACCCCTCGCCTTCCCTATGGAACCTCACTAACAAGGGTGGCTCAGCAGCACCAGCACCTTTATTCAGAGGTACTAAGGCTTTTGCATGGGCAGCTTTGGAAGAATATTAATTATAAGAGCAACACATCATGACCCTTCTGCCTCTTTAGACCTCCTGCTTCTAGTGAGCGGTGGACCACTCCAGCTGTCCTCCCCGCTTCACCCAAGTGCCCCCACCCCCACCCCCACCACCTTATACAGGAGCAAGCTGTCTCAGATGTCAGCTCTGAGCTTCTTGCATCTAGTGGTCTTATTTCTCCCTTAATGGAAGTACAGATCTGCGCTCCTGATACTGGAAATCATTTAGTCTTTGCACTGTCAGCCACAAGCTCAACCAGCTCTTATTTAGACACTGGATACCAGGAAAAGAAACTTAAATATATATCTTTCAAGCACATGAAGGTGTCTCAAAATCAGAGCAAGAGAATCACTCTGGGTAATTCTGTGGTGAATGCTGGTTGTAGGCCACATGGTGAGCTGCTTATGGGAAAAGAAATTAACATTTGAAACTATAGTCGACAATGACATTCGAATGAATGGCACCATGCTCTGTGGTCACTGAGGGAAAGCTGCCAGAAAGGCTTTGCTCACGAATGCATTTTCCACAAAGGCCAGGTGCATGCTTTGCTGCCATGAAGAAAAAGCAGAGAGCTCCCCCAAGGCCTCAGAGGGATTGCTCAGGGCAAAATAAAGACTAAATTCAAAAATCTGTGGTTGATCACAACTCTAGTAATTAATTCTATACAAATAGACAAAAAGTGGAAACAACATGTTCATCAATAGATCAGTAAACAAAATATGATATATACATATACTAAAATATTTAACTATGAAAAGGAATAAAGTTCAGACACATGTTACAACATGGATAAACCTTGAAAACATTATTCTAAGTGAAATAATCCAAACATAAGAGGACAAATAATATATGATTCCACTTAAATGAAATATCTAGAATAAGCAAGTTCATGTGCATTGAGTGGCCAGATTATTATGATCTCTGAATAAATGATGGTCTGGCCACTCAGTATGTGTGTGTGTGTGTGTGTGTGTGTGTGTGTGTGTGTGTATATATTAAAGGCCCAGAGCATGAATTCATGCATGGGTGAGATCTGGCCAGCCTGGCCAGGGGAAGGAAACATGGATAGTTGGCCAGCCTGCCTGATGGTTGAAGTCCTGATCGAGGGGACAATTTGCATATTAGCCTTTTATTATATAGGATATACACTGAGTGTCCAGAGATCATAATGATCTGGCCACTCAGTGTATATAGAAAGTAGCTTAAAAGTTGCTAGGAGCTGGGGGAGAAGGTTATATACATGTCTGATCACTGGGGTGCACAAAACTGTAACTAGTATAATATTATACATCAACTGTACTTAAAAAATTAAAATTAAAAAATATGTGATGGCAAAGAATTGGGAAAAAAAAGAGTAAACAGGTGTTTCATACTTACTGCTATAGACTGAACTTCCACCTACTTCCAATTCATAGGTTGAAACCTAATCCTCAAAATGGTGATATTGTTAGGTGGCCTTTGAGGAGGCGATTAGGTATTGAGGGTGGAGCCCTCATGAATGGGATTAGTGCTCTTATAAAAGAGACTCCAGGGAGCTTCCTCCTTTCTTCAGCCATGTCAGGACCCAGGGAGAGGACACCTGTCTATGAACCAGACACTGAATCTACCAGAACCTTGGTCTTGGACTTTCCAGGCTCCAGAACTGTGAGAAATGAATGTTTATTGCTTAAGCCACCCAGTCCATGGTATTTTTGTTATAGCAGCTGGAATGGACTAAGACACCACAGACTAGGTGCTCTGGTAATTGCTTTATAAGCATGATCTTATTTAATGTTCACGATCCTGTAGAGTAGGTCCTATTACTGTTTTTGAACTCAGAGAGGTAAGTAACTTACCCAAGATCACACAGACAGTAAACCAGGGAGCCAATATTTAAGCCTTAGTCAAGCTTTTAGCAATGACAAGGATTCTTGAAGAGACCAATCCCTGAAGTGACTTCTATTGATTTGTCTACATTATCCCTCAGGGCTGCCTTGTGCTAAGGTGGTCTACCTACATCCAGAGGCAGTGAAAGCATCTCACCACACCAGCATTTCAAGTTTTCTGCCTGTATAAATGTCACCCTTTGTTAGAGTGTCTTCCTCCCTGGGAGGTGGCCATCAGAGTCCCTGGATTGGCACCTAGAGTACCCAGCTGGCACAACTCTACCTGGAAGCCCTGAATATGGGTTCTCAAAATCCAACTCAAATCCCATGTCAGCTATGAAACTTTCCCCAACTCCCTTTTGGAAGTGAGGATGTCAGTGATGGGACCTACTAGTAAGTACTGGACTGGGAATCAGTGGACGTTGGATCTGACTTTGTGTTACATATAAGCAGAGAGACTCCAGGCAAACCTTCTAACCTTTCTGAATCTCTGCTTTTTTCTCCAGGAAATAAGGGAATGGGATTAGGTGAACCCTCCTAGTCTCTTCTGAACTCAAAACATTTGTAACTTAGTACTTAATGTACATTATCTTGTACAGTATTATTCTTTTCACATATCTCTATTTCTCTCTAGCATAGTCTCTAAAAATTGTGAGTTTCTTGCAGGCAGGATCTCTTTAAATTACCAATCAATACTTATTATTTTTTGGTGTGTAGAGCTCCACTGTCCACAGATAACCTTGTATTTGACATATTTCTCATGTGCACCATCATTGTACCACATGGTCCGAACTAAAATTGTAATATTCTGAGAACTACAAAAAGGAAGGGGGGAGAAACCAATTGTACTTTAAAAAAATCTTCTGTGTAATGTGCCTAAATGTAAACAAAGAATTATCTAAGTAATTGCCTCTTGCTAATTTATACTTTTAATATTAGAATCTGTAAGACTGAATCACACCAATAAACCTAAAAGCACATTAGTCCATGTTTTTGCAGTTTATTGTGACTGAATTAAAGCAAGCATAGTGAACCAAGTCACTTAATAGATTAGATTTAAGGTAAAATAATATTAAATTTAAATTTAAAGTGCTTAAAGTTGAACTATAAAATGTCATGATAATAGCCAGTTAAATAGAAAAAAGGTAGGTGCCATCAACTCTAGAAGCATTGTCCTGGCATTAATGGAAAAGCCATGGGAAATAAATACAGTCAAGACACTCAAAAGTTACTTTAAAGTCTATGTGTCCATGTAAGGAAAAAACAAGTCAGCCCCTAAAATAATAAAAACCATCAATATCAACTACTCAGGTTTGAAAGGACTGATCTTTCTTACTCATAGAAAATGAAATAAGATGTGCAATGTGGTTGCTATCTGCTACTTGAATTGCTGGGTATTTGTTTAAAAGTTAATTTAACACCAAAATATAATTATTAAGACAATAGAATGCCTAATCTTTCTTTACTATAATTTTTAACTTTCTAAACTAAAAGTAACAAAATTGACTTCAGGTATTTTTAGTTTTTAGAAAAAAAAAAGAGCACTAAGTGGGAAGAAAAACAAATTTAATAATTTAGTGTAATAACACAATTCCCCACACACTATTACTCCAAGGTGTTCAGCTGTTTCTCCTACTCATGTTGAAAGCTTTTCTTAGAGGTCTTAAAGAGGTTGGTGGAAAGCTTGGAAGAATAATATAAACAACTAAGTGAAAATCATTATTAACCAGTAGTCAGTATATTCACCAACTTTTACCAAAGAAAAAGGAAAGTCTACGGTGAAAATAATTATTTCACACTTTTTAAGAATTTAGTCATGAGATTCTCAGTTGCTACTTTCCATGCTTCCTGGCTGCCTTGCATTCTTTTTGAGAAAATCTTACTATCCTAAATAGTCATACCATTCTCTTTTTGGAAGAAATAAAAAGCTTTAATTTATTTTCCTTTTGAAGACCCTGTCTGCTAGCATTGCAATTCTCACTGGGAAAAGAAATTGCTTTCTGGTGGCACACCTACTGCCATGTTCTGCTGCTTTAGGACAGGCACTCTGTTTGGATTTAGGAAACCCCACCAGCTTCACCCAAACTCTGGTTATTCCAATATTCCCATGGAATTCTGAAATTTGCTGAATAAGTATTTACCTGATCTTATCAGTCATGATGGAATTGACTTTAAACATAATGAAAATCAGTTGAGCAAATTATGTAGGCTGATTTTCAGGAAGAGATCTGAGCACATTCCTGTGTCCTCGCTAGCCAGTTGCATTTTGGGCATATAATAGACACTTAGGAAATGTATGGGAAATAACTAAAGAAAGGATGGGACATTGGAAAAATGGGAAAAATAAACAAGGAGGTTCTGGATGCAAAGGATTTAAGGATTTGGTCCCTGTCTCTGGGATTTTCCCATATCTCCAAGAAGGGCTCACTGGTGATTTGGAAGTTGGTAAAAGACTAATCATTTGCATTCTCCTTGGAACACTTGAAACATCCTCTTCTGAAGAACTGAGGTAATTAAAAAGCCCACAGTTCTATTCTACTTTTGAGCAAACCCAGATAGTGTCCCTATTTGGAACTGAAAGTGAGATTCTTGTGAGATTTACCTTGAGAAGACTAAGAAATCATGAAAAAGCCCTAACATTGTGGGGTGTTTAGGAAGAGAAGAGGAAAAAAAATTCAAACTGATTTTTATTATGTTTAAAGTCATTTCCATCATGACTGATAACAGGCAGGGCACAAACATGGAGGGAGGCACATGTGATGATTTTAGGGAGCAGGAACCCTACCAAATTGACTAGTGTGGGGGCAAGAAGACTGAGGGAAGATTTCCTAAAACAGGGGAGGGGGTGGGAGATCATGCAACCAATGTGGCAAGACTCAAATGCAGGAAAAGCAAGGTGCTGACCCTGGTTCAGGGTGGGGCTGAGCAGAGGAAAGGCTAATCTGAGGTGCCCTTCTGATCTGAGGGGCCTTAAACCCTCTTAAGCAGGTGAGCACCAATGTAGGTGCCTGGCTCAGGGCCTGTCCAACAGGTCAGGGCCTACCTGGGAATGCGCCATCTTCTATGTGGGAAGAACTTTTGGGAGAGGAGTCATGCAGGGAGTTTTGGATGTGATGGAGGACCATTTCAGTGTGGAGAACTATGAGAAGGAAGCCTGAGAAGTTGGATGCCACAGGGAAAGCATTATCTGGGTGCTCTGACTGCAATGTGCCAAGGCCTGCCCTGAAAGGTGCAATCTAGGGAGATGTGTCTCCACTTCTGTCAATACAAAGTCAGTTTGCTGTAGCTCTGAAATTATTATCTTTAAAAAGATTAGTGGAAACTCACTGTGTTACATTCTTAATTTGAGTTTTCACGTCAATAATTTTGTTTCTGAATTAATCTGTTATCGGAAGGGGTGCAGTTGGCTATTGCATAGTGAGGCCCAAGTTTACTTTTCTAGAAAACAGGCTTTAAAATGATGGTTGCTTCTCTTGAAGACAGATGATGACTTCATGGGGGCCTTGATGTCTCTGCCTTCCTAAGACAAAAGACCAATGGCTTGCCCACAAGCACAAAAGTGTTGTATGTGTTCAATGTCTCAATTTTAGTTCATTAGTGAAGTATGAAATTATTTTAAAATGACATATCTTTCAATATTCAAATGAAAATCAATCTGACAAGAAAAATTCCATGATGCCAATTATTCTTTGTGAATATAAATCAGCTGTGAAATAATTTGAAGCTCCTGTGTGCTTTGGTTCTTCATTGGCAGTGCAGAATAATTTTCTTCAACAAATCTATAAGCCTCACTTAGCAGAAGGTCTTATTATGCAGTGTGAGTACAGCTTGGCTAGATGCTCCCTGCCATGCAAAATACCAAGCTCAGCTTGTGCCCACCACAAAGCACACCTAAAGAAGGCACATGATGTGATCCAGTTGCCCAATAATCAGAATCACCTATGGAGAGCAGAAGATATGAGAGCCTGACTTGGCTAGAGAGTGAGTAAGTCAGGGAAGGAGAGAGAAAGACAGCAAGGGAAAGGGAGAAAGAGAGAGAGATTAAGGCCTCTGTAACAGTGGACATTCTAAATCTAGAGTAGGAGCAGAGATTTAGAAATTAGAACCTACATCTTATGACATTCATTATGTGATTCTTGTCACATAACCCCTTCCCATCAACCTATGTTACTTGCCCCCCTCCCCACTACAGAATTAGACCACAGATTGGAATAGAGTTTCAATCTAATCTTTTTAAAGCTAATGACTAGAGTGAAAGCACCTGGAAAAGGTAAATGTTATTTACTATTTTCTTTTGCCTTCAGGTGGCACTACTGGTTTTTGGTGATTGCAGTGGAGTTCTGAAATTACGGTGTTTTGAAAAGCTGGTGTGCTGGGGACCTTCACTGTTCATCATGCTGCTCAGGGAAGTCCCGCCCATCTTAACAACAGGATTGGATTGGATTGCTCTATTTCCTCTGATGGAAACAACTAGCCCCTCTTTTTCAAACCGATGCCCCCCAAAAAGTATGCAAAAGAAAGCCACTCCACAGAAATAGCCCAGTTTCTGAGGAGTGTCTTAGGAATCAAGGTCCTTGTTCCGAAATGAGTTGCGCTCACCAGCAGAACTGTGCCATCCTCCAGGGGATTTGTCTGCATATCCTTACTCTTCTGCAACAGCCTGGGTTCTGAACATCTGCCCTGTGTGACTGTTCCTGGCTTGTGGTCTGTCTCCCCATCAGATGGGGCCCTTTGAGAGCAGAGCTGTGTCTTATTCACTTTGTTTTCCTTCCTCATTTACACACGTTAGTCATATCAGGAAGAAAGATTTGAGCTCTCACCAATTAAAAGGCAAGTTAATACATTTACTGGAGAAGTGTTTTTGACTGTGAAAAATGGCACATTGACTAACTTTTGAAGTATTTTTTTCCTGCAAAGAGCTTCATTGTACTAGCATCTTGCAAGCAAGCCTATGTGGATAAAATTCCAATTGTCGGGAACACAATTCAAAGCCACACCCAGATCATCATCCAGAAGAAGCAAAAGATGAAAGAGGAAGCTTAAAAGAGACTCATGTTGATCTCCTTAGAGCTGATGACTTTTGATGACAGACTGTGTTAGGAGGAGACACTTGATTAACTTCACTGGCCTGAAGCTATGGGGAAAGAGGCTGGTGTTTTGTCAACTTTATTGATAAATCTGATAGCAGACACAGAGGAAACTATTGTTCACCTATTCAAACCAAAAGGAAAGTATTCAAGAAGTCTCAAAGAGACAAAGTGCCAAACCTGATTGTAAATAAATATATCTTGCCTTTCTCATCATTGTAACCTGTCATCTGAATTGTAAAATGCCCTAAAAGCAAAATATCTCAAGAGTAATAGAATCACCTGACTCCAAAGAAACTAGGCATCCTTGTTAGAGTTAGCAGAAAGAATGAAAAAGTGAATATTAACCAAATGAAAGTAAATTAATAATATTTTACAAAATATCCTTTAAAGTTTGTTATAAAATATTTGGCCTGAAATAATTACTTCCAAAATTATTTTTTGAAAATATTATATTTATACCTATTTAAGAAGTTGAAATGAGAGCTACAGTGAGGCATCTATCTGTCATTTTTTTACCTCATGGCCAAGAATAATAGAATTCCTCAATAGAAATGAGGAAAATTAAACTTTAAAATCAACACATAATGGATTAAAGCAGAGAGATACAGAGAATTATTTCAAAGAAGGTGAATGAGTCCCAGGACAGGAAGACAAGTCTTTAATCTGACTGGAGATAGTAATATTCCAAATAAAAACCGGGTCTTCATTAGACTGAATGGATCATCCATAGAAGCAAAGAAAGTCACAGAGATGGGAGAGTAACTACTCACAATTCCCTAAAGGCGCCAAGTTCTCTCTCTTCCTCAATCCAGTACTCCTGCTTATCCCTTCTGTGAATCCTTCAGTTCTCAGTTTGGGTATTAATCATACATCTTTTTGTATTCACATGACATCCTTTCTTCCCTCATCATAAAATACTAAAATGGTCCATTTATTCATCTCCAGCCTCCACTAGACTACAAGCTTCACACTGGGTTGGACTGTATCTATTCTGCACACAATCACAATCCTACTCTAGCACATGTTCCTGGCTCATACTAGGTGTTAAAGAGTACTGTTAGATATTCATTAAAAGTAATCACTTCATCACTATTTTTTTCAAATAAAGCTTTCTGACCAGAAAATTTAATAATATCAAAGTTTAATAGAATCAGTTTTTTTGTTTGTTTGGTTTTGGTTTTGTTTTTTGTTTTTTTTTTAAATAGATTTTATTGATTTTTTACAGAGCGGAAGGGAGAGGGATAGAAAGTCAGAAACATCGATGAGAGACATCGATCCTGCAGCCAAGGTACATGCCCTTGCCAGAATCGAATCCGGGACCCTTCAGTCCTCAGTCCGACGTTCTAGCCACTGAGCCAAACCAGTCTCGGCTGAAAATATTTTCACACAAGTGTGGTGACTATAAGCCCCCATTCGGTTGGGGCCATTGGTCTAAGCCTATTGTTGAGCGTAATTATTAACAAACTCCAATTCACTCTCACGGCACACTAGTTGGGTAATTGATTATACCAGTGGTCGGCAAACTGAGGTTCATGAGCCACGGTTTGCAACTCTGTTGACTAATGAGTTTGTCGACCACTGACCTAGACTCTCAATTCCAATAATTACAGGCTGTTGTTGTTCCTTGTGATTAAGCCTCTATCCCAGTGGTTGGCAAACTCATTAGTCAACAAAGCTGCAGTTTGCCAACCACTGGATTATACAGTCATATACTTATAGACCAGTTTACAAGTGCTTAATTTTGTAAATGAAAATAGTGTTTTCCTAACTCTGCTTTCTTAGGAGGAAGTAAATAGCTATGGTCCCAAATGTAGAATGCACTTTGAGAAAATGGGGTTTAGAAACAAAAGGGTGACAGTAGATAAGGTTTGCAAGATGCAGACATTTGCCAAAAAGAAAACAATGAAAAGTTTAAGTCAACATGAGACCCATAGATCTAGTGTAATTGCATTAAAGAAAATTAGGTTTGAGATTAATACAATTCACTAATTTCTGCTTATATGGTTTTTTCAGTCATTGAGAAATGCATCCAATTAATTTCTTACATTTAGAAAAAGTATGATCAAGCTCTCACAGTTTAAAAGCAAAATGCCAGAAGGGGATACAGATCAATTTTCTAGAATTCTCAGATCAGATTTCCCAACTTGCTTTATAATTTAGTTTCAAGTGCTAAGTATCCCCACAGTGTCAACTGAACCATGTAATAGAAACACAAAAATGCAACCCACAGCCTAATATATGCACTGCTGGGATTCTCTGTTCATACAGATTTTCTTGTTTTTGTCTCCTCCAGCACCAATGTTGGAGAAGTGTTTTATAATAAAACTAGAGGCCTGGTACATGAAATTTGTGCTCTCAGGTGAAAAGGGTCCCTGAGCCTGGGTTGTGAGAAGGCACTGGCCAGGCTGAGGGTCCCCACTGGTGCATGATTGGGGCCAAGGAGGAATGCAGGAAGGGACTGCAGGGGGGCTCCAGGGCGTGTCCAGCCCATCTCACTCAGTCCCAATCAGCCTGACCCCAGCAGCAAGCTAACTTACAAGCTGGAACATCTGCCCCTGGTGGTCAGTACACATCATAGCAAGTGATTGAGTGGCCTTAGCATATCATTAGCATATTATGTTTTGATTGATTGAACAGATGACTGGACCACCAGACAACCAGACACTTAGCATTTTAGGCTTTTATTATATAGGATGAACCTTTTTAAATAGTGGAAAGGTGGACTGGGTTCAGACCCAGAATAAGATTACTTTGTCATCTTTTAACTAATGTAGTTCACATTTCAAAAGCAGGTGATAATAGTGGTAATGAAGTGAAGACTCTGCCTAAGCAGCTTTGAACATGTTAACTGAAGGCCAAGTTAGTTACATGAGTGGGTATGTGGGGGTGTAATGCATGGGCATATCTGCACCACCATTTGTATTTGTGCTTTTCAAAATATTGCACTCCTTTAAGTGGTGCCATTTTAAAAACTAAAATCAGGATAAAATATGGCAAACAGAGAAACATATTCTTGTACAATGAATTTGAGTATCCTGTTTCTTTCTTAAGACCAATTACACAGGGCTAACACAGTATATCACAAATACACACACCCACACAAACACACATATTTATTTTTAAAACCAAGGGATTTAATGTCAATAGGTTCTATATTAAACATAAAACTAAAGTTCTGACTCCCCAGAGCTTCCACATTGAAATAGAACTGAATGCTCAGATAATCTATCAAGCCTGTACTCTCTACATGGGGTCATTCTGTCCCAAATCAAAACTTTAATTGTCTTGTGAACTAGAAGAGTTGACAAGTTCATGCCCTTTGAGAATTGGTGGAAAATACAATTTGCTTCATTTCAGCCCTATCTCCAGAGAAAGGCTGATCTAATGGTCAGGAAGTGTTGATCTGACCTACTTAGAGCTTCTGTAAATATCACTCCCATCTTTCTAATGACAACATTGGTACACATCTCTCAACAAAACACAAGCCAAGGTGTACTTCTTCTTAACATCTACAGAAGGTTCATTACAGTTGTTCATTTCATAAATGAAAAACGTGAAACCCTTTTCTCCTGGAAATCATGTGACAAAATCACCTAATCTGAGGATATCTGCCCATTGCTATAACCACTAAGAAATGGTTAAGAATTTGGGAGCCGGATACTGTAGACCTGAGTGTAAAGCTCAGCTCCATCAAACTACAAGTCATGTGTCCCTGAGCAAGTTTCTTTAGCCATTCTAGGTCTCAGTCCCCTTGTTTGTAAAATCAAAATAAAATTTGTGTCTAAATCACAAAAATATTGTGAGGATTACAAAGACAATGCAAACAAAGATCATGGCATCTGGTAGATGATCAATAAATATTAGTCATTGTTGTTATTGGATTTCTTGTGGCTGTTATCATTGCTACTCATAAGACCTACTGGTGCTTTTAAGCCCATACAATAATTTTTAGTTGTACAAATGGAGTGGTAAAGTAGAAACAAAAGAAAGACTTTATGATCAGACAGCTCTATGTTCCAACCCAGTTCAGACACATCATAGTTACATGACACTCTGCCCTCTTCTGAACTCCTAAAACTCAATTTGCTTTATCTATAAAATGGAGATAATACTTCACAGGATTATTGTGAATTAAAGTGAATTATTGTGATTATTGTGAATTACATCTATGAAGGTAATTGGGAAATGAGAGTAAGCACTCATTAAATGGTTGCTATTGATTTTATTATTAACTAGTGCCCTGGTGCATGAAATTCATGCACAGAGGGGGGATTCCCTCAGCCCAGCCTGCACCCTCTCTAATCAGGGACCCCTTCAGGGATGTCTGACTGTTGGCAGTCGGACATCCCTCTCGAAATCTAGAAACACTGGTTCCTAACTGCTCCCTGGCCTGCCTGACTGGTTGCCCCTAACCCCTCTGCCTTCCTGATTACCCCTAACCACCTCTGTCGTCCTGCCTAATTGCCCCTAAGTGCTCCCCTGCTGGCCTGATTGCTCCTAACTGCCTCTGCCTTGCCCCACACTTGGAACCCAGGCTTCCCTCCCTCTGACCAGCTATAGGCACCCAAGACCTGGGCCAGCTTCACTCAGACCAGCCACAGCCACAGGCAGCTGCAGGCATCCATGACCATAGGGCATGCTGCCTAACTCCAGGGCCCCCACCCCTCTTTGTGCCTGCCTGGTTGAATCCCACTACTCTGACTGCCATGGCTTAAAGAACTTTGCCAAATATGTTCTCCCCAGCTGCCTGGGGAGAGGGCACAAGCTGAGAAACTGGAGATGCTGCAGCCCCGCTGAGGGCATGCCTTCCTTAGCATCTCCAGAAGCTGGAGTGCCTGGCTGGTGGGTGCTGTGGTTGGAGGGCTCCCAGCTTCGATCCTGGCCCAATCCCCAGCCCTGGTCTAGATGTGCGTGGGAGGCAACCAATCCATGTGTCTCTTTGACATGGATGCTCCTTTCTCTGTTTCCCCCCCTTTTTTCCACTCTCTCTAAACATCAAAGGAGAAAATGTCCACAGCCACAGAAGGACAGCATCCCTGATGCTGACGAGGAGGCGGGGAGCCGCAGAGTGTGCATGGTGCTGAGGGAAAGGGTGACCTTACTGGACTAGCACACACTGCCACTGACAATAGCATGAAGTCACGGAGACGCCCACTTGAAGGACCAGAGAAATGCATCCAGAACTGGGTGGGCCCATGCCAACCCGGCAGGTGGGCATCTCTCCAACAGCACACCCCCCAGACAATGTGCCCTGCAGCCCCTGGCAGGCCTCCTGCAGCAGTCCCGCCCCTCTGTGGGGCCCCGGCCTGGGGAGCGCACACTGTGCCACTGCCCCGCCTGCAGCACCTGCCCCGTCCCACCCTTCCACAGGGCCCCACACCACAGCGGCCACATCCCATCCACCACTGCACCTCGCCTCGTGCACACCTCGGCCATGCCCCCTCACTCCTGATTGGCTGGTAGCATAACAAAGGTACGGTCACATTTGCATGTTTCTCTTTTATTATATAGGGTAATATTCTACCTTCAGAATAACAGAATAGAATGATAATGTTAACCCACCTCCACAAAGGCATAAAAATAAGCAAAACCATTTGATTTCATGGTTTTCCCCTCATACAAAACACAATAATTCTGGGCACTTTCATGACCCTAGTTCAGTGTAGGCTGTAAAAGCTTTACAATCCACAGCCTAATACAGATTTATAAGAATAGGAACAGACTTGATGAGAATAAAAACAGGTGAGCAGAAAGAGAACCGCTGGCTTTGTTTCCCTTCAGAGGAATGTACTCAGCCCAGGGAGACAGGAAGGGGTAGGGCAGCTGCTATGAGGACCACATTCTTACAGTTGGCTGGCCTTTGCAATTGGAGAACTAAAGTCAGAATCAGAATCCGTTTGATGTTATTCCGACATTTAAGGACTGGAAAGATGCTTTGCAAAGTGAGTCTGAAATAATAAATCAATGTGACACGGGAAGATTCTAAACAGGCCATTGCTGAGAATTCAAACACGTCTTTGCTATTGTGCTAAGGTGAAGGGCAAAGAAAGAAATCCCAAGCTGATGGCATAGAAAACTACCATAGTCTCTTGTTACACTAAGCACAGAGCACTCCAAACCCTCACTGTGCTCAGGAGCAGCAAACAGGTAAATGGAATGCATCTTTCTTGTCTGACCTCTTGACATAGAATCTCTGAAGATAAATATCTAGGATATTGATTGCCTAGCTGCTAGGCCTTCCAGGAAGGGGAAAAAATTTAGCACTGGTTGAATCAACCATTACGACCTCATCTCTCTGGATTGGCTTGTGTCAGTCCCTAGTGAAAAGTCTGTATGCTTTGAGGCAGATCATCCACTAATCAGAAAAATCAGAGACTGGTCTGTTTTACCTTTGTGTTAGCATGAAGTTCTTGTCAGCAAATTCCTTGCTTCACTGATACTGTGGGCCCCTCAGAGTGATCTTAGAGTTGATGTGAAATAGGTATGAGGGAATTTCTCATAGGCAGCAACCAGCCCATCTTACACAGGGCTGCTCAGACTCATTGCCCCCAGTGGAGCCCAAGAAAGCGGGGCTAAAACACTTGAAAGGCACACTCAAGGCCAAAGCAAGTCTTATATGCTCTGGATTGTGAGTGTGGGAAGTGGACCACAATAAAAAGAAAACTGGTCTTGTTTTAGAAACAGAACTCAATAACTACAGTGTGAACTTGATGCTAAAGGTTAATTCTTCCTTATTAAGATGGCTGGAACTTTCAGCAAAGAGCAGCCAGGGAACTGTCTCTGTACTGGGCATTCAGATTCTCTCCTTCTATGATCAAATTCTGCAACCTTCTGTCATGGTCTCACATCACTAACAGCCCCTGTGGCTCTATGTGAGATCAATCACTTCTGTAACTTGGGCTGGATCCATGGGTTACAGGAGATTTTTAGCATCACTCTGAACTCACTCCAAACTCCAGCTTTAAAGCATTTATCTTTATCAACTGTACTTTTGTAGCTCTGATTACTTTTTCTTATTTACTACTACATAGTCACATGCAGAAGTGAAAGGTGTACCTCTCTCCCAGTTAGCAATTAGTACACCTGTAGATGTGCTGGCTACAATGACCTTTTCTGATGGTCGATTCAACGGGAGGCCTTTCTGGGCAACCCCATCTTCTCATACACACCCACTGCTGCATTGTTAGGAAGTGCTGTACTTTAGAGGTACTTCCTGTACCACATACTAATACATCTTCCAGACCAATGTTAATTACTGCCCCTAGTTGCTTCAATGGGATTTTGATATTGTACTTTTGTTATGCCTGTTAACACATATATTACAGAATCAGCCACTTTTCCTGTCCCGTAGGTGAGCTTCCTACCAACCATTTCTTCAATCATCCCAAGACAGCTGTGTTGTTGCAGAGTTCACAGAAATGAATAGAGAATCCCAGGATGTAGCAGGGTGTCTTCTGTCCATGGGACTCTTTGCTGATTTTTCCATTTGCCAGCAAAGGAAATAATTACGATAACTATATCAGCTCTATATAGAATAAGCATAATCCTCATTCCAAATCATGCTCTCCCATTACTCTACTAAGAATCAGGCAGCAAATCCAACCTTTGACATTAAAGGGCAAAAGAGAATATCAGAGCCCCACAAAATCCCATAATGAAAGTTGAGCAGGACCAAGAAGAAAGTGGAACATAAAGATCTCTATCTAGTCTCATGAGTGAATATCCTCCATGGAATCTGAAGCTTTCGTACATAGTCTTTAAGATTTTCCAAAAGAAATGTTTTTTGTTGCTAGATTTTCTTTCAACCTGATGGTGAAGAAGAGAAAAGGAAACCCTTTTTCCTCAGAAAATTTCATTCCTGTTCATAGATCTTAAGGGGAACATTTTTCCTGGATAGAACACACCATCACCACCACTCCAAACAGTTGAAAGTGGTCTCGATTTTCCAGCAGCATGGATGAGAATTTTTGGTTGTAACCAAGAATACAACTCTGCCTGATTCTTATCTGATTCAAGTAAAAGTGGCATTATTGGAAGAATGTGGGGGAGCTCACTGCACCGAGTAGGAGACTAGAGGGCCAGAGTCAGAGAAGAAATGAGAACAAAGAGTCTAGATGGCAGAGGAGACAGCTGAGGCCCCCACAACCAGTCACTTAGGACAGCTGGCCCCTCACTACTGGACACTTGATGCTGTTCCTGAACCTAGAGCTCCCCTAATCATGTCTACCTATCCCTCTGGTGTACTCCCTCTGTAGGTGCAGAGAACCAGGCACAACAAGCAATTGGCTGGGTCTGGGTCAGGTGCCTGCACCCAGCTGTCAAAGAATAGGGAGAGGAAACATCTGGCTCTGCTCAGGTTCCAACCTGGGCAGCAGGAGCCTGTCTTACATATTGGGTGGGAGATTGCCCTATATAGGCTGGGAGCTCAGATGATGATCAACTAACAATTCTCCTTAATCCTGTGTGACCTCGATCAAATGATGTAGGGTTTGGGGTCTCCATCTACTTATCAGTAAACTATAGGTTAAAAGGCTACATTTCAGGAGGGCTGTGAAGTTTAGGGATACTTTCCATAAAGTGTCCACAGTAGGAGCTCATACACATCAACAATGATTAACTATTCTTATTTCAATAAGAAAAATGACTTCACCAAAGGTGGTGGTAAGGAAAGGTTCAACACCTATATGACTGATTTACTTTTTCTATGGGACTTAAAGCAAAGGTATCACAATCTGAAGATACAAAATGTGGCATGTGGCCTAAAAGGGAGAAACTGGGAAAGGAAGGGCAAGGCTGAGATTAGGAAGTTCCTAGGAAGCTTTCTGACAGAGTCAGTATGTAGCAGGGAGAACCTGCTGAGATTACAGCTGAAAGGCAGGGAGGGGCTTTGTGGACATGGGAAAGAGAATTAGGGAGTAAACGCTGGTTGAGTAATGGGTAGACTTCCTTACTGATGTGACTTGCCTGTGTGTGTGGTGTTTGTTGTTGTTTTGTTAAACTTCACCTTACAATATTTTCCATTGAATTTTAGAGAGAGCAGAAGGGAGGGAGGGAGGAAGAGAGAGAGAGAGAGAGAGAGAGAGAGAGAGAGAGAGAGAGAGAGAGAGAGAGATGAGAGAAATACATTGATTGGTTGCCTCCCAAATGTGCCCTGACTGGCACCAGGGATGGAACCTACAATCTAGGTCTGTGATGCTGAGCCTATGACACACATGTCAGCACTGACACACGTAGCCATTTTCGATGACACACGGCCGCATGCAGTCTCAAACAGAGAAGTATGGGGCCGCATGCCAAGAAAGACATTTCATCCTCAGCTACTGCACGGCCAGGTGCAGTAGCCAAGGATGAAACATTTGATGTAGTGGGCCAGAGACAGAGAATAAATGAGAACAATCTGTGATGGAGGTCTGTAAGCCAAAACAACAGAACTCTGGCACAGAGCATCTAGTTCTGGGTCTTCTGGTTAGGCCGTTAGGGGATCTTTTACCTCGCTTCCAGCTGGCAAAGCAGGTAGCAGCAGAATGCCATGGGGGACGAATCTCTGGGGGCCCTGTGATCGCCATTACTAACAACCACATAACCACAGCAACCGTCATCCAATCTACTGTTCTGGATTTCTAATTGACCATCATCACTGAGATAAGTGAGGGGGTGGCTGGGAGAGGCGAGGGCCTGTTTTATAGGTGCCATTTCCCACCATTAGAAATAGCAGCAGCCATCTTAATTTATATAAGTAACGCCATTTTGCAGCACAGTTCAGACTCCATTTCACCACCTTTACTGTTGTGCATCTTTATTAACCCCTATTTCTGCTTATTAACCCTGCCATTTCTTAAAAGACAGTTACATGTGCCATCTTGTGGTCAGTTAGGCTAGTTAACCCCTAATTGCCTGCAAGGCTAACAAGCTATCTATAATTCTATCTTCTGTCACTGCCCCCTGATGGAGAACCTCAAAAAATGAAAAACAAGGTTAAGTAAAGGAAGTGGTAGTAGCAGTAGCCAAACCTTTCAAGAGACATGGACTGAGATGTATGGCATTACAGAAAAAAAAATGGCAGATCATTTTGCATTCTATATACTGAAATGGTAGTAAGCAGAATGTGGAATATAAATAGACATTTTGAAACTAATCATTCCCAGCTCTTGAAAAAAAGTGAGGATGAAAGGAAGGAATACATTTCCAGGCAGCTACACCTTTATAAGAGCCAATCTCATTCCATCCTTAAATTTATAAAAGGCTCTACAAATTTAACATCTGCAAGTTTGAGCATTGCTCACTCCATAGCTCAGCATGGAAAAGCACTCAGTGAGGAAGAATTTATTAAAGAAAACCTCCTAAGATGTGTACCAGTTCTTTTTTGCAATATGCAGAATAAAGATGCAATTATTAAGAGAATATCTGAGTTACCACTCAGTAGAAATATCATAAAAGACCGAATAATAAGACTGAACATAAACGCACAATATCAATTACAGAGAGACATAACCAATTGTAAATATTTTTTGATCTCTCTTGATGAAACTGCTGATGTCACATCACATGCTCAGTTGGCCATTATAGGTCGATATTCAGATGATCTCACAATGAGAGAAGAGTTGATAAAGTTAGTATCAGTGCCAACAAGTACATCAGGAAGCAAAATATGTAAGGTTGTTACACAAACATTCCATGATCTAAGCATTGATATCTCTAAAGTTGTGTCAGTGACAACAGATGGGGCACCAAACATGGTGGGGGAAAAGTCGGATTTGTCAAATTGTTTACAGAAGCTATTGGACATCCATGCCATTGTGCCTTTTCATTCTGTTATCCATCAGGAGGTTTTATGTTCCAAGGCAGGATTCACTGACTTAAATGACTTAATGTCAGTTGTTACAAAAATAGTTAATTTAATAACTGCTCGCTCCCTTCTCAAGTGAGAATTTTCTGGAGGTTCATTCCACCTACAGTGGGCTGCTGATGTACAACAATGTAAGATGGCTGAGCCGAGGCAAATTTCTTGAGCATTCTGTGGAGTGCTTTGAAGAAATTAAGGTATTTCTTGAGGACAAAAATCTGGGAAACTTTTCTCAGCTCAATGATGGTAAGAGGGTCAACACCCTGATATTCTTTACAGATCTCTCTGTTCATATTAATGAACTGAACTTAATGTTACAAGATTTTGGCAAAAGTATTAATGTTATGTTTGGATACACAAAAGCTTTTGAAAGTAAAATTAAAATTTTCAAGTGAGATGTAGAAACTAAAACTTATAGGTACTTTCCTCCAGTAACAAAGTATTTTGAGAAGGCCAGTGCAGCTGTACAAAATGAAATGGAACCCTTGCATATAAAGTACCAGCATGTTTTAGACTTGTTACTTGACCAGTTCAGTGATAGATTTAATGAGTTTATAAGCCTAGAACAGACCATAAAAATAATTAAGTATCCTGATGTAGTAGTCTACAGTAGTTTGGAATTAAATAGTTTCCAATGGATGCAAATTGATGATTTGGAGATGCAACTTGCAGAATTTCAAGACAGCATCTGGGCTCAGGTGTTTGTCGACTTGAGGTCAAAGCTTGAGAATCTGGAAAGGTGCAGCTTGGAGAATCAAGAGGAGTGCCACTAGGAACAGGAAATTTGGAGTGCCTGGAACTGATTACCAGACACTTTAAGCACCCTGAAAAATATAGCAATGGCTTTATTCACAATTTTTTCCTCTATGTACTTTTGTGAGACCTTATTCTCAGCGTTAAATAATATCAAAACCAACAAAAGAAACAGATGGACAGATGAAGTTAGTAGCGCTTGCTTGGGCTTGAAGTCTACAAAATACCAACCTTCAATTGAAGGTTTAGCCAATGAAATTCAGCAATACAAAAATCACTAATAGGCAGGTTAGTTCAAGAATTTCCCCTCCCCCTCACTTATTTCACGGCACCCCACACAGGTTAAGTAAGACCAAATTAAGTTAAGACCAATAAAAGACAGATGAACAAAGAAGTCATTAAGCAGGTAAGTTAAATAATAAGTTTTTGGTTTATTAAATACAGTTATATATTACAATTATACATTTTTTAAACTATAAATATCGTGAAATTATGGTTTTTTTCCTAAAGTGACACACAACCCAAGTTATGCTCAGTTTTTTGGCAAATTTTGACACACTAAGTTCAAAAGGTTGCCCATCACTGATCTAAGCGCACATCCTTGATTGTGAAACAACAAACCGTTGAGCCACACTGGCCAGGGCCTATGAAGATACAGAAGTGGGAAAGTAGGTGAGATGAATGGGGCAAGGTGTGGGTGGGGAAGCCTGCAACCACAGCCTGACTAGCACAGGGCATAAACTTCTTAGGAGTGTCTGGAAAGCAATGAGGAATCTGGAGTCCATGGTTTAGGTTCTAGACTCTAGGATCTAGAGGATGACAGAAATTATTTTCTGAGTTTCCTTCCATTCAGAGTGATCAACAATCTAACTTTGTCCTGGACTTAGGGGGTTCCCTAGAATGTGGAACTTTCCAGGCAAACTTGGATGAGTTGGTTATTAACAATAACAGTAATACTGGATCTCTGCTGTAAGTGAAAGCAAAGCAACTAGGCAGTGGCAAGAAGTGGGAAGAGGCAGAGGACTGCTATCCCCTCACCCCCTAGGGTCCAGGGTATTTTGGTAGAGATGAACAGAGAAAGATAGATGTGGAGCACTTCAGAGACCTCTATTTCCAGGAACAAATGCAGGGGAGGGCTGAGGGAATGCCACTCCTGGGGCAAACTTTGTAGTGAAGTCTCCCAGAGTAGCATAATGACTGTGTCTAGCTTGTGGTTGGCAACACCTTCCAAGGACCTGTTGGCCTCTTGCCACACTGAAGAGAAGCCCTGGAACTCTTCTGCTAAGCAGAACTGTCAAAGTGGGTAGAATGTACCAGGAGCATCTGGCTAACTGCTGAATGTTGCAAAGGGGGACTGAGCCTCCTTCCTTCACTACCCTCCCTAAATTACTGCACCCAGCCCATGCTCTGAATGGCAGAGGCATGTTGATGTTGCCCAGGTTTTTGCTGCCAACTCAGATCTCTCTCCTAAGCTTAACTCACACATCCAGCTATGTGCCTAATTGCCACTTTGATGTCTAACAGGCTTCTTAAACCAATACAGAACTCCTGATTGGATGCCTTCTTCTAACCCTGCTCCTCTGCATTGATAAGTAAAATAAAGAATGACCGCAGGAGAATACAAATCTCAAGTATTACCAAAGCACTTCATATTTGGAACTCACCAGGAGGTGGTTTGTTTTTATATTATATTTTATCATGTTGAGAACATTTAATGTGAAATCTACACTCATCAAATGTTTATTTGTTTATTTTTTTACAAAAGGGAGTAAGGAAGGCCAGAGGAGGGGTCCAGAGGAGAGGGCTTGGTCTCCATAAGCACCAGCTGAAGAGTGTGTGCCTGGTCAAAAAGGCAGAAGAGAGAGGTCTCATCAAAATTTTAAATGTATAGTACATGATTGTTGATTATAGGCATGATGTGCAACAGATCTCGAGAGCTTTTTCATCTTGACTAAAACTACCCTTGTTAATTAGTAATTTCTCCCTTTCCCCAGACCCTGGCAATCACCATTCTACTTTGATGCTATGAATTTGACAAATTTAGATACCTCATTTAAGTAGAATCATGGAGTATTTGTTTCTGTGACTGGCTTTTTTTACTTATGATAATGTCCTTAAGGTTCATACATATATATTGCACATTGCAGAATTTCCTGTCTTTTAAAAGCTGGATAACATTTCATTACAGTATATATCACATTGTTGTTATTAATTCATGTGCTGATGGACATTTAGATTGTTTCTACATTGCAGTGATTGTAAACAGTGCTGCAGTGAGTATAAGATTTGGGCTACCACCCAGGTAAGCCCTGAAGCCCTCAAGGATTTTTAATTTGCCATCAAATGCATCAATGACTCACTTCACACCTTTCATATACTTTGTTACTTAATTAGGCAGGAAAGATCAATGGCTATCATTGTACCATTAATAGTACTCATATTTATACGTTAAGATGAGCTAAGATAAAATCATAAGAAAACATACATGTGTGTTATTTCACGGCAGACTGGCTACTAGACTGCAACTGCACTGAATATGACTTCCCCTAAGGAAAATCTGTAAAAATATTTAGACGCTAAGTACAGAGTAGCAATATTCCTAAATTTAAACTTTAAGGTATTTTTAGAAGAGGCGTGTTATGTATATGCTGAAATTTCCCAAAATTCAGTCTACATTTTATCAAAGCTTCCTGTGACTTCAACCATTTGATAAAGAAAAGTATCTCCTCCACTAAAGGACATTAGGTAAAGTAGGAACTTATTTTTCAAAATTTACTACCTAGGATGTTAGTAAGATGAGAATTTGTTTTGCATATTGACATGTTTTCAACAGAAAGTCTTTACCCAGCAGGTCGTATCTCCAGAAGTGGAGAGTTTAGGGCTTCCTTAGCATCAGGAAAAGCTGGAGCTCCTCAGTCCCAGCTTAAAGTAACACCAATGTTAGTAAGTAAATGGTTTGTTCCTCTACTATAAAAACATTCCACCCCGTGGATTTTGCTTTTTGGTATTTTGGTAATTGTAATATTTCATTATTAAAGAGGTTAAGATGACTCAGGCAAAGTATATTGAGTCTCCAAAATCTCAACTGTGATGTGATTGAAGAACATGTCCACTCTCATATTAGTCATTTATCCACAGACAATGAATAAAGGGCTCTGAAGGGTCAAGTTCACGGTAGCATAAGTCACAGAGGCACCTATCAATAAAGGGGTGATCAGTGCAGCTTCCTGGGGGAACTGACCTTTAAGCTGACACCCGAAGGAAGAGGGGAATGGGCCAGGCAAAAGGAGGGTGGAGGTGGAGGGGAGACAGGCTTGGTCAGGCACAGGGAGCAGCAGCCTTAGGGATAGAACTTACTAAGCAGGGTTCTTGACATGGTTCTTCTTCCCTCTTCCTCCTACTCCCCCTTCCTCACCTCCTAAAAATTAATAAGTAACACTTTTTCCTTCCTTTGGTTTTTCTGAATGCTTTCACATGTTTCTTATCTTTGAACCTACAACAACTCCATGAGCTATGTAGATACCTCTTATTATCTTAACTCCATTTTTACAAGTGAGAGCTTAAGTGGTTTGCTCATATCCACACCACAGGCAGAAAAAAAGAGTCTGAATTCAAACCCAGGCGTTCTTTCTCTGCACAACCTGCACATCCCACTGAGGGGCAATGGGGAACCCAACCAGGAGGTGGTGCCCAAATCCAAGCGCTCAGCCCTTTCTGATCCTCCTTTGGCCTGCGCTGGCCTCTCACACAGAGTTTTGTGGTGGAATTTCCAAGGCCGAGAGTGGTGGGAGAATGAAGATCTTTTGCCTTTCTGTGTGAATCCAGAAAAAGGAACAGACTCTATGGAAACAGAAAGGGCCCTGAGCAGCGCTCCAGTGCATCCTGTATTTGGGCAGAAACACAGTTAAGGGGCAGCAAACCCACAAGGACCCTGGCCATCTGACTCCACAAAAGACAAACTCACTTAACAACCCATGGCAAAAGCAAGTCTTCCTTGTGCCCTGTTCAATTTATTTCCCCAATAATTTTTTTTCCAATTTTCCAAAATTTACAAAATGAGCAACTTTGAATATGAAACTGGCATCTTCCTAATAATATGGTTTTTGTTCTTCCCAATATGTTGGTTTGACAGCTTTTTTGTTTGTTTGTTTGTTTGTTTTATTGTTAAAGCTTGCAAAGCTGTCTTAGTTTGGGTTTTCCTGAATGCAGCTATGAATGAATAGTTTGAAAAGGAAATCTCAAGAATTAGCAGTTAGAGGGCAAGTAAGTGAGACAAAAGGAAGAAAAGTTGGAGAAGACTTATTACTGAGCTGATCACTGCTGTGGGGCTTAGTCTCACAAGGGGCACTCTAAGAAGCCATGTAGAATGTCCCCTAGACAGAAGCTGGGAACTCCCCACTGGTCGAGGGTGCCCCTAAGGGTGTTAACTTTCCTACATCAGGGTCAGGAGGCTGCTGGGGAAATTCTGGAGGAATTTCTGTGCTCAGGTGAGTTTCTGGCCATGTGTAGGTGCTAACTCCACCGCTGCATTGAAGCCTAATGGGACACGGCGATATGGCAGGGGCACAACAAGCATTGCCACAGGAAGTCAAGGCTCTGGGATGGGAGATATGGGGACAGAAGGCACGCCTGAGGTCTTGGGCTTATACTTCTTAGGCTGATTTATTTAGTCAGAAGTAAACCATAGACTGTGAGCATCAATTTCCCGGGGAGGGGAAGAAAGAGAGAGAGAGAGAGAGAGAGAGAGAGAGAGAGAGAGAGAGAGAGAGAGAGAGAGAGAGAGAGAGAGAGAGAGAGAGAGAGAAAGAACCCCAGCCTTATTGATGCCACAGGACTGTAGCTAGGATCCAGTAGGATGATGTGAGGAGCTATGAAGTGTTGGGCAAATGCTATTCATTATGTTGAAGACTTAAGGTCCCTTCTGGGACTCCATTATTAACTAGTGCTCTGAGTCTGTGAGCATGGAAGACTGTGAGGCTGCTAAGGTTACTGGTGAAGATTCAACCCTGCCCCCAACAGCTTCTTCTGCCCCATCACTTCTCCAAAGGACCTTTTAATTTGTTTCTTTTCTCTCTTCTTTTTAAAGTGTGAACTCCTCCCCCTGGATTGATTTATTTCTACCCTTCCTCTTGGTGACCTATAAAAGTCTCTTCTAAATGCAATTCTAATTTTGAGAACACAGAAGGGCAGGTACGATATTTCACCCTGAAGCTACTGTCATTTTAATTATCTGGCACATCCACAGAAAAATATCCTGAAGACGCTTCCTTTTCTTTTCCTTGGTGGTTACATAGCTGGATCGGTTAAGTGTTGAAATCTCTGAACCAGGAATGTTGTTTAAACTGTGTCATACTACGGGAATTAATGCATTCAATGAACCACCTCAATTTGCTCTAATTAAAAATAGCTTTTTAATTGGTTAAAAAAAGATCTTGCTGAGAATTGCTTCTTTAAAACTGGGAAAGGCAGGGTGGGGTCAGGTAAATTTCTATTGATCTACAGCTAACTATTCAAGCCACGTTAGTCCCAGCCCAACTGCTGAGATTGCACAGATTGGCCAAGTAGATAGAGAATAAGCAGGAGGATGTGTGTGTGTGTGTGGCGGAGGGGGGGGGGGGGGGGGGAGCTGTGGTTGGAGGGAGGAGGAGTTGATGCTACTCCAAGCATTTGCTCAACTCAGAGTGGTGTGATTTTCAGAAACACCCCCTGGGCTCTGATAATGTTGGCCTACTCTATTCTATGGAGGGTGGTGACATTTTGTGCTGAAATAGATGTAACACCTTTTAAAGAGGAACTAGTCTTAATAGGATCCTTTGTATCTCAGAAAGTGAATTACATCATGACATATTTGGTGATCTATCAATCAAGTCACGTATTGATTTAGAGGGATGCTCTAAGTATGTGTTCACTTGGGCTGTATATTGATAATATATGGTATGATGCTGACTGTTACTAGAGTTACAATCCCAGCACTGATAGAGCAATGACATTGTCATTATTTCTTACCACTCTGTCTTTCCTTCCCTTCCCTTCCAAGCCTCCCCCATCAGAGGTGGAGTGGTCCCACAATACACTTAATGTTGTCACACACTGAAACATTGGAAGTTTCAGTCAGAAATCACATAAGCAGGAATGAGATAGCAGCTGCATGAGAACTATTTCTGATTTCCCAGACCTCCCCCCAATGTTTTCCTGCCTGTGTGTGCATGACATTTCATCTCACGGCACACTAGATGTCTGTGTCAGGCCTTTCCCTGAACAGGACTGCTGGTGTGTGATGATAAATAGTGTCATGATCTGCAGTGATTCCCACCCCTCCACATTCTGGCAAAGGTCGCCTAGCAACTGTTGTTAGGGGCAACACTAGCATGTTTAGTTTAATTCAGTGTAACAGTACAGTTTGGGTCTCCTGGTTGAGGTTCAAGTTTATTCCCTGGAAATTAAGCCTTCTTCCCCCTGTAAATCCACATCAGTTATAACCCTCCTTGCACTTGTATAAAGTTTCACCATTATTTCTAAATTTGCCCATTTACAGGACTAAAAGGGTCATTCAGACCATATCACACCTTCCACACAAGCAGTAGGAAAGGGTTCCTATCTGACTGTTAACAAGGAAGTCACAGCTTGGTCTCATTCCCTTCCTGCTTGATATTCACAACACTAAACTTCAAATGGTTTCTAAACTATAACGCCTGGTATAAAAATAAAAAGGTGAGAAAAAAAAGTATTTTATTAAGCCCCTGCTGGGATAGTTTTCTCTTGAATGCACTTAAAAAACAACAACACAAAATCCCAGCACAATTTTGCATTCAGATACATCAACCCACCAGTGCAATCACACTGAAAATGTCTATGCTTGTGGATTACACCACCCCCTGCTGATTGATCCTCTTAATGGCTCAGCACTTTGCAAATGAAGAGGCAGTTACCCCAATTCTGTTGGCAATTAATTCAATCTACCTAGGTTTCTGCTGGCTTAATGAGAGTAGAAAATCTCCCACCAGAATGTAGTTCTTTCCAAGTGATCATAAAACAGCCCATATTAAATGTAGCCTATAATAAAATACTCAGCTAATGTAAAATTTAATTCCATGTCACCATATTTATAAAAAAGCCAGTCAGTCTCCATTCAGAGAAAAAAGAATGCATTCTAAAAAGCTCGACTTTTATATAAGTTCTTTATATTAAACCACACAATAGTGAAGCAGTTGGAACTATCTGAAACTGTTATTTAAAGTAGCTACTAGGACCTATTTGTTATTGTTAGCATTTTGAGTATAACCTTTTATTTTAGTTGAAGCTGATTATTCAACAATGATTAAGATTCCTATTTAGTATAAAAGAGATTTCAATGATTAGTTTATTTTTAATTCTTGGTTTAAAAAAGTTTTTCATTCTTGAAGAGCAGAAGTACAGAAATGGCAGTGATTTGAAGGACACTCATGAATTCAGATACTTGTGTTCTGAGTTTATATAATTTACATTCAAATTATTTACTAGCCAGCATGAATTTTCACAGTGATCTAATCCTCCTTCTACAGAGTATTGGAGAGAGGGATTTATTTTCCCCCTTTAAAAAAGCCACTGAGCATTAAACAGAGGTGATGTCAGGAATAGAGATGGCAAAATAAGATAAGAGTAAACAGCATCAGAACTGTCACTCATGTGCATTGCTGTCTGGAACATTGGAAGATGGTATTGGTGTCTCTCTTTGGGCACCATAATGCCAGGGTTCTTTACCCAGCCTCACAAAAGGTTCAACATTCTGGAGAAAGAGGCTGTGCATAAATGATTAAAGAGTCCGGAGACCAAAGATAATCTTGAAAGGAATTTTGGGTCAGAGGATATTCCTCTGAAGGAGCTAAAGACTTACCTTGACCAATGACCTGGGCTTTTATTCAACACAATTTGTCCTAAGGACATGATGGTGAACCTATGACATGCGTGTCAGCACTGACACATGTAGCCATTTTCAATGACACATGGCCACATGCAGTCACATACAGAGAAGTATGGGGCCACATGTCAAGAAGGACATTTCATCCTCACATTTGCTATAGTGTAGTGTAAACACTCTGTGCTGGAGGTCTGTAGGCCAAAACAAGAGAACTCTGGCACAGAGCATCTAGTTCTGGGACTTCCAGTTAGGCCTTTAGGGGACCTTTGACCTCACTTCCAGCCAGCAGAGCAGAGAGCAGTGAAATGCTGTGGGGGATGCATCTCTGGGGGCCCTGTGATCGCCATTAACAACAACCTCATAACCAAAACAACCATCATCCAATCTACTGTTCTGGGGTGTCGTGGATTTCTAATTGACCATCATTACTGAGATAAGTGAGGGTGAGGCTGAGAGAGGCGAGGGCCTGTGTTATGGGTGCCATTTCCCACCATTAGAAATAGTGGCAGCCATCTTAAGTTATATAAGGAACATCATTTTGCAGCATAGTGCAGACTCCATTTCACCACTATTACTGTTGTGCATCCTTATTAACCCCTATTTCTGCTTATTAACCCTGCCCTTTCTTAAAAGACAGTTACATGTACCATCTTGTGGTCAGTTAGGCTAGTTAACCCCTAATTGCCTGCAGGGCTAACAGGCTATCTATAATTCTATCTTCTGTCACTGCTGCCCTGATGGAGAACCCAAAAAAATGAAAAACAAGGTTAAGTAAAGGAAGTGGTAGTAGCAGTAGCCAAACCTTTCAAGAGACATGGACTGAGATGTATGGCATTACAGGAAAAAAATGGCAGATCATTTTGCATTCTATGTACTGATACAATACTAAGCAGAATGTGGAATATAAATAGACATTTTGAAACTAATCATTCCCAGCTCTTGAAAAAAAGTGAGGATGAAAGGAAGGAAAACATTTCCAGGCAGCTACACCTTTATAAGAACCAATTTCATTCCATCCTTAAATTTATAAAAGGCTCTACAAATTTAACATCTGCAAGTTTGAGCATTGCTCACTCCATAGCTCAGCATGGAAAATCACTCAGTGAGAAAGAATTTATTAAAGAAAACCTCCTAAGATGTGTACCAGTTCTATTTTGCAATATGCAGAATAAAGATGCAATTATTAAGAGAATACCTGAGTTACCATTCAGTAGAAATATCATATAATACCGAATAATAAGACTGAACACAAATGTACAACATCAATTACAGAGAGACATAAGTAATTGTAAATATTTTTTGATCTCTCTTGATTAAACTGCTGATGTCACATCACATGCTCAGTTGGCCATTATTGGTCGATATTCAGATGGTCTCACAATGAGAGAAGAGTTGATAAAGTTAGTATCAGTGCCAACAAGTACATCAGGAAGCAAAATATGTAAGGTTGTTACACAACCATTCCGTGATCTCAGCATTGATATCTCTAAAGTTGTGTCAGTGACAACAGATGGGGCACCAAACATGGTGGGGAAAAAATTAGGATTTTTCAAATTATTTATGGAAGCTATTGGACATTCAATTGTGCCTTTTCATTGTATTATCCATCAGGAGGTTTTATGTTCCAAGGCAGGATTCACTGACTTAAATGACTTAATGTCAGTTGTTACAAAAATAGTTAATTTAATAGCTGTTTGCCCCCTTCACAAGCAAGAATTTTCTGCACTTTTACTGGAGGTTGATTCCACCTACAGTGGGCTGCTGATGTACAATAATGTAAGATGGCTGGGCTGAGGCAAAGTTCTTGAGCGCTTTGTGGAGTACTTTGAAGAAATTAAGGTATTTCTTGAGGATAAAGATCTGGGAAACTTTTTTCAGCTCAATGATGATAAGTGGATCAACACACTGATATTTTTTTTACAAATCTCTCTGTTCATATTAATGAACTGAACTTAAAGTTACAAGGTTTTGGCAAAAGTATTGATGTTATGTTTGGATACACAAAAGCTTTTAAAAGTAAACTTAAAATTTTCAAGTGAGATGTAGAAACTAAAACTTATAAGTATTTTCCTGGAGAAAGAAAGTATTTTGAGAAGGCCAGTGCACCTGTACAAAATGAAACAGAACCTTTGCATATAAAGTACCAGCATGTTTTAGACTTGTTACTTGACCAGTTCAGTGATAGATTTAATGAGTTTATAAGCCTAGAACAGACCATAAAAATAATTAAGTATCCTGATGTAGTAGTCTACAGTAGTTTGGAATTAAATAGTTTCCAATGGATGCAAATTGATGATTTGGAGATGCAACTTGCAGAATTTCAAGACAGCATCTGGGCTCAGGTGTTTGTTGACTTGAGGTCAAAGCTTGAGAATCTGGAAAGTTGCAGCTTGGAGAATGCCACTAGGAACAGGAAATTTGGAGCACCTGGAACCGATTACCAGACACTTTAAGCACCCTGAAAAATATAGCAATGCCTTTATTCACAATTTTTCCCTATATGTACTTTTGTGAGACCTTATTCTCAGCGTTAAATAATATCAAAACCAACAAAAGACACAGATGGACAGATGAAGTTAGTAGCACTTGCTTGGGCTTGAAGTGTACAAAATACCAACCTTCAATTGAAGGTTTAGCCAATGAAATTCAGCAACACAAAAGTCACTAATAGGCAGGTTATTTCAAGAATTTCCCCTTCTCCTCACTTATCTTAGTTCACGGCATCCCACACAAGTTAAATAATATCAAGACCAACAAAAGAAACTGACTGACAGATGAACAAAGAAGTCACTAAGCAGGTAAGTTAAATAATTAGCTTTTGGTTTATTAAATACAGTTATATATTACAATTATACATTTTTGTTATTTAAACTATAAATATCACATGAAATTATGTGTGTTTTTTTCTCTACGTGACACCTACCCGATTTATGCTCGGTTTTTTGTGAATTTTGACACACCAAGCTCAAAAGGTTGCCAATCACTGTCCTAAGGCAAGGTGGAAATAATACACTTCAAAGGGTAGAATACAGAAGCATTTTCAGTTTGGGGAATAGCTTACAGCTGTTCAGGTGTTTGAGCAATAGGAGGCAATAAAATGCCCTGAGCTGTCTGGCAGTTAACCATCCTATTCAGATTTGGGTTAAGTGCTGTTTAGCTGTTTTCAACAGGTAAACTACATATATGGCTCACCCTTGTTGAGCTTCCCAAGTCCCATCCACCGTCTGATGGAACTCTGGTAATTATTACATGCTGGAATTGGTTCCCAGCAAGATGGCTTCCTGAGGACTCCATAGCCACACATGTAGGGGTTTCTGGGGCCATATAGAAAGAGTAAAGACATAGTCAAGCTATCTTTTGTTTTCCTACGCTTGTGTCTCCACCGAGCTGCTTTTATGGGAATGCCAAGCACACGGGGCAGAGGGCACTGCTGTTTGCCTACAGTGTTGGTGGAGAACAGTCTGACTGTAGAAGTGACTGTGGGAGAACTTGTCACTGTGATCTCTGCTCCATGACTTGAAGCATTTGTACCTCTCCTCACACGCTAAGCACTCAATCTTAGGAAACTAAAACTCCTTCAGGTTTGGGACCTAAGAGGTGTGGGGGAAAAATCATTTCAAAAGTGAAAGGAATTAGATTATGTTGAAAAAAATGTGAAAACTCCACTGATGGGATATTAGTGACAATCTGGAGTTATGGACAAGGCAAAGGAGAATATTGCACATTTAACTATATTCCCCAAGTATTTTCCCCCAGTATGGTAGCACGTAATCAGATACAGCCAGTACGTCTCAAAGTCAGATGCTAACTAAAACATCAAACACATTTCTCAAATTAATTTTATTCCCACAAATCTCTAAGGAGCAGCATTTCTATATTAGATTTTTTAGATATGTCTTACACATCATTGCTCAGGATGTTGAAGAAATTCAGTGATAGATAGCCCAAAGGTATAGGTAGTATATTGATAGTAATAAAAAATGACAAAAGTCCAATAAAGAGATACCTAGGATAACTTCTGTGTTCACATATTCTTTGTGAGGATTAAAGTATAACCTGCGGCTCTAGCTCATGACCTCTGAACAAAATTATAAAGTAAAACAAGGATAAGGAGGCAATAAATGCCAAATTAAGTCATGATAGATGGGATGCAAGGGGACCCTGTCCTTTGTGTAATAATGTGAAAGAAGCAACTGATACTCCAAGCTCTTCATGGGGAAGTTAGCCGGCGGAGGGCGGGGGAGTGGAGGGGAGAGGTAAAAAGTAAAAGGGACCCAGCTGGTCAGAATGTAAAGTGGTGCAGTTGCTATAGGAAACAATATGGCAGTTCCTCAAAAAATGATAAATAGGATTACCATAAGCTCCAGCAATTCCACTTTTGGATATACACCCAAAAGAATTGAAAGCAAGGACTTGAACAGATATTTGCACTCTTGTGTTCAAAGAGCATTATTCACAACAGTCAAAATGTGGTAGCAACTTAAGTGTCTGTTGATAAATGAGTGCATAAAACCAATGTGGTCTATACACACAATGGAATATTATTCAGTCTTATAAAGGAAGGGGATTCTGATACATGCTACAAAATGGGTGGCCCTTGAAGAAATTATGCTAAGTAAAATAAGCCATTCACAAAATTCTGATACTATGTAATCCCACCTGTATGAGGCACCTAGAGTGGCCAAATCTGTACAGACAGAAAGTAGAACAGTGATTGCCAGGGGGAGGGGAAATAGGGAGTTATTATAACAGGCATGGCATTTCAGTTTTGGAAGACAAAAAAATTTCTAGAGATAGATGGTGATAATGGTTGCACAACAATGTGAATGTGCTTAATGCCACTAAACTAAAAATGGTTAAAGTGGTATTTTTTATGTTATGAGCATTTACCGCAATTTTTTGAAAAGTAAAAGGGAAGCCCTTGCTGGTGTGACTCAGTGGATTTGAGGGTCGTCCCCTGAATGAAAGGGTCTCTTATTCAATTCCTGATCAGGACACATGTCTATGTTTCAGATTCACTCCTGAGTCAGGGTGCATGTGGGAGACAATGAATCAATGCATAGATGTTTATCTCTCTTTCCCTTCTCCTCTCTCTAAAATCAATAAATATAACCTCAGGTGAAGATTTTTTTTAAAGTAAAAAAAAAAAAAAGTGAAAGGGGGAAAAGATGCCAGCACTGGGAGTGCAACCTAAGAACATTCAGGCTGGTGCCAAAAAGGAGTGTGGCCCTTAGTTGTAAGTCTCAAATAAAAATGACCATCTCTGACTCTCATTCCCTGCCTGAGACATAAAAATACTCACACTATGTAATGCTGGTGTGTGTTTCTTGGCATCTGCAAGGGGTTCGGGAATCTGGAGAAGGTGCTGTGTATAAATTAATCAAGAGTCCAGAAATGAAACATAATTTTGGAGAACCAGAGAAAACGTAGCTAGAAACCAAGTTCTCTGTCTCTCTGGACCCCTTGCTTTTTATTAATACAAATTGTCCTAAAGCAAGGTAGATATACATATCAAAGGATAAGGTTTGTTATACAGTAGGCATTGTTAGATTGGGGGAAACCTCCTATTGCTGTTCAGGTATTTGGCCAGTAGGAGACAATAACATGTAGATTGAAATGCCCTCAGCTGTCTGGCAGCAAGCAATGATTTATGCATCCTTGGAGAAATGCCCTTTACCATTTCCAACAAGGAATAACATATGTGATTCAGCCCTTGCTGTGTCCTCATGTTCCATCAACCTTTGATGAAACTCTTGCATTTGTAACATGCTGAAATTAGCTTCTGGCAACTATGTCACATGCATAAAATCTTGCTTTCAACCTATGGTCAAAATGTCTCCTTTTTATAACTGAATTTACACAGCTCCATCACAATAGCTCAAAGAATAATAATTGACTTTGGAATATTTATACATCATTTTCCCCAAGGGTGAGGGGGCAAGAGTACATGTCCACCTTGCAGGCACTGGAAGGTTTGGAGGTCACCCCACCACCACCTAAATCCTAAGACTGGCTAATGAGCCTTAAGAAGAAATGAGAAGTGTCACTTCTAAGGGAAGCATTTAATTACTTGTACAAGATTCTCCAGAGACCTCTGGTGACCAGCAATGACCCTGCAAAGAGATATTATATACCCATTGTTCAGACGAAGCAATTGAGGTCAAAACATCATACTCAGTGAGGCAGCACTTATGATTAAAACCCCAAGACTGTTCTCTTTCCCCTTAATAGAATTCTCCCTTTAACATTCACATCTCATTTGACTATTAAGAACCATTATGAGCCATTTTGATCACCTCCAAAATGGCTGTAATGTTCTTTCTCCTACAGCTAAAGAAGGTTTCTCTGCCTCGCTTCATTAGTTTCTGAATAAGCACTATCTTTCCAGAAGAACAATCTTCTTTGATGGGCATAGGCCATCTGAGCTCTTGAATACAGGATCTTGCACAAAAGGCTCAATGTCCTAATTCCACGGTGTAATATGGGGGCAATTATGACCCTAGTGCTCTGTATCAGGAGTTTGTTCATAGACATAGTTGCCAGAAGCTAATTCCAGCATGTCATAAATGAGTCTTGCTTGGGTCCTGAGGAGGAAGTCAAGTCATGAGCAGTTCTTAGGGTCGGGATTAGTGGTAATGGAGGAGGGTGGTAGGTTGAGGTAAGGAGGTGGATCAGCACAGGGACTCAGACATACACAGAAGGAAAACCATGTGAGGTCACAGGGAGAAGATGGCCAGCCACCTACAACTCAGGGAGAGAGAGTCCTTAGGGGAAACCAGTCCTGCCTACATTGATCTCAGATTTCTGGCAGAATTCTGAGAAAATAGATGTCTGTTGTTTAAGCCACCCAGTTTGTGGTTCTTTCTTTTTCTTTCTTTTTTTGCCTTTTTGGTTAATCCTCACCTGAGAATATTTTTCCATGATTTTTAGAGAGAGTGGAAGGGAAGGGAAGGGAAAGGGAGAGACACACACACAGAGAAATATTCATGTGAGAGAGACATATCAATTGGTTGCCTCCCACATGTGCCCCAACCAGGGCCAGGGATGGAGCCTGTAAGGTTTAAGGCATAGGAGAGATGTGAGGTTTGAGGCGCAGGAGGTGGGAGCCGGAGACCAAGACATTTTAAAAGGGAGGGGAAGGATTATTACAGAGGAGGTAGAGAAACCAGGATTAGAGGAGGGGAAGGAGAGGAGGAAGGGACCCAGCCAGACTGCCTGCAGACCTGACTCACAGACTGGGGAGAGCAGTAACACGTGCAACAATGACACTATTTTTTTTAGATTTAACCTTTTATTTTTTAATGTCTTTATTGATTAAGGTATTACATATGTGTCCTCATCCCCCATTACCCCTTCCAACCCCTACCCTCACCATTTATGCCCTCACCCCCCCTGGTGTTCATGTCCATTGATTAGGCTTAACTGCATGCATTCAAATCCTTTGGTTGACCTCTTATCGTTACCCCCACCCTCCCCTACCTTCCCTCTGAGGTTTGACAGTCAATGCTTCTCTGTCTCTGGATCTGTTTTTGTTCTTCAGTTTATGTTGTTCATTATATTCCATAAATGAGTGAGATCATGTGATACTTATTTTTCTTTGACTGGCTTATTTCACTTAGCATAATACTCCCCAGTTCCATCCATGCTCTAGTTTGAAGCAGCCACCTTTTCCTCCTTTTTCTCCTTCTCCCTCTTCTTAAAGAATACCTTTCAGTGTTTCATATAGTACTGGTTTGGTGTTGATGAACTCCTTTAGCTTCTTCTTATCTGTGAAGCTCTTCACCTGACCTTCAATTCTGAATGATAGTTTTGCTGGGTAAGGTAATCTTGGTTGTAGATTCTTCCTATTCATCACTTTGAAAACTTCTTGCCACTCCTGTCTGGCCTGCATAGTTTCTGTTGAGAAATCAGCTGATAATCGTATGGATGCTCCCTTGTAGGTAATTAAGTGTTTTTCTTTTGCTGCTTTTAATATTTTCTCTTTATCTTTTGCCCTTGGAATTTTAATTATGATGTGTCTTGGTGTGGTCCTCTTTGGATTCCTTTTGTTTCGCGTTCTGTGCACTTTCTGGACTTGTAAGTCTATTTCTTTCACCAGGTGGGGGAAGTTTTCAGTCATTATTTCTTCTAATAGGTTTTCAGTATCTTGCTCTCTCTCTTCTTCTGGCACCCCTATAATTCTGATGTTGGTATGCTTGAAGTTATCCCATAGGCTTCTTACAATATCATCAAATTTTTGGATTCTTTTTTTTTTCCCAGTTGAGTGTTTTTAGCCTCTTGATATTTCAAGTCTTTGACTTGATTCTTGCTTTCCTCTAGTCTGCTGTTGGGTCTCTATAAGGTATTTTTTATTTCAGTATGCTTAATTTCTAGCTGGTCCTTTTTCATATCCTCAAGGGTTTCCCTGAATTTATCTGCCTTTTCTAGGAACCTCTTGAAAAACCTTATAAGCATGGTTTTGAACTCTATATCCAGTCATTTGTTTTCCTCCATTTCTTTCGTTTGTGATCTGTTTCATTCTCTCTGCATTTTCACTGCTTCCCTGAGTTGGTAGGGTAGCTTTGTGTGCTAGGTGTCTCAGCCTACCCTGTTATCTGAGGTGGACACTCTTGGTGCACCCCTTTGTGGACTGTGTGTATAGCCTTGTTGCAGTTAAGTCTTGATTGTTGTTGGTATCACTGGAAGGAATTGACTTCCAGGCCAGTTGGCTGTGAGGATCAGCTGTGTCTATGCTGGGAGACAGCCTTATGTGACAAGACTTGCAAATTTGCCAAAGCCTCTGTGCTCAGCTTGGATGGGGCAGTTCCAGGGTGGGTCAGAGTTTCAGTGTGGAGCCGACAGCCTTGGCTTCCAGTCAGCCCTGCTCACGAGGTTGCTGGGTGTCTGTGTCCACAGGCAATCCACCTGCCTTTGTTGTAATCATCTTGTGTATGGACACAAAAGGAGGCTTCTAGGCCTCTCCCTGAGGCTCCCCAGGTCAGCTCCCTACTTTCCAAAGAAAAATGCAGTATGAGGCGCCATAATAGAGGCCAGTGTTTGAATGCAGCTAGAAACCTTGTGGCACAGGTATGGAATGGTGCCTTTCTAAGGGACAGCCTTGTTTCATCCTGACAATGAATAGAAAGAGACTGGCTTCATGCTACCTTTTTCCATTCAGTATTATTAGCTCTTTAGGTACTGGACATTCTTCCCACCTACCAGCAGGTGACCGGCTGTGACTTAGGGCCACCCCCAGAGAATGCCCATTCCCTTCCTGCTCATTGTGTCCATGTTTTCATCAGCATGTCTGTGTTGGATTAGTGGGCTCCCTGGGAGTGAAGAATGTGTCACTTTTGTTAAATCTGTTACTTCTCACCTAGCACAGCTCTGAGCCAGGACCTGGGTTAAAAGAGCCCTAGCTATTTCTCTAGGAGAGCTTGCTTGGTTTTTGGCCATAGACGAGGGTCTGAAATGTGGCCAAGCGGTTTGCACACCTAGTTGGTTCCATAAGACAGGCTATTATTATACCTGTGGAGTTGTAATAGAGATCAAACAGATTTTGGACTTGATAACTCTCCAGGATTACAACCTTAATCTTTCCACCTTATTTAGAAAATGCTTTTGTAGGGCAGTACCTTTGTGAAAGTCGTGTAGGCAACACTTTGTAAAACAAGACATCATTTTCTCCTAGGTATTTCTCCTGTCATTCCACATGGCGCATTTCCCCTTTCTTTGTCTCTGAATTCTCACTGTTGAAGCTATTTTTTGGAAAAGGCATGACTTGGGGTAGGGCAGTGGTGGGCAAACTCATTAGTCAACAGAGTAGCAAATCGAGGCTGGTGAACCTTATGTGGCTCGTGAGCTGCAGTTTGTAGACCACTTGGGTAGAGGGTGAAAGAAAAGTACAATTAAGAAAATAACCATGTCATTTAATTCCATCTCCCAGGGATTAACCAAGCTAACATGTTGTGTTCCCCTCTGGTCTTTTTTAAATGTATATATGCTTTTATTAAGAAACTACTGGCCCGGTGCACAAAATTTGTGCGCATTAAAAGGGTATTAATTAGAGGAAATAGTTTAATATTGCTATTTGTTCTGTCTCTATAATAGAAGGATCACAGACTAAAGAAAATTAGTAAAATGTATATGAAAACCTTCCTCCGGTCAGAGTTTGGGGCACACCACGAGACCCAGAGTCAAGTCCCCACTCACTCACTTGTGCCTTAAAATCATGTGAGACACAGACCCAGCCACCCCCCCCTCCACATTGGGGTAGATCCAGACCCTGGCCAGTCCCACCCTTGTCAAGCCCCACAGGGCAGGGGGTGTCCTCGGGTCCCCTTGCCCAGCACCAGGATGGGGGGCATGACTTGAGATTCCCCCATCAAGTCCCACCAGATGGGAGACATGACCTGAGACCCCCTGTCAAGCCCCACAGGGTAGGGGCCATGGCCTAAGGTCTCCCATCAAGCTCCACCAGGCAGAGGAGCACAGCCTCAGGTCCCCTGGCCAAGCACCGGGAGGGAGGCGCAGCCTCAGGTCCCCTGTCAATCCCCACTGGCATGGGGGCGCAGGCTCAGGTCCCCTGTCAAGCCCAGCCAGGCAGGAGGGGCACAGCCTCAGATCCCCTGACCTGGTGCTAGGGCAGAGGCTATGGTCTGAGGTTCCCCTAGCCTGGTGCTGGGGTGGGGGTTTGGCTTGAGGCCTCCTGCCAAGCCCTGCCAGGTGTGGGCACAGCCTGAGGTCCCCTGTCAAGCCCTGCTGGGTGAAGAGAACAGTCTGAGGTTCCCTAACCCAGCATGAGGATGGGAAGTGCACCTTGAGGTCTCCTGTCAAGCCCTGTCGGGCAGGGGGAGCAGCCAGAGGTCCCCTAGCCCAGCACCAAGATGGGAAATACATCTTGAGGTCCCCCGTCAAGCCCTACTTGGTGGAGGGCATGGTCTCAGGTCCCCTGGCCTGGTGCCAGGGTGAGGGTCAAGGCCTGAGGTCCCCTGTCAAGCCTCTCTGGATTGGGGGAGGGTGTAGCCTCAGGTCCCTGCTTATTGCTCTTTTAGCTTCCTGTGTGCCGCACCCAGCCCCGCCCCATGTGCCACACTCGGCCCCACCTCCCGCTCCTGATTGGCTGGTAGCATGGTGAAGGTATGGTCAAATTTGCATGTTGCTCCTTTATTAGATAGGATAACATAAAACTAGAATCGTATTTTACAATTTCTCATTTTTCTACTTAATAGTTCATAAATGTTAAACCGGCTGCTTAGAATTCTAATGTGAGCATACAGGTAGGTTGAAATGTTCCTCATTGTGGATATTTAATTTGTTCCTAAGGTTTTGCCCTTAAAAATAATGCTGTCTAAATTGCACTAAATTATTGTACATATTTCTGATGATTTTCTTCAGATAAATGCCTGTAAGTGAATCCATTATCATAGAATCTGAGAACAGCAGGATGCTCTGGATCAGGACTGCTGCAGAGTGAACATGAGGTCAGGGCGGCAGGCAGACCACCAGCAGTGCATTGGACCCTGCAGCACATGGCTCCAGGCCTGCAGGCTCAGCTTCATTTCATTCAAACACTAGCTCTTTGATCTCAGCAAAGCTCTTTCTGCTTCTGAACCTCAGTGTCATGATCTGTAAAATGAGGTTAATGATCTCATGTAAATCAGAACATAGGTCCCAGGGCTTTTACCAAAATCATGCCTTAGAAAAGAAGGAAGTACCAAATACTGAAATTCTTATAAAGTGACTCAGATAATGGAATGCTGTCTCATTTACTTTAAATACACACACACACATTGTTTAAAGAAAATTCATTGGCTTGAAATTACTTCAATCAGTGTTTGTTGGGGTTTCTTACAGATATTTCTTGGCAGAAACTGTTAACAGAAAAGAGACAAATGAGTAGAACACAGATTTAGCAATTATTTCTGAGAATACAACCTCATGAATTCAAATAGTGGAAGCCATTGTACCCAAACTTTCTGAAGATTCTAAAAGGTAATAAGGTAAATGGTTAAATTATGGAGCTCATAAATATGCATCTATACTTTGAATAAATAAAACAACTGTCCTAATGTTATATTAATGAGTATTCATGACTTGGGATAAAATTTCCAGTGACAGTGTGCTGCATCTCAAATAACCGAGGTGGAAATGAAGTTTATATGTCCTTGAAAAATGAATTGAACGACACAAAATTGGCTCTGGAGATAATGAACACAATGGTGAATAAAATTATGTAATGATGTGTAAGACTGAAAAATGCAATATTTCTATACTATTTTATTATTTAAACTAGAGGCCTGGTGCATGAAATTCATGTATGGGGAGCGGGGGATGTCCATTAGCCCACCCTGCACCCTCTCCAATCTAGGATTCCTCGAGGGATCTCCGATTGCCCATTTAGGCTCAATCCCAGTAGGGTCGGGCCTAAATGGGCAATCAGACATCCTTCTCACAATCCAGGAACTTGCTCATCTGCCTGCCTTGCTGATTGCCCCTAACCATTTCTGCCTGCCAGCCTGATCACCCACTAACCACTACCCTGCCAGCCTAATTGATGTCTAACTGCTTCCCTATCAGTCTGTTTGCCCCCAGCTTCCTTCCTCTGCCAGCCTGGTTACCCCTAACTGCCCTCCCCTGCAGGCTTGATTGCCTCCAACTGCCCTCCCTTGCAGGGCCTGGTCCCTCCCAGCTACCTTCCTCTGCTGGCCTGATTGCCCACAACTGCCCTCCCTTGCAGGGCCTGGAACTTCCCAACAGCCCTCCCCCTGCTGACCATCTTGTGGTGGCCATCTTATGTCCACATGGGGGCAGGATCTTTGACCACATGGGGGCAGCCCTCTTGTGTGTTGGAGTGATGGACAATCTGCAAATTACTCTTTTGTTAGATAGGATAGAGGTCTGGTGCATGGGTGGGGCCAGATGGTTTGTCCTGAAGCGTATCCCAGATCACGGGGGGGGGGCTCCCTTGGGGTGTGGCACAGCCTGAGCGAGGGGCCTGTGGAGGTTCACAGGCTGGCCACTCCCCCAAGTGACCCAAGTGGAGGCCCTGATATCTGGGATTAATTTATATCTACTATTGAAACTTTGTAGCCTGGAGCAGAGCAAAGCTTTCTGCTCCCTCTGTGGAGGCGCCATTTGTGTTTGAAACTTTGTAGCATTGAGTGGATTCCTAGCAATGGCAGGCTGAAAGCTTGGCTTCCTCTGTTGCTGAGGAAACCCAAGCCTTCCTCCTGCTCTCAGTGGCGACAGCCATTTGGTTGGGGTTTATTTGCATAATTTGCTCCTGATTGGCTGGTGGGTGTGGCTATGGGCGTGGCTTGTGGGTGTAGCGAAGGTATGGTAAAATTTGTATATTACTCTTTTTATTAGATAGGATTGTAGGTGATTTTAAATATGTATGTGCAGCTGAATTAATAAATCAGATTTCATAAGTTGTATTTATGTTAGCTACAGTCATAATACTTTATAAAAAAGTGGTGTTGGGGGAATCTTCCCATTAAGTAAAATGGTTCTCCTTATAATTGGGCAGATACATTAGTTATTTAATGCACGCCATTGTGTAAAAATAAAAATGTGATATTTACAGGCTTCTGACCTCCCTGCCTAGCACATAGCAAGTGCTCAATTAAAACTAGCTCATGTTATGTGGGCAGTCAGATGGCAGATGCAAACTCTGCATGAGCACCCACTGGAGTGTTGGGGATGGAGGGAAGTCGGAATTTTAGGACAGAGGGAACAGAAGGCGAACTGGCTTAAAATAGTGTTTGGCCACGTACAGTTGTCTGTTGCCAAAAATAAATAAATAAATAACGCATGAAAGTGCTATTTTGTGTGAGGGTACAACAGAGGTTTCTAACTTTTGTACAATGCTTTGTAAGCATTTTAGAAATTACAACAAAGCTATTCTATTCATTCATGACAAATATAAGCATGAAGTAGGGACTGGGCTTCAGTTCAAGGCTAAAATTTCCACTTTCAGAATGGTCCTGTGCACCAGGAGGCCTTCCACTCCCTCTCCTTATCTTAATTTTAGCCTCCTTGAATGGGGCTCATTTCCTAAGGCATGTTGAAAGGAAAAGAATAAATGTGTTTTTCCTATCAGCTTCTTCAGCCAAGTTGAAACATATAGATCCTTGGTCCACTCTCCAGAAAACAGACTGTTGGAGGGGGGGCGGGGGTTGTGAAAGAGAGAGAGAGAGAGAGATGTCTGCATGTTAAGCTACATATTTAGCAGAAAAGATAAAATGGCAAGAATTTTAATGTGATCTTATTTCTTTTGACAGGAGTTATCAGCTGAATTTTCAATTTGCCATTGCTTTGGGCACTGGCTAAATGTCTATCTCACAGGGCCTGCGGCCTGAAGTCAGTTCTCATGTGCCAATGCTTAGCAGTGGGGACCATTTGGGAGATAACTGAAGGCTTTCCCGAAGCTCTCTCTAACTGTGTAGGTAGCAAACTGACCTTCACTGGAGATGGTCATCCAGTATTCCACTGGTCTCTTTAGGTCACTAGGCCTACTTACACACATGGATGCTGGAGGAAATCGGCTATTTACATTATACCCCAACTCATATCGGTAAGAGCCATATGCGAAGTGAACGGGAGAACTGCCATGGCCATTAGAGCCTTAATAAAAGCCTCCTTTGAATGTTTCTATGGCTTCATGTGCCCTAAAGACTACCCTGACCCTTCAGCCCTGATGTGGGTCTGTGACTACAGCTTCCTCTCTTTCCAGGCCTCTTCCCTGGACGCCTTCCTCCTTCTGCCACTTCCTTCCAGTTGAAGCAGTCTTTCTTCTTTTACCTATGTCTATTCCCTCATTTGTCTCCATATTTTCTCTCTTCCTGATATCTGGTGAGGAGGGTTCTCACTTCCCGCCTTTGCTTTTTGGCACCATGTGTTCTTTGGCGATAGAGTTAAACATTTTCGCTTAGTGAACTTGGTGTCTTGTCAAAATAATTTAATTATTTACAGGTCATCGGTGGGATAAAGGTTTTGTGTGTGTGTGTGTGTGTGTTTTCTTAGTCATTTCTGAACTAGCACTTGTTAGGTCTGTGTGGGGGCTGAAAAAGTACTTACCTGCTACTAATAACATTAGAGTTTGTGATTGGCTGTGATATAAAGTTTATTCTTGATAAATTGCCTTTGCCTCCATCCCTCTGGAACACTCCTAAATCTTTAGTTAGACCCAAGAAAAATTTAGTAATTCAACTAGAAACCCAGCATTGGCCACAGTTTCTCCAGAAGCTTACTAGCAAGCCACTTACTGCATCTGTCTTTGGGGAGCAGGGAGCTGTTCTGGAGAGCCCTAGAAGCCTCCCTTTGTGTCAATTCACAAGACATTGCAGCAAAGGCAGGTGGGGAGGGGAGGATTGTTTATAGCTGAAGTGCTGCTATGTGCACTCTAGGACTTATGACAAAGCCAGCTTTGTTGTCTAGCATCCATGTCTACAGAGTTTCTCAGAGTGACTCCAGCAATTTGCAACCAGAAAGGACTTGTGTTCGTTTGCAGAGAACCACAGAGTGGGCAGTTTAAACAACTGAAATTTACTTTTTCACAGTTCTGCCAGAAGTAGAGCTCAGGGTGTGTGTGTGTGTGAGGTGGGGGTTGATATGTGCATTTCTCTTCCGGGAGGGAAAACACAGAACAACCTGACCTTTCTCTCTAAAGAACTCCCAACTCCCTCACCATCTCAGTCCTGCCTTCTCTAGTACTTACAAGCTTGAACTGGGAGCTGGCTAACCGCAGAAGGACCAGCATCAGTCATTGTTTTTCCTTCTTTAGAATACGGAAGGTTTTTGTCACTTCCTGGACCTAAGACAGTAAAAACGTTGTCTGACATTTGGTGTAAAAGAAACTCTTTGTGAATTGTATTATTCCTCATTGCTAGTTAAGTTTCCCTAAGGATAGTAACCTACGTTTCAAGGGGCAAGACAGACGGGGCAGTAGAGACAGTTACAAATGTTCCACAGAACTGTCCTCTTTCCAGGAAGGCATCTTGAGGGAGGATCCCGATCTACAGAGCACTAGCTTCCCAAGTTCCGCCTCACTCCCTCCACACTGCTTAACTTCCTGATAAGGATGCCATTGGCCTGCAGCCAAGAAGCAAGGTATGCCAGCTTTCCCTTGAAATTCCTGTGAATTAGGAGAAAAAGTGAAGAATTTACAACCCTTTCAAAATTAGAAGTGGCTGTCAATTTGCTGCTAAAATCTGGGGTGGGGGCAGGGAGGGGGGGGAATAGATTTTTATATCTACCAGGAAGATGGGAAATGCTAGGAAATAACCAACCAACCTCCTAAAAGTGGGAGAAAAGCCATTCCTGCTTCATCCTGTGTGTTGTCTCAGCTTATCAGTCTGAACCAAGCTGAAGGCCAGGCAGCTCCCCTGCTGTCTAACTGCTGCCCTCACCATGGCTTTCCTCCACATGATTGGACAGAGTGGTTCTCAGGAAAACAAATCAGGCATGAACTGGACTAGAAACTGGTAGTGGGGCATCAGAGTATGTAGACGGGGGCACAAGAAGATCCTTGGTGTTACTGCTTACTAGGAGTGGTAATGAATTACAACACTGAGAATCCCAGAGGACAAAGCAGCAGAGGCAGGAAACAATCAGACCAGCAGAGTAGCACTTGGAATGCAGTTATGAACTGAGGATACTAACCTGTCCTCAAAATGCAAATGTGAAAAGGAGATAACCCTGGTCACCAGAAAAGGAACCATGACAGGGACCAAAAGAAAAAATAAAAGAGTACATTTTTTTATGCCAAAGGGGGATAAAAGTAATTTTTGAAATTATAGAATTAATAAAGGTTATTTTAGTGACAGATAAAAATAAGTATACCAAAATCACTTATTCTGTTTCTAACTACCAGCTGAAACTGGTTTTAAAGTGGAATAGGAGAAAAAACACCCAATTTATATAGAAGGCAATAAGTAGAACATATCCAGGGACAATGCTAATAAGAAATGTATAATAGAAAACCATATGATGAAAATTATAAAACTTTAATGAAAGATATAAAAAACTTACATGAGACAAGGCATATACAGATTTCTCTCTGGCAATTGAGAAGGTGACAGTTCTCACAAAAATTATGCATTTGTACAGTGTTAGTTCAGTAGAAATGAGAATGACTTTAAATGTTGAACAAATTGTTTAAAGGTTCATCTTGAAGAATAAGCCAGGGAAAAAATGAATGTTATGAAAGATTTTTTCTCATAATTCTCAAAGCCAATTATAAAGTTATAACTAGAGGCCCAGTGCACGAAATTTGTGCATGGGGGGAGGGGTTTCCTCAGCCCAGCCTGCACTTTCTCCAATCTGGGACCTCTTGAAGGATATCTGACCATCCGTTTAGGCCCTATCCCAACAGTCAGCTGGACATCCCTCTCACAATCCAGAACTACTGGCTCACAACCGCTCGCCTGTCTCTATCTGATTGCCCCTAACTGCTTCTGCCTGCCAGCCTGATCACCCCTAACCATTCCCCTGCCAGACTGATTGATGCCTAACTGCTCTTTGGCCAGCCTGATTGCCCCTAACTGCTGGCCTGGTCACCGCTAACTGCCCTCCCCTGCAGGCCTGGTCCCCCCCAACTGCCCTCCACTGCAGACATCATCCCCAACTGCCCTCATGGCCTGGTCACCCCTAACTGTCCTCTCTTCTGCCCTGATTGTGCACAACTGCACGCCCCTGCAGGCCTAGTTCCCCCCAACTGCCCTCCCCTGCATGCATGGTCCCCCCAACTACCCTCTGCTGCTGGCCTGGTCCCCCCCCCCCACTGTCCTCCACTGCAGGCCTGTGTCACCCCTCCAACTGCCCTCCCCTGAAGTCCTGGTCCCCTCCATCTTCCCACACCTGCTGATCTGGTCTCCCCCAGCTTCCTTCCTCTGCCAGCCTGGTCACCCCTAACTTCCCTCTCCGCTTTCCTGATCACCAACAACTACCCTCCCCTGCAGGTCTGGATTCACCCCCTTCCAAATGCCCTCTGTTGCAAGCCTGGTCTCCGCCAACTGTCCTCTCCTGCAAGCTTGGTCTCCCCCAACTGCCCTACTCTGGAGGCCTGGGTCCCTCCCTCAACTGTCCTCCCCTGCAGGCCTGGGTCCACCCTAACTGTCCTCCCCTGCAGGCATGATGCCCCCCTCAACTGCCCTCCCCTGCTGGCTTTGTCACCCCTAACTGCCCTCCCCTACAGGCCTGCTCCTGCCCCCAAATGCCTGACCCTGCAGGCCTTATCGCCCCCAACTGCCCTCCCCTTCCTTGCAGGCCTAGTCTCCCCTCCCCCACCCCTGACTGCCTTCCTCTGCTGGCCTGGTCTCTCACAACTGCCATCCCCTGCAGGCCTGGTCTTCCCCCCAATTGTCCTCCCTTGTAGGCCTTGTCCCCTCTAACTGCCCTCCCCTACATAACTGCCCCCCCACACTGTCTTTCCCTGCAGGCCTGGGTTCCCCCTAAATGTCTTGCACTGTAGGCCTGGCCCTCTCCCAACTGCCCTCCACTGCAGGCCTGGTTCTCCCTCACAACTGCCCTGCCCTGCAGGCCTGGTTCCCCACAACTGCTGGCCTGGTCAACTCTAACTGCCCTCTCTGGTGTCCTGATCACCCACAACTGCCCACCCTGCAGGCATGGTCCCCCCCAACTGCCCTCTGATACTGGCCTGGTCTCCCCCAACTGTGCTTCCCTGCAGGCCTGTGGCCCCCCCCAACTGCCCCCCTCTGAAGTCCTGGTCCCCCATTTTCCTTCCCCTGCTGGCCTGGTCTCCCTCAACTGCCTTCCTCTGCCAGTATGGTCACCCCTAAATGCTCTCTCCACTTTCCTGATCACCTACAGCTACCCTCCCCTGCAGGCCTGGGTCCCCACCCCGCTACCCAAATGCCCTCTGCTGTAGGCCTGGGTCCCCCAAAACTGTCCCCTCTGCAGGCCTGGGTCGCCCCCTAACTGTACTCCCCTGCAGACCTGATGGCCCCCCCAACTGCCCTCCCCTGCAGGCCTTGTCTTCCCCCCAATTTTCTTCCCTTGCAGCCCTGGTCCCCCCTAACTGCCCTTCCCTGCTGGCCTGGTCTCCCCCAACTGCCCTCCTCTGGTGGCCCGATCGCCCTTATTTGCCCTGTCTGCTGGCCTTATCACCCCCAACTGCCCTCTCTTACAGGCCTGGTCACCCCCAACTGTCATGCACTGTAAGCCTGGCCCTCCCCCAACTGCCCTCCCCTGCAGACTTGGGTCCCTTCCCAGCTACCCTCCCTTGCTGGCCTGGTTCTCCCCAACTGCCCTTCTCTGCTGGCCTGGTCAACCATAAATGTCCACAACTACCCTCTCCTGCAGGCCATCTTCTATTGGCCATCTTGTGTCCACATGGGGGCAGGCATCTTGTGTCTTGGAGTGATGGTCAATTTGCATATTACTCTTTTATTAGATAGGACGGTTAGTACTAGTTAGTACAAATCTCAAAAGCACTAATAGAATAAAGTGGTCATTAAATTGGCCCTAATATATATGCTTAGAAGAACTTAAAGGAAGCAGCAAAAAAGGCAGGAGACGAATTATTCAACAAGTTGAAAATGGCTATTTTAAAAGCTGTATGTGATCATATGTATGCATTTAGGTAAAATTATAATTGTGTATATATATATATATATATATATATATATATACAATTTAAAATACAAAATAAATACTAGACATTGGTTGGGAGGAGAGAAATTTATTATTTTGGAGGGAAAACTTACAGTATAACCATATGCCATACTTCAAAATTTATTCCAGATTTTTAAAAGTTAAATCATTCAATAACCTGAGGTTAATATCTAAACTGATTTCAGGATGAGCAAGGACTTTATGAGCTTAAAGCAATGAACCAAATCACAGAGTATAAGTCATGCATATAGTCAAGTGATTTTCAGTGGAAGTGGCCAGGTAATTGATAGTGGGTTAAATTTATGTCCATCAGAAACCTCAGAATGTAACCTTATTTGGAAATAGGGTGTTTGAAGATATCATTAGTTATGTTAAGATGCGTTCATGTGTAGTAGGATGGCTCCCAATTACAATATGACTGGTGACCTTATAAATAGAGAAGAAGGAGACACATGCACAAAGACTCACATGGAAATGGAAGTGGAAATGTGAGGGATGCGGCTGCAAGCCAAGGAACTCTAAGGGTTGTGGACTCCTGTGCCAGAAGCCACAAGAAACTAAGAAGAGGAAGGAAGGAGCCACCCCTAGAGTCTCCAAACAGAGCTCCTTGATTTGAACTTCTGGCTTCTAAAATTATAAGAAAACTAGAATCCCAGTGTACGAAATTTGTGCATGAGGGAGGGGGTTCCCTCAGGCCAGCCTGCACCTTCTCCAATTGGGAACCCCTTGGAGGATGTCTAACTGCTGGTCACAGGGATCTGACCTAAACTGACAGTTAGACATCCCTTTCACAATCTGGGACCACTGGCTTCTAACTGCTCACCTGCCTGCCTGCCAGCCTGCCTGATTACCTCTACCTCTGCCTGCCTGCCTGATCGACCCTAACTGTTCTCCTCTGCTGGTTTTATCTCACCCCCAGCTGCCCTCTCCTGCCAGCCTGATCTTGCCCCAACCTTTCCTCCCCTGGTGGCCTGATCTTACCCCCAACTGCCCTCCCCTGCCAGCCTAATCTTGCCCTCAACTGTCCTCCCCTGCCAGCCTGATTTGCTCCCAACTGCCCTCTGCTACTGACCTGATAACTCCTAACTGCCTCTGCCTCAGCCCCCATCACCATGGCTTTGTCTGGAAGGAATTTGGATGTCGGGAAGATGGCCAATCAACCCAGTCTAATTAGCATATTGCTCTTTTATTAGTATAGTTTAATTTCCATTGTTTTAAGTCTCCATTTGTGGTAATTTGTTAAGAAAGCCCTAGAACACTAATACAAAATTCAGTGGAAAACAGGAAATATCTTCAACAAATAATGCTGGAAACACTGGATAGCCATATGGAAAAATAAATAAAACGTGATCTGTACTTCATACTATATAGTCATGCCCCACTTAATAGCAATACCTTCTGAGAAATGAATTGTTAGGGAATTTATCATTGTGTGAACATTACAGAGTGCACTTACACAAACCTAGATGGTATAGCCTACCACACACCCAGGATATATGGTACAGCCTATTGATTCTAGACTACAAGCCTGTGCAGCATGTTTCTGTACAAAACAACAGGAGATTATATCAAGCACAAGAGAAAATAAATAGATGTATGAGGCTGCTGCTGTTATAACAGCCACCATGATCCCAGTTTCAATCATTGCCATCTCTCTTTTGTACCATAAACTCATTTGCTTTCAGAAAATTCAAAGTTTTGAATGGAGATCTATTCATCCTTGAGTAAACTAATAAAGGAGTTTAAGTCCCCTTAAGTCAACTCAGCACAGGGAGACTGTCCAGTCTGCAAATATTGGCACTGAACAGTGACTGTGTCAATGGGTCAAGCCACAGAACAGCTGCAACAACATAGAGAAGGCATGAAACGTCCTCTTGGGCTCAGGGTTCACACACTGATCCAATCAGAGGATTATCAGTTACCCTAAATATTCATTAAATCACAACTAAAGAGTGTTGTTGTTGTTTTATGGCCTAACAAACACCTCAGTGACAGAGCTGAATCATTTTTAAGATTAGAACTGAAGCCAGAAATATTACCATTCAAGGCACAGGCTGATCTTAACAACTTCAAATTGGCCACCTCTGGCTACCTCCAATTAAGTGACAGAACAGAAGAAAACATTCACAGCCAGGCTTGCAATATTCACCTTTGTTCTTAAGAGAAGCATCCAGCAATGATGAAACATGGATTTTGTCAAAGAGAACTATTTCCTTGACCATAAAAAATGCATTAAAATGAAACATAAATGTGGTTAAAAACCTGGATATTTCCCTAAATAACAAATAAGATAGTTCAAAATGTTGGATTCTAAGTGGAACATTAAAATCAAGTTTACAATCAAGTTTTAGTTCTGCCCCTAATTTTTTGGTACGTCATTCACCTTTCTAAGCTTGTTTTCTTACTGATAAAGCAAATGTGTTGAAGGAGATGATCTCTAAAAACATTGTTACCCTCCCCACCACCTGGGAAGAATTCTAATACAAGAAGGGATCTGGTCAATGGATGCATGGGATTGAGATGATGGAGCCTGGTATTGAGCTCTAAAAGTGGTCCCTGATCTCTTTGTTCTAGACAGTGTCCAATCTTTTCTTCTTTGTGACAGCAATACATCTCATGACCCAGCCCTGGAAGTAGAAGTTACATGGAATCATGATTTAAGGGGGCAGCAAAACATACTGGTTAAATATTTGAGAACATTATCCCCATTACATTTGCTTATATGTTTGCCTATGGATTCTTTACACATGATGGGTTAAATGCATATTTGGTGAGTGAGTTAATGCATGAACAAATGAAATGCGATTTCTATGAACCACATTTTAATGTAGCTAACATGATTATCTATTTGGGCATCAGCAGAAACCAATAAATGAGAGAAGAGATATAATTATGTGAAGAAGAATTCTTCAGTAAGCATTACTAATGTAATATATCTGTTACATAGTAAGCATTATAACACCATTATTAAATGAGCAAGTGTTGCATACAGAACAATGGACAATATAACATATAGGAGATGCAAATGCCACATGTGGCTCTCGAGCCACGGTCTGCCGCTCTGTTAACTAATGAGTTTGCTGACCGCTGTTCTAAGGGTACCTGGAACAGGGTCATAACTGCATGAACTCTTCACCATATTCAGCTCCTAACACCACCTCTGCATTTCCACTTGGCTTATAGTCCTTAATTATATTAACTTCTCTAACAGATACAGATCCAGTGCTAACTGTATACCAGTTAATTTTAAATGTTTTCTGAATGTTAACCTACTTAATCTTTACGAACCATCCTATGGAATAGGTACCATTCCAATCTCCATTTTAAAACTAGCAAAGTGAGGAAAAGAAGTTAAGTAAAGATTAGCTATCAGCTCACACATAGGGTAATAGAAGAGCAGGGATGTAAATCAAGGCAGTCTCACTTCCAAGTCCATGTCCTTAGCCCTGCTACCATGAGCTCCTACATCTTGGAGGGAAGTGGGGAGGAGGTATTTATTTTAAGTATTATTCTCCATTTACTAGCTGCCCTTTTAGAAGGAGAAGGAAAATCAAAAGAAACAAAACATTCTGGAAGCTCACAGTCATTCCAAAGTCACGTTAGAGCAAATCCTTTTCCAGGGGTTACTTTTTCTGATCACTGTCCTGAGAAGTGATTAGACAGGCTCTACTGTGTACCCGGTGTATTTTCCTGCAAAACTAATTGTCAGACTGTGCCCCTCTTGTCTTCCTATCCAGGTGAGTTCTAAACTGAAAACCAACCTACTCACGAATGGTCCTACTGCCCATCTCTTCCCTTTCAACGACCCAAATCAAAGCTGCTATTTCCATAATTGAAACAGTTGTAAAGAAGCAGTTCCCAACAGCTGCCTTTCCAAATAGTGTCCCTTCCAAGGAGCAAGTCATTGCAATGGCACCCTGTCCCATTCCATTCTGGTGCCTTTTAGCCCCCAGGGAGCAAGGCGGCAAACACCGTACAGCAGAGAGGACTCGGGCTCCTGTTCCAGCTTTGCCCACTGCTGGTGATATGGCCTTGGGTAAATCATTGAACTTCTCTGCACCTTCGTTCCTTTGCCTATAACATGAGCCAGGAGGGATCTGCCCCACACCCCAGCATTAATGTAGTTAGTAAAGCTCTTTTAATACTTAGTCTACTAGGTTCGTTAGTGGCCACTTGTGCTGAAAGCAAAGTAAGAGGCTCCATCCCATACACTGGTCTCAAGGGGAGTTGTTAACCAACCTGTGGCTGGTGAGAGGCAGCTATTCACACTCTTTCCAAACACACGTGTGCGCACACACACACACACACACACACACACACACCTCATTTCACCTGTTTCCACTCTTTACTTCCTGTCTCTCTCCATCTCAACATATGTCCTCTACCTCCCCACCCACTTCCAAAATTTAAAGAGTAATATTTGGTTCATAAGTAGAAAATCTTCAAGTGGCAAAACCACAAAATATAAAGAGGTCATATTTTAGTCCATGGCTTTCTCTAAATTTCAACATGAAAACTGGTTTGAGAACTTTCTTTCCACTCCCCTCTAGCCTGTTATTTCTTTTCCTAGATCCTCACACCAAAGAGGTAACCATGACAAGTTACCTCATTCTTTGAATCCTGCTTCTATAAAACAGGGCTTGAATACTGCAGGAAATTGTTGTTGGTGTTGAAATTACAGCCCCCAGCACTATAAATTCTTGGTAATTATTATGTGTAAATATGTGCTAAGACTTATCCAGGGCTCTGCAATGCAAGCACATATGGTGCCATCAGCAGGGTGAGAGGCATGGAAGCACAGGACTGGAATGTTTTTTTTTTCTCTGAGGGTTAAAATGCCCTCACCTCATTCTCCCTGCTCAGACCCTGACCAGACTCAGGATTTAAAAATACACAAAGACTCCTAGGTAGTGACTAGCAGAAGAAATTTGAAATGAGCTGCTTCCCTTTCTTTGAAGGGTTGAGAGACAAACAATAGTTTCCCAGTATGGAGGGAGATACACACATCCCATCACTAACCCATGGTTGTCCTGGGGCTGCAGACCAATGTGCTATTTGGTAAGGGCCTCAGGGATGTAAGCAGCACAGTGAGGAGCACCCTGTCATAAGGAGCATTTTCGTGTGAGTAAATTAAACAAGTCAGCCTACTGAATAGCCCTGTGATTCATCAGAAAAATCAGAGGGCAAGTCATAGAAGAATTAACAGCAAATCCAGTGCATACTGCTCTCATCCTATCCCTCAGAGCCGGCAAGAGGGGTAAATAAACCAGCGTGGTGTCCTCCTGGCTGGATCCCTGTCTCATCCCACTCAGAAATCTGAGGTCAAATGGTCTGGAGAGTACCTGTGCTATTTTCTGATGGCTGTGTTAAAGAGACATAGCTTGAAAGTGTGGACCAACTTGGTCTGAGAAAGCAGGGCTGACACAGAAGCTCTATGACCCACAGTGGTTCCCTTTCCACCAGCCCCAGCTGGGCAAAGTTCCTGCTTGGCAGAGCTGAAGCTCCTGCACAAAAACAGAGCATGAGCATGTGTCCTTGACTCTAGCCAGTTCAGGAGGTGGGGCAGGACAAATCAATCAAGTGAAGCTGCTGGACAGTCTTGTTGCCAACTATCACCCAAAATGTCCATTATCTGCCTTTGATTCATAAACTGAAAAAATATTAAATATGTGGATCCATTCCATGTTCTCTGGAACCTCAAAATATCCAGATTAAGAGGTACAAATTGGTTGTTACAGAATAGTCAGGAGGAGTGTAAAGTATAGCATAGGGAATCTATACTAATAAAAGATAAACATGGAAATTAACCATCTCTCTGCTACACCCACAAGCCATTTCCACCAGCCAATCAGGAGATAGTATGCAAATTAACCCAACCAAGATGGGGGCTGGCTATGGAGCTGGAGCAATTAGGAGGCTTGGGTTGCCCCTGGTGATGGAGAAAGCCAAGTTTCCCGCCCTGGCCAGCCCTGGGCTCTGCTCAAGGCTACAAAGTTTCAAATATAAAAGATAAATAAATCCCCCCAAAAATGTTGGCAGCCTTGGAGCTGGAGCTGAGCAGGAGGCTTGGGTTGCCCCTGGTTGTTCCAGCCATGGCTGGCCTTGGCCTCCATTCAAAGCTACAAAGTTTCAATTATAGAAGATAAATAAATCCTAGATACTTGTTTACAGCTGGCTCTGGCCTCTGCTCAAAGAGGAGCTGAGAAAAGGAAAAAACGAAAAAAAGGAGGAGCTGGAACCATGGGCCACCGAGTGGTGATCAGGCCAGGATGGAATGGCAGGGGCTCTTGGGGGTAAGCAGACTAGCAAGGGGGGCAGTTTGGAGTGAGCAGGCCAGCAGGGTGGGAGTTAGGAGTGAGCAGGCCAGTGGAGAGGGAAGGTGGGGGGTGAGCAGGACAGGGGCAGTTAAGGGTGAGCAGCTGTCAGGCAGAGTGGTTAGGGGCAATCAGGCAGGCATGCAGGTGAGCAGCTGGAGCCAGCAGTCCTGAATTTTGAGAGTGATGTTTGACTGCCAGTTTAGGCCCAATCCCTGTAAACCAGCAGTAGAACATCCTTTGAGGGGTCCCAGATTGGAGAGGGTGCAGACTGGGCTGAGGAACACCCCCCCGATGCACGAATTTTGTGCAGCAGGCCACTAATATAGTCAATAATATTCTAATACTATATATGGTGTAAGATGTATCAGGATATATGTAAACTAAAATTGAAAAATAAAATTTATTTAAATTTTTAAAAATTATTCAGTACTGACTAGGTGCTCAGTTGGTTGAAGTGTCATTCCGTTCAAGCTTGTCAAACTCCCTGCCAGCTAGTTTGATATGCTTGGAAGAGGTTGTGGGTTTGATTCTGGATCAGAGCATATACTTAGGTTGTAGGTTCAATCCCCAAATGGGCGATGTATGGGAGGCAATTGATTGCTGTTTATCTTTCACATCAATGTTTCTCTTTCTCTTCCTTCCTCTATCTCTAAAATCAATAAAAACACATCCTCAGATGAAGATAAAAAACATATATATTCAAGCTGTTCAGTGTCAATGTCCATCACCCTTCACCAGCGAGTCATCCCCACTCACAGTGGCTCTGAGTCTCCTGAATCTGTCCTTGCATCAAACACCAGCTGCCCACTGCCCTAGGAAGGTACTGTGAGGATGGTCATAGAAGTGTCATCTTGATGGGAGGATTCTTGGCTCCCAAAGTTGACTCTCTAAACTCCCTCATGTTCTGGGGTTAGAGCAGTGGTTGGCAAACTGTGGCTCATGAGCTACATGCGGTTCTTTGGCCCCTTGAGTGTGGCTCTTCCACAAAATACCAGGCCTGGGAGAGTCTATTTTGAAGAAGTGGCATTAGAAGAAGTTTAAATTTAAAAAACTTGGCTCTCAAAAGAAATTTCAATAATTGTACTGTTGATATTTGGCTCTGTTGACTAACGAATTTGCCGACTACTGGGTTAGAGTGTAGGCAGAGCAGAGATTAGGGTGTGTGCAAAGCAGGAAGCCCTTGGAGTCATTAAAAGAGCTACAGGACACAACTTCCATTGTGACTCATACCTGCCCTTGATAAGTACTATAGACTAAATGTCCGTGCCTCCTCACCTAATTCATATGTTGAAATATACACCCTAAGGTGATGGTATTAAGATATGGGGTATTGGGAGGTGATTAGGTCATGAAGGTGGACCCTTTATAAAGGAGATTATTACCTTTATAAAGAGACTCCATAGAGGCATCTCGCCCCTTCCACTATGTGAGGACACAGCTAGAAGGTGGCCCTCTATGACCCTAGAAGAAAGTCCTCACCATCCTGAATGTGCCAGCATCTTGATCTTGGACTTTCAGACTCCAGAACCATGAGAAACAAATTTCTGTTGTTTATACGTCTCCCATTTTATAGTATTCTCTTATAATGCAAGCATCCTGAATGGACTAAGACCGTAGCAAATCCCAAACATAATTAAGACATTCCAGCAGCCAGTTCAGTTGTCAGGAAAGGGCAACTCAGAGAAGGCACATGGGGGTAGATTGGAGTGGAAGAATAAGCAGTCTGGGAGCATCAAAAGGAAGAAAGTGGTCACAGCAGCATTGGGTTCTTCTCCCCTGAGCAAGCGTCTTGCTAAGCACAAAGAGTTGCTGCATTAATTACTTGTCTTCTCACTAAAGATTCTCTCCCCAAGTGTCTACGAAAACTAATGAGCGCAATCACAGCACATCTCAAAAACATTTCACCTGCCAAGCACTTTGCAAGATTATCTCATTAATCCACACTGCCTCCCGTGAAGCTGGTACTGCTTATTATGCCTCGTTCAGAGACAGGGCAATCAGTAGAGATGAAGCAAGTGTCTGAAGTTCCTGGCAGCCCTTCTGGTCCATAAAGCAGAGCACAGGTCCCTGAGCCACATTATTTCTGTCTTTTCTTTTATTTACAATTTTCCCATTGATATGAGTTTCCCTGAAGATAATAGATATATACAGGCTGGATCTTCATATTATGATATTCTAGGCTGGTCAATTCTTTGTTCTGGGCAGCCATTATGTGCTTTGTAGTGTATTTAGCAGCATCCTTGGTCTCTACTGACAAATGCCAATAGCACTTTCCCCCATTCTGACAACCAAATATCTCTCCAGACATTGTCAATGTTCTCTAGGGAGTGAGGTTTGGGGGGACATAAAATAGCCCCTAATTGAAAACCATTGCTTATCCTTCAAGTAGTTTCTCTCTAAGTCCGATGTTGGAGGATGTGCCTTAAGATCACCAATAATATTTTCAGGTAAAATGTTATAGAACTATGGAATTAAATGTTCCCATTTCTGCTTCCCAAGATGTTTAGAACTCCAGGTGTGTGTGTGTGTGTGTGTGTGTGTGTGTGTGTGTGTGTGTGTGTGTGTGTTAAGGCTATGCAGGGTAGTTTCATGCAGACACTTAGAAAATCACAAAGCAAAAAAAAAAAAATGATTGAAAAATATTCCCCAAAAGATTAATGACATAAATAGAACATATTCATAAAAGATAAAAAATGAGGGAAGAGAAAAAATTGTATTTTCATACTTGAGAGTACACGTTAGTTTAACTGCCTTTATTTTCTTTCTTATCATGAAGAGATTCCAAGAAGTGTAATTGCAAATATAGTCAAAAGTTAATGATACTATTATAAGTTATATCATTTTACTATTCTCTGGGGAACACTAAGAATTTTAGGCTGAATAGATGTGTATAAATGTGCATGTTGTAGTCAATGTACAATTTATATCATTGAGCTAGCATTAAATATAATGAATTCACACACTGTGTCATAGAAATAATCAAGAACAGACTATTTCTTCTTTGGACTTCCCAAGCAGCATTTAAGTTTCAGTATTGCTAGCACTGTGTATTGACAAAACACATTTTATTCAAGAAATGCAATGCCTAGGGCAGGCGGATAGACACAGTGAACAACAGAATCAGAATAAAAACACACAGGGAAGACATAATTGGCTCAAATTCTGCAAATCATGTCTATAGCTAAAGAAAGAAGGGGAGGTTAAAAAAATAAGAGGCTAAGACCTTGGAATTTTTCAAAATTATTATTTTGTATGCTGCATGTCTCTTTCAGACAAATGATGCTGTGTGCAGTGTAGTTCGTATGAATACGTGTCTGCAAGTTTAAAAGGAGGAAGAGAAGAAGCAAGGAAAACACAAGTAGCTCAAATCATCTCATTTCATCCTTAAAATATCCCTAGGAAATAGATGTTTTTGACCCTTTTAAAAATGAGGAAACCCTTTCAGAGACGCAGTAACTTGCCCAATGCCAAGCGATAAAGACATGATAGCTCAATCTCAACTGTTAAATTTCAAGGCCCTCCTCTTATTCATAAGCCATTTGGAGTAAAACATCTATGTTTATTTTCAGAATGGTCTACTCTCTTTTCATTTTCATTCAGTGTCTGCAAGTCAGCCAATTAGAAGTTCATTTAAGTTAACAAATAACCTCTTTTAAAATTATAAAAAACTGTGGATTAAATTATTGTAAATCTTGTATGTGTTAGTATTTACAAATAAATACAGGCAGGTGAACAGATTTTCAGAATTTAGGTTTGAGTCCTGACTCCCTGACTTATTAGCTGTATTTCCTGGAGGATGTCACTTAGTTTTGTGGAGATGCAAATGACTTATTATGACATAAACTAGAGGCCTGATGCACGAAATTTGTGCATGGGGTTGGGGGGGGGTCCCCTCAGCCCAGCTTGCACCCTTTCCAATCTGGGGCCCCTCAGGGTATGTCCGACTGCCTCTCACAATCTGGCTCCTAACCACTCACCTGTCTGCCTGCATGATCACACCTAACCCCTCTGCCTGCCTGCTTGATTGTCCCTAACCACCTCTGCCTGCCTGATTGTCACTAACCACTTCTGTCTGCCTGCCTGACCACCCCTAAATGCTCCCCTGCCAGTCTTATTGCCCTTAACTGCATTTCCCTACAGGCCTGGTCCCCGCCCAACTGCTTTCCCTTGCAGGCCTGCCCCCCCCCCCCCCCAACTGCCCTTAACTTGTTAAATTTCAAGGCCCTCCTGCAGGACTGGTTGCCCCCAACTTCCATCCTCTGCCAGCCTGGTCAACCCCAAATGCCCTCCCTTGCTGGCATGGTACCTCCCAACTGCCCTTCCCTGCTGGCCTGATCACTCACAACTGCTCTCTCCTGCTGGCCTGATCCCTCCCAACTGGCCTCCTCTGCTAGCCATCTTGTGGTGGCCATCTTGTGTTTACATGGGGGCAGCCCTCTTTGACCACATGGGGGCAGCCATCTTGTGTGTTGAAATGATGGTCAATTTGCATATTACTCTTTTATTAGATAGGATAGAGGCCTGGTGCATGGGTGGGGGCTAGCTGGTTTGCCCCTAAGGGTGTCCAGGATTAGGGTGGAGGTTCCCTTGGAGCATGAGGTAGCCTGGGCAAAAGGCCTGTGGTGGTTTGCAGGCTAGCCACACACCCTGGTGACCCAAGTGGAGGCCCTGGTATCTGGGATTTATTTATCTTCTATAATTGAAACTTTGTAGTCTTCAGCAGAGGCCAGGGCTAGCCAGGGTTGTGAGAAGCTTGGCTTCCTCCATCGTTGGGGAAACCCAAGCCTCCTGCTTGCTCCATGGCAGCAGCCATTTTTGTTGGGATTTATTTATTTTCTATAATTGAAATTTTGTAGCCTTCAGCAGAAGCATAGGCTGGCCAGGGTGTGCAGGAAGCTTGGCTTCCTCCATTGCTGGGGAAACCCAAGCCTTCTGCTCACTCCCAGGTGGCAGCCATCTTGTCTGGGTTAATTTGTATACTCATTCCTGATTGGCTGGTGGGCATGGCTTGTGGGTGTAGCGGAGGTATAGTCAATTTGCATATTACTCTTTTATTATATAGGATAGCAATGAAATTGCTATAGTTCTTCATGTGCCCACCTACCTGCCAGGGGCTCCAAAAAACTAGTAAAGATGATATTTGAAGAAAGCCACTCATATTCTTAACTATTTGATGCATTAGGAAATCCTCACAATATCCCCCATGGAAATGCAAAGCTTGCTTGCTCTTCATTTCAATTCATATGCATGAACAAGAGAGTCAGAGGCAATGTTTTGCCCAGGCAAAGCCAATAACCAATAGAAGAAAATCAGCATTTCCTGTGATACCAATCCATCCCGGGAGCCAAGGCTAATTTTTCAGAATTTTTTTATATATTTTGTGTTTATTTTCAGTTTATAAATTCTCCAAATCAAATGGTAATTGCATCACAAAATAGTTCCACATTTAAAGCAACCATTGAGTAATATTTTTCCACTAGCCACAGCTCTTTGGGAGAAAAATCAAAGACAGGCAGCCAGAGGCAAAACTATCTCAGGTTTGGGTAAAGAATTTAGGGGATAAAAGAGGGAAACCTCAGATGAATTTCTGCATTTCTGCTTCTCTTTCTGGTAATATGATTGCATACTGAATGCAAAATCATGCTACAATAGCTCTGTGAAAGCCAGTAGTAGTTGGACAAAGGCCATGACACAGGGTGGTGGCTCTTTGTGAAGGCATGAGGGACAGGTGGGCAATATTACTAATGCCACACTATTTATAAACTCAACAAAGGAAATGTTTGAAATGTAACCACATAATAGTTGTGTGAGAAAAATTGGCTGCTTTATGAGGTCTTAAAATAGTCCATGATTGTATGTGTCCTATTGCTGTTCGAGTATACTATCACAAAGTTAATGGCTTAAATGACCCAATTTTATTATCTGTTTTGTAGGTCAGAAGTCAGACATGGGTCTCACTGGTCTAAAATCAAGGTGTCAGCAGGGCTGTGTTCCATTCTAGAGGTTCTGGGGAAGAATCTGTTTTCTTCTTTTTTCCATCTTCTAGAGGCTGCTCTCATTCCTTGGCTTGTATTCCCCTTCCTCCATCTTCAAAGCCAGCAGAAGCATGGCTCTGACATAATCCCATTGTCATATCTCTCTCTGACCCCAGCTAGAATAAGGGTCTCTGCTTATAAAAATTTAAGTGATTACAGTGGTTCCAGCTGGATAATTTAGGCTATTCTCTCCATCTGAAGGTTCTTAAACTTTATCATATTTGCAAAATATCTTTTGCCATGTAAGATAAAATAGTTACAGATTCTGGAAATTAGGATGAGAATATCTTTGGAGAACTGTTAACCAGTCAACCAAAATGGTCCATAATCTGAAGATTCCCAAATTCATTACCCATCTACTCCCTTTAACAGAAAAGTCCTCCCATCCACTGAAGTGAGCAATTTCACCTGATACATACTAATTCCAAGAACACATTATTATCATTACTCATTTATATAGCAAACTCTCAAAGGTTCTTCTCATGGATGTGATTATGACAATTCTTAGGATATAGCTTTTTTTTTTTTATCACGTCCTTCTTTATTCTTAAGAACAATCTTATCTAATAAAAGAGTAATATGCAAATTTGACCATACCTTCACTACACCTACAAGCCATGCCCACCAGCCATGCCCACCAGCCAATCAGAAGCAGATTATGCAAATAAATCCCAACCAAGAGGGCTTCCACCACTGAGAGCAAGAGGAAGGCTTGGGTTTCCCAGGCAAGAGAGGAAGCCAAGCTTTCCATCTGCCAGTTGCCGGCCTATGCCTCCACTCAATGCTACAAAGTTTCAATTATAAAAGATACAAAAATGGCTGCAGCCACTGAGATGGAGAGAACAGAGGCTTGGATTTCCCTGGAAACAGAAGAAGCCCAGCTTTCCACCTGCCGTTGCCAGCCTAGGCCTCTGCTCCAGGCTACAAAGTTTTAAATTGTAGACATAAATTAATCCCAGACCCCAGGGCCTCCAGTTGGGTCGCTGGAGGGCATGGCTGGCCTGCAAACCTCCACAGGCCCCTCGCCCAGGCTGACCCTCACCCCAAGGGAACCCGCACCTTGATCTGGGACACTCTTCAGGGCAAACCTGCTGGCCCCCACTCATGTACCAGGCTTCTATCCTATCTAATAATAGAGTAATTTACAGATTGACCATCACTCCAACACACAAGAGGGCTGCCCCCATGTGGTCAAAGATCCTGCCCCCATGTGGACACAAGATGGCCATTACAAGACGGCCAGCAGGGGAGGGCCACTGGGAGGTTCCAGGCCCTGCAAGGGAAGGCAGTTGTGGGCGATCAGACCAGCAGGGTAGGGCAGTTGTGAGGGAGCAGGCCTGCAAGGGAGGGCACTTGGGGGTGATCAAGCCTGCAGCGGAGGGCAGTTAGGGGTGACCAGGCTGGCAGAGAAGGGAAGTTGGGGGCAAACAGGCTGGCAGGGGAGCAGTTAGACATCAATTAGGCTGGCAGGGTAGTGGTTAGGGGGTGATCAGGCAGGCAGGCAGAAGCGGTTAGGAGCAATCAGAGAGGCAGGCAGGTGAGCAGTTTGGAGCCAGCAGTCTTGGATTGTGAGAAAGATGTCCAACTGCCCGTTTAGGCCTGATCCTACCAGGATCAGACCTAAACGGGAAGTCGGACATCCCTCGAGGGATCCCAGATTGGAAAGGGTGCAAGGTGGGCTAAGGGACATCCCCCACCTCCCATGCATGAATTTTGTGCACCACGCCTCTAGTATTTTCTTATAATATTGGATTTGGGAGTTCTTTGAATTAAATCATTTTCTTATTTAATGATCACATCTATAAAAAAGCTTAAGCTAAATGAGAGGGCAGTGAAGTATTCTGTCACATAAACAGCCTTTTTAAAAACATGCTGTATAGGTGGCCAGTAGGGTAAAAGTAACCAGTCCTGCTCTGAAAACAGCAGGATGACAATGTCATGGAATCTCTAAAGTCTTATCAGAGGAACTGTTATGACTGTTATTTAATAATTAGATTAATTAGTACATTTATAATTAACTTTCACTTTATCCAACCAGCTTGGCAGAAATCATAAAGAGGACTATTGTTCTGACCAGGTTAGGATAAGCTATGATGCAGCAATAAACAAATATTGATATCACAAACAAAAAATATTAAAAATCTATTAAAATCAGGGTTTATTTTTTTCTCATGCAAAGCCCAGTGAAGTTCAGGTCATCTTCCCCCATCTTATAGTATACATCAGGAAAGTATGTTTGCCAATGTTGCTTTAAGCAGGAAGAGAGAGATGGAGAAGGTATACCTGCTCTTAACCACCTTGGCTAGGAAATAGCCCAGGTAACTGCCCCTCACAGAATTGGCCAGAAATAGCCATAAGATACTAACTTAATTGCAAAGAAGGCTGGGAAATAATGAGGAGAGCATGGGTCATTAGTGAGGGCTAATTGTCCTTGCCACTTTATCATCTTCATACCTTTCATTTATATCATTTGCCATCTTATTGTGAAAGGTGAGCAAATGGAAGTAGAAATAAAAGTTATCTGCAGTTAAACCAACCAAGCCACCATCTGTCCTCGGACTCCATTAGTGTTCTGCCATTTTGAAGCTCTAGAATTTCTGAAGGTAGGATAATTTTGTCTCTTTAAGAGAGTCTCTCAAGGTTGCCTAATATGACTAATTTCCATTAAAGTCCTGGCAATTTCAGTGACTTACTAGTACACCTTGAAGTCTTATCATTTGTCTTCCCCTGAATGATTTACCCTTAGGATGGTGATTCATTCAAAGCTCATACTTCACAAAGGGGATTGAATGCTACTTTCTCAAATATGTTTAAAGTTAATATTCTAATCAATTTAATTTGCAGATATTTTACTCAGATAGACATCTTAGTCTCTGAAACATCTTTTTGTTGCTTTTCCAAAATATATCTCTGCTGGAAGCAATGAAGTAACCAATTCTGCCACCTTAAAGAGCTGGGGGATTTGAAGTTATAAAGTCAGATGGGAAAGTGCCAGTTAAGATTCCCTGTACCTCTGTTTATCTATGTTCAAGTATTCAATCATCTCTTCATCATATCATTTTCTTCTGACAAAAGTCAACAAAATTATTTTTGCAAATGAAATATTAAACCAGGTGGTCAACTCACATAAGCTGGTGACTTCTTTTTTGAGTGTATAGAATTAGCAGTCTTTCCTGTTCATCTTTTTAAATTAAAATAGAACCTGAATTCTAGGTTGAAGTGATTTCTAACCTTTTCTGAGACCCTTCCAGATCCAAACACCAGACACAAAAGTGACAAGAGTTATGGCAGGACCTTATCTCCATATACCTTCATCTTGGGGCTCTAGGTGGTCAGAATTAACTCCATGGTTCTTAAATATAACAGGGCTCCATGTCCTCTGGATGAATGGATATGGGGACTTTAGTTCCTTTCATACACTCTCTAGATATCAAGATTCAGACTATCTCATAAAGAAGTTGAAATATATTCAATCATTCAATAAATACTTTAGAGACCTCACTAGTGCCTGTACATTGTGCTAGAATCTGTTATGCAACAATGAATAAGAAATACCCTGTCCTTGACCTTTCAAAGTTAGGGTGTGGTGAAAATTATGTTAAAGGAAATAGTGAAGGGAAGAAAAAAGCTCCAATAAAATAATTATGAATAACCTTATTGCCATGGATAAAATGAACAGTACTGATATTTATTACATTAGCTAATACAGAACATTCCAAATAGAGAGGTACTGTGCATAAATGGGGTACACCATTTGAAGACTGGTATTGACAAAGAACTGGTGTCCTACTCATAAATGCAAGAGGCAGTACCAGACAGGCAATTAGTTCAGGCCTGGGAAACTCATGAGTAATTTCCTGAAGGGGATAGTAGAACTGGAGGACCACCCTCAGCCCAACTCTCTTCAGCTTATGATCAAAACCATTTCTTGAGGACTGACCTCAGCTATAAGCATGGCACATGTGTGAATTCATTTTACATATAAGGAAACTGAAGCACAGAGAGGTGAAGTGACTCAGCCCAGGTCACACAGTGGCAGAACTAGCCACTCCAGGGCTACACTCTTATCCACTCTGCTATTTGACCTGAAGAGAAATACAGACCCCTCTTGGGGAAAGGGGAGGCTGTGGAAGACCCTAAGCTTGGAGAAGGCAAAAGGGGCACTGAACCTGTCACCTGGGAGGCTATTAGAGCCAAAAGATTCTGAATCCAACCAGGGATCTTCATATTTATATGCATGGCTGGAAAAACAAGGGCTGAACCTCACCCAGGGTGCCAAAGGGAGGAGATGAAGGCAGGAAGGGACAAGGAAAAAGGATCCACTTCTGCTCCAAGGCTGTTCCCAAGAGTCACCGATGCTCCCTTCTCCAGGCCTTCTCTGGTCTCCCCTTCCAGTTTAGCACCTGAAGCCTAAACTGGTTCTTGCTTTTGCCCTCTGGTCTTGGTGTTGAAATTTCAGTTTCCAGGTTGACATCTATCTCTCCTTCAACCTTTGATCTTAAACCATTCTTGCAAAGAATCCCTGTGTGTCTCTGTCTTTGGTTAGACACTTTCTGTTCTGATCAACACTTAAGATCCCAAACTCTAATTCTAGCTGTTGGCAAGTGCCAGGCAGTTCGACCCTGTCTCTGTGAGGAGTGGGTCTGACTTCTTGGTGCCAGGCTCTCTCCAGGCACATGGAGACCATTGAGGAAACCTCTTGTGAATCAATGACCTCCCATGACTTAACAATAATGTTAGAGGACCTAGACCAACTGAGAAACAGCTAATAGTGACTGCCAAAGTCTTAGCCTCTCCCAATAGGACTAAAGATGATAAAATTCATTTAACCTTTATAAGGAAAGGGTTAAAAAAAAAGCACAATGCTGTATAATAAAGATGGACACAATATATCAGAAAGTATTCACAGCAATATTGCCCTTCTTTTTAGCCCCAATACTCAAACACAACTTGTGCTTCCATAACAACACCACAATTGGTGGCCATTTGAATATGTTGAACCTGTGTCCTATACATGGGGCAATTCAAGAAGGGAAATATAGGAAGGACAAACAAAGAAGAATGCCCAGAGCAAAGAATCAAGCCAATTTACACTTTCCAATGATATCTATTTCCATGTGTCCTAAAGTTTTTGCCTTTTTTTAGGTGTAACCAGACTAACATTAGGCAATAAAGGTAATTTAATCCAAATATCTCTGTATTCATGTAAAAATTTAAGGCTTTTCCATCCTAGGTCTTTCAAAACACAACATGGTAGAGTGCAACAGGACTCCAAGCTCTGGCCTTGGCCTGACAGAGGCCTTGGCCAAATCACAAGGCTTATAGTGGGTATTCTTCCTACCAGTATTTTCTATTAGTTAACCTGTAAGGATCCTTTCAGCTCTAAATGTCATGCCTTGGTGTCATGACTATCAGACACTGCCTGGAAACACTGGCCATCTGGGGACTTTTGTGCACTTCCGAGAGCTGAAGGAAAAGAGTTGAGTAGAAGTTAAATGTGACCAGCTTCACAATCTGAGTTTGACCAACCTGGACACTTGCTCTAAGGACCCTTCCCAAGACCCCCTGCAAAAGCCATTTGGTGTAATCCTCCCCACCCTCTTTTGGTTTCTTCCCCACCTCTTGTGAAACCTCTTCAGGAGGAGAGCTCCCTTCAGAATCTCTTAATGAGAAGGCCCAGGTCTTTTGGCCTTTCAGCTCAGGAACTATGTGTCCCCGTTTTCTAGGTCCAATTGGTCACTTTGACCCTCTGCCTCCGCAAGTTCTATTCTTGCCCTAGGAAGTTTCAAGTTTAAAATTGTGGGAAGGCAGCTTGCCCTGTGTCATGGGCCCCACAGGCAGGGAGAAGATGTGAAAATCTTCACATCTCCAGCGTCAGAGATGGTTTTAATTTCTGTCTGTTTATGTGTTGATTTCTCTTTGGATTTAAGCCTTGATCTTCCTGGCAAGGTGATCAGCAGTGTGTATGCCCCCTTCATTCTTCACACCCCACCGTTCCCACATTCTGGGGAGAAGGAGTTGCAGGTACAGGGCCTGCCTGTCCAGACCAGATGAGATGCTCAAGAGAAGCCCTCACAGTCATTAGGGAGAAAGGTCCAAATCTGAATCTGAACCTCAGGAAGAATGAACAAGTCAGGTTTGAGACTGAGAGAATCATCTCAGTAAAGAAAAAAGCAAGTCCTCCCCACACACTATTATTAACATACTGTACTTTCTATCTTGTCTGCCATCCTAGTCTCTGCCCCTCATGCCAAATTCCTTAATGAGTACACTCTGCCAAGATCTTTGCCTGTCAGGAAACGGGGTCCCAGCCCAGTAGGGTCCAGGGTCAGAGAGCTCAAGCTGTCTCTGACTTCTCAAGGTCATTTCCTCCCAATGGCTCAAGTCTCCACAGTTTGGCTGTAAACATGGCAGTTTAAATTCAACACCAAGGGAATACACATGGAGAGGTTCTCTGGATAAGATCGGGAAAGAATGTGGCTTGCTCTCAGGCTGGGGTTTGAATGGGCCATGCATTTTCCAGCTGAACATGTGAAATAGGCTGTGCAGTCTTTATAGCTCCCAGAGCTTTGCTCCTGGCCAAATGAAGCGGTCAATTCCATCCTGTCTGACAAATGTTACGAGGAGACTGGCAGTTAGGAGAGTGGGAGGACAACTTTATTTTCTGTGTTTTTTGCATTTATTTTGTGTTCTCGGGATGAAATGTATAGATTTATTTTTCCCAGTCAATCATAGCTGTGCTATTGTAGCTCTCGCCTTTCCCTTTAGTGCTTCAGTTTCCTTGGTGTATAAGCTGGAGAAGGCACTGGCACCTTGCAGGGTCCCAGCCATTTCAGGTTGTACTGACCACTGGGCTCCATCACAGCATGCTTGCTAGCCTTGATTTGTGAATATTTAGAAAACGTGAGGTTCATTCAACCCCAACTCTTTATCAAAGTAAGCTATTTCCCTGAAGAAGTGGAGTTTTTCAACTTTCATAAAACTCAGGCAAAAGCCTGAATTTCCTTCTCATAGTGTTCTTCCTTTATACTTCTAGAGATAGTTACTCATGCCATCAGATGGAATTCCATCACTGTGAAAATTGTAGAACCAGGATGTTCTGACCTTGTAATGTCATAAAAGCTTAAATGGCGATGGTAATGGTGATGGTAGTAATGAATGCTTACCGTATGATAGATGTTCACATGCATTATCTCATTTAATCATCACTCTATGCTATGAGTCTATTCTTTTCCCCATTTCAAATAATCTGAGAGTCAAAAACAAGTAGCCTGCTTAAAATTACAGTCTTCCAACCCAGGTCTGTCTGTCCCAAGCCCATATTCATGACCACTAAACACTCTTTCTTTACTGCACATCCCATGCTTTACAAATGAGGAAACTGAGGCCAAGACAGGTGCCATTGCTCAATGTCATCATATTAATTAGTGATAGAGTAAGTAGGCTACCCAGGGCTTTTCACTAGAATTTGACCCACTAAGGACATTTTGGTCATTATTTTTAAGGACAATAATGTCTGAGGCTGAGGAGTATACCATGGCAGTGAGCAAAACACATGTGGCAGGGAGGGAGCTGCCCACTTCCCTGAAACCTTAACTTGAAGAAAAAGCATCAGTGAGGCCCCTCTACTCTTGGTGGATCAGCTTTATTCCACCCTGACCGTGGCCATGCACATTATTAAGTTCCTTACCTTTTAGACTTACCAAGGTCAAACCTACCATGTAAGTAAGTTGTGTGCACATACACTCTAAATTTATGCAAATCATTTTTATAATTAAATACAATGATCATTTCCAAACAGATTCCATTGACCAATAATAATTTTAGCTCTTGCTATAAAAGTAAGTGATTGGATCCATTATCTCCTTCTGTCCTGCCAGACTTTGCTACCAGGGAGGTATTTTAATACACCCATGTATCACAATTCTGAAAATTCTTCAATATATGAATTTTATAAAAGCTTATGGGCAATTTTCATACCTAATTTGAGAACCACTGAGCTAGAAATTGAAATTTTTTTACTACTTCTACTAACCGAGTACAATCTACTCTTTTAAAATTGTTCTTGCAGGCTGAATTGTATTCCTCTCAAATTCATATATTGAAGCCCTAACCCCTAATACCTCAGATTTAACTGTATTTGTAAAAAGGGTCTTTAAAGAGGTAATTAAGTTAAAATTAGATCATTAGGATGGGCATAATCCAATATGACTGTCCTTTTAAGAAGAGACTATTGGGACACAGACAGGTTCAGAGGGAAGACCTGTGGAGACATAGAAAGTAGATGACTATCTAGGATCCAAGGAGAGAGACCTCAAGAGAAAACAACTCTGCCAACACTTTGAATTCAGACCTCTAGCTCCTAGGACTGTGAAAAAAATGAATTTCTGTTCTAAGTACCACCCAGTTTGGCACTTTGTTATGGCAATCCTATTACAACTGTGGTAAAATATACATAACATAAAATTTACCATTTTAATCATTTGCAAATGTGTAGTTCAGTGGCATTACATACATTCATATTGTTATACAATCATTACCACCATCCATCTGCAGAATTTTTTCATCTCCCCAAACTAAAATTCTGCACCCATAAAAGCACTAACTCCCCTTTCTAAATTTTCTGAGTCAGCACAATCTTTTCTTACTTGATTCCAGACATGGTAAACTTATACAAGGACATGTAGGAACAAGCAAGTCAATAAATTAAAGGAAATGCATGCAAAAATATTTATTAGGGGCTGGCAAGTGCCTTTTTTAAAGGTATTGGGGCTTGATCCAGACCTTATGCAAAGAAGCTCATGACCTGCAAAGCCAATTCTGCTGTTTACAGACAAGATAAACTGGCATCTGTGACCCATCTATCCTTCCAGAAGGCCCAGTAGTCTCCAGGCAAGTTCCGTAATAAAACTGGTAATTGCTTTTGTTTTAGTCACGAAGAAGCAGCAACAGCTCAGTAGATTAAGAAAGGGCAGGAGAAATGGAGAAACTAATACATTCTAATACAGCCTAGTCGCAGGCTTCCAATGAGATCCTCTTAAGTTACCTCCAAAGTTACAGCAGCTAACCATAATCTGAGAATGTGTGGGAACCTTCAGGACAGAAATAAACTACATACATATAAAGACATTGAGAACCAGAAACACTCAGACTTCAGGTCTTATGTTAACTTTGAAAATGCAAAGAGACAAGTTGGATGAGAACAAATCTAAAACAGTAAATGTACAAGATTGTTTGCCATTTGATCAATTGTTCAACAGTGGTGAGAATTTGAAACCTGGGTCCTTCAGCAAAAATGTATATATGTAACACCCTCCCTTCTGCCTACTGCTCTCAGAGATCTTCTTACACAGGCCAGGAGTTCCTCCTTCCTTTCTCATACCAAGATTGTTGAGCTTGGAGACACTGCTTAAGCCTTAGCTACAGTCACAAAAGGTGGTTTATGGGGTTTGACTTGACATCAAAGTGCATCCTTCCAGAAAAAATTGTGAAAACTGAAGTACAAATAACATGTCACTGGACATTTAGAGCTGTATCTTCAAAGGACACTTGTGATTTTCAAAAATAAGCCTGAAGCTCAAACTCACCAATTTAAAGGTATTATCCATTAGCAATATCAGTGGAGAGCAGTACTTGCTACATATCATTTACAAGCTTCTCCAACCTTGTTCTCAGCTAAATCTCCCAACTTCAGATCTGAGTTCCTAGAACTGACTTTAACTTAACAAGGTTTCAGGTTTGAATGGCTTCAAATCAAAATGACCACTATCAAATTATGCAATTATTAAGGCAGTAGACTCCAAAATAGCTAAAAAGTTGATAACTAAAAAGAAATAAGGCTAAATACAAAGGAAATTACATACCACTCTTAATTACAGACTTATATCATTGCTTTAATCTATATATTCTTATATCATGTTAAAAGTAAAAAGACTGAGAACATTTTAAATAAAATTTAAAAAAAAACACAGAAAGATTGCTTGGGGTGGGAGGAATGGGAATCAAGAAGGAAAAATTTTGGAGGGATTGGCCCTATGCATTAGTATTCAAAACTCTTGAGTATTTGTTTTCTCTTACGTTCACTTCCATTTACTCAACACTTTGTAATTATAAGAATTCCTCTGATTATGTGTAATGTTGACCTTTACTTATTATATATAATAAGTGTTGTTTCAACAACTTTGTTTATTTTACAAATATGCCTTGTAGGTCATTGAATCTGAGCCCTAATTTAAAAATATACAAGAACATGCTTTGAAATAAGATGTAATAGTGTTCAATTTGGAACAAATTTCTTAACCTCTGTAGTAATAACTAAAAATAGCTATACTTCACTGAACACATATGGACTAGGCCAAGGACTGGATATAGATTATCTCAACTAATCCTTCAACAAACATTGATGAGTATATCTTTAATACTCCCAGTTCACTGATGAGAAGAGTCTTATTTGGAGAGGTTAATAACTTGCTTATGATCAAACAAACAGCTAGTGAGAAAGAAGTTGTTATCTAAACAGATAATCCAACTACACTGTTTTACCTGGGAGTTTCAGTTATCTCAACTGTAAAGTATGAACAAAAAATACTTAACTAATAAAATTATTGTAAAATTTAAATGATATTACACAGGTAACCAATACCATAGAGCCTGTCACAAAGTAGGTATGTATTGGTTTCAAACACTGTATACCTTTATAAAGTGGCCAAAGTTGTCACAATGAACATCACCATTAAATAACTTGACTTACTCAAACTTAATATATAGGCATCCCAAATAACACTTTTAAATAATGATGTTGATAACTGGAATATATAGCAACAAGAGAAAAAACAATTATAAAATATTGTTGCAGAGCTAAATACAATGATTTTGCAGCAATAAAATATGTATAGTGACTGTAAAACTTGTGTAATATTTATTCTATATGTTTGTGTGATGGTAAGATACCTCGAGTCCTCATTTTTGCCTTCTTGTCCTAATAATCACATATTCATCCTTCAAGTCCCACCTCAGTGCTTTTCCTGTGAGGCCTTCTCCTACATGCATGGAAGGAAACTGACTCTCCTCTGTACTACCACAGAATGCCACTAGATACTCAAGAGCAGGGAGTATATCTTAGAAAATTTTGATACCAAGGTCCAATATGGGGCCTGATACATAGAAGGTGCACAGTGATTGTTTACTTAATGAAGGGACACTTTGATCTGATTTTGAATTCCCAATAACTTGAATACCTGAGAGCATATAAAGTAGGGTTTAACATATGTTATGCAGAATCTTTCATTCATTAGACTTTCTGAATTAGAATAAGCAATGCTACTCTTTAATCTAGCTAATACTGAAGTATCAGATTTGGTGTGATAAGCAAAGTGTACTACAGACCCCCAAAGTAAATCCTTCAGGGCTCTCCCAGATAACCTGCCTACTTCCCATGTTCACTCTTGGGTCTGTATCCAATTCTTGTCTTCACAAAGCCTTTTCTAAGGTCGGGAGTAACACTGGGCTAGAAAATACTAGTCTGGACAGTGAAGTTCAACTGGGGCATCTGAGGGGAGCATCAGAAGCTTAGAGGTGAGCTCTCCCTTTAATCTGAATTATATTTTCCAGGATTTCACTATTGAAACAGTGCCCACCAGTTGTGGCACATGAGAAGCAGGGAGCTAGCTGACTGCTGCTGCCATCCCAGCCTTAGTGTAGGGAAAAGAGGCAGCTGCAGAATGACATTGGTCTGTCCCTTGATTTTAGCACACACTGACTGTGAGACTATAAGCAAGTTACTTAATTTACCTGACCATCTGTGAAATGGGATAATAATACATCTCAAAACTGTTGTGAGGACTAGAGAAAGTATGTTTAAGTACCAAGTAGATTCAATTATTATTAGTTCTTTTGCTTTTCTCCCCATACCAGCTTTCCCTTTAAAATAATCTATCTCTCTCAACTCATAGTTTAAAATTATGGATCAGTGTCAGTTGATTGGCAATCAATAGATCAGAGTCTACATTTGCCTCAAAGGCCAGAAAAGGAATCAATCAAATGCTGGTGATGATGTTTTAGTCTGAACAGTTTAGAGTGGGAAATACTAGTTTCCTACAGATCTACTCAAACTACAAAATGGCAGATCTGCGAAAAAACTTCAGTTGCTAAAATATCATAGCCATGCAACACACCATGTGGACCATTAGAATTCTCCTCATGCATTATGGTGCTAATTTAAGATGAGAAATCGCCCTTCAATATTTCACTTTACAAAGCTTTGGCATTCTCATCTAAGCACTAGTTCTTCTTGGACTCAGTAAACAGATTTGTATTTGGCAGGCTGAAGAAAGGGAATTACAAATGCTTCATAGATATTTCTACTCTTATCCTCTCAACATTGAGAAACACAGTAGAAAAAGAAGAAGAAAAAGGATATTATAACTTTGCATTCTATTCTTTCTCAACTATCTCCTAATTGTCTCTGAAATGAAAGCATGGGCAGGAAAGCATTGGATTTCTCAGCAATAATGTCAAATCCTCAGGCTAAGTGAACCTCTTGCCATTACAAGTTTTCTGCTGAAAATGCATTATTCATATTCATGCTACTCTCTCTAAAACAATGGCTTAAGAAAACATGTGCCAGAAAAAAAGATTATAATGTGGAAAGAGTTACATGAAGAGAAACACAACTCCCTGTCCTCTGGTGATACTAGCCCAGAAGTCAAGCAGCTATGGTTTCTAGTTAGAGACCAGGAGCACACCTGTCTATATGCCAGAAGTCACTTTCATTGTTGCAAATGGGTCTTCCTGAGGCCACAATCTTTCCCCAGCAGGGGGAGTTGGAAAGCCCTTGGTCTGCTCTGTATAAACTAAGCCTAAAAAATTAACCCTTCAAAATAATCATATAGATTTGGAAGCAGGGAGGAGGCTAAGGGAGGTGGTGGGAGGGGACCAAGTCCACTTGGGTAAGTTTGCCAAATATTAGTGAGGGTTGGGAATCTGCTTGTCCTCACTAGTGGGGCCAGGGAAAGACTTGAAATGGTGGAGGTCACATGGCCTCCTGTTAAGCAACGGAACAGCATATTTTCATTCTCACAAAAAGTATATGTCAAGTTGCCTCTAGGGTTCTGTTCTGTTAGGATCAATCTTTAATAAAACTGCAAAGCAGGTGAAGTTTATTTCACCTAATAGTGTTACAATCTTTCTTCATGGTGTCATCTTATTCTTTGGCATGACTCCTTTGTGACCCAATCATGCTCTCAGATGGCCATAAGGTAATCACTGCTGAGAGGCATATTGGTCCATATGATGTTCTTCTTTTGTGCTTCTATAGAAAGTGTGTGTGTGTGTGTGTGTGTGTGTGTGTGTGTGTAATTATAGCTTTCTGATGTGTATTGCACCAGCCTGCAAGATCTTTAAGTGTTCCTTCCCTTTTTATGTACCTTGACATTAACAATGGTTTTGTCACTTAGTAGTTGCTAACGACATTTTAAAAATCCTATATAATAAAAGAGTAATATGCAAATTGACAGTCACTCCAACACACAAAATGGCTGCTCCCAATTGGACAGAAGATAGCCACCACAAAATGGCCAGCAGGGGAGGGAAGTTTGGAGGAACCAGGCCTGCAAGGGAGCGCAGTTGTGGGCAATCAGGCCATGAGGGGAAGAAAGTTGGGAGGGACAAGGCCTGCAGGGGAGGGCAGTTAGAGGCAATCAGGCTGGCAAGGGAGCAGTTAGGCATTAATCAGGCTAGTAAGGGAATGGTTAGGGGGTGGTCAGGCTGGCAGGTAGAAGCAGTTAGGGGCAATCAGGAAGGCAGGCAGACAAGTAGTTGGGAGCCAGCAGTCCTGGATTGTGAGAGGGATGTCTGACTGCCTGTTTAGACCCGATCTTTAGAGGGGTCCCAGATTAGAGATGGTCCAGATTGAAGAGGATGCAGGCTGGGCTGAGGGACACTCCCATGCACAAATTTCGTGCACCAAGTCTCTAGTCCTATATAATAAAAGGCTAATATGCAAATAGACTGAACAGCAGAATAACTAGAACAACCAAACAACTGAAAAACCAGTCTCTATGATGTGCACGGACCACCAGGAGGGTTGTGCAGAACATGGCAGGTGTTGGCTGCAGTGTGATAGTGGAGCAGATGAGCGGGAGCACCAGAATAAGGCAGTTGCAGTGGGATGGTGGAGCAGGTGAGCAGGGACACCAGAATAAGTCAGTTGCTGCCATTGGTTACTGAAAATTCTTTGCTGCTGCATGCTGCAGTCCTGCCCAGTAACTTGCACCTGCTATTGGCACCGGCCTCTCTCGCAACTGCTGCCAGCACTGGAGACACTGTTCACACCCACTGCTGGCACCCGGTGCTGGCCCTGATTGCTCTGTGTCATCAGTGAGTGCAAGTGATAGCTGATGGCCCCAATCACCCCTCAGGGCTTCTCCACCTCTCCTTGCTCCTGAGGAGAGATCGGGCTGGCAGCTGCCTCTCGCACCCACTGCCAGTGCTGGCCTGCTCATACCTACTGCTGGTGCTGACTCCAATCACTCCATGCCTTCAGTAGGTGGGCCAGGGGCCAGTGCCCTCAGCACATGGGAGCAGTGGAGGCAGGAGTGGGGCTACCAACAGACAGGGGTTGGGGGAAAGGGAGCTGCAGCAGGAGGGGCTGGGCAAGGATGAGGAGGATGGTCCAAGACATGCCCCTGTGCCTACCTCAGCCTAGTGGCCCACAGTTCCTTTCAAGATGCATGAATTCGTGCATGGGGCCCTAGTAATTAAATAAATTAAGATATTAGCTGATAACACCTGATGTATATTTTCTCTCAGACAGGCAAACAAAAATGCTTACCTACAAAGAATCATAAGACCTTTAGTTTTTGAGGTCTTTTTTGCAAAGACATGGGAAATGGGAAGAATGGTAAATGTCAGGTTTGAGAGAAATAAGTTTTAAGACAATAATTCTTTTATGTCAGAAATGACAAAATAACTCTTATTCAAGAAACTCAAGGAGCCTTAAGGACTAACAATAGGAATCCTGCCTAAATCTCATGGTGATTCCAAATGTTTACCTTCCATTTTCAGAGAAAATTGATTCTCTAGTCTAGATGAAATGACATTCTCCAGTGAAAAAATTGAAAATAACCTACCTCGAGTAGAAGACTTATACTAACCCATCTTCCTCATCAACTTTTTCATCTTCACCACTAATTTTTTCAAAAAATGTGAGTCTGACCTAGAATGTTTAAACTGGTAGTTAAGAGTGGGGGGGGTGGCATTCATAATAAACCTCATAGTCCAACTTCCTGCAAATAAATTTGGATATTCCATTACTCCAAAAAGAAATTACAAAATCTTACTGTAAAGTCTCACCCTCTTGAAATGATGTGGTATGCCTCAAGTTGGGGGAAAGCACAATTTTCATACAAGGGAGAATACGTACAATTTTATGTTGGGAACTTAGACTTTCCACACCATGTATTTAAAATACTCCATGTATTTAAAATACCCCATGTATTTGGAATGCCCCAATAAACTGAAGGAAGAGACATTGTAGGAGAAGAAGGGTCTTATGTGGCTCCATCTTGTGGGTATTGGGCAAGTTATGCAACTTCTTTTAAACTTAGTTTTTCATCTATAAAATGGGAATAATGATAACTACCTCACAGGGTCTTGGGTAACAAAATATGTAAAATAGATGAAAAATGCTTAGCCACATGCCTGGCACATGGGAACTCAAGAAAATGTATCTACTCTGACTAGTGAAATTTGACTCCATTATAAATATTTGACACCTTGAAAATGTGGAATTTATCCACAGCAAGTTGGGAAGAGAAATACAGTGAGAAAACCTGAATTGTGATATTTTACACTCAATCATTACCTCCATAGAGTGAGACCTGAAGAAAGGGAGATGCAAGTTAAATTTGTGATTTTTTTGTTATTTTCAAGTTGTATCAAAAGAGTAAGAATGCAGAACATAGATTCTCTCTCTTTTTTTTTTTTTTACTGGACATAGATCAAGAATTATGGTACTACTAAAAAAAAGTAACCAATTATAAAATATGCAAATTACATATATTTGTTATACCATCTAAATTATTTTTGCCCTAGTTTTTGCTTACTGGTTAGAGTGTCAGCCCACAGATTGTAGGGTTGGGGATTCAATTCCAACCAAGGGCATGTACCTCTGTTGCAAGCTCAATCCCCTACTACAGGCAGGGTAGGTGTGGGAGGCAGCCAATTGATGTGTCTCTCTCACATTGATGTTTCTATCTTTCTGCCTCAGTCCCTCCCTTCCTCACTCCCTAAAAATCAATGGGGTGGGGATGAATTAATTGTCTAACTTTTTATAAGTGAGAAAATTGAAAAATCAGGAGGAAACTAGTGTTTATTCACTTAAAATCTGGTGGCAAAAAATAACATTGATATATGGGTTTTATTATTTAAAAGAAAATAAGCGAGAGGGAGATTAAATAATAGATACTCTGACTCAGGTGTTGGATCTTTCTACTACGTTGCAGTTTGTTAAAAAAAATTCTCATCATATTTTCTTGGTTTTATGCCAAGAATACAAGATTGGCTTACTAGATTAATATGATTCACTCCATTAACAACTTAAAGGATAAATAAAATAATATATGATCATCTCTGTAGATGAAAATAATGATAATAATAATAATTCAATAAATTAAAGATCTATTCATGATAAGAAAAATCTTAGTAAATTTGGAATAGAATGAAAATTTTTTCCTTGGTATCTATATAAAGTATAGATAATAAAGTATATCTATATAAAATATCATTAAAATAATACATTTTATGGTGGAATGTTAAAAGAATTCTGTTACATTTTAAGAACAGGAATAAGCTAAGAATCCCCACTGTGATTACTCCTAGTAGCAGAGTAAAATAAAAAATATATTCATTTATAAGAATTGAAACTTTTAAAAACTGCCATCAGTTATCATTTTTTATATAAAGCTTTAAAAATCTATGGATGAATGATTACTATGGGAATTTTAAAAGATTAACTTAACATGTTAAACCTAATAATTTTTAAATATTATGTGTTTAAGTTGCCATCATAGTAGTTATATACATGTACATATTTCTCAGAAATAAATCTGAGCACCTATAATGTTAAAAAAAAATGAGAAGTTTGTAATGAAAGACTTCAGAGATTTAAGTGACTGGAGATATAAATAATTCATGAATAAGAATAAATTTTCCCCAATTGATCCATGTATTCAATGCAATACTGTTGAAAATACCAAAAAGGATATTTTATGGAACTGGATGCATTGATTCTACAGTTTATATGGAAACATAAAGGACTAGGAATAATCCAGATGCTCCTCAAGAACAATTTGGAAGGACTGATTTTACAGATATACTTTTTATGAAGCTGTAGTAATTAAGCCAGTGAGATACTGGCACTGGGAATGAGAAACAGGCCAATTGAGCAGAATAGGATGCTCAGAAAATGCCCAGACTTATATGGAAAGTTGATTTATCACAGAAGGGCATTGAACAAATGGAGAGATATAGACAATTCAATAACTGCTGCAGGGACATCATTCCACATGATGAAAAATTAAATTACATAGCTACTCAGATGCTACACAAAAATAAGTCCCTGGTAGACAGTATTATACTCCATAGTAAAAACAGGAGTCATCTTTATGACCTCCAGATAGAATTTCTTAAACAACACACAAATGTGTGGTTCATAAAGAAAAGATTTATAAGTTTAACTACATTAGAATCAGGAAATTCTGTTCTCTAAAAGGTATTGTGTTAAGAAGAGTAAAAATATAAGCCATCAAAAGGAGATATTACAATAGCTATCAATGACAAATTATAAGCATTATGAGTGTATAACAGATTGATAAAAATTAATAAGAAAAAGACAATTAATAGAAAAATGAGCAAGAGAACAGAAATGTGATAGAATAGGAAATGCACATGTCCATTGAACAGAAAACTTCTATTTTACTGGCAATTGAGAAAATAACAAAAATTATTTAACACTTAGGGTTCAATTATAATTTTATGGTATCAAGTTGGCAATTCTAAGTTTTGAAGAATACATAGACAAAACAGATAATGCTTGTCTTCTGCTAGTTAGGGATTAAATTAACGCTACCTTGTTAAAAACATTCTGCATTACACATGTGTTTATCCCAAGCCCTAGAAATTCCATTCTTTGGTGTAAACCCTGGAGAAACTCTTGCATGTGTGCACCACAAAACATATTGAAACATTCGTACAGCATGTCATGCCAGCAAAAATCCAGAAACAACGCAGATAGTCAATAAAATAAACTGATGAACAAAGCAGATCCAGAGACATAGAAGCATGGCACAAATTCATCAATCTCAGAGGGAAGGCTGGGGTGGGTTGGTGGGAAGAGATTAATAAAGAACTTACATGCATATATGCATAACACATTAACACAGACAGTAGTATGGTGAATGCCTGGGATGGGGGGGGGGGAAGAGAAGAAGGTAAGGCTAGAAGGGGTCAATGGAGAAAAAAAGTGTACATCTGTATTACTTTCAACAATAAAGGTAAATTTTTAAAAAAATAGTCAATGAATGTATCATTTTGGGATAGCTATTAAGTGCAACTATCAGGAAAATCAATGGAATGATTCAGGGAAAATGAAGGCTCATCCCTCCTAGTGGGGTGGGAGAGGGTGTGATCAGGGAAGGGCACCCAGGACCTCTAAGTGCAGGGAATATTCTGCTTCCTACTCAGAATGGTAGGCACATTGATGTTTATTTTATTCTTCCGTTTTAAACTGGACATATTTTTATATATTCTTTATATGTATGATCTATTTTGGACTTTTTTAAGAAAAGAAAGAGGCATCCTTTGCATTAAACCTTCAGTGATGCTAAAAGTCAGAGCCTTGAAGACCAGACCTCCAACTGGCCTAGCATGGACTACTATAAAAAGGACAAGAAAACTAACATATCAGGTGTCCTCCGCATTCCCCAGATAAAATAATAAGGCCATGCCTGCGGCTTTGCAGTGAATTCAATATGTCTGCAAAGTATTGCAATCCATAGTTCACTGACCCTGGATACAAGGATGATTACCATGCTCCCTTCATGCGTAGCTGAAACTGGCCCCAAACTCAGGCCGATTCAAATGGGTACACCAGTGAAATTGGTCTTTATTATCTTTTTTAAAAAAGAAAGTCTAATAAAGACATAAAGGGTTTTCTTCTACTACAGTGAGCACATTCTGCATAGAGTTAACCTGCTGACACTATTTGTAATGGCATAAAAAGGTCGCTGAAGCCTAAATCTGCTCGGCAAGATTCCCTACCACAATCTTCTCAAAAACACAAGCTTTATTAAATATCAGATCTTATTTATTTCCAAGAAGGCTACCCAAAGGTTAGGGTGGGCTCAGGTGTGTGGAGTGTGGCTGTTATTGCATCCTTCATTTGCATTGCATCTGCCCTCTGAGTCACTCAGCATGTCTTGCCCAGGGTCTCACATTAATCTTCCATCTATCCAAGCCATATAAGGATGTGATAAACTGAGCTTCTCTGTTTGTTTGTTTTTTTTAATCCTCACCTTAGGACATGTTTAAAAAGAGGAAGATGGGGGAGAGGGGCTAAGGTGAAGAGGGAGAGAGAGAGAGAGAGAGAGAGAGAGAGAGAGAGAGAGAGAGAGAGAGAGAGAAACAATGTGAAAGGGAAACACTAATTGGTTCCCTTCAGTAAGTGCCCTAACCAGGGACCAAACCCACAACCCAGGTATGTGCCCTGACCAGGAACGAAACCGGCATTTCTTTGGCATACAGGATGACACTCAACCAATGAGCCACGCTGGTCAGGCTCCCCACTTTTTGTAAGTGGGGAAAATAGAGTCTAAGATAGAATGTTTTTAGTAATGAGATTAATTATCTCTCTCCTTAAAGTAGTGATTTCAAGGAGGGCTAGCCTCCATAAACTCAGGCTTTGGACAGTGTGCATGGAGTGGAGGAGATAATGTGACCAGTGCAGGTTATTCCAGGGGCTCAGCCCCCTGAGACACTGCTGTATCAAGCACTGGGAAAGCCTGATACATCTGCCCCATGTGATGTCCTGGTTTACTTGGAGGACTTAAAATAACTACTGAAATACCTACTGAAATAACTACTAAAATAACTACTGAAATAGCTCCTGAAATACCTACCTTCCACTAAAGACCTAATTCACCAGGAAACTCAGATTTGCTGGAAAGTCAAGTGAATACAGAACTGTAAATACATGCAGATTTTGTGTCTGTTTGCTTTTGGGTACAAAGGATAGGCCCATTGTAGTCTCTCCAACCCCATATATTCTGTGAATTTTTCCATTTCAGTTTCTGGTGCCTCAGTCTCTCCAAGTTTTCTTATCTCAGCCAAGAAACTGCCCTCCACTCACATGTTGTGACAGGCCCATCAGAGTCATCTGTCAAAGGCCCTGGATTAACTCTGGGCTGCCCCTTATCCAGTGAAGCTGGGGCTGAGGAGACAGGGAGAGGTCGCAGTATCATACAGTATGGTTCCAGCTGGGCTAGGAATGGACAGCTCTCTTTTAGAAGGAGTTTGAGAGAGAAGATGGGCAAGAATATGGAAATTGTAGTTTAACTCATGTTTTAAAGAGTAAAATGTACTTTGTAATATGAAAAGCCTCTGGATATACAAAAATGTACATAAATGCAATATTGTAAGCTTTCGAAAAGCAATATTATCTCAAAAACAATTGCAGAAAACAGGATGCAGCAATTTAAACTGGGTCAAAATAAACAAAATCTTTGGAAGTATAACAGAATGCTATAGTTCTCTTTGCCTAAGTACTATATTAAGAAATTTTTTTCCTATTATCATTTCTGTATCTTAAATTACTTAACAAAAAGTGTCTTTATGTTTATGACAGGAGATGTAAATTGCAACCACCTGGCATAACAAGGAACTACGGTAGTCATAACTCACTTCCCAATCCCAACACAAGAAGAAAAGCAATGCCAAGAGGGTCTGTGTAATGTATATAAACTCATAAATATGTTGGATGAACGTATTTCCTGCAAAGGCCTTTGGCCAAAGCAATAAAATTCTGGCCTGACCCAATAAGGCTGCTAACAGGCAGGCACATGCAGATGAAATAATTAGGGCCCATGCACAATGGGAAGAGCTACCTCTTGCTCTTCTGCCCTTTGACCTGTAGTGGGAACTCTTTTCCTCTTCATGTCCTTTTTGCTATCTGCTCAGAAAGACCTCCTTCCTGTCCTTGCCCTGGCAGGTGCATAGCTCTGTCCATGATGAGGTCACATTTTGATCCTCAAGCTTTTGTTATCAGCCTCTATCTGCCCTAGGGCAGTGGTCTGCAAACTGCGGCCCTTGAGTGTGACTCTTCCACAAAATACCACGGCCTGGGCGAGTCTATTTTGAAGAAGTGGCACTAGAAGAAGTTGAAGTTTAAAAAATTTGGCTCTCAAAAGAAATTTCAATCATAATGTTGATATTTGACTCTGTTGACTAATGAGTTTGCCTACCACTGCACCTAGGTTATCAGTGAGATCCATCTCCCTATAATGCCTGGAATACTCAAATGATCTCAGACATATCAGCAAATTGGGTTAGTATATTTTGCTGTTTATTGATATAAAATGCTAATGTGAAATTCAAATGAGAAGAGAGACCAAGTGCTTAATGCCAAAAGGAGATTAACAATGAACTCCTGTCTACCTTCTCATTTACTTTCTTAGAGTCATTACCATGAATCACAACACATTTGTTCCTGCTCCTACCCACTGTTGGGCATATCTCCATCACAGCATTCTCCTTTTTTATAGCTTATCTTCGTTACTGTCCCAGAGGGAACAGCAAGGGGGGGAGAAAGCTGATGCAACTTCTCATTCCTAATTATCTTCCTAAATTAATTATTAGAATATGTAGCCTGTGTACCCCTTGCTTCCTTCTGTGACATGACAGATATTGTTGGTTGATCACAGAACTGCCTCTCTCTCTCTCTCTCCCTCTCTCTCTCTCTCTTTCTCTCTCTCTCTCTCTCTCTCTCTCTCTCTCTCTCTCTCTATCTATCTATCTATCTCTGTCCCCAAGCCTGGATACAGCCTCAGACCTCACACCACTTTTCATCACAGTGCTGCAGCCATCCTGGATGCCTGTTAACAACTGACCAGAAACAGCCCCAAAGTTAAAACCTATTTGTAATCTCCCCCTTCACTCTGCCAACTACAGTTCTGCCAGATCCAGAGAACCCCAGCTCTCAATAGATTCCTTTCTTATGTTGGCTTTTCTAATTTTTTAGAAACACTAGAGGCCCAGTGCATGACAATTCATGTACTGGAATAGGGGGTCCCTCACACTGGCCTGCCCTCTCTCACAGTCTGGAAGCCCTCAGGGATGGGAGGTGACCTGGCAATCAGGGAAAGGAAACACCCCATCATACCTCTGCTGCTGCCACTGCCAGAAGCACAGGCCTCAGTCAGCCCTGATTACCTGAGCCCCAGGCAACCCTGGGCACTGGGCAGCCACCATCTTAGGCTTGCCTGTACCTCAGGCCAGCCCTGGACAGCTTGGGGACTGAGGGGACTGGAAGACTTCAAAGGCAGACACCCAAGCAGGGCTGAGGGAACTGGGTGCTACCATCTTGTGGTTATGGGTGCCGCCATCTTGGAGGGTGTGGCAATCAATTAGCATATTCCCTCCTTATTGGCTGTGGGTGTCACAATCTATGCAATGGCATGAGGGTTAATTAGATTATTCCCTGTTTATTAGATAGCATAAACAAGATATAAAGAAGAATATGCATATCACTCAGGCTTCCATTTTAAGAAATCATACTTGGAGCAAAAGTAAAGGATGTAGTAAGACGCATGAGTGCCAAGGAATCATAGACTACCCAGCAGAGAAAGACCACTTTGTCCTATGTTCAGCTAAGCTCCAACACCTCTACCTTCTATATTGATGCCCATGGCTGCCTTTGTGTCACTGTGTCCAGCAGGGCAGGATTTAAGCCCAGGGGGAGGCTGACCCAGCAATAGATGGATGGTGACATGAAGTAGAGGCACTTGTGCCAGGCATTTGAGATTGTTAAAGCCAGATGTGTAGGATCACCTACTGCTCCCATTTTCCTAGGACTGAGAGGAGTTTTCTGGGCTTCAGAACTTTCAGAGCATAAACTGTGACAGATCTGGGGAAATGAACATTTGCTCAGCCTCACAGAGACAAGAGATCTGTCCAAAGGCTGTTCTGTGGTCCAGATACAAGATAACAATACTTCTAAGTTCAGAAGTCTTTAATCCATTCAGTTCTGATATTCAACTTCTTGCCAACGTTTCTATGGGAAGGAATGGCCTCCTCTTCTATCCTTATGCATTGTTCTAGGTGCATTAGAAGGTTTTCTAGCAGCAAAACCTTATCCTGAAAGACCATATGGATTTAGTATCAGTAATGACGGCTACAATTGGGAGAGCTATTGGGAGGAGGATGGATAGCTTGCTGCTGCTACCATAATAATAAAACCTCCCATGGAAGGAGTACTTGCTATGGCCCAGCACTTCACTTAATATTTATAACAACCCATACAATGCAAGTATGATTTTTATCCCATTTTGCAAGTGAAATAGCTGAAGAGGTAACTTGCCTGGTATCAGATTAAATCATCCTAACCTCTACTTCTGCAGCATACCTTACCTTACTCACTCCAGTCATCACCTTGGCTGTCCTTTTGGGGAACCTGGCCATAATCACTATGAACTAAATGAGCTGCTTTGGACAAGACAGGTCAGGAGCCAGAAAAGATCCTGTAGCCATGTCTTCCCAGCCTTCAGGCTCTGCCCAAGTCTCTCACATCTAGAATTAAACTGCTTTATTCCATACATAGTCATTTTCAATGAAGGGTGGTAGGACTGGAGATGGGGAGGTCTAACACAGACACCCACTTTGTCAGTTCCTGTCCCAAGCATCTCACAAACATTCACTTCTTGGTTCACTTATCCAAAGTCCCATAAATGGTCAGCCAGTCTGAAAGTTCTTTTATAATGGCACCAATCTATACTTATTGGTTTCCTAGGCCATTTTGTGAGCCCAGCACATGGGTGATCAAGGCAGGCTCAGTCCTTTTATGGGATACATAATTCAAGGAAACATACATTAATGTGTTACTCAGATCATTCATGTAAATGCTGTGAAATACGCTGAAGGAAAAAGAGGTGGTATTTATGAGACCATAAAACAAATGGGCTACTCAGTCTGATGAGAAACAAAGGCCTTCCTGAGGAATAGATGGGGAAACTGAGGTCTAAGTGTTAGGTAGGAGGTGAGGTGCTATGCAGTGAAGAATTAACTTTACCCAAGGAGAGGTCTCACCTTTGCCCTTGGCTACTGGGAGGTGATCTCTACCTAGGCTCCTGGACTGTCAAGCTTGTTAGTTGTGTCTTTGTCTGAGAGTTTTGATCACTGTGCAGTCTGCCAATATGATTTATGGTGAGGACTTTGGGCCATGTTATATTAGTTCCACCCCCAAAAGGATAGGAGACTACAGGTCAGCCGGATGGGAAGTATATGTTTGAACTCCAGTAAAACTCTAGACACGAAAGGCTTAAGAGGGCTTCACTGGTTGGCAAACATGGAAAGGAGAATGAATCCGGTTCAGCAATTCCACTCCTGAGTACATATCCAAAAGGACTGAAGTCAGGATTTCATTGTGGCATTTTTCACAAGACATGGAAACAACCTAAATGTCTTTCAATAGATGACTGGATAAAGAAAATGTGTTGTATACAAACAATGGAATATCATTCAGCCACAAGAAAGAAAGAACTCCTTCCATTTTTGACAACTTGAATAAACAGTGAGGGCATTATGCTAAGTGAAATAATTCTGACAGAGCAAGACAAATACTGCATGATTTCACTTATAAGTAGAATTCTTAAAAAATATTTTATTAATTTTTTTACAGAGAGGAAGAGAAAGGGATAGAGAGTTAGAAACATAGATGAGAGAGAAACATCAATCAGCTGCTTCTTGCACACCCACTACTGGGGATGTACCTGCAACCAAGGTACCTGCCCTTGACCAGAATCAAAACTGGAATCCTTCAGTCCACAAGCCAATGCTCTATCCACCGAGCCAAACCATTTAGGGCATAAGTAGAATTTTTAAAAATCAGAACAAAGAAAACAAAACAAAAGCACTAATAGAAACAAAGAACAAACTGGTGTTTGCCAGATGGGGTAGAAGGAGGAGAGGGATAGATGAAAAAGGTGAAAAGGAATATAGTAATAATAGTGTGGTAAGTTTACATAGTGATAGATGATTATTAGACAGCGTGGTATTCATATCATAAGATATTTATTTATTTATTTATTTACTTATTTATTTTTATTGTTTTTAAGAAGAGGAAAAGAAAGGGAGAGATAGAAACATCGATGAAGGAGAAGTCAACATTGATCAGATGCCTCCTACATGTCAAGCCTGCAACCCACTCATGTGTCCTGAGTGAGAATTGAACCTTAACCTCCTGATTCATGGATTGAGGCTCAACCACCGAACCACACTGGCTGATACTTAAATGTTGAATATATAATGAGTTCATAAGATATGCTTACTTCATTTTAAAGAAACATTATTCAAAAATAACATAATGGTTAACATCATGGGCTCTGGACTCCAAATAGCAGGAAAATACAAAATAGGTGAAATGTGACCATTTTGGTAAAAGACAAATGCTTTGCTATTTACAAATTCATTCACTTATTAGCCGTTAATTCTGTTTATTGATTTTCTCTGATTCTTGGTTTCTGACTTCTGACATCGCCCTTTGATAAAACATTTGCATCCACTTGTCACAAGCAACAAAATACACTTAAATAAAGCTGTTAATTTTATTTATTTTTTATTATTATTATTTAATCTTTATTGTTCAGTTTATTAATTACATTGTTCCCCCTTTTTTATCCCATTATAGCTCCCCTCCACCCTGTACCCATCCCACTCTCCACCCTCACCTCCCCCTCCCCACTGTCCTCTCCCATTGTTGCAAAATTTTTGTCCAGTCTCTTGCTGTACTTCCCACACCCCTTTTCTCCCCAAGAATTGTCAGTCCATTCCCTCTCTATGTCCATGTCTCTGTTATATTCACCAGTCTATCCTGTTCAACATCCTATCAATTCACTTGATTTTTATGTTCATTTGTTGATAGATGTGTATTTGTTGTTGCTAGTTTGCACTTTTACCTTTTTCTTCTTCCTCTTCTTAAAGAATATCTTTCAGCATTTCATATAATGTTGGTTTGGTGGTGATGAACTCCTTTAGCTTTTTCTTATCTGCGAAGCACTTCATCTGACCTTCAATTCTGAATGATAGCTTTGCTGGATAGAGTAATCTTGGTTGTAGATTCTTGCTGTTCATCACTTTGAATATTTCTTGCCACTCCCGTCTGGCCTGCATCGTTTCTGTTGAGAAATCCGCTGACAATAATCGTATGGGTGCTCCCCTGTAGGTAACCAACTGTTTTTCTCTTGCTGCTTTTAATATTCTCTCTTTGTCTTTTGCTCTTGGCATTTTAATTATGGTGTGTCTTGGTGTGATCCTCTTTAGATTTCTATATTTTGGGGTTCTGTGTACTTCTTGGGCTTTTAAGTCAGTTTCTTTCACCAGGTGGGGGAAGTTTTCAGTCAGTATTTCTTAAGTAGGTTTTCATTAACTTGCTCTCTCTCTTTTTCTGGCACCCCAATAGTTCGGATGTTGGCATGCTTGAGGTTGTCCCAGAGGCCCCTTACGCTATCTTCAATTTTCTGAATTCTTTTTGTTTCTTGTTTTTCCAGCAGAGTCGATTTTGCTTCTTTGTATTTCAAATCTTTGACTTGGTTCTTGTGGCCCTCTGGACTGCTTTTAGAACTTTGTGTAATATTTTTTATTTCAGTCTGTGTATGCTTGATTTCTAGTTGGTCCTTTTTCATATCCATGAGGGTCTGGTTCATATCCTCAGAGGTCTTGTTCATTTCCCTGAGGGTCTCATTCATTTCCTGGTTGGTCTTGTTTATTTGCTCATAATTCTCATTAAGTTCATCGGCCTTTTCTAGGAGCCTCTTGAAAAGCCTTATAACCGTGGTTTTGAACTCTATGTCTTGTCGTCTTTCCTCCTCCATTTCTTTCACCCCTGATTTCTTTCCATATCTCTGCATAGTGGCTGCTGTATGTGGTAGACATCCTCTAAGGGTCAGTGGCTCAGCCTCCCCAGTTACCTGAGGTGGGTACTCTTACTGCAATCCTTTATGGGTTGTACAGTATTTTTCAGTTTAAACCCAGCTTGTTGTTGTTAGCCCTAGGAGGGTTTGACCTCCAGGCCAATTGGCTGTGAAGGGAGACTGTGTTCAGGTTGGATGGGCGGAGTCTCTGAGCTGCGCAGGCAGCCTCAGTGTCAGCTACGTCCTATGCAGCGCTCGCGCGCGCGGGTCTCTGTTGGATGGGGATGGCTGCAGACACCTCCAAGAGAAAGCCACTAGTCTCTTCCCCTTGCCAGACAACTCTGCCTCTCCCCAAATGTGTCTGCACCCCCAAAGTCTAGCCCAGGGTTGTAAAATAGATGATTTCCGGAACCTGGAGACAAGTTTCCAGGGGGCAAGTCGCGGGTTTGTGCGACACTTGCGCCCAAACTTCTTTTCCCCGTCTCCGGGTTTCTCGCAGACTAGGAGACCTCTGCCGCACCTCGCTTCCAGGGTGCGTCCCCTGGACCTCGGACCTCGCCTGGCACTGGAGAATCTGTGCAGTGGGACGTCTCCACATACCCCAGATCTCGGACCTCGCCTGGCGCTGGGGAATCCGTGTAGTGGGACGTCTCCGCCCTCCCTGTTGACAAAATCCAGCCGGGGTTGCTGCTCCAGCCCCAGCCCGTGCGCGCTACCAGGATGGCTCCTAACCTGTTTCCGTCTTCAAGGCTGTGCTTCCGCTGCTCCTCTGAGTCTCAGTGTCCCACCTTTACTCTTATTTGTGGAGTTTTCACTCAGCCAGCTTTCTGGCGATTCTGGGTGATTTTTGTTTTGTTGTTATGTTGTAGTTCTTAAATCGTTGCGCGGGGCAGAACAATAGGTGTTTACCTATGCCGCCATCTTAGTTCCTCCCCCTAAAGCTATTAATTTTAAATGAAGGATGAATGAGAGGCAATTACACACAGATGAAAATCAACATTTCAGAAAGGGATGGGCCTTGTGTAAAGCTATGTTAGTCAATTGCTATGGACTGAATGTTTGAGTTCTCCCAGATGTATACATTGAAGCCCTAATCCCCAGTATGACTATATTTGGAGATATATTTGGAGATATGACAGTAACTGGGTGAAATGAGGACATATGGGTTAGCCTAATCTGATTAGATTGATGTCCTTGTACAATGCAGAGACACCAGAGCTCACTCTCCACCATGTGAGGAACCAGTGAGAATGTGCCCTCTCTAAACCAGAAGAGAATCCTCACCACATTCTGAATTCCCAGCACCTTGATCTCAGACTTTCAGTCTCCAGAATTGTGAGAAATAAATTTCTGATTTTTAGACCCCTCAGTCTCTGATACTCTGTTATAACAGCCCAAGCTGGCTAATATGCCAATCAAGGAGAGCAACCCCCAGTGAGAAATCACTCTCTATAAAAATGAACCACAAAATGGAAAAGAGCAAGAACACATGACATGTTCCACTTGTTCTGGCTGGAGATCATCATGAGTGACATTTGCACAGTGTGTTTAAAATAAGTGTGAAGAGCAAATGCTAACCTTCTGTTTCTTCTCCTTTTAATACCACACCTTCCAGAGCCAGAACCAGAAGCATACCCTTTGCCCCTAAGATGCACCAGACACAGTTTCTTCTTTCCCAATCAATAGCCTTTGATTCAATAAAGGAAAAAATATATATATTTTAGATACTCTAACGCTCAGTCTTTTAGACAAAGGAGGACTTGTTCAGTGAAATTTTATTTTCTAATCATTTAGCCACAGTAAAACGCAACTATTTTGAAGAGCATTTCAAAGTCTATTGATAGACAAATGTACTATTGATTGGTATCAACTTTACACTCATATTTTCATCCAAATTCCTTTCTTTGGTCTTGAGTGACACCCTTTCAAGTGACTTTGAGAAGAAAAAGAAAAGAAATATGCCACGAAAAATTCAGACAAAGAAAATTCACATCCTGTCTTTGTTTCCTTTCCTTTGGCATGGATACTGACTACCAATTTACTTATTTACTTTTTTTCTTGAGGAAAGTAGTGACAATGTGAGAAGCAGTCTGGATTTTTCTTGTTCTATTACCATAATTAGAAAAGTAGAATAAAATTATGCAGGAGCAGGCTGAGGGGAAATATAACTGCTTTCATATGAAATAGATGACTCTTTTTAAAATTCAACTGTTTTTCTCTCCTTGTACACATATCTTTCATCTCTGAGTGGTTACTGCGCCCTTTTAAATCTATTTTCAGGTTGATTGACACATGCACTCTGAAAAGTTTCAAAGATTGGGAAGTGTTTTCCTGACCACCGACTCCATTGTTATGAAATACTGTCCTGATACACACAGTGGTGTCTTCCCAGGGGAGATAAGCAAAAGACCGACATCCCATCATTACAGAATACTGACAAAATCGGATTGGAATTGCAGGATCCAGACAAATTGTTTTCATGAAAATTAAAACGTGACCTATCAAATCACCCTAGATCAATCATTGTACAAGACATCTTCACATGCCACAGTTAACATTAGGAAGGACTGTGAAAATTTATTTAGCAAATGCCCACTTTTTATGTGCCAGAAGAATTCATCAAGGATTGTAGTATTTACTCTTTGGCATTACCTTTCCATCCAGGTCCTTCTTTCTTGAGGGAAAAAGTGCTTTCTGCAATCCTATATTCAAACCAGGGTGTTTATAGATAGACACATTAGGGCACAGAGAATTTTTCAATATGTGATTCTCAGGCCATCTGCAACTAAATACCTGGGGTGGTTTTAAAAATATATAGCCACACCAGACCCAGAAAACTAGAATCTCAGAGGTTAAACTTGAATTTTAAACAAATTCCCAAGGTTCTTGGGTCATCTAAAGTTCTGAGAACCTCCGAGTAGCTTAATTTCTACTGCCATTAGATCTTCGCTGAGCCAGCTTTCAAAACTTCAGCCCTCCTTGTTTTACTTCAGGCTCCATCCCCAATAGATGTTACACCCTTTCACCACTCAGGTTCCTCATGTCTTTCAGGTCTCCTGTGATCGATCATTTCACAATTTATCAGCTCACCTCCATTTCCCCTCCCCAGTAACCTCCATCCCTGCTCAAGAATGCGTAGTAGACCCTCATTTGTTACCACATTTAAAAACAAAACAAAACTCATCAGCCTAAAAGTCAAAGCCTGAAAGATTATTTCTGTCCTGAATTCCTACCCTCACCCCACTCCCACTCTATCTAAACCTTCTGAATGACTGGTTACTCTTCCAAGGCACCTCTGATGTCCCTTGTGCTTTCTCCTTTGTTCCTCTTAATTTCTCTGGTCAGTGCCCACTCTCCCAGATCCTCTTCTTTAAACCAAGATGAATTCCACTGTGTCCTCCAGACTCACAACCTAAAATGCCACCCTGACACCCCAGCCAGCTTTGAATCTCTGCACACATTGTTGACATCTTTCCTGGGCTCCCACCTTATTTGACTTTGCCCTTTCTTCCTCTGTACACTAAAACTACCCACTGTGTGCCTCCTTGAATGAAGGAACACTCTTATTCAGCTTTTCACAACCTTCCAGCACCCTGTACAGGGTTTGAACACAGTGGACACTAGATGAATTCTTATTAGATTGTTTAATAGACTCACCCCTTACCTTCTTAATGTATCACCAAGGCCTGAGGCTTCTATCTTTGAAATTCCTCTTGAGTTGCACTTGTATTGCCATCTCCACACCAGTGTACCACTTAGTACAGGCCCTGTGTGGCTTTATGCTTGCAGTACTGCTCAGATCCCCACCCATCACCCCAACCTCAATATCCTCCTCCTGCCGCCACCCCAAGACTTTGATTGAAGAAGTGTTTCTTGAACATCTAAGTCCTGAAAAAAACAGTTGTCTTAAAGACAGGGGAAATTTAGATAAAGTCACATAGTTTTGGATCTAAGAAGGATCCATTTCAAATTCAAATCGCTGAGTATGAAAGCTGAGAGCATGACCAATTTGGGATCTACAGGACCATTCTGCATACACTACACAACTTCTTTTCCCCAAATGTTCTTTCCAGTTTATCACACTCAATTCCTATGATTTCCTGTATATTCCTACCAAGCATGCCTTTTGTTATGTGCTCCCAACCCATCCACCCAAACTTACTTCAGCCATCACACACACTCTCCCTGCTTAGTGCGGATTTTATTCAGCTCTATCTGCTCATGGCAACCACACCTTGCTTCCAGTGATTTCACACCTTCTCCTTCCTGCCTCACAAAACCAAGCCAAAACCCACCTGTCTCACAGAATCCCTGATGACTCCCACACAAAGCAACCTCTTTCTTCTTTGTATTGGCAAACATGAATAGTTAAATTATATGGCTTGGCACCTAGAGACTGGTTTTTTTTTATTTCGTGCATAACACTTAAGTTTTATATGTTGGTTTCTCAACCTAGATTGTAAAGTCACTGAAGAGAGAAACCATGTGTCATAATATTTTTTGTATGGAATTCCTCAGTGTTAAACAATTATTGGGACTCAACATATATTGATAGATTAAACCCAAACCTAGATATCTGTTAGTAAAATGTTTCTTTGTGCTTCTGGTTAAAATTAATTGGTTATGCAAAAAAGTGAGATAAACTATTTTCTCGAAGGTAAAAAAAAAAAAACAGTGGGGGCACAATATGAGGAAGAGATGAAATTTGGGTGTAATTCTTGGGATACAAAATTAAAAGACCATCTGCCTTTGAGATGCAGCAGCTGTGTAATTGATATTCACTACTCACTTGCCACTTGAATTTTACAGACATTTAATGCTGTAATTGTTTATACAATACAATTCTAACTACCCTTTGGAGAATAGTCCCTATATTCCCTAGCAACAAATAAGTATCACTTATATTCCTAGAGCTTAGAAAGTAGATTTTTTAGAAACAAACTGGCATGATGCATTTTTAAGACACTAATATGACAATATCTATAAAAATTTGAAATGATATCCCCCTTGACTCAGCATTTTCCATTTAGAAATTTATCCTATTGTATGCTCAGGCCCCTACACAAAGATGGAGCACACAGATGTTCACTGCAGGACTGTTGGCAATTACAGAATATTGAAAATGCCTAATGTCCATCAAGAAGTATTAATACATAAATTATGAAGTATTCATATCATATAATATTACACAGTCTTTAAAAGATTGAGGTAGTGCTATAGAGAATGACAAGAGATGATGTTGCTTATTAGTAGAGAAATTCTTGAAGGATACATAAAGAATCTAAAGAATCAAGGAACAAGAGTGGGAGGCATCTAGTTGAGAAATGCATACATATATATGTATATATGCATATACATCAGGTTAGGAAATGCATTTTTTAGATTCCCAGTCTCTATGGTTTAAGAAAGCATTCTAAAGAGGGGCTTTAGAAGGGGGTTGAGTGAACCAATCTGCAACATATCACATAAGTGACTTTGTTCTTATAATATCATGGAGGAACCTGGAAAGCATTATGCTAAGTGAAATAAGCCAGTCAGAGAAAGACAAGTATCCCATGATCTCACTCATATGTAGAATCTAATGAGCAAAATAAACTGACAAAATTGACTCAGAGACATAGAAGCATGGAACAGATTGTTGAACTTCAGAGGGAAGGAGGGAGAGGGTGGGAAGAGATCAACCAAAGAACTTGTATGCATATATGCATAACCCATGGACAAGACAATAGAGTGGTGAAAGCCTGAGGTGGGGGGTGGTGTTGGGCTCGAAGAGGTCAATGAGGGGAAAAGGGGGATATATGTAATACTTTCAACAATAAAGATTTAAAAAAGAAAAGATAAAAAGAGGAACTATTCTTGAGACCTTCTGAGAGAGATTTTCCTCTTTCACAGAAATAGAGACACAGAAGAGCTCTTTACTGGCCCTCTTCTTTTTGCTTTTGGAACCAGGAATAAGAGACATGATATTTAGAGTTACCACAGCCATCTTGGAACTGTGAGGGGAGGCACTGCTCACATTCCCCCCAAACCCTTTGTATTTCTCATATTTCAATCTCTGTGAGCCTTTATCCTTTATTCTATACGAAGGGCCCGGTGCACTAAATTCGTACACTGGGGGTGGGTAGTCCCTCAGTCCAATCTGCCCCCTCTCACATATTTGGAGCCCTCAGAGAATGTCCAACTGAGGGCTCACCCACAGCCTGCCCAAGGCCTAAAGCCTCTGATAAGGATTTAGGCCTTGGGCACCCAGCCATCGCGCTGCTCAGCTCAGCCAGGGCTTCCTGCAACCACCTGGCCCTGGGGCTGGGCACTTGCCACCACTGCCGTTTCAACTCCACCCCCGGGGCCCAGCGCTCACGCCACTTGGCCCCACCCCTGCTCCTGACTGGCTGGTAGCATAGCCAATCAGGAGCGAAGGTAGAGTCAAATTTGCATGTTTCTCTTTTATTATATAGGATTAATGCTCCCAATTTCACCATCTCTGAAATCCCTGCCTTGTTTCCTCCCACTCCTTAGGCTACCATCCAGTGTCTCTTCTCCCCAACTACTATATTCTCCTCTCTGTGTTTACTTGTTCACCTCCTATTCCCTCTTCTTTTGCCTGCAACCTGGCTTCTGATTTTATCGCATTTATAAAGCATCTCACACACTGAAGTCATTACTGCCATCTTGATTGGCAAATCCAATACCTATTTTTCAGTTTTTATTTTCCTTAATCTCTCTGTAGCATTTAGCAATCTTAATAATCACTTCTGCTTTCTTTGTAATTCTGTTATCATCCAAGACAGTTTACGCTCCTGGACCTCCTTCCACATCTCTCACTTTTTTTTTTTTTTTTTGCCTCTTTTATGGGCTTTCTTCCCACTACCTGTCCCTTCAATTTTTCACCCATGGCTCATAGATTCACCCAAGTGTTTTTCACTCTCCCATGTTGTCCTAACACTCACCTAAATACTGATGACTCTGAATCTATATGCTCAGTCAGAAATGTTATCCAACTTCACATGCATATATCTAATGATGGCCAAACACCACTAGAATGTCTCACAAACCCTGAAATGAACTACCCAAAATGAAGGTGTTATTAGGCTTTCTTCCCTGTGGCCTCTGCCATGTCCTCACCCAGCATAAAGATCTGAGGACATGCTTGACTCCTTCCTTTGACTCAGATATTGGATCAAAATCTTATCAGTTGCTGATTTCACCTCAGCATTCGTTACTTGCATTCCTATGCAGTTTTCTACACACTGTTGTCAGAACTATCTACATAAATGCAGATATGTTTTTTGCATTATCTTGACTAAAACTTTTCAAATGTCTTTTCATTATCTACAGGAAATGGTTTAAGTTCCTTAATAGAGTATAGTTCTTCCTTACATCTCCAACTTCAACCTCTGCCTCTCTCTGCCTTGGGTTTTTGTCCCAACAATTCTAAACTCCTTCACTTTTCTGAAACATACCATGCCACTGTATTATTCTTTACTTTTTCCAGTTCTTTAAATTCTGCCCGAAACTCTTCCTCTACTGCATCGCCTGTTCTTCATCTTCAAGCTCAGACACTATCTCTTCCTAAATGCCTGTACTTACTCTACAGCTGTTTACTACATCACCAATGAATAAGATGTAGCCATGCACTCAAGAAACTTACACTCCGCATACTGACTTCTCTCTTCCTCTCATTCTGCATGGGTTGAAATACTGTTGGTTATTTATATAGCAACCACACCCACTTTCTTTCTTCCCTTTTATGTGGAAATTGATCCCATTCCAAGCTTCAGCAGAAAATATTAATAGATCTAGCCAAGCATGGTTACTTCAGCCACTTGGCAAGTGACCAGCTCAACATCCGAGGCTTCAGCCGGTGGATCTTTGAACTTTTCCTGGGGCAGGCAGACAATCTGAGTTAGTCCTCTCAAAAAGAAAGGAAGAATTTATTTTTCTTATTTTGAGGAGAGATGTTTCTTCTCTCCTCACTGGGCTTGAACAAAGAAGCGTATTGAACAGTTGCTGCTGGCTGCCATCTTGAGACCATGGGATGCAAGCCAGCTTGAAGACAAAACCCACAGAGATGGCCAAATCAAGAGATTCAAGAAGGTGGAGGGGGCAGTGAGTCCAGAGCCAGAGCCTGGAAACAGCTGCACCTCTGGACTTGATGAATTAATTAAAGAAGTCTCTATTTTTAAGCCAGTTGAGCAGCCATTTATTTTGCTTATTATTAAGAGTCATTACTAACCACTTACCTCTCTCTCCCACTTAAATAGCTCACAAATCTAAACTCTCGCCTCCATTCCCAATGGCTGGGCATTAGTTCAAGCTCACTTGATTGCTTGACTTCCATATCTTCTAATTCAGATTCCTTCCCCTCGGGTCACCCTTTCTTTCAAGCCATTCTCCATATTACTTCCAGAGTGTTATTTCTGCAACTCAATTCTGATCATGTCATTCCCTGCTTAAAATAATTAATGACTATTAGTAAAATTCAAAGTGAAGTTCAAACTTCCTAGCGTTTATTCAGAAGACATTTGTGTCTGCTCCTAGCCAGGGTTTGGCCTCATCTCCTCCATTACCTTTTGCCTTTCCATACCAACATGTCATACAGCTCTCTCATTTGCTCTCTCATCTTCTCTTCCCTACACCTGGAACTCCGCCCACAATCATCAACCTAGTCCTAAGGCACTTTGACGTTTTCTTTGCCATACATTTACCTCACTGTTTTGACATTGTTTATTGGACTCTCTAACTAAACTCTAAACTTCATTAGAACAGGGATCAGGTGGTATTTAGACATGTGTCCTCATATCCTTGGTGCTTACCAAGGGGAGAGGAAGAAAAGGAAGTTTTAAATTTGTCCTGCTCTTGGTGCTTCATGCCTTTGGACTATGTATTAAAAAGGCAGCCTCACTCAGTAATTGTGAGGAGTGGAAAGGAAAACAAATAGTTGTTGATACAGGTAATGTTCATGTTCCCAATTGTAGCAGCATATGGAACTAGCTGTAATGGCCTAACATAAAGCATTCCCAGACAATATTAATGACCAACTAGGTTAATGACGAAGACTAAGCCTCGGGCCATGAACACATTCTCCCTCTCATTAATCTCCAGAAAACGACCTCAGCTATGTTCATTACAGCTCAATTATGCTCACACTCCTCACGAGGAAAAAAAGCATTTCAGTCCTAATACCAAGCTATGTACCTTTTTTTTACCTTGACACATGGGCAATAAAGAGACCAAACAAGTTATTCATCCACATACCAAGCATGTAATGGAAGCAGCTCTATTGCTTTATTAGCTCCCAATCTACAGTGTGAACTAAATCTTGTGACCTTAAAGGTCACAGAGCAGGCAGACCAGGACATTCCTCATGATTCATACATTCTCTGCCATTCTTTAAAGGTATGACATAAAAGTACTAAACACATTCTACTTCCTAGATGTTTAGAGTTTTAGATGGTAATTTGAAAATTCAGAGGCAAATTTTTAATAAAAGGCAAAAAATTAAAAATTTGCTTCTTTTGATATCAACCTGCCATTCAATCAATAATTAGGACAAGTTGTGAGAAATTTAAAAAGTAGAAGACCCTCAAGAAACAAGAAATTGAGCTATATGAAATAAATATATACTGTGATGGTTTTAAACATATTTTAAAAATATGTTGACACACTTTACAAGAGGTGGGTTTATATTCTTTCCCTTTTGAGTCTAACCTTTACTGACTTATTTGAAACCAAGAAAATGCAACAGAGGCCACTCTATGTGACTTGTGAAACTAGGTCATAAAAGGTCATGCAGCTCTGCCTTTTTAGCTCAGATGCTGGGTTTTGGGTCCTGAGCCACCATGTAAGCTGTTCAACTACCTTGAAGCAGCCATGTTGTGAGGAAGCACAGGATATGTGGAGAGGCCCTAAAAAAGTGCTGTGGTCAACAAAACCAGGTCTGATTTGGCTGACAGCAAAATCTACCACTAGATGTGTGAATGGAGATTCCGTACTTTAGCTGTTGAGTCACCTCAAATTTCAACTCTTCTGAGCTGAGACTCCATACACTACAGAACAAAGACAAGCCATTCCCAATGTCACCTTTTGGAACTCCTGACCCATAAAATTGGTGAGCGTATTAAAATAGTTGTTCCAAGTCAAAAAGTGTTGGGTAGTTGTTATGCAGCAATGCTAACTAGAACACACACACACAAACACAAAATACATCCAGATGCTTTCTGAAGTTTAATAACAGTTTGTATATGTACATTGCTAACTTAGCCATGCCCATAGAAACTTGTGAGGAAGCACAGTCATCTAATAGAACTGCACTTAGCCTGAATCTAGCGAAAAAGCTGAGACTGCTTCAATAAGGCCACACGGTACATTTATCATGGGGAAAATTAATGCCAAATTCGAGGTAACATTGATCTAATATAAATGTGGCCTTGTATCACAAGGTAATATGAACTTTTTCTAACGCTGGCTGTTAAAATTCCCCTTTTATGAGCTTGACCATCTGTTCTTTTCTCTCTATAATATTTATTCAGGATTCCCATGCTCCCAGTTCTGTCCCTCTAAATATAATCACTGACCTAACCTGACCACTATCTTCAACTGCCCATCAGCCATCTCTGCTGGGAAATCACATAATTACCTCAGGCCCTCCAACTTATGGTCCTAAGTTAATCACAGAATATTTGTCTTCAAATTATATTTCCCACCCTGAAGTCATTCCTCTGTCATCACTTCCTGCAGCTCCAATATCCAACACCTTGTCTACGCTCCTAGCTGACTCCTCTCTGTGCATGGTCTCCTATCATCACATGGTCTTTATGATCCTGCTTTCTAAATGTTCCTTGAATTCATTCACTTTTCTCATGGCCATCACCATGCTGCCTCTTCACCTCCCATCTGAATTCATGTAATTGTCTCCTAAACTGGCATTCTCCCTCCCACTTCTTCAGTGCACCCTGTATATCATCACCAGATCAAACTTCTCAGCCCCATAGTCATTAAATCAGTCCCCATCCAAGAACACAGAGAGGCTCCTAAACGCCTGTGACTTCACTCCAGGTCCTCAAAGGGACCATTTTCCATGTCTTCTCTCATCTGGTTCTGACTTGTTTTACCATCTTCCCTCCTCCACATTGCAAATTTTCTTTACTCAATCCCATATGCTTCCTACTAATTGCTTTTTTCTTTTAATTTAAATTCTTTATTGTTTCAAGTATTACATATGTCTCCTTTTTCCCCCTTTGAACTCTCCCCACCCCCCACATGCCCTCACCTCTCTCTTGCCCCCACACCCCCCGTCTGTGTCCATTGGTTATGCTCATATGCATGCATATAAATACTTTGGTTGATCTCTTATCCCTTCACCCCTGCCTTTCCTCGTAGGTTGGACAGTCTGTTCAATGCTTCTATGACTCTAGTTTTATCTTTGTTCATCAATTTATGTTGTTCATTATATTCCACAAATGAGTGAAATCATATGATATTTATCTTTCTTGAACTGGCTTATTTCACTTAGCATAATGCTTTCCAGTTCCATCTATGCTGTTGCAAAAGGTAAACATTCCTTCTTTTTTACAGCAGTATAGTATTCCATTGTATAGATGTACCACAGTTTTCTAATCCACTCATGTGATGATGGGCACTTAGGCTGTTTCCAAATCTTATCTATTGTAAACAGTACTACTATGAACATAAGGGTGCACATATTCTTTTGATTGGTGATTCTGGTTTCTTGGGATATAGTCCTAGCAGTGGGATTACTGGGTCAAATGGAAGTTTCATTTTTCATTTTTTTTAGGAAATGTCATACTGTTCTTCACAGTGGCTGCATCAGTCTACATTCCCATTAGCAGTGCAAGAGGGTTCCTTTTTTTACACATCCTCTCCAGCACTTGTCATTTGTTGATTTGTTGATGATAGCCATTCTGACAGGTGTGAGTTGGTACATCATTGTTGTTTTGATTTGCATCTCTTGGATAATTAGTGACTTTGAGCATGTTTTCATATGTTTCCTGGTCCTTTGTATGTCCTCTTTTGAAAAGTGTCTATTTAGGTCCATTGCTCTTTTTTTTAATTATTGGATTGTTTATCTTCCTTTTATTACATTGTATGAGTTCCCTATAAATTTTGGAGATTAAACCCATATCGGAGATAATATTGGCAAATATGTCCTCTCTTGCAGTGGGCTTTCTTACTGTTTTGTTATTTCTTTTGCTGTACATAAGCTTTTTATTTTGATGTATTCCCATTTGTTAATTTCTCTTTAGTTTCCATTGCCCTATGAGTTGTGTTGGTAAAGATATTGCTACAACAAATGTCTGCTATTTTGTAGCTTATGGCTGCTTCTAAGATTTTTATGGTTTCCAATCTTACATTTAAGTCCTTTATCCATTTTGAGTTTATTTTTGAGTATGGTGTAAGTTGGTGGTCTAGTTTCATTTTTTTTGCAAGTATCTGACCAATTTTCCCGGTGTCATTTATTGAAGAGACAGACTGTCTTGACGCCATTGTATGCTTTTGCCTCGTTTGTCAAATATTAATTGAACATAATGTCTTGGGTCCATTTCTAGGTATTCTGTTCTATTATATTGGTCTATCTATCTGTTCTTGTGCCAGTACCAGGCAGTTTTAAGAACAATGGCTTTGTAGTATAGCTTGATATCTCGGATTGTGATCCCTCCAACTTTGTTCTTCTTTTTCAAGATTACTAAAGTTATTCTGGGTCTTTTGTTGTTATTGTTGTTGTTCCAAATGAATTTTTGGAGAGTTTTTTTCTAGGTCTTTGAAGTATGCTGTTGGTATTTTAATGGGGATTGTATTGAATCTATAGATTGCCTTGTATAGTATGTACATTTTAATGATGTTGATTCTACCAATCCATGAACACCGTATATTCTTCAATTTGTTTATGTCTTCCTCTATCTCTTTTTTCAGTGTCCTGTAATTTTGTGAGTAAAGGTCCTTTACCTTCTTGGTTAAATTTATTCCTAAGTACCTTAATTTTTTGTTGCAATGGTACATGGAATTTTGTTATTGTTGTTGTTGTTTGTTTTGTTTTGTTTTTGTTTTAGTTTCTCTTTCTGTGAGTTCATTGTTGGTGTATAAAAAAGCCATAGATTTCTGGGTGTTAATTTTGTATCCTACTACATTGCTGAATTCATTTATTAATTTAAGTAGTTATTTTTATATGTACATTATCATATCATCTGAGAATAATGACAATTTTACTTCTTCTTTTCCATTTTGGATGCCTTCTATTTCTTCTTCTTCTTGTCTGATCCCTATGGCTAGCACTTTCAGTACTATGTTGAACAGGAGTGGTGAAAGTGGACATCCCTGTCTTATTCCTCTTCTTAGTGAAAATTATTTTAGTTTCTGCCCATTGAATATGATGTTTGCTGTAGGTTTGTCATGTAAGGCTTTTATTGTGTTGAGGAATGATCCTTCAAGTCCCACTTTTTTGAGAGTTTTTCCCAAGAAAGGGTGTTGGATTTTATCAAATGCCTTTTCTGCATCAATTGATATGATTATGTGACTTTTGTTTCTCAATTTACTTATGTGATGTATCACATTTATTGATTTGCAGATATTGTACCAGCCTTACATCACTAGAATAAATACCACTTGGACATGGTGTATGGTATTTCTAATGTAATGCTGAACACAATTTGCTGGAATTTTGTTGAGGATTTTAACATCTATGTTCATCAGGGACATTGGCCTGTAATTCTCTTTCTTTGTGGTGTCTTTATCTGGTTTTGGAATTAGAGTAATGCTGGCTTCATAGAAAGAGTTGTAAGTGTGCCTTCCTCTGGAGTTTTTTGGAATAGTCTGTGAAGGATAGGTTTTATTTCTTCTTTGAATGTTTGGTAAAACTCCCCTGGGTAGCTGTCTGGTCCCAAGCTTTTGTTTGTTGGAAGTTTTTTTGATGATTGTTCAATTTCCTCCTTAGTTATTGGCCTGTTGAGATATTTTTATTCTTCTTGGTTGAGTTTTGGAAGGTCATATTTTTTTAGGAATATGTCCATTTTCTCTAGGTTGTTTAGTTTATTGGAATAGAGTTGTTCATAGTATTTTTTACAATTCTTTCTATTTTTGTGGGGTATATTGTTATTTTGCCACTTCCATTTTTGATTTTGTTTATTTAGGTCCTTTGTCTTTGCTTCTTGGTGAGCCTGGCTAGAGGTTCATCAATCTTGTTTATTCTTAAAAGAACCAGCTCTTAGTTTCATTGATCTTTTGTAATTTGTGTGTGTGTGTGTTTTGTTGTTGTTTTTGTTGTTGTTGTTGTTGTTTATTTATTTTTGTCTCTATGTCATTTATCTGATCTATTATCTTCTTGCTTTAGCTCACTAGGCTTTTCTTGTTGCTCTCTTTCTAATTATTTAAGTTGTAGAGTTAGATAATGTATTACCAGTTTTTCTTGGTTTTTTTTTTTGGGGGGGGGGGGTTGTGTTGTTTTTTATAGTTAGGCCTCTAAAGCTATGAAATTCCCTCTCAGCACTGCTTTCACTGTGTCCCATAGGCTTTGAATTGTTGTCTTTTTACTGTCATTCATTTCCAGGATGTTTTTAATTTCTTCTTTGATCTCTTTGGTAACCCAGTCATTGTTTAAGTGCATGCTATTGAGCCTCCAAGTGTTTAAATTTTTGTGATTATTTTTATTGTAGTTGATTTCTAATATTATGCCATTGTGGTCTGAGAAGATGCTTGATATTATTTCAATCTTTTTTAATTTGGAGATACTTTGCCTGTGCCCCAATATTTAGACTCTCTTTGAAAATGTCTCATGTGCACTTGATAAGAATGCATATTCTATAACTTTGGGATGAAATGTTCTAATGATGTCAATTAATTCCATCTGATCTAGCGAGTTGTTTAGAATTGCTATTTCTTTCCTAATTTTTTCTCTAGATGATTTATCCAGTGATGTCAGTGAGGTATTTAAAGTCCCCTACTATGGTTTTATTGCTTTTGATCTCTCCCTTTATTTCTTCCCTAAGTTTTTTTTAATGTATTTTGATGCTTCTGCATTGGGTGCATAAATGTTTACCAAAGTTATATCCTCTTGTTGTATTGATCCCTTTAGTATTATAAAGTGGCCTTCCTTATCTCTTGTTATGGCCTTCACTTTGAGGTTTATTTCATCAGCTATAAATATTGATACCCTAGCTTTTTTTTTCATTTCCATTTGCCTGAAAGATATTTTTCATCCCTTCACTTTCAGTCTGTGTGAGTCTCTTGTTCTGAGGTGGGTCTCTTATAGACAACATATATATGGGTCATGTTTTTTTATCTATTCAGCCACTCAATGTATTTTGATTGGAGCATTTAGTGCATTTAATTTAAAGTTATTATTGATAGGTAATTGTTTGTAGCCATTTTTATTTTTTTATGGCTGTGTTCCTTCTTCCTCTTTTTGTTTTTCTTCTTTTTACAACAGTCCCTTTAGAATTTCTTGCATTACTGGCTTGGTAATGATAAACTCCCTTAGCCCTTTTTTGTCTATGAAGCTCTGGATTGTCTCTTCAATTTTGAATGACAGCCTTGCTGGATAGAGTATTCTTGGATTCAGTCCCTTGCTTTGCATTATTTTATATACTTCATTCCATTCTTTTCTGGCCTAAAGTGTTTCTGTTGAGAAATCATTTGATAATCTAATGGTATATCTTTTGTAGGTAACTCTTTGTCTCCCTTTTGCAGCCCTAAAGATCCTCTCTTTGTCGTGAATGTTTGCTATTGTAATTATGACATGTCATGGGTCTTTTGGGGTTCAACTTATTTGGATCTCTCTATGTTTGTGTCACTTTTTTTCTTCCCTATATCAAGGAAGTTTTTTGTCATTATTTTTTTCAAAGAGGTTGTCTAATCCTTGCTTCTCTTCTTCTCCTTCTGGCACCTGTATTATATGTATGTTAGTTCATTTTATGTTGTCTCAAAGCTCCCTTAGCTTCTCCTCCTGCTTTCTAATTTTTTCCTCCAGTTGCTGTTATAATTGTGCCTGTTTTTCTGCCCCAATTTCAAGTCACTAATTCGGTCCTCTGCTTCTCTTAGTCTACTGTTGAAATGTTGCATTGCATTGTAGCTGTATCACTTTTGATTTCTTCTTGATTTTTACATAGGTTGGTGATTTTCTCATCCATCTGGTTTATGAACTGTATGATCCTTATTCTGAATTATTTTTTCTGACATAGTGCATGCCTCTGTTTCATTTAGTTCTTTTTGGGGGTGATTTCTCTTTTTCTTTATGGTTTGGTTTTTTTGTCTCCCCATTTTTGCAATTGCTGAAGGTTACATTCACTGAGTTGCGCAGGACTTGAGTTGTGGGGAAAGCTTGGCAGGAGTGTAGTGCACCCCAACAGTTAAGGGTGGGCTCAGGTTAATGGGAGACCTGACTGCGCAGGTTGGCAGAAACACATGAGCACTATGAGTCAGGGGCCAGCTCAGGTGCCTAGGAGACGTGGCTACTGATAGTCAGGAGCTGGCTGGGATATCTGTGAGACATGACCAATGGGAGCCATGGACACCAATAATCAGGGCTGGCTTGGGTGCCTGGGAGGTGCAGCCAGTGAGAGCTGAGCATAGATGTGTGTGAAGACAGGCAATGCTGGCTCAGGTGCCCATTAGGCACAGCTTGAGGCAGCCCTGGTGTGCCAATAGTCAGGGCTGGCTCAGGTGTCCAGGAAGCGCAGCTGGAAGAGGCCCAGCATGCCTGGCTCAGGTGCCTGGAGATGCAGCCAACAGGTGCCCCATGAGCTAATAGCCAGTGCTAGCTTGGGTTCCTGGAAAGCATGGCCTGTGGGAGACCTGTGCACTGACAGTCAGGGCTGGCCTGGGTTCCTGGGAAGCATGGTCAGCAGGAGCCAACAGTCAGGGTTGGCCACCACAATCCTGTGGGAATCATGCACTCACAGTTAGGGGCCAGCAGGAGTCATGCCTGCCAATAGTCAGGGATGGCTTGGGATGCATGGAACTTATGCCCCAGTGGCAGGCAGGTGGGAGGGGAATGCACTCCAGGATTCATAGGAGCCTGAGACCAGGGTGGCTTGAGTTTTGGTGTCTGTGGGTCTGCAACTGTGGTAGCAGGTCTTTGTCCAGAGTGGCAATAGGGTCTCGGTTTTTGTCTGAGTCTAGTCTGGGTGGTGGTTAGGCTGGGTTCCTAGTTACAGCAGCTCTGCCCTTCAAAATGGCATGGTTTCGGTGCCAGCACCACCACAGGGGAGTGCTCACAGAGGTAGTGGAGGCTCCCTGTCTACAAGAACCTGAAAAACCTGGTCCATCAGCCCTATAAAGTCTTGCAGGTTCTAACTCTCTCTCTCTCTCTCTCTCTCTCTCTCTCTCTCTCTCTCTCTCTCTCTCCCCCCTCACACATACACACCACATGTACACACGCTCCCCTTTTGCTCCCTCTACTCTCTTTCTACCTGCTATCCTACTGGCTGCCATCTTCCTTCGCCTCCTACTAATTTCTTTTTCACAACCCACTTCTACCCTCATTCTCTCCCCACCCTTGGCCATATATAATCATTTATTCTGGCTTTTCCCTCAGCACTTTTTTTCCCTTTGCTGTGAAGATACTCTCTCTCTTCCCTCCCCCACCAAAAATAAATGTACCCCAAACCCATTTCTAGTTATAGATCCAAAGACGATGAAAGAGATGTCTGTACCCCCATGTTTATTGCAGCATTATTCAAAATAGTCAAGATATGAAAAAGCCTCAGTGTTCATCAACAACATATGAATGAATGGATAAAAAAATGTTAAAGATTAAGGCTTAGACTAGGCTTGGGCATGGGAACAGAGATGAGGACCCGTATTAGAAAGAAAAGGAGGGAGCAGAAACAACAGAACCTAGTGATAACTGGACAAGGTGGATGAAGGAGAGGAAGAAGTCAAAGTTGAATCCTGGGATGACAGGGAAAATGGTGCTACAGCAAATGAAGGTAAGACATGTAGATTTAAAAAAAGAAAAGTCATGTAGATTTAAAATAATGTGACATATATATAACTCTATATCTCTGTATCTCTGTCTCTATCCATATCCATATCCATATCCATATCCATATCCATATCTTATCTATCTATATATGTATATTAGAGGCCCAGTGCGTGAAATTCATGCATGGGTAGGGTCCCTAGCTCTGATCAGTGACCAGGGCCAATCTGTGGAGTGATCAGAGGAGTGATCATTGGGCTCCTGTTGGCATCTGCCTTGGCTGACCTGGTGCCACCCACTTGCCAGCCCCACCCACAGCCACTGCCTGTTGCCACTCTCTGCAGGGTGACCAGTAGGGTGATCAGGAGGTCCCCACTGGCACCCACCTTGGCTGGCCTGGGGACTGTGGGCTAGGTGCAGGTGCTATGTTGAGCATCTTCCCCCTGGTGGTCAGTGCACATCATAGCAACCAGTCATTCTGCTGTTTGGTCAATTTGAATTTTAGGCTTTTTTATATAAAGAAAAGAGAAAAGAAGGAAGTCCTGCCATTTGCAACAACATAAATGAACATTAAGGGCATTATGCTAAGAGAAATAATTCAGCCAGAGAAAGGGAAATACTGTATAATTTCACTTATATGTGAAATCTGGGGGGAAAATCATAGAAACAAAGTAGAGTGGTGATTGCCAGGGGATGGGGTTGAGGAAATAGAGAGATGTGGTCTCATATACAAAATTCCAGTTATAACCTGAATAAGTTCTAAGGTTCTGATCCAATGTAAAGCATGGTGACTGTTCTTAATAATAATCTATAATAATAAAAACATAACATGCTAATTAGACTGGATGTCCTTCCAGATAACCTTCTGAATGAAACTGGGGCTGGAGGGAAGCCCAGGTCCCAGGTACCTGCTGGTGGCTGGAGGGAAGTCCGGGTTTAGGTGCCAGAGGGAAACCAGTGCAGGCAGCCAAGGGAAGAAAGGCCTACTCTTGCACGAATTTTGTGCATTGGGTCTCTGATGTATTTTTAAAGTTGCTAAGAGAGTAGAATTTAGATGCTCTCATCACAAAAAAAGTGATAGTAAATATGTGATATGATGGAGGTGCTAGCTAACACTCCATTTTACCATATATAAATGTATTAGGTTAATACTTTTTGCACCTTAAACTTATACAATGTTGTATGCCAATTATATCTCAGTAAAGCTGAGAAATAAATAAATGGACCCTTCACAATGGTCTAATGTCCTTTTCTTCCACAGTCTCTGTCCTAACTAGATCTTTAGGTCTCATTCCCCTGTTTCTCCCCTACCAGTTATCTTCATTCCTTCCTACACATTGTTGGTACTCCGCTCTTTAATGTAAGGCCATTTTCTCTCACATGATGTTTTCTATAATTCTATTTCTTTAATGAAATGTAATCTCTGGGGCAAGAGCCATATGTTATATTTATCCCAAATTCCTCCTAGAGCCTGGTCCGCTGATAAGCTGCCAGAAGCAATCAATTAATACTTCAATTTACCAAATCTACTGAGTACAGTTCAAAGTGCTGGGGCCTATGAACCCCCTTTCAGTCCTACGGCCTTTACTCTATCTGGAATGCGTGGCCACAACCTTCCACCATTGTTTTCTTCTTTCCAATCGCTCTTCAGCTTAAATGTCACCTTCTCAGAGAAGGTCCCCTTACTCACCCACTCCAAAGCTGTCACCACACAGTGTCTTCCCATCATCATTTTTAACCTGTGACAGAGCACTTATCACTCCCTGATATCGCTATCTATTTTTAATATATTTATTTTTTATCTCTCCCCATAAGAGCAGGAGCTCAAGGACAGCAGAGCCTCATCTGTCTTGTTCATTACTGCATCTCTCACATTAATGCAGTGTTTGGAAGATACATTAAATATTTGTTGAATGAATGAGTGACAAATACTCTACACTTTTTTAAAGAACCGATATATATATTTTTTAATTTTATTGATTTCAGAAAGAGGAAAGATAGAAACATCCTTGGGAGAGGAACATCATTTGGCTTCCTCCTGCATGCCCCCCAACTGGGAATAGAACCAGCAACCACCTGGTACATGGGATGATGCTCAACCAATTGAGTCACACCTATTGGGCAAATACTCAATACTTTGGACGCAGTCATATTCTATTAAGGGAACAAATACAAAAGCCAAACAGCATATAGCAGTGTTGTTAATAAATGAAATAATAGAAAATTGTATATGAATGAAATAAAGAAGAAACTGAGGAAGGTGGACAGAGTATCAGTCCAGACAGTGGAAAGAGCACATCCAAAAGTGCACAGGCTTGAGCCACAGGGTGTTTGCGTCAGGAGAGGAATTTTTCAACATTGCTAGAGCATAAATAGCCAGGGGTGGAGGAGGGAATAGTGGGACATGAGGCTGGACAGCTAAGCAGAGGCCAGAGCATGAAGTGTCTAATGTGGACACATGAGCTTTATTCCATGTATAATCAGGTGTGATCAGAGGATTTTAGGAAGAGAAAATAGGCCTTCAATTTATTAATATCATTCTGAAAAATGTACAGACAGACATAGTGAAAGAAGGTAAAACCAGAAAATCAGCTCAGCAGCTTTGTAGATATCCCATTAGTGAGAGCTGACAGGTTTGAACTAAGGCTCAGGAAGGGGAACAGGGAGAAGGACCCAGATTAGAAAGAAAAGGATAGAGTAGAAACAACAGGGCCTGGTGATAACTGGAAAAGGTGGATAAGGGAGAGGAAGGAGTCAAAGGTAAATCCCGGATGACAGGGAAAATGGTGCTACAGCAAATGAAGGTGAAATATACATAGACTAAGAAGACCACAAGTCCTTTTGGGATGAACTGGGTCTGAGGTACCTATGGGACAAGGCAGAGAAGTCTGATAAGATTTGCATTAGTCATCATCAGGAGCTTGGGGACAAGGTACAAATACAATTAGAAAGTTGTTATTACACAGACAAGAGTTGAAACCATGGGTATGTATGACTGGCTTGAGGAGGAGTAATAGGTCTTTGGCTCAGGAAATTGCTCTTCCAGGTCTAGACTGAGAGACTAAGATTTCAATATCCAGAGTCAGAAAAGCATTTGTTGCTATGCAACATAAGTCATAGGTCAATGTTACTTTGACATTGGAATTTAGTCTCCTCACTTGATATGTATCACATGGTCTTAGTCAAACATATTTCCAAGACCTTGATTGCAACCAGGCTAAATACTATATGTTGCATTAGATTTTATATTTTGGCAGAGAATTCAATGAGAAGCTGCTATTTTCGCCAGTAACATATACTCTCCAAACCACTACTAAACTTTGCAAAGCAGTGTGCAATTAACTTTTCACAGAGATACATGAATAGTCATCCAATCATGTGTAGCAGAACTGGATGGTATGCATTTTGCATTTGCCAGAGAGAACATATTGCAGCTGATATTTTAGTCATTTCCCCTTGAAGGATAAGAAAATTTTGTTAGTTATTTAAGACAGGAATAAAATTTAAATGTTTGCCTAACACTATGAGCATCTGTTTTTCTAAAACTATTGGCTGGTTGTCCAAAGGTGGTCACTGATTGTCCAGATAGAATGCAGAAAAAGAGAATTGGGCAACTTTCTTTTAGACTGACTGGCTCATTCAGAGGCCCAATGAGATGAGTTTGGGTGAAATGGTTGCTTCATATTATTTTAAGATAAAACAATTAATTGCTAATATTGTGTTTACTTTGGTGCAGGAACAGTGTCAAGTATACTACATGCACAGCTCATTAAATAAGTATGATAACTCTTATCTGGTAGCTATTATTATTCCACTGTATAGATGATAAGACTTGTTCAACCTAGCATAAATGATTTAGATGATTGGGCTTTTCAGTTTATATTTATTTTGTGGGAAACTGAATCTATGAATTAGGGCTCACAGATGCTTTCCCTCTAACTCACTCAAAGGACAAGTAACTACTGTGGGAAGAATCTTCCAGAGCCTGAAGTCAACACAGAGCAAAGTAGAATCAAGATATGGGAGAAGCAGAGAAAGGATCCTGACTTTGTTCCTAAAGTCCTTGATCCAGATTTTTCTTGGAGTTATTCCATTTCTTGGATTTTCTGGTTGTATAAGTCAATGCATTTCCCTCTTTGCTAATTTGAGTAGGTCTCTGTCACAACCAGAGAAATAGATTAGATATAAAATTAACTAAATATATTTAGCAATATATATATATATCAGAGAGAGGTAGTTTGAGTGTCATTTATTTAAAACTTTACCTTCTGAGACAGACAATGTCCTATCTAATAAAACAGTAATATACAAATTGACCATATCTCTTATCAAGCCATGCCCGCAGCCATGCCCATCAGCCAATCAGGAGCAAATTATGCAAATAAACCCCAACCAAGATGGCTGCCACCACTGAGAGCAGGAGGGAGGCTTGGGTTTCCCCGGCAACAGAGGAAGCCAAACTTTCCACATGCCATTGCCAACCTAGGCCTCCACTCAATGCTACAAAGTTTCAATTATAAAAGATGCATAAAAGAAACAGAAATGGCAGCAGCCACGGAGCTGGAGAGAGAAGAGGCTAGGGTTACCAGGGCGATGGAGGAAGTGAAACTTCTGCAGCTCTAGCCTAGGTCTCCACTCTAGGCTACAAAGTTTCAAACAGAAATGGCTGTTGCCATGGAGCAAGCAGAAGGCTTGGCTCCACACCAGGCTACAAAGTTTCAATTGTAGAACATAAATTAATCCCACATCCCAGGCCCTCCGCTTGGGTCACTGGGAGGCATGGCCAGCCTGCAAACACCATAGGCCCCTTGCCCAGGCCACCGTCCACCCCAAGGGAACCCCCATCTTGATCCAGGACACCCTTCAGGGAAAACCAACCGGTCCCCACACATGCACCAGGCCTCTATCCTATCTAATAAAAGAGTAACAGATTGACCATCACTCCAACACACAAGAGGGATGCCCCCATGTGGTCAAAGATCACATGTGGACACAAGATGGCCACCACGAGATGGCCACCAGGGGAGGACAGTGGAATCTTCCAGGCCTGCAAGGGAGGGCAGTTGTGGGCCATCAGACCAGCAGGAGAGGGCAGTTTGGGAGGGACCAGGCCTGCATGAGAGGGCAGTTGGGGGCGATAAAGCCTGCAGGGGAGGGCAGTTAGGGGTGACCAGGCAGGCAGAGGAGGAAAGTTGGGGGCAAACAGGCTGATACGGGGGCAGTTAGACATCAATTAGGCTGGCAGGGTAGTGGTTAGGGGGTGATCAGGCTGGCAGGCAGAAGCAGTTAGGGGCAATCAGGGAGGCAGGCAGGTGAGCAGGTTGGAGCTAGCATACTTGTGAGAAGGATGTCCAACTGCCCATTTAGGCCCGATCCTACTAGGATCGGTCCTAAACAGGAAGTCAGAAATCCCTCGAGGGGTCCCAGATTGAAGAGGGTGCAGGCTGGGCAGAGGGACACCCCCCCTCCCAGGCCTCTCCTCTCCGTGCACAAATTTCATGCACTATGCCTCTAGTATACAATAAACATTAAGTAGTGTGGATGAAAGTGGCCTACATGCTAACCTGACAAGCTCAGGAGAGGACTGTATGGCAGTCTTGCAAACTCAGAGACCTAAAATAACCACAAAAGATGGACTGAAAAATTAAATATTTAATTCAAACAGGTTATAGTGGGTAGACATGTCCTAGGCCAGTATTTTCCCTGAGTATCTTTACTGAGCCCATTTGCCTCTAAGATAACATATCTGTAAATGTATGGGTAACTTGTAACTTTCTTTTTTCTGGACCACTCAGGGCACAACAAATGGCACCAGGACATTCTCTCTTTGTTATTGTTATTAAGTTAATTGTCAACTATTAAGTATGTAAAACTATCCTGTATTCATCTATGTAAAAGAAACATATGTCCATCATTTCACTTTTTACCTATCGCAGAGGTTTTTCCACTTTGCTTTATCCCACCTCCTTAATCTATCACCAGTGGATTTCAGGTAACCCACCCATGTCCCTTTCCTTTGATTGCAAATGAATAAATATAGATGTAATCCATCGTTCTTGGGAGCAGTATCTCAATTCATTGAGATTCTGCTTCCCAGCATATGTCAACAGTTTGGCTCAAATAAAAACTCACAAAAATTCTTTACAAGTTTCCATGGGTTTTTTTTCTTTTTTTCTTTTTCTTTTTCTTTTTTTTTTTTACATTAACACTACAAAATCTTTAACATCAAGATTTCAGATATGCCCATTAGGAAAGTATACCTTCGGAGGTAGATAATTGAGTTTAAGACTGATTTTAGCTACTGAATTAGATAAACCATAACATGACATTTTCCAGAATTTTAAAAAAATAATTATCCTATTTTAAATAAACAAGAAAAACCAATGATAAGAACCAGTCACACCTATGGACCTTAACATCCAGGGCTCTTGTCCTGGGCCTCATGGCCCCATTCTGTGTACAGTGCCAGATGCTGTACCCCTTATTTCTACATAATTATAATTGTCTACATTTCCACAAAAGTCTCCAACTTTCAAACTTATGCATAAACCATCATGGAAACCTGGATAGTATCTCAGTTTCATCACCAATTAGCTGAGTCATCTCGGGCAAGCCATTTAACATCTCTGGGTCTGAGCTTCACCATGTAAAAGAAAGATATAGTAACCATCCTGCTTGGCTCATAGAGAACACCTGTGAGACAACAGGTACAAAAGCACTTTGAAACATAGTAGGAGAGTTTTTATCAACTCAAGAGCAAGTTTCCTTAAAATAGAACTCAATTTTCTCCTGTGCCTTTTTCCAATAGGGATCTGGAGAAAATCCTTGATCTTATCAGAAATTCAGAATAGACACCCATCAGAGGTCAAACATACAAAAAACTTAGGTTATAATGATAGAACTAGGACCTTGGTATCATCTTCTACCTGACTTTTGGCCATTTAGCTCTTTGTCACCTATAGGACCTCTGTCCAAAACAGATGACTTATTTATTTATTTATTTATTTATTTATTTATTTATTTATATTATTGAAAGAATTACGGATGCTCCCCTTTTCTCCCCATTGACAACCTCAATTCCTTACCTCCCCCCGCACCCCACCTCACTCCCCTAGGCCTACCACACAATTCTCTATGTCCATGGGTTACACATATAATTCTTTGGATAATCTCTTTCTACCCACTCCTCCCCTGTTCCTTCTAAGATAACTTTCTACTTCCCAAACATAATCCAGACTCTTTTGTAATTCAATCATTCTCCTCACTTCAAATCTACACCCTTAACTCATCCATTTGTCAATCTTACTTTAAACACAAAGAACCAGTTCCTCCATTCTGACAAGCAGTATACCACAGGGCTTTTGAACTCAAAGCACCCAGGGCTCATGTGGTGATGGGTTACACATGGTCTTATTACAGTTCTTACAAGATTTTCTGTTATTGTCCTGTGAATTCCTTTCATTATAATCTTCACAGATCTCTATCTGGCCTCTCCAATTAGATTGCCAGTTCATGAAAGCCAGTGACAGGCTTGCATTCTCTTTTTTACAGGGTAGATATTTAGTAAACATTTTTAACTGTCCAATTAAAACATACAAATGTTTCAATGAGGAAAATGTCTGAGGAAAAAAGAACCTATATAAAACAAAAGTGAAAGAGATAAAGTTATAGGACAGCAAATAATCTATTGGGCTCTACCCAAATTAGATAAGAAAGCTAGTCTGTTCAAGAGGATCTTTTCAAAACAAAACTTATGCAAATATTATATACCAGAGACTCGATACATGAAGATTCCCGCAAGAATGGGCCTTCCATCCCCTGGCTGCTGATACCACCTTTGCTCCAGCGGAACCACCTTTCCATCTTCCCACGCTGCCCAGAGACCCGGAGCAGCTAGGACAGTGCTTGCATATGCAAATTAACCCACCACCTTTGTTCAGTTAATTTGCACATCCATTCCTGGTTCACTGGTGGTCATTGTGAAGGTACTGTCAATTTGCATCTTACTCTTTTATTAGTGTAGATTTTTTTTTTAATTCAAGGACTAAAATAGAAAAGTATCAGTGAGAAGGAAAAAAAGACTTAAACATATCTTCTCTGTTGATAGTATTAGCTAAAGATTTATGACAAAATTAATTTTCTCATCATTAACACTAAAGAGTTAACCACATCAATTTTAATCTTTGGCTTCATTGAATTGGGTGAGCAAAGTTGTTCCAAAGGCAAGTCTTCCATCAGGCAGTATTAAAACATCACTGACTAGTATGGGAAATGTGTCATTGCATAGTTTAAGGAGTTGGCAACTTTTAATGTACCACTGAAATTTTAATAGAAAGTATGGTCAGGAAGAAAGTGAACACATTTCCTAGAAAAAACACAAACTTCTAAGCATTCTTACTTTAAGCATTTTTGAGTGAAAGTTTATATTTCTACATACTTTTTACATTAACTTCCATAGCACTAGGAAATTTGGGACTGTAATGGCAGTGGATAATTTCAACAGCATTAAACAATGAATTGGGGGAAAAGACACACACACACACACACACACACACACACACACACAAACCAGAAATCTGAAATCAATTTTTGGAATGGTAAAAAACCTTTGTGATAATCTAATTCATACCCTTCATTCAGTGAAAATAATTACCCACTAATTTCTCTAATTTATGAATTAGAGTTTTTACATATTTAATTTATCCATTATAAAACATAACTCTTGCCAAAACCGGTTTGGCTCAGTGGATACAGCGTTGGCCTGCGGACTGAGGAGTCCTGGGTTTGATTTCAGTCAAGGGCATATACCTTGGTTGTGGGCACATCCCCAGTAGGGGATGTGCAGGAGACAGCTGATCAATGTCTCTCATAGATGTTTCTAGCTTTCTGTTCCTCTCCCTTCCTCTCTGTAAAAAAAATCAATAAAATATATTTAAAAAAACATAACTCTTGGCAATTTCTTAGAAACAGTTCAAAAAATAGAACCTTGAAACATAGCAAGTCTTTTATTTCTTAGTGCTAGAGTCAAATCAGATCTCTTGAATCATACCTGTGGTATGATTTTTCAATTTTATATTTCAACTATAGGCCCAGTGCACAAAAATATGTGCACTGGTGGTGGGGGGGGGTTCCCCTCAGCCCAGCCTGCCCCCTCTCACAGTTTGGAACACTCAGAGGATGCCCCCCAGGGGGAACAGGCCTAAGCTGCAGTCTGGCCTCCTTCTGCAGGAGACTACCAGCTAATTAGGAGAAGGTGCCACCCCCATCACCCTGCTGCTACTGCCACTGGTGGTCCCTACAGCTGCCAAGGTATTTTCATCAACATGGAGTCCAGTCCCTTCACCACAAAAAAATGACAACTTTCTTGAGGCTTTTTCAAGATGTGTCTTTTATAGGATATGACCTTTCTTTCTTTTCTTTTTATCCTCACCTGAGGTTATGCTTCCATTGGTTTTTAGAGAGTGTGGAAGAGAGAGGAAAAGATATAGAGAAACATCAATGTGAGAGGGACGCTTTGATTGGTTGCCTCCTGCATGAGCCCTGACCTGGGCCCCAACCAGGGAGAAGTCTGCAAACCTAGGTACATGCCCTTGACCAGAATTGAACCTGGACCCTGCAGTCAGCAGGCTGAGGCTCTATCTACTGAGCCAAACTGATTAGGGAAGGATATAATATTCCTTAGCCCCTCCAGCAGCGGACCTTCGTTTTCTTCCTCCAGGAGTGAGGTGGAAAAACCTTAGATCACCTTCTTGGATTCTTATTACCCAAGTTACCAAGAACACTGTGAGTGGCATACTGGGAGCTTAGCCAATGAGCGGTCAAAAAGGTGTTTCTTCTGCAGCTCACGCTCAGGGGTGGGACTGCCAGTGTGCAGCGGCTGGCAGGCCACTTCTCTCTGGGCTTGTGCCATCCATCGCTTGCCTCACCGTGCACACAGTAGCCTCCTGCCCACCTGCATGTGCAGCCTCCTCCTGAGTGGTCGTGATGTTACAGTGTCCTGGACAATTTGCATATTACCTCTTTAAATGTGTATATAGATATGGAAAAGAATGATACATACGAATACAGGATTACCTGCCTAGAAGCATGGAAAATGCAAAATGGCTCTGGGGAGAGGCCCTCTTGGCCAATTCAGTGTTAGAAGATCCTGGTAATTGAGTTCTTGAGCTTGGATGTACTATCACTGGCTTAAAGTCTGAGGGCCTCAATTTTGAGACTTTGAGCCATCAATTTCATTTGTGTGACCATTGATAGGTTCCCAAATTCTGATTATTAATGGAATTTTTTGCCTTAAAATATGATTCTTAAGGGATTAAATGAGATAATGTATGTAAAGACACTTAACAGAAAAGTATACATTAAAATCTATTTTAATCCAACTGTCAGAGTATAATGAGCCAAAATGTCATAATACTACCTCCATAACCATTGGCTATGCATTTCTGTTCTATAATTAATAAAATTATTAAGAAATCCCTGGATCTACTATGTTCCAGCCTTTGCAGCAGTCCTCAAAGTAACATGGCTTTAGCAAATGACACATAGCCAACAGCTTCCTACTCTGCAATCAGCCACATCAGGCTGAAGGCTCCCATCAATGTGGTGAACAGTAGTATCTTTTCTTGCTTCCCAAGATTTCTGCACATGTGGGCTTTCCATGCCTGTGAGGCTGTCTCCATCACCAGCACCTGTCCTCTTTATGTCTCCCTCCTTCTTCATCTGAGGGGCTCCATCTTGCTGGGACACTCATCACCCCCGACAGTAACTCTGCATTGACAGAATCAATGAAATCCTCCTAACTCAAGAAAGTCAATACATGCTCATAACTCAGGACCCCTCTCAGTTGCCCAAATCCTGCACACTTGGAAAGGCACCTTAGGTATTTCTCAAAGGTCACCTGCTCTTGTCAAACAGAATAAATCAGGATCCCATGAAGTAGGACTCCTGAAGCAGTGTGTGAGTGAACTCTAATGATAGCCCATTCCAACAGACAATCTGAAGCATACTTACCCTGGAGTTAAAGCTATGTGGATGGAGACAAATTTCACCATCTAAAAACAATACCGTTCATGTGCTAGGGTGCAAATAAGACACAATGCCAAATCAGGTGTCGTAGTTGCCTACCAGCAATTCTGTTCTAGACAGCATTCTTAGAGGCCTTACATGATGTTTAACAGAGCTGAAAGGGATCCTAGTGATGAGGACCACACCTCAATTAGCAAATGACATAATTAAGGTATGAAGAGAGGAAGCAAAACTGGGAAGAAATGACAGGGTCTCCACCTCCAGGCTCTGTTGCCTCTTCCATAACCAAGCAATGCATTCTGCCCTGATTCATTACAGTCTACCCTGAATATAACTTCCAGCTGCCTCTTTATCCCAAAGGAAGGGGCATGGCCAAGTGCTCCCTCCCTTCCCCCGGTTCTCCACAGCCCAGTGACTCCAAGGCACAGAATCAAAACTCCAATGAGGCCACTTGATAGAGCTCTCCGCCCAGACAGGGTGTTTACAAGCTACTCCTGATCTTGCTCTTGCATCACGCTGCTTTCTCAGTCAGCAGGCACTCTAAGTACTAGATCTGATTGGCTGATTGATTAGCTACTAAGTAATAATATTTATAGCTTCCTTCCTGAACTCACAGCCAAAGCAGCTCTGCTAATAGCCCTTTTCCCTTCATCCTTTCCACCTCTACTTACCTATAAATTTTGTGACTCATCATGCATTAGGTCAGGGAAGCAATTACTTTGGGGTTTTACCCTTAAAATGAAAAAAAATCAGTGAAATCCATAGGGGAAAATCCCCCTAAACCAGTAAACATGTATTGACTCCAATTACACACAGAACTCCAGGATTCTGTAATCTGATGGTCCATCTCATGTCAGAGCTATTTCCCCGGCTTCCCTGAGAGACGTGCACACAATCCTTTAATCTGGGCAGGAGGTGAGCTCTAGGGAGAGACCTAAGGGCAGAGACTGCTGATAATGGAGGATAAAGTCTGAGCTGAGAGACCTCCAGGTCAGCTACCACAATATTTAGGAAGCCCAAGCACAAGGGAACAGGAGTGTGTGTGTGGTAGGAGCTGGACCAGGTTGCTGAGCTGCATTTTCTCTGGGTGCTTAGGGCCCAAGTCAAACAAGCACTTATCTTCTGAGTGCTCAGAAGCATGGAAGCTTCAAGTGATTCAGAGCAGACAACGAGGCAGCAGGCCCAGCTCTATTTTTCAAGAACACATTTCTTCTCTATGTTAACATATACAGAATTTGTTTTTATTTAACAATATTCTATATATGCACATGCATACCTGCATGTGAGCACATGCACTTGTATTTTCTGCATCTCACCCAGACTCCCAGTTCCCTAGGGGTCTCTTGGTCCCCTTGGATATGCACTTCAGTGCCTGCCACACACACACAAATACTCCTCAGGGCCTTTGCATCCACTTGTGTGATCATAGATAGACACTGAGGATAAAATAGTGTAAGACAGTAGAATTCGTGAAGGAAGAAAGATGAATAAAGGATAATTTCTCCAGAAAATTTCTACTCCTTCTCCCCCAGTGAAGTCAGAAGTCAGGAGAGGCCCAGGAGATCTCAGGCACATCAACAGCCTCTGTGGCCTAAATGACATTTGGGGTAACAAGGAACCAAATATCTGTTTCTCTTAACTTGATCAGGCTGGCCACTGGTTGCTCCCCACTAGTTTATCTTCCAAGTGGCCTTAATAAACTCATGAAACCATGAAAAGAAGCATTTCTCCTCAATCAGAAAACATTGATCAATATACAGCAGAAGCACTTATGCTTTGTTTATAAAATCTGTGCAATTGTTGGAATATTCGCACACCCAGCTGACGGGCCAGTTCCACCAAGATTCCCCTGGTAGATGGGCTGCTCCTGAGGATGGGGAGGAGCAACATGATGCAAAAGCAAACTCTGAGCCTAATGTCAAGCAAACACCAATCAGCTTAAAACAAGGCGATGCCACTGTCCTTGTTTGCTTAAATGTCCTTGTTTTTTAACATGATGGAACTCGTGGAGTGGCTTAAAGTAGGTCAGTGGTCCACACACGGAAAAATGTCAGGACAAGGCCTCAGAGTGTCTCCCCAGCAACTGTAGTTGGGAGATAAGCTTCCCCAAACTCCAGTGTCACAAAAGGTCACAGTGAACCACTTCGGCTGCCTCTACAGAGAAATCTGAGCAGATACGTGGGCACCTTGAAAGAAAATCCTATTCAATTGCCCTGTGGGCAAAATATTGCACAGTTGCCATGAGAAGATATAAAAAAACATACCAAACAAACATGATCACCTCAATTTAGAAGCAAAAGGCATGGGGGAAAGGATGCTAAGAACCAGGGAGAGGCGTTGCTGGGAATCTATTTCCAGGGGCTCTTAACACCTGTTTGCAAGCACATCTCTCAAAATAGCATTAAGCAACAAGTTTCTAAAATGGCAAATCTAATGCTCCTTTACCCTGGAAGTGCTTTGTCATGGCTGTTTCTCTTTACCCAAGAAATCGTTTCAAAAGAGCCTGCAGGGTAAAGCAGAACGACTTTAACATGTCTGCAGCTCTGGCTGCAGAAGCAGACCCCACAAGGGTGTGATTCGATGCAGCAGAGGCTGGAGCTGGGCGCCCCTGGGCCCCACCTCCTCCCAGAGCACTCACCATCAGCAGGCTGAGCGCGGAGTCTGGCACCAGCTGCACTGCCATGGTCTCCGATTCCCATGCACAAACACTTCACAGTCAGTCCGCCTGGGCCCTGGGTGACTGCAAAGCATCCACAAATACCTGCCAAAACCCAGCCAAAAATCCAGACTCAGTGTGCAAAAGGCTCAAGATGAAGACAGGCCACGTTTCACATGGGGTGGGGGAGGTGAGAGGGATATTGGGAAGAAGGGGTGGGAACTGGGCTTAGGAAGAAAAAAAAGGAGGAAAGCTGCAGGTTATTTAAAGGTGAGCCCTGCCTGGCTGCGCTAAGCTGCACAAGCACAGAAACCACATCAAACACAAATATAAAATCTTAGAACACAGAATTTTTAACTGACACCTTAGCCTAGGCAGCAACTCTTCTTTCAACTGACAATTAAAATAAAACATTCCCCACTGCAGATAGATCAACCAGCCCAACACCCCCCCCCCCCCCCTTTCTCTGCATCTCTAAGCAATTCTGCTGCATAAACATGCTGAATGTCACAACCTACCGCTTGCAATCTGGTCAGAGTCTTCTTTTCTGCAGAAAGGTGTGTCCCTTTTGCAAAATCAAGTATCTGGGAGTCAGGGAGATGAGCCTGACCACAGCACCAGGCAGTCACTGGAGATCAGCAAATGCTCTCATTATAACTGAGTGGGAAGTCAGTTATGAACTGACCCCTTTCACCACCCCCAAATCTACTTTTCTTCCCCAAGTGAACTGGCAAGCTTAATTCCCAATGGGGCTAATATACTTCCAAGGAACATGTAATTACACTGCCTGTTCTGTTAGCGTTCAGATCTCCCTGCCTGCACCACATGTACACAGAAGACAGACACCCTCTACCTCTCTCCCTCCCTTCCTCCCGCCCTTCCTCCCTCCCATCCCTTCCCTCCCATCTCTCCACCAGGCTGCCTGTTAGGAATTTTGAAGGAGCTTCTCTAGCTCAGGAAGGCTAATTTGTAGCCAGGGACACTGCTTTACACAAAAAGGCAAATTAGCCTTGAAAATCATATCATGCAGCATTTTCCTTGGAAGATGTCAATAGAGAAAAAAAATAGAAGTCTGCCCAGTCTTGTTACTTAGTGAGTGGCTCAAAAGACTTCCTAGAGTCAAATATTTAAGAAAATGAAAGCATCTTGTTTATGAGTACTGCCAAGTTTCTATCTTTTTATGGAGTCTACTCAGTAAACCAAAAATAGTCATCACTAATACTTAGAGTAATAATTTTTCATGTCTGTTTCTGATTTCTTCTTTCACTCACCTGCTTTAATACTCCAAAAATTCCTTGAAATGAACTAGACATTGTGAAATGTAGAAACACAGAAACCAACTTTCTAAATAGAAACCAGGGGGGAAGAAATTAATGGGCTTCAAATGTTGGTATGGAGAAATACAGGTGTTGTCACTAAATAACTTATGCTCTTAAAAGCATTTATTTGATCATCACAGTTCTTGGCACAAAGTAACTGCTCAAAAGTATTCATTAATTGAATGAAAAGAGTCCTCTCTCACTGTTTATCCTGTGGTGGGAGTCCATGCTGTGTGATTGAATGCTAATACCCTTGACCTCAGGAAGCTCTGAGGGTCACTCCCTACTCCCAGGTGCTGGAAAGTCATAGCAGATCAGTCACCTGAGCGTGGCCTTCTATTGAGCTAATCAGAACATTTTGCACTTTGTGGTAAGTTTCATAAAATAATTTTTAAAAATTAATAATAATTATTTAAGGAACATATCTATAACATTAATTTAACCTTACAGATAAGTTTCTAAATAGATTCAGCTGGTATTTGCTGAGTGCCTACTACAAGCAGTACTCCATGATAAGCTTTGCAGAAGATACAAAGCTAAGTCGTACTCCTGCCCTCATGAGCTTTTTATCTCATAGTTGTAGTAATATCAAAGACAATATATGATAAATGTTATAAAGTGGCCTGGCTGATGTGGTTCAGTGATTGAGTGTCAATCCATGAACCAAGAGGTCACTGGTTTGATTCCCAGTCCGAACACATGCCCTGGGTTTCAGGTTCAACATGCAAGAGGCCACCAGTCAATGTTGATTTCTCTCTCATCGATGTTTCTCTCTCTCCCTCTCTCTCCCTTCTTCTCTAAAATCAACAAAAACATATTTTTTTAAAATGTTTATAAAGTGACTTAAAAACAAATAATTTGGCCCTAGCCAATTTGGCTCAGTGGATAGAGCATTGGCCTGCGGACCGATTCAACTGGTATTTGCTGAGTGCCTACTGCAGACAGTACTCCATAGGATGAACTCGCTTGCACTTCAGAGTTCTGTTACCAGCTCCTCCAGGCAACCATGAATGGAAGGGCATGGCATCTGATCCCAGAAATGGAGGCAAACACCACAGCTTTTGCGGGTCAGCCAGACAGGACTTGGGCACTGAAGCTGCTGAGGTTTCTTATTCAGAATGTGTTATGGAAATTGTCCCAAAGCCTGGAATATACCCTGGAGGAGGCGGGGATGGCAGCAGTACTAGGAGTTGAGATGACAGTGGCAGGATAACTAATCCCTGGGGCCAAGCAAATCTGGAAGGTGCATAAAATGCGTCTGATGGAAGTGTGTATGTTTACATAACTTTCCTGATTTTTCCATTTGGGTATTCATATTAGCTTTGTTTACACAACTTCAGGTTACTGTGGTTTTTAATGTTTGGGGTTCATTTGATTTTTGGTATGACAGTTATTCACTTTTCTCTATTATCCACCTATTAGAGAGTGAGCAACCTATAACAGAAGTAGGTATCGTCTGTATGCACTCCTGCAGCTGGGAGCATCGAGCTTAGAGAGCAGTAGATGCTCATTAATATTAAATTGGGCACCAAAAGATGCTAAAATGTTAAGTACAATGATAAAGATGCAAGGACAGCACCCAGGGTGTTGGGTAGAACATGGGCGTCGATGATGAAAAGTAGCATCTAACAGAGGAGAGATCAGAAAATCAGGGAGCCCCAGAATTCTGGTGACAATGGTGGTTCTATAAAGATGCCTGGAGTTTTTAGTTATGAATACATAAGTCAAAATGTGAAAAATTGTGGAGAGGTTTGTTAGGAAGAAGAGTTCATTAGTATAAAATAGATCCTCATTCAAAAACAAAAAAACAAACCAATGAGATCTGAGCTCTCCAGGCCTTTTCAAAACTTTGTCCAAGAGCAGTTGAGATCACAGGACTGTGTGAAGACAGCAATCCTTTTCTCTAAGTAATAAATCCCATCCTTGCCTAACCTTACCTCCCAAGAAATTGACATAATTCTTTCCAAAAGCTCTTCAGTTGAAGGGCAGTTCAATGTCATACCCATCAAAAGTTACTACAAAATAAAGTCACTAAAAACTCCTTTTAATATGAAGCTATTGTGAAGACATTGGTCATTGGATCACTCCCACTTGCCTTTGTAAGTTGCTCCTTGTACGAAACGTCTCTCAGAATTTAGTACAAAAAAATGTCTGTCTTCTGAGGCAGCCTGTGTGCAGGAAGGCATTAGGTTCAGAATCCCTGTTGAGCCATTTTACTGTGGAAATCTGAATGCCTGTCATTGGCTCTGTAACCCAGGACCAGGGCCACAAAGGTAAAATCAAATCAAATTGAATATTATTAGACCTTTTATTAAGCTGCACATAGTAGGCATTCAATAACTGTTAATATCCCTTATGTCTCCTTTTTATTCTAATAATAAAAGTAAGGAACTAATGACAGTTGGCACATTTGGCTGCCAGAATACCCAAAGCCAAATTTTACTTTCATTTAGAGCAGATATTATTATGTTGGCATTACTACTGCCTTGTTTTTTCTTAACCTTTTTTCTTCCTTTAAATTCATAATGCAACACTCTCATTTAGTAGGCCTTTTTGTCAGCAGCCATCCTTTTTTGGAAAGAGGTAGAACATAAATCATCCTTTAATGTATAAATAGGTCTCAAATAAATTTGGCACACTGTGGAATATTTTGCAGCTACTAAATGGCAATTATGAAAAATAGCAATATGAAAACTGTCTGTCTCAACTATAATGTTTATTTGACCATGAAATGATACCGTGTAAATACTGTATTTTAAGGGGATATGAGGCAACTTCTGCTTTCAGTCAAGAGTAATGGGAATAAAGTTTACCCTCTCCACCAGAAACAAACAAAAGAACAGGCAAAATATGTGAATCAATACTTTTCAAGACACTGAACATAGGACAACCAAGGACAATGATTCATAATAAGACTTACAGTTGTCCAAGACTATGGCATTAGGAGCATTTCCAGGCCACAGAACATAGAGGGGAACCCAGATGGGAAGAAGTGCACTTGTTAAATGGAGGAGACAGAGCCAAGAGTCAGGGGAGACCAGGAGGGGTACCATTCACAGGACAGAGCACCAGACAGGAAACAGATAGGTACAGAAAGAGAGAACCTCAGAGACTTGTAAAACGGCCCCCTTTGGGTATTTAGTTGAGTACTGACCACCACATGCATAAGAGGAAACTATTTGAATTGGGAAAAGAACCACTTAAACAAATTAGAAAGACTGGTAATTGGTGCTCACTTGGGGCCCAAGAATGATGCCTGTTTGCACCAGCCAGACTGCAAGGCCAGGTGGGATGCACAGAAGGCCCCTTCTCAGTAGTGAGGAATAATTAGCCATAGTGATCACTCCCTGTGTCTGCCTAACAAATGTGAAAAGTAAGACCTGAGAGGATCAAACTGCTTCTAAGTAACATAACTGTGTTCCAAAACAAAGTTAAAGAGTGTTTAAGAAATGCAAAAATAGTCAGCATCCAACAAGGTAAAATTTACAATATCTGGAATTACAAAGAATGGAAGTAGGAAAATATGAGGAATTAATACAAAACAACTTAATCTAAATCATTAAGAACACACAGATATTACAGTTAGCAGAAAAAATTTTTAAAATAATTATTATTATTTTATTCAATATGTTCAAAAGTTAAGTTGAGACACCTGCACTAATAAAAGAGAAACATGCAAGTTGACCGTGCCTCTGCTATGCCCACAAGCCATGCCCAACAGCCAATCAGGAGTGAGTATGCAAATTAACCTAATAAAGATGGTTGCAGCCATGGAACGAGCAGGAGGCTTGGGTTTCCCTGATAATGGAGGAAGCCAAAGCTTGCTGCTTGCTCTGGCTGGTCCTGGCCTCCACTCAAGGCTACAAAGTTTCAATTATAGAAGATAAATAAATCCCAACAAAAATGATGGCAGAAAGTGACCCAAACATATAGACAACTGATTTTGACAAAAATACAAAGGTAATTCATTGGAGAAAGAATAGTTTTTCACAACAAATAGTGCTGGAGCAATAGAATATCCATATGCAAAAGCATGAACTTCAATCAAGTCTTTACAACATAAAATTTAATAAACTATTTATATCATAAACCTAATTGTAAAACCTAAAACTATATAAGACTTACAGATGAAGCATGGGGAGAATTCTTGTGACTTTGAGTAAATAAAACTTTCTCAAATATACTACCAAAATCACAATCTATAGAAGAAAAGTTTGATAAATTTGGCTGTATAAAAATTAAAATTTCTATTATTTGAAAGACACCATCAAGAGAATAAAAACAGAACCCATGGAATAATAGCAAGTATCTGCAAAGCATATTTTTGGCATAGATATTGTATACAGAACATATAAGGCCTCCCCAGACTTAATAATAAAAAAATAGACAACTCTAAGAAAAGGGTATAAAATATTTGAACACACATTTCACCAAAAAATATATGTAGGGCAAATAAGAACATGAGAAGGTACTTTACATGATTAATCATTAGGAAAATGCAAATTAAAATCAGAGACACCACAACACACTTATTAGATGGCCACAGTTAACAAGACTGACCATACCAAGTGCTAGGGACAAGCTGCTGGTCCCAGAAGGATGGTCACTCCTCTAGCACCTGCCCCTGCCAGGCCCCTCACTAAGAGCTGCTGCCTAATAGGAATGCACAGGGATCCAGAGAGAATGACTGTCCCATAAAAGGCCTGTATTAGCCCAAGTTTCCGGGACACTCTCCCTAATGCCATTCCAGAGCCTCAGCCCAGATCCTATCCCATCTGCTGCAGCCCAGAATGAAGGCTTAGATGACAGGGTTCTAGGGGTCTGCTCCTCTGAAGTGGAACTGCCCCTGATTGCCCCACCCATGGCCATTCCAGGTGTCCCACGGGGTTACAGATGCATCTCAGCAACAGACAGTCTTTGCAGCTCTAAACCAGAGAAAAGACCTCATTGGTATTTCATATTTTATAAAGGGTACCTGGTGCCTGCAGCCTTCTTCTGCTGCAAATTGACTGGGGTGGTTGGATACCATACTTGGCATCTGTCTGCCTTTGTCCTCTGCCCCAGCAGTCCAGTTCTACAAGAGACTCCATCCTGGGTCAATTTCCCAGCCCCAATCACTCTGGGACTCCCCTGCCTTAAGGGCCCACAGAATAGAGGTGCCAATAGGCTTAGTGCTTTCACCACCCAGTTCCAAAATGAAATTAGCAATACTGCTTAAGAAAGTCAAAGCATAGGAAGTTAGTAAATCAATGCATTTCTTGTAACACCCAAACACTTCAATTAATCCATTTACATATGTAGTTGTTTACAATAATTTCTTTTTAAATTAAAACATCGTTAATATTTAACATTATATTAGTTCAGGTGTACAAACTAGTTACTTAACATTTATGTACCTAAAGAAGTAATCACCATGGTAAGTCTAGTAACTACCCAAAACTATACAAGGTTATTATAATACTAGAGATCTGGTGCACAAAATTTATGCACCCTCTCACAATATGGGAACCCTCAGGTGGTGTCCAGGCAGCGAGCCTAAGCCGACAGTCTGATATCCTTAGTATTGCCAGATCTTAGCTACTGTAAATTGCACTGCTATGAACATAGGGGTGCAAACATTCTTTCTGGTTAGTGTTTCAGGTTTCTTAGGATATATTCCTAGAAGTGGATCACTGGATCAAATGGCAGTTCCATATTTAAATTTTTGAGGAAACTCCATACTGTTCTCCACAGTGGCTGCACCAGTCCACATTCCCACCAGCAGTGTACTAAGGTTCCCTTTTCTCTACATCCTTGCCAGCACTTGTCACTTGTTGACTTATTGATGGTAGCTTTTCTGACAGGTATAAGGTGATAGCACATTGTCATTTTAATTTGCATCTTTCTGATGATCAGTTTTCATTGAGCATTTTTTCATATGTCTCTTGGCCATCTGTATGTCCACTTGGGAGAATTGTCTAGTTCGATCCTTTGCCCATTTTTAATTGGATTTTTTGTCTTCCTTTTGTTAAGTTTATTATATATTTTGGATATCAACTCTTTATCAGATGTATCAGTGCCAAGTAAGTTCTCCCATACAATGGGCTCTCTTTTCATTTTGTTTATAGTTTCTTTTGCTCTGCAGAAACTTTTAATTTTGATGTAGTCCCATTTATTTTCTCCTTAATTTCCTTTGTCTCAGGAGATGTATCTGCAAACATATTGCTACAAAAGATTCTGAGATGTTGCTGCGTATGGTTTCTTCTAGAATTTTAATGGTTGCACTACTTACATTTAAGTCTTTCTTCCTTTTTGAGTTTATTCTTGTGTATGATATAAGTTGGTTGTCTAGTTTCATTTTTTTTGCATGTGTCTGTCTAATTTTACCAACATCATTTATTAAAGAGATTGGCTTGACTCCATTGTATGCTTTTGCCTCCTTTGTCAAATATTAATTGAGCATAATGGCTTGAGTTGATTTTTGGGATCTCTGTTCTGTTCCATTGATCTATATGCCTGTTTGTATGCCAGTATCAGTCTGTGTTTTGTGCTGTTTTTTTTTTTCATTTTAATTTCTTTATTGATTGAGATATTACATATTTGTCCTCATCCCCCCATTACCTTCCCAACCCCCACTACTCATGCCTTCACCCCCCTGTTGTCTGTGTCAAGTGGTTAGGCTTATATGCATGCAAACAAGTCCTTTGGTTGATCTCTCCCTTTTACCCCCACCTGCTCTACCTTCCCTCTGAGGTTTGGCAGTCTGATTGATGCTTCCCTGTCTCTGGATCTGCTTCTGTTCATCAGTTTATGTTGTTCATTATTTCCCATAGTTGAGTAAGATCATGTGATATTTATCTTTCTCTGACTGGTTTATTTCACTTAGCATAATGCTCTCCAGTTCCATCCATGTTGTTTCAAATGATAGGGATTCCTTCTTTTTTAGAGCAGCATAATATTTCATTGTGTAGATGTACCATGTTTTTTTAATCCACTCATCTTCTGATGGGCACTTAGGATGTTTCCAAATCTTAGCTATGTTAAATTGTGCTGCTATGAACATAGGGGTGCATATACCTTTCTGATTGATGTTTCTGGCTTCTTGGGATATACTCCTAGAAGTGGTATTACTGGGTTAAATAGGAGTTCCATTTTTAGTTTTTTGAGGAAACTCCATACTGTTTTCTACAGTAGTTTCACTAATCTGCATTCCAACCAGTAGTAAACAAGGGTTCCTTTTTCTCCCTATCCTCCCCAACATTTGTCGTTTCTTGATTTGTTGATGATAACCATTCTGACAGGTGTGAGGTGGTATGTCATTGTTTTGATTTGTGACTTTCAGCATGTTTTCATATGTTTCTTGACCTTCCTTCTGTTTTCCTTATTCAGGATGTTTTTTCTTCTCTCTCTCTCCCACATCCAGCGTGGAGAGAGACTGGGTTCAGTTTCTGAGTGGAGCAGGGGAGGATTAAGAAAAATGAAGAATAAAAGAGAAAGACACAGAAGTAGGAATAAAAAGTTGGGGCCAGATGGGCATCTGTTCTCCCTCCCATGGAGACACAGCCACACTGAGCCCATGAAGTTACATTTATTTATATTCCACAATACAAAGTGGTTTCCCAACATTAGAATCAAAGGAGTTTCCCTGAGCTCAGGCCCTATTCATTCACCCATTCCTGGAGCAAGCCTGCATTTACATATCAAGGCCCTCTCCCTGACACTTGAGGCAAAGTTAAGCCAAGCTGATAACATATCCAGCCTCATTGGTGAATATGTTTTTCCAAGACCTGTTTTTTCCAGGGGCCTTGAATTCAGCCTGACAAAGATTTAAAGAATGCTCAAGGTGTCTTGCCTGGGGCCACCCCACACACTTCCTTCAAAAAGTTTCTATTTAGGTCCATTGCCCATTTCTTGATTGGATTGTTTATCTTCCTTTTGTTAAGTTGTATGAGTTTTCTGCAAAAGTTGGAGATTAAACCCTTATTGGTGATGACATTGGCAAATTCATTCTCCCATTTAGTGGTCTTTCTTGTTGTTTTGTTGATGGTTTCTTTTGCTGTGCAAAAGCTTTTTATTTTTATGCAGTCTCATTTGTTTATTTTCTCTTTAGTTTCCATTGCCCTAGGAGCAGTATCAGTGAAGAAGTTCCTTCGACATAAGTCAGAGATTTTGCTGCCTGTGGATTTCTTTAGTATTTTCAAGGTTTCCTGTCTTATGTTTAAGTCCTTTATCCATTTTGAGTTTATTTTTATGTATGGTGTAAGTTGGTGGTCTAGTTTCTTTTCTTTTCTTTTTTTTTTTTTTTGCATATATTTGTCCAATTTTCCCAACACTATTTATTGAAGAGACTGTCTTGATTCCATTGTATGTTCATTACTTCTTTGTTGAATATTAATTGGACATGGTGGTTTGGGTCAATTTCTCGGTACTCTATTCTATTCTATTGATTTATATGTCTGTTCTTGTGCCACTACTATGCTATTTTAAGAACAGTAGCTTTGTAATATAGATGATATCTGGTAATTAGATCCCACCTACTTTTTTCTTCTTTCTCAGGATTGGTGCAGCTATTTGGGGTCTTTTTTTTTTAATTCCAGATGAATTTTTGGAGAGTTTGTTCTAGGTCTGCAAAATATGCCATTGGTATGCATTGAATCTATAGATTGCTTTGGGTAGTATGGATATTTTAATGATGTTGATTCTACCAACCCATGAACATGGTATATTCTTCCATCTGTTTATATCTTCCTCTGACTCTTTTTTCAGTGTCTTGTAGTTTTCCGCATATAGGTCTTTTCCTCCTTAGTTAAGTATCTTAATTTTTTGTGTACAATGGTAAATGGGTTTGCTTTTTTTCCTCCATTACTTTCACATCTGATTTCTTTCCATGTCTCTGCTTGGTGGCTGCTTCCCTAAGTTGGTCAATTAGCTTTGTGTGGTAGACTTCCTCCAAGGGATAGTGGATCAGCCTCCCCAGTTACCTGAGGTGGATATGGGTTGCACAGTCTTGCTGAAGTTAAGCTCAGGTTAATCATTGTTAGCACTTGGAGGGGTTGACCTCCAGGCCAATTGTCTGTGAAGCTCAGCTATGCTCAGGTTGGATGGGCGGAGTCTCCGGGCCAAGCAGACAGCATTAGCTCCGCCCTATGTGGCCCCAGGGACTCTGTGCTGGGGGCAATGGCCGCCAGAACCTCTGAGAGAGAGCTGCTATGGAGCTCCACCAGCTGCCGGGGAATTCAGACTCTCCCCAAATGAGTCTACACACCCAATGTCCCACCCAGGGTCGTAAAACAAAGCAGTCTGATGGTTTTCCGAATAAGAGAGCAAGTAGCAAGCGCTCTCTATGTGGTCATGCAGCTGCCCTGTTTCCAAGTTCATGCGCAAGCTGCCTTCTCCACAAGCCAGCAGACCCCTGCAGCACCCGAGCTTCGGCGTGCCCTCCCATTGTCCAGTTTTTACCCCGTGTGATAGTGGGTTCCCTGGATTTCGCCCAGAGCTGGAGAATCAGTCCAGTGGGACGTCTTTGTCTCCCCCGTTCAAGAAAACTTGCCGGTTTTCAGCCGCCTGCCCTATCCACTGGCACGCGCTCCAAACCTCTCTCCATGCGAATCTTCAAAGCTGTCCACCGCCGCTCCTCTGAGTCACAGTGTCTTATCTTCACTTTTATTTGTGGAATTTTCACTCAGCCAGCTTTCTGGTGATTCTGGACAGTGTTTGTTCTTTTGTTAAGTTGTAGTTTTAAAATTGCTGTGTATGAAGGCAAGATAGGTGTTTTACCTATGCCGCCATCTTGGTTCCTCATCCCTGGTGCTTCTTTTAGGGTTTGCTTTTTCAATATCTCTTTCTGTAAGTTCATTATTGTGTATAGAAATTCCAAAGATTTCTTGGCGTTAATTTTGTATCCTGTTACCTTGCAAAATTCATTTATTAAGTCTAATAATTTTTTATGGAGTCTTTAGGGTTTTCTATGTACAGTATCATGTCATCTGTGAATAAGGACAGCTTTACTTCTTCTTTGCCAATTTGGATGCCTTTTATTTTTTCTTCTTGTCTGATAGCAATGGCTAGTACTTCCAGTACTATGTCAAACAGGAGTGGTGAGAATGGGCATCCCTGTCTTGTTCCTGTTCTTAGGGGAAATGGTTTTAGTTTTTATTTATTGAGTATGATGCTGGCTGTGGGTTTATCATATATGGCTTTTATGATGTTGAGGTTTGATCCTTCTATTCCCAACTTGCTGAGAGTTTTTATCAAGAAAGGGTGTTTGATTTTGTCAAATGCTTTTTCTATGTCAATTGATATAACTATGTGATTTTTCTCCCTCAATTTGTTTATGTGATATATCAGTTTTATTTATTTGTGGATATTGTACCATATTTGCATCCCTGGGATAAATCCTACTTGCTCATGGTGTATGATTTTTCTGATGTATTGCTGGATCTGATTTGCAAGAATTTTGTTGAGGATTTTGGCATCTATGTTCATGAGGGATACTGGCCTATAATTCTCTTTCATTGTGTTGTCTTTATCTGGTTTTGGTAATAGGGTGATGCTGGCTTCATAGAATGAGCTTGGAAGTATTCCTCCCTGTTGAATTTTTAGGAATAGTCTGAGGAGGATGGGTTTTAGTTCTTCTTTGAATGTTTGGTATAAATCTCCTGTGAAGTCTTCTGGCTCTGGGATTTTGTTTGCTGGAACTTTTTGATGACTGCTTCAATTTTTTCCATAGTTATTGGCCTATTGAAATTTTTAGAATCTTCCTGATTGAGTTTTGTAAGGTTGTATTTTTCTAGGAATATGTCCATTTCCTCCATGTTGTCTAGTTTGTTGGAATAGAGTTGTTCAGAGTAGTTTTAAATAATCCTTTGTATTTCTGTGGGTTTTGTTGTTATTTTAGCTCTATCATTTATGATTTTGCTTACTTGAGTCCTCTCTCTTTGCTTCTTGGTGAGCCTGGCTAGAGGTTCATCAATCTTGTTTATCCATAAAAGAATGAGCACTTGGTTTTGTTGATCTTTCGTATTGTTTTTTTGGTCTCTGTATTATTTATTACTGCTCTAATCATGATTATCACCTTCCTTCTGTTCACTCTGGGCTTTTCTTGTTGCTCTCTTTCTAATTCTTGAGTTGTAGCATTAGATGATTTACTATCGTTTTTTCTTGTTTTGTGAGTTAGGCCTGTAGAGCTATAAAATTCCTTCTCAGGACTGCTTTCATTGTGTTCCATAGGTTTTGGATTGTTGTGTTTTTATTGTCATTAGTTTCCAGAATGTTTTTAATTTCTTTTTTTTATCTCATTGCTATCTCAATCAATATTTAATAACATGCTATTCAGCTTGCAAGTATTTAAGTGTTTTGAATTGTTTTTATTGTATGTAGTTTATTTATAATATTATTCCATTGTCGTCTAAGAAGATGCTTGGTATGATTTCAATCTTCTTGAATTTGGGGAGACTTTGCTTGTGACCCAGTATGTAGTCTATTTTTGAAAATGTCCCATGTACACTTGAGAAGAACGTATATTCATGGCTTTGGGGTGTAATATTCTAAAGATGTCAATTAAGTCCATCAGATCTAGTGAGTCATTTAGGATTGCTGTTTCTTTGCTAATTTTTTGCCTAGAGCATTTATCCAGTGATGTCAGTGGTGTTTTAAAGTCCCCTATTATGATTGTATTTTTGTAGATTTCTTTCTTAATATCTTCCAGGAGATTTTTTATGCATTTGAGTGCTCCTACATTGGGTGCATATATGTTTACCAGGGTTATATCCTCTTGTTGTGTCGATCCCTTTAGTATTATGAAGTGGCCTTCCTTATCTCTTGTTATGGCCTTCACTTTGAGATCTATTTTGGCAGATATAAGTATTGCTACCCCAGATTTATTTTTCATTTCCATTTGCCTGAGAGCTATTTTTCTATCCCTTCACGCTCAGTCTGTGTGAGTCCTTTTTTCTGAGGTGGGACTCTTATAGATAGCGTATATATGGGTAATGTTTTTTTTTATAAATATCTATTCAGCCACTCAATGTATTTTGATTGGAGCATTTAGTCCATTTAATTTAGAGTTATTATTGATAGGCAATTATCTGTAGCCATTTTTATTTTTTTGTGCCTGTGTTCCTTCTTCCCCCTTTTATGTTTCTTCTTTTTACAACACTCCCTTTAGAATTTCTTGCATTGCTGGCTTGGTAGTGATAAACTCCCTTACCCCTTTTTTGTCTATGAAGCTCCTGATTGTCTCTTCAATTTTGAATGATAGCCTTGCTGGATAGAGTATTCTTGGATTCATATCCCTTACTTTGAATCACTTTGTATATCTCCTTCCATTCCCTTCTAGCTTGATGTGTTTCTGTTGAGAAATTATTTGATAATCTGATGGGGGATCCTTTGTAGGTTACTCTCTGTCTCTCTCTTGCAGCCTTTAAGATTCTCTTTGTTGATAACATTTGCCATTGTAATTATGGCATGTTGTGGTGTGGGTCTTTTGGGATTCATCTTGCTTGGGAGTCTCTGTACTTGTGTAACTTTTTCTTCCCCCATATCAGGGAAGTTTTCTGTCATTATTTCTTCAAATAAATTTTCTAATCCTTGCTGCTCTTCTTGTCTTTCTGGCAGCCCTATTATGTATGTTATTTCATTTTGCATTGTCCCAAAGCTGCCTTAGGCTCTCCCCCTACTTTTTTTATTTTTTTTTCACTAGTTGCTGTTCAAATTGGGCTTGTTTCTGTACACATTAATTCGGTCCTCTGCTTCTTCTAGTCTACAGTTGAAGCCTTCCATGGCGTTTTTTGATGGTAGCTATATCATTTTTCATTTCTTCCTGATTTTTACAGAGGTTGTTGATTTTCTCTTCCATCCAGTGTATGAACTGTATGACCATTACTCTGAATTCTTTTTCTTGTTGCATGCTTCCATTTCACTCATTTCCTTTCTCAGTGATTCCTCCTTTTCTTTCCTCTGGAGATTCTTTTTTTTTTATTTTTTTAATGATTTTTTTTTACAGAGAGGAAGGAAGAGGGATAGAAAGTCAGAAACATCGATGAGAGAGAAACAACAATAAACTGCCTCTTGCACACCCCTACTGGGGATGTACCCACAACCAAGGTACATGCCCTTGACTGGAATCAAACCTGGGACCTTTCAGTCCACAGGCTGACGCTCTATCCACTGAGCCAAACCAGTTTCAGCAGGGATTGTTTCATTGTCTCCCCATTCTGACTATCACCAGAAGTTTGAAATGTCAAGTTTCTGGGGGCCTGGGCCATGTGTAGTTCGAACTTTGCACCCCACAAGTGTCACTGAAGAGCTTTGACATCAAGATGTATGGCTGCTATGAGTTGGTGGAAGCCATGCTCACCCTGGGTCTGAGTCACAGGTGCTTAGCGTGGCCTTGTGTGTGCACCTAGAATCGGGTGCCCTGCCTGTTTCACGTTGACACAGAAAACCCACTGGCATGTGCCTAAAATCAAACTTCCCTAGTGCATGTTAGAGTCAGAGGCTCCCTGTGTCTGTGCCAAGATTCGAGTATCAGAGACTCTGTTACTTGGTGCTACCTCACACTGAGAATCAGGCTCCCTGTGTGTGTATGCACCAATAATTGAAGCAGCAGCGGGATTTTGTCATCTAAGACTGCTTGCATTGGCAGCCCCTTAGAAGAACTGCACCATCTAACTGTCCCTATTTCACACACACACACACACGTCCACACAAACCTCTATCGCTCCCTTACTCTCTCACACATTCTCCCTCCCTCCCTTCTTGCCAGTCTCCATCTTCAGTACCAGTCTGTTTTGATTAGAATGGCTTTGTGGTACAACTTGATACATAATATTCTGATCCCTCCCACTTTGTTCTTCTTTCTCAAGATTGCTGCAGCTATTTGGGGCCTTTTTTGTTTTCATATGAATTTTTGGAGAGTTTGTTCTAGATCTATGAAATAATTGCCATTTCCATTTTATCTTCCCATTAGGAGTAGGATATAATTCTCTATGTAGTCAAGCTTTTTTTTCTACCATTAAAGTTTTGTACGTTTTTGAGTTGAATCTATAGATTGCTTTGGTTAGTATAGACATGTTAAAGATGTTAATTTTACCATTCCATGTACATGGTATAATCTTCCACTTAGTTAAATCTTCTTCTATTTCTTTTTTCAACATCCTATAGTTTTCTGAGTACAACACTTTTACTACCTTGGTTAAGTTTATTCCCAAGTACCTTAATTGGGTTTGAAGTATATTTTTTGTGTGTGTATGTACAGACACATACAAATATCTGTCTATTGGAGACTTTATATGTTTTATCGATTGCATTAGTAGATTTGTAAAATTTCAGAAACTCTAAAGAATATTTAATAACACTGCCCATGTGACACTTGGATTTTCTGCAAGTACTTAAAATTTTTGTTTATTTTGCTACTATTTTGTCTTTGTTCCATTTTAATTGTACAGATGTTTAGATTTATTACATACCTTTGCCCATCTTTTCTTCATAATTTTTTGAATTATCAAAAATGTTTTTGCCCCCTTTGGATAAATAAACTTTGAATATGATTTCATTTTCTATTTTTAATTCTTTGGATAAATTCATTTTTTGCCATATTGATATAAAGTTACCTTAGCAACATGTATGAAATTATTATGTTCCTTATAATTCTACTAGTGGCCCAGTGCACAAAATTCATTCACCGGGGGGCAGGGGGGGATGTCTCTCAGCCCGGCCTGCATCCTCTCCAATTTGAGACCCCTGTGGGATTGGGCCTAAACTGGCAGTCAGACAACCCCCTCGCAATCTGATCCTAACTGCTCACCTGCCTGACTGCTTGATCACCTCTAACCACTCTGCCTGCTGGCCTGATTGCCCCAACTGATCCCTTCTGCCCACCCCACCAGCCTGATCACCCTCAACTGCCCTCCCCTCCTGGCCTGATCACCCCCAACTGCCTTCCCCTCCTGGCCTGATCAACTATAATGGCCTCTGCCTTGGCCCTGCCACCATGGCTTTGCCTCTGGGGCTGGGCCGAGATTGAGGACCCCCAGTGCCTGCGGCTAAGCGCCCACATGGCCAGCCTTCACCGTGGGGCATGGCACGGCTGGATCACCCGCTCGGGCTGGGACTGGGCTGCGATCTGGAACCCCTGTGCGAAGCACCGTGGTGACTGGCCTTCACCAGGGGCGGTTGGGGGGCCAGATCGCCTGCTGGGGCTGAGGCTGGGCTGCGATCTGGGACCCCCACGTGAAGTGCCATGGTGGCCAGTCTTCGCCCCAGGCTGCGGGGAGGGGGGCCAGATTGCCCACTGGGGCTGGGGCTGGGCTGCGATCTGGGACCCCTTGCACCTGCAGCACCTGGTCAATCCCTCCGCAGGGCCCTGGGCTGGGGAGCGGACACTGCGCCACCGCTCCTGCCAGGCCCTCCGTGGGGCCCCACCCCTTGTGCCACTCGGCCTCACCCCCCACTCCCAATTGCCTGGTAGCGTAGTGAGGTACAATCAAATTGGCATATTATTATTTTATTAGATAGGATTATATTCAATAGCCACATTACATTTTTGTATATATTTCAAGTTATTTTTTTATTTTTTATACTATTTTATTTGTATGCTGCTGCCAGTGTATATAAAGTAATCATTCTTGTGAAATAGAAATTCATGAAAATTCAGAGAGGCAGATGTTAAGGACTGACAAAAGCAGAAGTTTGTATAGTATGGCACATGTTATAGGGTAAGCTTTTTGAACAGGCTTCAGATTTAGCTCTCTTTGAATATTCACCAGTTCAAGAAAAGTGGTTTAGAACACCTTCAAAATTCATTTTACTACAGAAAGGAACAAACTTTCTGGGGTCTGAAGGGATTGGTACTTGAAGATATTCCAGTCAGCAGGGGTTCATGTTGAGCGTTCTGCAGACAGAATTGTTTCAAATCTGCAGCTGCCTGGGAAACTTTCACGCAGTTGAGCCTGGCCTCCAGCAAGAGCTATTGAGCCACTTTCTTCATAGCAGTGATGCTGGAGGAACCAGACATGGTGCACGCAAGTGACGGGCAGATTGGTCAGTAGTGGGTTGTGGGTTGTGGGTTCGTGGGGGCCAGATGGCAGAATAGCAATGTAAAGGCTATTTCAAGTTATTTATTCAAACTGCATTTCATCTTAATGGTCTCTATTTCTCCTTCTAATTCAGTATCACATTAATCAGTTATTTTTAAAAAGCAGTCTATGTCATGAGATAATTATTTCTTCACTAATTCTTTAATATTTTTGCCTTTTTTACCAAGTATACTATAAAATTAATTATTTTGCATTCTCTACACTGGCCTTAATATCATTGGTATTTTAACTGAATTTGTGTTAAGACTACAAATTAAAGCAGAAATAATTGCCACTTCCATTTGATCTTCCCATTAGGAGTGGGACATAATTCTCTATGTATTCAAGGTGTTTTTTTTCCCACCATTAAAATTTTGTAGGTTTTTGGATAGATGTAATATACCCTCACACAAGTTTAATTAACACATAATTCAATTTTATGGGTAGTCTTTTATTATTATACTAGAGGCCTGGTGCACAAAAGTTGTGCACTGGATGGGGGGAGGAGTCCCTCAGCCTGGCCTGCATTTTCTTACAATCTGGGACCCCTTGAGGGATGTCCAACTGCCATGGAATTGGGCCTAAACTGGCAGTTGGATGTCCCTCTCACAATCCAGGACCTCTGGCTCTTAACCACTCACCTACCTGCCTGCCTCATTGTCTCTAACTACTCACCTGCCTGCCTGATCACCCCTAACTGCTCTCCTGCCTGCCTGATTGCCCCTAACCACCTCTGCCTTGGTCCTTGCCTCCACAGCTTTGTCCAGAAGGTTGTCTGGAATGACTTCCAGAAGGTCATTCAGCTGTCCAGTCTAATTAGCATATTATACTTTCATTATTTTAGACTAGAGGCTCAGTGTATGAATTTGTGCACCTTGAAAAAAACTGTGGGCCGAGAGTCTGCTGTGGGCACAGGGGCGGGTCTTGGCCCATCCCCCGCACCCCTACCCAGCCCTTCCCACTGCAGCCTCTGGTCCCCTGTCTCCTGGCCAGCACCAGGCCCCACTCACACCTGCTGATGGCACAGAGCAATTGGGGTGGCAGTACAAGTGGGGCCAGTGTTAGCAGCAGATACAAGTGCCTGGTGGGACTGCAGCATGCGGGAGCAAAGAATTTGCAGTAACCACCAGAGACTTGCCCAATGACAGTGACTGTCGCCCCCCCTTGGTCTGGCTCACCTGCTCATCTGCTCCACCATCCCACCGTGGCTGATGCCTACCATATTGTACACTCTGCTGCCTGCTGCTGACACCTGCCTTGTTCCATGTGCACCCCCTGAGGGCCAGCGCATGTCATAGCGACCAGTTGTTTGGTTGTTCATTTGTTCCACCATTCACTCTATTTGCATATTAGTCTTTTATTATATAGGATTATTAGCTGGATAATAAAAGCATTTGTGTGTAGGACTAATTTGAGTTATTCTATCCTTTGACCAGCAGTTTTTTTTTTTCCCACTGTTCTATTATCTCTAATAGCTTTTGGTTGATTACTTTAGCTCTTCTAGATGTAGAACCATAGTTTTCTAATGGAGGTCCTTTTAAACCTTATTTCTTTTTTGTACTTCATTATGTCCAACAAAATATAAATCTCTACAAAATAGTCACTATTAAAACCATTCCATCCTTCCTTATGCTCATGCCAAAAATAAATGCATATCTATCAGCACACTCACTGTCTCTACCTTCCAAATACATCCTGGAACCCACCCTTTCTCACCAACCCTCTCCACTACCCTGTTCTTGGCCACAATCCCCTATCACGTGGATTATTGCACCTTCTAATCACAATCCAAAATAGAAGCTAGAGTAATTTTGAGAACTTAGGTCAGATATTATCACACCCTATTCAAAACCCTCCAAAGTTCTGATAATTCCTTACAAAGCCCTGTATGGTCTGCCTCCATTGGTGTAACCTGCTACTCTACTCTTCACTAATTTCTTTTCAGCTACAGGAAACTGCAATTCCGTAAGCATACCAAATAGTCTTGCCTCAGGGCCTTTGTATTTGATGCTCCCAATCTCTGGAAAGCTTTTCCTCAGATATCTCCATTGCTCATCCCCTCACTTCCTCCAAGTCTTCGATCATATGTCAAGTTCTCAGCCAGGCCTGCCTCGACTCCTCTATTTAAAATTACCTTCTCCTCTCTGCTTTTTTTTTTTTCTCTCCATTGCACTCTTTGTCATCTGATATTCTTTATACAGTTGTACCCCCTTATCCATTCAGTACTATCTCTGTTTTCAGGCATCCCCTGAGGGTCTTGGAATCATGTACTGAACCCAATATATACTAAACACTATATATACTATTTTCTTTCCTTTACATACATATCCTACCTAATAAAAGAGTAATACGCAAATTGACCATCACTTCAATACACAAGGTGGCTGCCCCCATGTGATCAAAGATGGCTGCCCCCATGTGGACACAAGATTGCCAGCAGGGGAGGGAAATTGGGAGGAACCAGGCCTGCAAGGGAGGGCAGTTGTGGGCAATCAGGCCAGCAGGAAAGCACAGTTAGGAGTGACCAGGCTGGCAGAGGAGGGAAATTCAGGTGACTGGGCCTGCAAGAAGGATAGTTGGGATCCAGACCTGCAGGGGGAGAGCAGTTGAAGGGGGGACCAGGACTGAAAGGAAGGTCAGTGGGGGCAAGCAAGCCTGCAGGGGAGGGCAGTTTTGGGTTACCTAAGCATGCAGAGGAAGGTAGTTGATGGGGGGGAAGGAGGGGACCAGATCATCAGGGGAGACAATTAGGGGCAATGATGCTGGCAGGGAAGGGCAGTTAGGGGTAACCAGGTCGGCAGGGAAAGGCAGTTGGGGTGGACCAGGTTGGCAGGGGAGAGCAGTTGGGGGTATCAGGCCTCCAGGGGAGAGCAGTTTTGGGGGACCCAGGCCTTCAGAGGAGGGGAGTTTCAGGGGAGGGACCAGACCAGCAGGGCAGGGCAGTTGGGGCAATCAGGCTGGCAGGGGAGCAGTTAGGCATCAATTAGGCTGGCAGGGGAGTGGTTAGGGGGTGATCAGGCTGGCAGGCAGAAGTGGTTAGGGGCAATCAGGAAGGCAGGCAGGTGAGCTGTTGGGAGCCAGCAGTCCTGGATTGTGAGAGGGATGTCTGACTGCCCGTTTAGGCCCACTCCTACCAGGATTGGGCCTAAACAGGCAGTCAGACATCCCTTGAGGGGTCCCAGATTGGATAGAGTGCAGGCTGGGCTGAGGGAAACTTCCCCCCTCATGCACAAATTTCATGCACTGGGCCTCTAGTCTATGGTAAAGTTTAATTTATACATTAGACCATTTTAAAGTTAAATTAGTTTTTTCCATTGATCTCAGCAATCTCAAAATAGGATTTTTTTATTTTTCTTATTAAGTTGAGAACATTTCATCTTTTCACTTAAAGACAACACTTTATAGTTTCTCTTCAGCATATCTGAACCACCAGCATTACTATTCTTGTGCTTTGGGACATTATTAAGTTAAAAAAAAAAAGGATTATGGAACACAAGCACTGTGATACCTCGACAGTCAATCAGATAACCAAGATGGCAACTAAGTGACAAATGAGTGGGATTGAGAACTGGGTGGAGATGCTGGACAAAAGGATAATTCATGTCCCCCATTGGGATTTCAACTTTTAAGATTTCAACACTTAACTCAGAATAGCATGCAATTTTAAACTTATGAATTTATTACTTCTGAAAGTTTCCACTTAGTATTTTTGGACTGTGGTTGACTGCAGGTAACTGAAACCATGGGCAGAGAAACTGTGGATAAGGAAGAAATACTGGATGAATTTATTTCTAATCTACCTACTTACCTCCTTCTTACACCCCACTTCCCACACCAAAACTAAAATATAACTTCAGAGAGCACGGATTCCTATCTGTTTTTCTCATTACTGTATCTTTAGCATTAGAAAATAGATGCTAAATATTGTTTTGTAGCAGGTTGAGGGTGACTCACTACAAACATATCTAAATTCAGTATTATTTTTTATCTATATATTAATAGGCTTTCTTTATCTTATAGGAAGAATATTCTTACTCCTTTTTTATAGGTTTGATTAGGAATTAATGTTGAATTTTATTAAACAATTCATTAGTCAGGTGTAATTTTATGTACTATGTCATCATAGAGAGGGTTAATGTATTTCACTAAACATTTTCCCCTTAAATGATTAAATAAAATTAATCTCCAGGGATTAATTAAAATATTGAAGATATTATTTGACTGGGCTTATTGCTTTCTCCTAGATACAGGCCAATGGTTGTTCCACTAGAGAGCAAAGAAGAGGAAATTCTAATGATTTAGCCAGCATGAAAAACAAACAAGATGCGGAGAAAATGCTTTGCTAACATATTTCAAAATGACCCCTGTGAATGTCTTATTTGTTTGTATATATTACATTGATTAATGACTGTGCCTGGGTTAGTTGATGAGAATTCCAGTTATCAACAACCACTTACTTATATGTATACAGTGTTTCATAGTCATATTACTATATCCTATGAATTGTAATTTCTTTTAATCTCCTTGATTACCCAACTCTTTTACCAACATCTGGCAGTTTCCCTTGTCCCTACTATTTCCTACAGATAATAGGCCCACAGGTAAGAAGTAATGTAGCCTTTAATTCTAACATATGTATCTGTGAAAAATAAGTCTCAGAATATTATAATGAATAAATTATATTAACCTTTGTCTTTCCGTGGCAAAAATCTGGTATTTACTTCTATTTAAAACAGTATAGAATTCTGAATACTTAGTGATAACTTTTGTGTTATTTTTATACTTGCAGATATTTGAAAAGCAAATGAAATTTCAACCTGGTCAGAAATTCACACATTTTGTCAATTTTCAGTAGTTTTGGTTCATTCCATGGCTATGCAATCTCTTACTACCAAAATGAACATTATATCATAATTTGTTTCAGGTAAAAAGCTGTGTTCCTGACAGGTAGCCCATGAATAAATTTCTTTATCATATTTTAAATATACAGTGCAAATTTGGCATTTAAAAGACATGATCAACACTTCCTAAGGCAGGTAATCTAGGTCAATATCAACAATGATGTCATGCTGAAAGTGTCCTATATATGATGTAATGAAAATGGCACATTAGTTATAGGTTCTTCCTTCTCAAATCCCATAATTCCAGTTTACTCATGAGAAAAGCATCAGACAAATCCAGTTGAGGGTTATTCTAGAAAATATCTGACTAGTGTATTTTAAAACTATTAAAGTCATAAAAAACTAGGGAAGTCTACAAAAACTGCCACAGCCCAGAGAAGCCTAAGGAGACATGACAATGAAATGTAACATGGTATACTGATGAGAGCCAGAAACAGACATTGGACATTAGAGAAAAACTGGAAATCTGAATGAAGTGTGGACTTCAGCTACAGTTGTGTCAATATTGATTCATTAATTTTGGCAAATGCACCACAGTAATATAAGCTGTCAGTAATAAGGAAAATTGTTATGAACTATCTTCTTAATATTTTTGTAAATCTAAATGTTCTAAAATTAAAAGTATATTTTAAAATGAAACTTAATAAATTTTTCTAAATGTTTATAAACTTAAAATTATAAAATAATAACATGATAAAATTTATGTAATAAAACATTGTTTAAACTTACCAAAATATTAATTATTATTGTGACTTGTTTTTATAATTCATGATGAAGAAAGTTCCAAACCTGTTTGTGAAAAACTTAGTAAGATACGTTACAGGTAAGTGGTAATGTAGGTTTAAGTATGCTTTTCCTTCAATGTTTTCAAGATATTAATGTAATTTTTGGCTTGAATTATCAAGAAGATTGTCTTAATATTCCACATGGCTTATTTTGTGAAAGTAACCTATCTTTATAAAAATCCAAGTAAATGAGATAGCAATACTGTTCTGACAGTAAATAAGAAACAGATACGGATCCAACATTTTAAAAAAACTATGATAAATATTTTTTCAAAATTCTTTGTAAAATACATGACCATGAAATTTTTCTCTTTGAAAATCTTGATTTTCATGCACTGCATTTACTTAAAATAGTGCATACTTACTTCTACTAACAGCAGCCTATGCCATATATCCAGGGGTGTCAAACCAAAGATCATCCTAGGAACCAGGTGTGAGAAGACAAGTAACAATCATAAAGATAATGTGTTCATCAAAGGATAAATGGATAAAGAAGATATGGTACAGCCTATATAATAAAAGGCTAATATGCAAATTGACTGAATAGCTAAAAGACTGGTTGTTATGACATACACTGACCACCAGGGGGTAGATGCTCAATGCAGGAGCTTCCCCTTGGTGGTCAGTGCACTTCCACAGAGGGAGCGCCACTCAACCAGAAGCCAGGCTCACAGCTGGTGAGCACAGCTGCAGTGGTGGGAGCCTCTCCCTCCTCTGCAGAAGCACTACGGATGTCTGACTAAAGGCTTAGACCCACTCCCTCTGGAGAGTAGGCCTAAGCCATCAGTAGAATATCCCCCAAGGGCTCCTGGACAGCAAGAGGGTGCGGGCTGGACTGAGGGCCCTCCCCACACTGAGTGCACAAATTTCATGCACTAAGCCTCTAATATATATATATATATATATATATATATATATATATATATATATATATGGAATATTACTTGGCCATAAAAAATTGAAATGTTACCATTTGCAACAACATGGATGAGCCTAGAGGGTATTATACTAAGTAAAATAAGTCATACAGAGAAAGACAGATGTCATATGATTTCATTAAATGTGAAATCTAAAGAACAAAATAAATTATCAAAACAGAAACATTCAGAGAAGAAACTGATAGTTGCCAGATGAGACAGGGCTTGGTAGGGGGTAAAAAAGATGAAAGGATTAAGAAGTAATAAGCACTCAGTGGTGTGGCACAGTGGCTGAGCAACTACCTAAGAACCAAGTCAGGTTCAATTCCAGGTCATATTATATGCCCAGGTTGTGGGCTCAATCCCCAGTGTGGGGTGTGAAGAAGGTGGCCAATCGATGATTCTCTCCCATCATTGATGTTTCTATCTCTCTCTCCCTCTTCCTTCTTCTCTGAAATCAATTTTGAAAATATTTTTAAAGTAATTGGCAATTAAAAAACAGCCAAGGTCAGGAACTGAGCCTTGTAAAGTATAGGATAAGGAATGGAGTCAATCTATTGTAATAACTATGTCTGGTGCCAGGTGGGTACTAGTCTTATCACTTCATAAATTATATAAATGTCTAACCACTATGCTGTACTCTTGAAACTAATATAATATTGATTTTCAACTGTAACTGAAAGTAGTCACATTAAAAATAATAATAATAAAGATCAGAGAGCTCTGGCCCTGTGCAGTTGAAAGCAGTGCATCAGCCAGAAGGAAAATTTCCTGCAACTTGACCAAGAACAATAAATTAATCACTACCTCTCAGGAGCTAACAGGGTTGGGCTCTGTACGGTCAACAAATTGAAGACATACAACCCAAAACATGAAGTGAGCATTCCTTACTTATCACCCTGAGCGAATGTCAAGACAAAATAGCCAAACAAAGATCCAGAAGAAGATAAAATTTTTGGTTTATAAACTCAGCATTGCTGTGAATTTGAGTAAACATATCTCTAAACTGTGATTCTCTGTGTCTGTATCTCTCAGAGTGGACTTCTGACATTTCCCTCACAGGAGAATCAAGAGCAAACATTCCCTAGCAATGTGTTTAATATAAAAGAGGTGCAAAGGGGTTTGGAATGAATGTCAGGAGTTATTTCCAAAAGTCTATCTCCTCTGACCATGAGCAAATCCACCACTGACTTGCTACTTAAAAAAAAAAAGAGTTTTTATATTTTAAATTATTTACTAATATAAAAAGATAGTGCCTAGCAGGCATGGCTCAGTGGTTGAGTGTCAATCTGTGAACCAAGAGGTCACGGTTCAATTCCTGGTCACAGCACAAGCCCGGACTGTGGGCTCGACCCCTGGTGTGGAGTCTGCAGAAAGTGGCCAATTGATGATTCTCTCTCATCATTGATGTTTCTCTCTCTCCCCCTCTTCCTTACTCTCTGAAATCAATAAAAATATATTTTTTAAAAGATTGCAATATTAGCATTTCATAGGAATGTACTAGTATGATATTTCTTTTAAAGTTTTCAGGAAGAACTTCATTAGAAAAATAAAATATTAAAGGGGAAATGTTCATAAATTAACCATATGCAATGTAAAAAAATTTCCATTCCAGAATGTTAAAAAAATAAAATTATTCAAATAATGTAGTACAGAAATCAGAGATAAATTAACCTAAAAATATATTTTAAAATGTAAGAGAAAAGGTGTCATATAGCTCTTCTTTCTCTCAATATTATTATACTGTCTTATAAACTACTTGCCATTAAGTGTCTTATTTCCATTTTTGTTACTTGCTCTTCACAATAATTCCTATCTTAGCAATGATTTCTCCCATGGCTGTATGTGGTCAAGTCCAGCGTTAACATGAAATTTAAATACTGTGTTTCTACTTCAGAAATAGTGAAACCAGCTGTTGGCATCCCACACCTCATTCTTCTTTTTGGATGCTAACAAGAGGGGCGTAGGAGACCCTGGGCTGGCCCCAGCACAAACACAAAAGACAGTTGAGGAGAGAAGAAAAAAGTGATGGAGATATCTTCACACCCTACTTTTGCTAGAATCAAAGCTAAAAGAGAATGAATTATGTAATGTCTACAGGTCAATTCCCACTCCCTGTTAGGTTTCCTAAATGGAAATAATAAGACCTTGAAAAAATTCAAAGAATGTTCAATATAAAATAAATACCAAATGCTTAAAGGGTTAACAACCAGCTGGTAAATTTCAGACTTCTCTAGCCATCTATTGTGAAATGGTCTTAACCATGCAGTTATATTAAATATTAATGCTCCAATCTGCCATTTGTGTGCATAAAATGAGAGAAAATATGTAAATGTTGGGAATTCCACTTTAATTAGTAGAGTTTTGTCCATTCTTGTGTAGCTGCTGTTGGGGGTGGGTGTAGAGTATATAGATGAAATGTAATTACAATTAAGACTAAATGTACATATTATCTATTCATCTCTCTTATTTTCTACCAAAGTGACCAAACAAGTCTCATTATGTCCCAATTATCTGCTCATTAGAGCCCTATAAAACCATTCCCAGGCTTGCACACTTTTTAAAGAGTTTAAAGTTCTTTTAGAACTTGCAAAGAGACAGCACTGCCAAGTCTCAAAGTCCATTCCAAAGACTTCATTTACATACTGAGTTATGCAGCTGCTTCTTCCCAGAGCACCATAGCCCCTCTTAGTGGGGAGAGAATGGAAGAGCTCTGAGTGAGGGTGTCTGCTGGTCAGGTAGTGGACTGGCTCACTACCCAGGACAAATCCCTTGCTACCACTTTAAATAGGAAGCAGAAGGCAGTACTGCTGAATCATCAATCCTGGCTAGTAGTGTAGAGATTCAGACAACATCAGTTTTGCTTCTGCAGCAACCAGTGCTATGTTTAGACCCCTTATTATTTCCAGAACCCAAATCTAACTCCTTAACCTAAGTTTGAAAAGAAACACTGGCCTGAAGCCCAGAGCCCAAAGGCCCAGAACCATTGATAGACTGGTAGACTTTGAACAATGGGCTTATTTGACATGTAATATAATAATTAATTTCTATTTTGTATTCACTCCCTTTTGGTTGGTGTGAATTACTGTAGTGACACAAAAATTCTAGAGGAATATACAGTGGGCATCAGCTGTAAATAGTTGGAATATCTGTAATGTGGTTGGGACCAATGACCTAACATGAAAGCCATCTGCTATGCTGCTTAACTTTCCCAGCTTCTTAGGTGGTCAGCTCATTGACATCTTAAAATGGGAAAAAGTCTATGAGGCAGGGCCAGCAAGAGGGTGCACTCAACCTGAATTCAAAAAGGTTCTGAAAGGAAAGAATTAGGACCCTGGAGTGAGAGGAAGGCGGTGGAGCAAATGGCCAACCTAAGAGGTCAGACTGCCTGCTAACACCTTCACCTCTGGACTTGGATGTTCAAAAACCTAGTGAGGTTCCATAAAAATTCATGCAAGGCCAGCTTTTAAATGTCAGGGCATGTGTTCACAAGTTTGTATTCTATTTGTGCTTTTGTAAACAGAGCCAACCCTAACAAAGTCATGTCCCTAGTGCTCTGGGGACTCTCACCCCTTGGACTCCACTGTTCTCTGGGTCCCTCAGCAGATGGAAACTCCTCCCTCCTTTCTGGGCTCCCTTCACCACTGTTATACCCTCTTAGGGCACACGGCCTGTTTGCCCTGCAGTTACTTACTAAGGTGCCTATGGAGCCAAGGTGTCCATTCTGCATCTTTATGTTCTCTTGCAGGTCCCTGAAGATGTTAATACTCAATGAACGTTTTCAAAATTAACAACACACATGAAAAATGGACAACTCTTAATTCAATAAAATCATTTCTAATAGAATTTCAAATTCTTTGACACCTGAATGTAGTAAAGAATGACTTTTTGTACCTTGAAGTCTTATTAGTCTAATCAGCTTCTGCAGACATGCACAGGTTTACAAGCATTTTTTGAAAGGTATTTGAGATCCCTAGTCAGTGTGGCTCAGTGGATGGAGCATCAGCCTGTGGACTGAAGGCTCTCATGTTCAAGTCCTGTCAAGTGCTGTACCTCAGTTGCAGGCTTGACCCCTGACCCAGTGAGAGCACTTGCGGTAGGTAACCAAATGATATGTCCTTCTCACATTGATGTTTTTCTCTTTCTGTCTCTCCCCCTTCCTTCCATTCCCTCTCTTTAAAAAAAAATCAATGGAAAAGTATCCTCTGAATTAACAAAAAAGAAAGGTTTTTGAGGGACATCACCCACAAAGAAACTAAAATAACTCTTTGTTTCCTGGAACATAAAACATAATTTTCTCTTTTACATTGAAATCTGACATTTTATGAGTCATAATTGTAAATCACAAACAGTATTCTTTGTTTTCACCCAATACTAACTTGAATTTTTAGCAGTTCAAGAAAGTTTTCAATCTTCCAGACTACCGAAATTATCACTAATTTTTAGTGACAATAAGCTCTTTCTAGACAACTTTGCTTACCTCTGGCATTGTGCTTTTCTTTCTTTTTTTTTCTATCCTCACCCAAGAATATTTTTTCTATTTATTTTCAGAGAGAATGGAAGAGAGTGTGGAGGGCGAGAGAAAGAGAAAGAGAGAGAAAAAAAAACAATGATGTGAGAGATACACATTATTGGTTGCCTCCCGAATGTGTCTGAGGCTGGGGATTAAATCTGGAAAGTAAATATCCAGGTATGTGCCCATGACAGGGAACCAAATCCCCGACCCTTTGGTATGCGGGCCAGTGTTCTAACCACTGAGTAGGCTGGCCAGGGCATATTGTGCTTTTTTTTACCCTCATGATTCCTGTGCCAATAAAGACTCATAATCTATTGCTATGAATTATATATGGTTTCAAGTCCTTTTTATAAAAAAAGAAATTAGAGAAAATTATTTCTGTTCGGCTAAACTTTAATAAATGCAAATTGGCATATTCAATGCAAAGAAGAATCGTTTTGTCCCTGAGGAAGCTTCTTTTGCTTATTTATAAATGGGTTCTTGTTTATAATTAAGTTTTAATACATGAACAAAATCTCTGCTTATATCAGCATTAAAATGATAAATTCATAGATATTTAGATGATAAACAGTCTGACATAAACACATAAGAGTGGAAGGTTGAACATGGATTTGGATTTTTATTATATATTCATATAGCTTAAAGGCAAAAGGCCAATCAATCTTGGAAAATTTATTTCAGGTAATGAAATATGACATAGACATGAAAAAAAAAATATGAAAGGAGAGAAGGTTTACCAGAGAGAGATTACTCAGCCAGAAAGGGAAGCTTATATAAAGGACTGCAGAGGGAATGGTGATAAGCTCTATAGGCAAGTGAATGAATAATGAAAAATGGGCTCAATGAGCGAAGTCAGAGCAAAACAGTGAATTTTAATCTTAATTATGTTGACTAATTCATTAAAGATCAGTTCCAGTGGGTTGGTAAGGATTCATTTACTATAGGCATGGCTTCATTCATTTTTATAATAGTTTTAAGATAAATATTGTTTACATATAATAATATATGGATAAATAAAATCTATCTGCACACACAGAAACCCTCATAGGTTAGTAGTAAAATATATTTGCAACAAATACACACACACACATACATATATAGAGAAAGAGGGGAGGGGTATATTCTCACAGATACTCATATTGTAGATTTAGATCCATTCTGTCAAAAGATAAAAAGGAATATTACAGAATAAACTATTTGAGAAATTAACTATTTTTTTATTATTCTGCTTTGTTTTTGCACCAAAGTTTTCTCACCACAAAATAATCTATTTTCCCAGCACTTCACCATTTAAAAAGACAGCCCAAGGCCTTCGAAGCTGAGAAATCAAGACTTATCTTGCCTGGGAGAAGCTAACAGATTTTGTTTGAAAGTTTAAGTTACTAAGGTAAGAGAAGTGACTTGTCTAAAAGAGGAGAAACTGAGAATTGGAAGAGAGGGAACTGGCCCAACCCAATCTTGATTCCTAAGGACAAAAAGAAAGGAAGGGGAAAGGCAAAGGGCTAGCACTTTATACAAGTGGTGGGGGGCATGTCCTCTGCCCACAGGCAGCTCCCTGGAGACAGAAGCTGGACTTGAAGCCCATGACTGTAGGAGCTGCAGCAAGCATCCCCTCTGAGCAAGCTTGGAGTGGGGGCAAGACCTCTGCAAAGAGCTCCCTGCAGCTCTGCCAAGGCAGCTGCTCAAAGACCAGGGCAGCAAAAGTCCCATGTAGCAGATGTAGCCATGGCAACCCTGGTGTAGCTATCAGGATGCTTTGGTTGTAAGCAACAAAAAAAGACACCAGTGATTAAAAGGACAAAGGCTGCCACAGAATCAAAGAGAAAACTGAAAAACCTGGTCTCCGAAAGGACAGAAATCAGGGCAGTTCAGGACAGCTAGAAAATTGGCAGTTCCTCTTTCTGGGGCTCTGTTATTAGGATGCTTTGGTTCCAAATCTTTTCTATTCAGGTTTAAAGTACTCAACTCCAATTCAAACTCCCATGGAATTGAGTGTGACTGGCTTGGTGAATTGGATGCTCACCTTTTGGCCAATTCCCCTAAGCACTATACACCTGCGGGGGTTTGTTTCCCAGATGAACACAAGGGACTATTTGCTAAAAGAAGCATACATGCTGGCAAACCCCATGTTTACTACAGGCAGAGAGCACTGTGAGCTAAGGCTCCTTCCAATTTTCTGCTGTCACATTGAGCCAGGACTTACATGACCCAGTGTCATCAAGGGAGCTTCCCAATGATTGATATTTATTTGTGATCTATTGTAATAATAACACCTGAGACAGTTTTATCTTCTTTTTAAGAATGTTTTCATTTTCTTTTTTTGTCTGTTAATCCTCACCCGAGGATATTTTTTCATTGATTTTCAGAGAGAGTGGAAGGAAGGGGGAGAGAGAGGGAGAGAGAAACATCAATGTGAGAGAGACACATCAATTGGTTGCCTCCCACATACACCCCAACCAGGGCCAGGATGGAGCCTGCAACCAAGTCTGTGCCCTTGACTAGAACTGAATCCAGGACCCTTCAGTCTGTGGGCCGATGCTCTATCCACTGAGCAAAACTGGCTAGGGTTGAGCTAGTTTTATCTTGCTTTAGAAAAATCAATGAGATTTTTCTTGTGCCCAAGCATAGTAAAGTAAATCCATTCTAGCATGTTCCACAGTAGTTGCTGGTGGTTTTCCATTTTATTCTCCACAGTCACTTTGTAGCCTTCATTGATCCCCCAGGAGGCTGACCTGCTAGGCTGCATAGGGTTCCCTTGCCCTCTGGCTCCCAGTTGGATTGGGTTAATGAAGGTTAAGAGCATGAGGTTAGAGTGCTTATTCCCACAGTACCTCCCTGCTGGGTGGCCGCGGAGTGACTGCGTCTCTTAACTGAAGGTCAAGCTCCGGTCAGGCAGCCCTCTCCTTACAATCCTTCTTCCGGATTCTCAAAATTTATCTTTTTCCTAGCTGCTTCAGGGGAGGTAACATTATGCTTCAGCTCACCTAAGGGTCCTTTGCCATCCCTCAATGGTTCCCCCAGAGGACCCCCTGCTACACTTTATAACAGTCCCTTTAACTCTTTGTAACTATTCCAGTGGAATATCCCATCTGTTTCCCACAGACGCTGATTGATACACATGGCAAAAACAATTTCAAGTGGAAAAAACAGGAAAGTAATAGCCAGCATGACTCAGCCAATCACACCCTGTTGTCAAGTTCAAGTGCCAGTTCTCCTTCTCTCAAAACTGAATATGATTTAGCAGCGCGGCAGCAAATTTATGTCTGACAAAGAGCTTAGGAAAGATGAGAGAGCAGCTTGCTCCTCAGGAGAGCATGGAGCCAGCAGCCATGGGAGTCCATGAAAAGCCCTGCTCCTTACTCCACACCTACACAGCACAAATGTGGTTCTGCCATTTTCACACAGAGAAGGGGCATCATGGTGGCTGGGTTTGAGCACATCATAGCCTCAAGCTCTTCCTCACCAGGTCATACAGGTGCATTGTCAGAGCCCATGTGCCCCCCTTTGGCTGACCTAGGCTGTGTGAGGGTAATCCCAGAAGATTTGTGCTTCAATTGCCACATTAGAAGACAGTGGCTAGACAACACACATTACATATGTGTGAGTGTATACCGGTGCCAATTAGTAGCATGTGTTGTTGATCCTATTTCAAAGGCACCTGACAGTCAGCTGCACCAGAGGAGAGCAATACATATGGTCTGTCAGAGATGGCTTTGCAGGTAGAATGCATTTGGTGCTGTTGCTAGAGGTACAGCCTGTCCCAGGGACAGGATTTTGAGAACAAAAACCTTGGCAAAGGAAGATGGTTGGTACTTAGAGGTTTGGAGAATCATCTTTTGCCTCTAACGTGCTGCGAGGACACAACCGTCTGGTAGTTCCTCCTGTGGATTGGGAAATAGCTACTATGAATTGTCAGAGCTTTTAAAACCAGATTGCTAATGTCACCTTCACAAAGGACAAGAAAGAGTTAAATCTCAAAGCCAGAGACTGCCAGAGAACAAGGATTGATGCACAGATTTCATAGTATGCCAAAAGGAACTACAGAGAAGTTCTGAGACGGGAAAGTCTGTCTGAACTGATCTGGAGGGCTTTTTCTTGCCTACACAAGCCAAGATTGTGAAGCAGCCTCCTCCCACCTCCAGCAGAAGCTGCAGGCTGGCTCACTCAGCATCCATTCCACTCCTTTGTGTGCCTCCCACGCTGCTCATTCAAATGCCAAAACCTACATATCTCAGACTCTCCTGCATCCACTTAAAGGGGACTTGGTCCTCAACATATCATTTTTGGGGTCACAAAAATAAGTCCTTTTTTCCCTTTGTATAGAATGATAGAAGTTCACTCCAAATTCTTATTGTGGTCATGGCTGCCTAGTTTGGTGGTTGCTGAGTGAATTGAAAAACATTTCAACTTTCACTCAATAGGATGTGTCTAGCATCTCAATTGATCCTTTTATTGCCTTTGAAACAACACAGAGCTTCAATTGCCCCTGTTATATGTAAGACCTCTACACTAAAAACTAGAAATACACTCTTGAGAGGGAAAAAACTTAATTAAATAAAGCAAGGGCCATGCTATGTTCATAGACCTTAGGACATGATACTGTAAACATAACAATTTTTTCTCCTAATAAATCTACAGATTTAATTCAATTCCAAACAAAATCTCAGAAGTTTTTCTTCTTTTTAAAGAAATTGATAGCTAATCCTATAATTCTAATGAAAATACAAAAGGCCAAAAAAAGCAAAAACAGTCTTAAAGAAGATGGTCCAGAACTCCCACCTTGAGACAGACCTGCTATAAAACTGTAATAAATAAGATAATATAAGAATAGAAGAGACACAAAAATAGACAAACTGACCAGTGCAGTATAATAGAAAGCCCAGATAGAGCTCATATATACAGTCCCGTAAAAACATCTTTGGAGTATGCAAAGATTTCTTTTTAAAAAATTTTCACCATAGAATATGTTTTTTATGGATTTTTGATAGAAAGGAAGGGGGGAGAGAGAGAGAAACATTGATGTGAGAGAGAAACATCTGTAGGTTGCCTTCTGTATGCACTCCAACTGGGGTCAAACCCACAACCTAGGTTTGTGCCCTGACCAGGTATGGAAACTGAAACCTTTTGGCAAATGGGACAACACTTCAACCAACTGTGCCATCCAAACAGTGCAAAGATTTCTTAAACAAAACACACCAAAAAAATACTGAACTTAAAGGAATAATTGATAGACTATATTAAAATGGAGAGATTCTGCTCATTAAAAATCACCATTAAGAAAATGAAGAGACAATTCACAGAGTAGAATTTATTTGCAAAACATATATATGATAAATGGCTAATATCCAGAATATATAGAGATTTCCTACTAATCAATAAGAAAAGGATAACTCAATATGAAAGCTGGTAAAAGGTTGGAAGCTAATGCTACACAAAAAAAAGAGTTTATAAATGGTGATTCAAATATTGAAAGTGTTCATCACTAGCCATTAGAAAAATGCAAATTAAAGCTACAATGTGATATATATCTCTAAAAGGGCTTAAATAAAAAAGACAGGCTATACAAGTACTGGCAAAAATTTGGAGAAATGGAACCCTTGCTGCTGAAGAGAATATAAGTTTATACAGCCACATTAGAAAACCATTTCATAGTATTCAGCAGAGCTGAATATATGCAAATGCTCCTGGGATGCCAGCAAGATTTTGGACCTTGGTCTAAGTATTTACTTCATGAAAATTCATTAGCTGTATACTTTGTTCTGTGCATTTTTTTATGAATAATCCTTCCAAAAACTTTGAGATTTTTCTTTAGTAGCCCTCTTGCATATTGCTAAGCAAAGGTACCTAAACCTGGAGGACCTAACTCGATGGTCATGAAGACTGGAGCCTAGTGTCATTACCCCCGGTGTCCCAGTTTGAGTGTCCCAAGAAGCAGACCTCAAGTCAGAGACACATAGGAAGTGGACCCAGGAAACATTGATAAGGGACTAGGGAGAGGAAAAAAGCCAATAAAAGACCATCATCAGACCAGTTATCAGTAAGGGCAACCAAAGCTTCATTCCACAGAGTCCCCTGGGGAACAGTGAGGGGCAAGAAAGCCAGTGTTTCCCACCAACTCTCTGTCGTGGGTTCAGAGATGCTCCTTGGCCCCTGACTCTCCGGCACTCCTGGCTCCTCTGAAAGCAGGATGAGTGTGGTCCCAGCACCAGGAGGAAGCCTTGGAGCAGTCACAGTTTTCATTGAAAGCTGACTTCAGTGTGTGGAGGAATGCTTCTCCAGAGTGCCTGCTTCAGTATGGCATTTATATCATTCAGCTCCACTCCATCATATGGTAAGTCTACTTTATCCTGGTGGCCAGTCAAAATTAAAAACAAGAAAAATGGATGCAAAGGGGTTGTTGTAGGGACATGCTACATACACCTACATGGCCACTAACAAATGCTCACTGACTGTGGTGCTTTCAGTGAGGCTGGCTCCTCTGCTGTCCTCCATGAGGTCCCTTCAGGCTGTGATGGGCCATAGGCAGGGCTACAAAGGAGCAGTCTACCCCACAGTGACTGCCACAGTGCTGCTTACTGCTTCTGGTTCCACTGCTTCCAGGGCAGCTCTATGGCCATTGTGTACCTCATATCCCAGAGGATGTCAGAGCACACCACAAACACGCCCATTGAAATCTAGGCACAGCCCAAGGTCCCAAACGTTTCCATTTCATTTTTAAAATAATTGAGGGCCTAGGAAGTTTTTATTTACATAGATTTTCTCTATAAATAAGTTCCAAAATATAACTTAAACCTGAGGCATTTGAAAAATAGCTACTTATTTTCTTTAAAATAATAACAAAACTTTAACATTACCCAAATGATGATATTTTTCCATTAAAAAAAAAAACATTTCAGTGAGTGGCATGGTTTTGCATTTTTTCCAAAAGCTCTTAAGTGGCTGGCTCAAAAGAAAACAGCTGGATTCTCATATCTGCTTCTACATTCACTCAGTTGTAATATCACATACCTTATACGGGAAAACTCCACTCATGGGAGAAGGGTAAATATGTCTGAGCAGCACTGTAAATTCTCAGAGCAGAGATAATAAAAGTTCCTGTATTGTTGCAGACTCATCAGATAATTAGTTTACAATGCCTTATACATAGTAATTTTAGCTACTGTTATTATATCCACTTTATAGATGAGAAAAGACTGAGAGGTTAAACAATTTTTGCAGGGTCACAATGATAGAAAGTGACAGTCAGAATTTGAACCTGAGTCCTAACCACAGAGAATCCTTCATGTTCTAAGTCTCACTCTTTTTCTCTACCAGGTGCCAACGTAAAGCCAAGAGAACATGGCTGAGGCAGAGGCTCTTTAGAAAACACACTGTAGTAGAGGGATTGCTAGCACCTTCTCAACTGTAACCCGTGAAAGCTGACTTACCAGCACTTTGGTTTCCTTTTTGTAAAACAGAAAACAGTAATTTCTAACTCATACATGTTTAAAGCACCTTAGTACATTATGTAGCACATAACTAGTACTTATTAAATGCCTATTATTATTGTTATTGACTAATTAAAACCCTTAAATAGCATTAACAGAAAGTATTCCAGGCTCGCTAGAATGGCGTTCAAGGCTTCTACCTGTGAAGAGTAGCTACAATGTTTGGACAGGTTCAAGCCTCAGACTAATGAGAGGGCACGGTCCTCTCATGGCAAAACCACGTGCAAGTCCCAGCTTGGCGGGCAAAGCCCTCCCAGCACAATTATAGCCAAAGGCTATAGATGTAAGCTTGATCTTATGGTCCAATCCTGTGGTCCCAAGTGGCTGATATAAGATGCAGAAGATACAGCAAGTGCTGCCAAAACAAAGCTTGATAGAGTTCAGGTGCATATAATTGAGTAGATTTGAAACCTGCGAGAATATTGTAAACGTCTTGACCATACCATTACTTTGCCTCGTGGAATCTGGATATAAAATAAAGACTCAGCTTTCAGGCTATGGCATTGTCTCTCCATCCAAGAGCAGTGTCCTAGCTAGCCCCAGCTTTATTCTCTTGTCTGTCTTCTTTAATTCTTCGCCACCCACCTCCTACCCCCACTCAGGTTTACCACTGGAAGTGTTGAGTGTAGCACATTTACCTATAGCCTCAGCCTCGTAATCTCACTCTACAGCCTCATAATTGTAGTTCCCACTCAGCTCCGTATAAACCAATCTCTCCTCCTGGAATGCTCATCTCATCCTTTTCATTTGTGGTCTCCTCCAGGAAGCTCTCTCTGGTGCCTAGGTGCTCTTCCTTGCGACACTGAGTCTTTACTCACGGGTACAGCTGCAAAGTGGTGAAAAGATGAAAGCACAGCATGCCTAGACTGTCCAGTTAGTAAAGAGCTGCCATCCCAGAGCCACTAGTATCCCCACCCAACCACCCTAAGGTCTCTTGCCCCGTGTGGCCTTCTCACCTAGAGTGGGGCTGGATAGTGGTAAGTGAGATGAGTACCCTGTGACAGTTCTGACACTCTGGTAGGCAAATGCCCCTATGCCTCCTGGAAGGAGCCCTTATGGTCTCTGAGGACACAATCACCTACTGTCAGCCAGTGTTCCCTCAGCATCACCTTCACTGGCTAATGTGGAAACTACAGCCTCTGCAGGACACATTCCAGTTTGATACAAGCTTAGACCAGGATCCCAATCCAAAACTGCCCATGCAAGGAGCTGCCTAATCACTCAGCTTGTCACGCTGAACTTTCCTGTTTGCCTTCCTCCTGTAACTGTTCTGTAGGTGGGGCTGGGATAAGGAAGGTGTTTAATTCATCATCACATCCCAGAAGCCAATCTCAAAGAGGTATATCAGCAGCACCACTCAAAAACACTGAAATAGCTACAGATTGGCCATACTCTCCTCCTTGATTCAGGCAACTGAGATCTGGCTGTGTTGATTCCAGAGGCAAAGGAGGAAATGGGCACACAGATGTGAGGAGGACACACTGAGCTGCTCACCCACCCCTCCAGTTTCTCCCCTGCCTCTTTCTAAAGACAGAGGCTTCCTCCAGCAGGACTGACAGCTGCCTCCTGTCAACCAAGCCTCAGGAGGTGCCATCCACACAGCCGCCGACCTGAACAGGCCCAGCACCACATCATTAATCCTAAATAGAAAAAAAAGCCATCATCTGGCACAGAGCATTCTCTACCCCATCCAATTTAAATAATGCTGTCTCCAGGCTTGTCGGCACCCTCCGTTTTAATAGATCAGTCTACTATTTTAGGTAGAGCTGGAGAATCTGCTGTTTTCAAATTAGCCTCCAGTGCTCATCATTAGGTCATCAAATCTTTCCCTGCCAAAACTCATATACCTTAATGTTGAAATGTTTCCTGTTTTATTATCTCCAGTAAACAGCCAATTCTCCAGAGTCGAAATTATCTGCCCTCCAGCCAAGGATCAGCTGCACTGTTTCCTCATTCATGATGCTTTGCTAAGCACCTTATCACTGCCCAGGCCCCCATTCACAGCCAGGTTTCAAGTTGACAACTGTAGTTCCCTCTGTGCAAGCCATGGTTGTCAGTGAAATATCTGGGGGGCATGTTACAGACAAGTCATTTGCCATCCACCTGGGCTCTGCTGTAGCAGTTAGAGGGGAAAGTGCTCTGGCGCCACAGTTCAAATCCCAGCCCTGTCATTTACCATCTTGGGACTGCAGACAAGTCACTTACCCTCTCTGAATCCCAGGTCCACTTCTGCAAAAATGGAGCTAAATATACCCATCTGACAGAGTGTTTGGTATGAAAATCAAACAAGATAACATAGACATATAGTGCCTGGTATATCATAGGCACCAGATAATTGCTAGTTCCCCTTTCCACTCCCTCCCCTCAACTAGAATGGCATTAACTCTTGTTTAATATATTGAGAACCACTGAGATTAGAGCTGGTTATGGTAGCCAGAAGAAAGGGCCTCCCTCCAGTGATGCTTCTGTCATCCAGGGGAACCAAGTGGGAAAGGGTTAAGGGTAACACCAATCTCAGAGGGTAGGGAAGACATGATGTAGCCTGCCCGGAAGCAGTAAGAGGAAAAAGGGCTAAGGAAATAATGCCAGACTCTTTCCTTTATAAGTCTCTGCACCACTAACCAAACCCTTTCACAGGTAATATTATTACTCTGGAACATTAGGAGATATGGGTTCTACTATGTCCATGTGTTCTGGGTACTACAATGTCATTTCTTTGCACCTATACAGAGAATTAACATATAATTGACTATATTACTATGTTTGAAATGTGCCTAGAGATTTTCAAACTTGGAAAACCATAAATGTAACAACAGTTAATATTTACTGGAAGACTACCAAGCACCAGGCTCTGTGCTAATTGCTCTTTGTGGATCCTATATAATAAAGAGGTAATATGTAGAGACCAGGCCTACAAGGGAGGGCAGATGGAGGTGACAAGGCCGGCAGGAGAAGGCAGTTGCAGGGGACCCAGGCCTGCAGGGGAGGGCAATTGGGGGTGACCAGGCTGGCAGGAGATGGCAGTTAGGGGCAATCAGGCCAGGAGGGGAGGGCAGTTGCAGGGGACCCAGGCCTGCAGGGGAGGGCAGTTGAGGCCAACTAGGCCTGCACGGGAGGGAAGTTGGGAGGAACCAGGCCAGCAGGGGAGAGCAGTTAGGGATGACCAGGCCAACAGGGGAGGGCAGAAGGAGGCAACCAGGCCAGCAAGGGAGAGAAGTTAGGGGTGACCAGACCAGCAGGGGAGCAGTTAGGCATCAATTAGGCTGCCGGGGGAGTAGTTAGGGGGTGATCAGGCTGGCAAGTAGAAGCAGTTAGGGGCAATCAGGCAGGCAGCCAGGCGAGCAGTTGGGAGCCAGTAGTCCTGGATTGTAAGAGGGATGTCCGACTACCCATTTAGGCCTGGTGGTATTGGGCCTAAATGAGCAATCACACATTCTCTATAGGTCCCGGATTGAAGAGGTTTCAGGCTGGGCTGAGGGACACACACACACACCTTTCCCCCAACTCTCCCACTCTGTGCATGAATTTCATGCACTGGACCTCTAGTTATAGTATTCAGTTGATCTTCTTAAATAGGCTATGAAGGAAGGACTATCCTCTTTTCATATATTTTATTGATTTTTTACAGAGCAGAAGTGAGAGGGATAGAAAGTCAGAAACATCGATGAGAGAGAAACATCATCGATCAGTCGCCTGTTGCACACCCCCTACTGGGGATGTGCCCGCAGCCAAGGTGCATGCCCTAAACCGGAATCAAACCTGGGTCCCTTCAGTCCACAGTCCGACACTCTATCCACTGAGCCAAACTGGTCTCGGCAGGACTATCCTCTTTTCAAAGATGAGGAAATAGCTTATCTGAAGTCACACAGTTGATAAGTGACTGAGGCTGGGATTTGAATCCCAGCAAGTTGGTATTACAGTCCACACTTTTAGCCACTCTGCTATACTGACTTGATTTCAACATGTGATATCATACTTGGAGGAGATAGCTTTTCAATGGTTCAAAAACATTACTGAACAGATAGAGATAATAAGGAAATATTCATTCAAAGATATGGTGTTGAAAGGGCAGAGCGGGACTGCAAAGAACAATTTAGACAGCTGCCATTTTGGACTGTGTGATTTGGCAGCCACCATGTAGGCCACGTGATATGTAAACTTACCTGGGGGTTGCCATCTTGAAATCACAAAGACCAACCCCTCCCTTTGAATTAGCCAATCGTGAAAGACTGAGTGCTTGAGCTCCAATCAAGAGCAAAGGACAGGACCGGTCACATGCGTTAGGGATTATTTGCATCACTAGCCCCAGCCATCACCCAACCAATTGGAATTGGCCAACTCAGTGGTTCCAGTCTGGCCCCACCTCCCTATAAAAACGCCATGCTTTTGCTTCCTGCCTCTGTGGTGGCAGGGGCAGAGGGCCAAGCCTGGGCTTGTAATAAAGGCTCTATGCTATTGCATCGAAATCGCTCCCTGGTGGTCTTTGGGGATCATGAAATCTGAGCATAACAGTGTAGACAAAAAATATTCAAGGCCTAACCTTTGGGTTCTTAACTTGTGATAGAGCTATGAAATGGAAGTTAGATATATCAGAAACATTGTCCTAAACCACCAAAGATGATAGAGAGTGGAAATTTGAAACCCAGGTTAATTGGTATTGTATTTACCTGCAAGAAACAGAAAACCTTTGTATTAACTAAAACTAGGTCAGAAATTTATTTCTCTCTTACATAAATGTTGGCACTTAAGGCTCAATGCTCTATGCATTACTACACATGTCTTCCAACTGGCCCAAGATGCCCTCTAGTTCTAGTCATGGCACTGCATTCCAGCCACCAAAAAGGTAAAGGAAGAAAAAGTTCCACACATTGTTTTCATTTATATCTCACTGACCAGGGCTTAGTCATATGACCATACCATTTACAAATGAGACTAGTAAGTATAGTCTTTCATCCAAGAGGCCATATGCTAAGCAAAAATGGGAGATTGCATAAAGAGAGAAAGGATATTGGTAGCCAAACAAGCACCATCTGTCACAAAACAATCAATAAGGACCTTTATGATCATATTCCTTCTCTTTTGCCTTTGACATCCCAACAATCACACATCAACAACCCCTCCCTTTCAGCCAAGTTCAACTACCTGCAGTTCCCAGTCCCAGACTCTGAACTCTGCCATGCCAAGTTCCTCTGCTCCCTGCCTCCAAGTATTTTTCCTCTTCCCAGTTTCCTCATTCTTACTTTCTCCAGTCCCATTCTCCTGTGGGGAATTTGATGATCCTCTCTGGCCCTCTTCCCAGCTAGCTGCTCCTCCAAGCCCCACAGCTTCTGGCACTTTCCTCCGAAGTGCTTCTCAGTCCAGTGTGTCATCACCAGCTATTAACTCACATGTTAATAAGCAAGTGCCTCCAGGACATGTCTGGATCTTTATCCCTCCCTCCGGAGCCCCCTTTCAGCCCCTGCCTTACACAGGGGTTGATATTCAAAAATTAAATAGTTATCAAAACTCTTTGCACTGCCCTGTCCTACCATCAGAAGCCACACTGTGAGCCACTGAAACATAAACATAGATGGGTATGTCTTTCCTTACTTATAAAAATTTTTTTGTAGAGATCAAGCATTTGCATGATTCTAATATAAAAATGTTAATAAACAAATACACGGAGGGGTCTTGTATTGTGCCCTGATCTACTCCATTCCTCTTGTCCCTCAACAGAACAATTTTCATTAATCTTTTCTACCTTCCAGTGTTTCTTTATGTATATACCTATTGTCCTCCATTTCTTTCACAAAAGTTAGCACTCCGCCATTTTGCTTCTTTCTCCCCTCCACTGAATAACATGTCTTAGTAATCTTACCATATTAGGAAAAAGGAGCACATCCTAATTTCTCTCTTGGTATCCCATTGTGTACATGTGGCATTGTTTTTTAACTAGTTCCTCTCTTATAATGAACAATGCTGAAGATGTTATTTTATATACTGGGAAGTGTTACCTACAGATTCTAATAGTCGGAATTCTGTGTGAAAGGGCAAACACTTTTGTCATTTTGGTAGCTATTGTGGCATAGCATTACTAAACATAAAAATAAAAATTCAAGTCTGAAGAAAGTAATGTTCTGAACACCTTTAAAAATCACATTTTCTAAGAAAAAAGTCCCAGATCACTGGGACAAATGACCTCAGTGCCACTGAGATGCTTTGTCATAGTCACAGTGGACCAGGAGAAGTGCCAGGTGTGAAAAATCATTCTGGCTTAGCTCTTTTTACAAACATAGTGAATGAACCTGGTGATTTTCCTAGCATTTACATAAAGCTCGTTTCTGCCTGGGGTTCATACTACTACAAAGCTTTTAAAGGAGCTACAGATAAAATGACAAATTCCCCACACTTCAGGCACTTTCCTGGAAGCAAGCAGTGTGGCCGCACATGCCGCCCTGGGAGCTTTGCAAGCATCACTGCCAATCAAATCCTGGGCCATCTGTGGTTTCATATCCATGGGTGGGAGAGACATGGACCTCAGCAAATGCGCTGAGCTGGGCCACCTGGTCCATCCAACAGATGCCCCGCCATGAGCTCAGAGTCCCTGCGTCCTTTCTAAAGGGGCACAGAAGCTACCCACTTAAGAATCCTCTCCACAAAAGCTGGTCTTCAGGGACCTCACATATTTAGTAGTATGTCTGACGTCACAAAGAGACTAGAGCTGAACATGAGTCAAGGACTAGAAAGAGGCAAGGAGAGTCAGTGCCTCCAACTCTACCTCAAATGACAATTAAATTCTAACGAGTGTGTGCAGGAGGCAGGGAGGTGACACATGCCACAGCACAGGGAGCTGCTGCACCTGGACACACATGACAGATAACCAAACTACAGGGCCTGGGACATCAGGGTGAGTCGATAACCACCACCACCACCCCCCGCCCCCATCCAGTGGACTCTTCAGTGATTCTGGAGCCAGATGGGTCCACCAGAAGGCAGAGAGATTTGGGACAAAATTTGGCATAGACCAAGTTATAGAAAAGGTAGTACTTGTCTCCAGGGTCTCTGGATCCTCCTTGTACAGATCCCTCTTGGCTGTGTCCCCACTGTCACTTCCCACCTGGAGTGTGGTTTAGGCAGCCAGGGTAGTACTTTCACATTTAAGTCTGGCCATGCAGCTCTTTAACTGAGACACCTGTAATACTGCCCATTTCATTCAGGAGCAAAAGGCCATGCGTGAACTGGTCTCCCCTAGCCTCCAACCACATCCCCTGCCATTCTCCCCACTTCCTCCAGTGCAGCTCCCAGGCCTCCTTGCTGCTCCTCAATACTACCACAGCCCCACCTCCCAGCTCTGCACCTGCCAGCACCCCCTGCCTGGAACACCTTTCACCTATAACCACGGGGCTTCTTTCCCTCAGGTCTTTGCTTCTCCCTGAGGCCTTTCCTGACCATCCTACTCAAAAGGGCATCATGAATCCCCCTTCCACTGGAATTCCTTACTCCCTCTGCTTTGCCCTCCACCATAGTACCTATCTCCTTCTATACCCACTATTTATTTTACTTCTTTCTTCATCATTGGCTGCCCCCCAACACTAGAATATAAGCCCTGTAAGAGCAAGGGCCCCACATCTAAAACAGTGCCTGGTGTGCATTAGGAGCTCCAATATCTGTTGAATGAGTGAATGCAGGGACAAGGGATGCATTTCTTCTAAGTGACCTCATCTCCCTGGTCACTGAAGAAAAGAAAACCATCTAGAAACCCATCGACAGTGAGGCTGGATCACTGGCCCCCTCCTGTCCAGCACCATCAGAAATGATGCACTGTCTTGGCTACATTTTCAATGAGGAAGGCCAGTGTTTAACATGAAGGGACAGATCTCTAGCACCGCTGTTTTGTGACTCAGTGAAGGGGCCCATTTTGAAGAGAGAGCTTTCCTTGGTGTCCAGGACCTGCCCAGGCCGCCTGCACCAGGCCAGCTGAAGGCCAGGTCAGCACTCAGGGTGGAGCTTTCTGAGACAGCAGTTATGAAACTACATCATAGTGCTGGGTGGTGAACTCTGGTGCCTCAGACCTTGTCAGCCTCAGGAGCTTCAACCACGTGTGGTCCAAGCACCTGGCCACTGTGGCTTGGATGCTGTGACCTTCATGAACAAATAACAGGGGACATTGTTCCTCTTCCACCAAAGCCAACCTGTCCTGGTTCATTTGTATCAGACAGCAAGGCCAAATGACAGTCACTAAATTAAATTATAGCAGGCTGAGGCTGGAATGAAGAGACTGCAGATGACAATCAGTATACAGCTGGAGGCCAAAACCATCAAAAGGCTGCTTACATTCCCCAATGCATGTTGAAATTTTGAAATAACTTCCCGGTGACTATTTCCATGATTCGCTAGAAAGAGCAGCCAAATGTAAGCCCTGTGAGAGCAAGGGCTGGTGTCTGTCTGTTTAGCACGACATCTGTCTGTTCTGCTCCTTCAAGAACTTCCCAGACTGTTGCCCACACCCACCCAGGAGTGCACACGCTCTTTCCCTAAGGACTGTTCCAGACTAGACTCACCGTATCCCATCTCCTTTATTTATAGCCAATGTAAAGACTTTCAAAAAAACTAATACCATCAAAACCAGTTTGGTTCAGTGGATAGAGCATCGGCCAGCGGAATGAAAGGTCCCAGGTTTGATTCCAGTCAAGGGTATGTATCTTGGTCACAGGCACATCCCCAGTAGGGGGTGAGCAGAAGGTAGCTAATCTATGTTTCTCTCTCATCAATGTTTCTAATTTTTTTTATCCCTCTCCCTTCCTCTCTGTAAAAATTCAATAAAATATATTTTTTAAAAATAACAATAAAAAAACTAATACCTTTCCCCTAAACTTAATGTACTGAATAGCCCTGTAAAGTCCAGGAAGGTGGCCATTTGTCTCCTCCACCCAGCCCTGCGGCTGTGATTTAGTCTGCACGCCCAGACCTGGTCCTTTTCTCAACAGCATCTGGCTCAAAAAATCTTTCCTTTCAGAAAAGATTTTGATGCAAAGGTTTGTGATTTTTTTTAACATATTTTAATTATTTACATTAATCTTACTTGTGCCCCCAGAAGACTGAAGTGCCATTATCAATTTGAAAAGTAATAAAAGTTCTAGGTTTGGCCATTTCCTGCATTCTTAAAACAGCTGAGTCATGGTTAAAGTTTTGCATACTTAAGTCAAGGTCATCGATGGCCCTAGGTTACTAATCCTCTGCTGTCCTCTGGAAGTGCTGCTTTCTCACCTTTGTATGTGAGTGCCTGGAGTTCTCTCCTATCTGCTCCTACTCCTGCTCCTAGGACTCTACATGTGAAGTACATTGTCCAGTGCTGCAGTCTGAATGAAACCATCTATATACAGATGACTCCGTTTTCTGTTTTACACCTGACTCTGAGCAGCAGCCTCACAGCACAACTTTGCCTCTTTGGTGTCTTCACCTGGATGGCCAAGGTGCACCTTGGACATTAGATGTCCCACGTGGCATACTGATTGTTCCCACCCCCTCACCCGGATGCTCCATTGTTGTAAATGATGACACTCTCTACCCAAATAGAGTAAGCCCAACTGCAGGACTACCCCTGGTTCTCTCTTTCCCTCAAACCACACATTGAATGGAGCATTCTGACTCAACAACAACCTTCCCAACCTTATCGTCTTGGTTCTTCCCAACCTTATCATCTATTCTGATCAACTGCCTCGACCTCCTCACTGGGCTCTCTGCTTCCCTTCCAGTTCATTCTCCCCTCCGTAACAGGGTGTTGCTCTAACAGAGCACACCAGGTCTCTCCTCCGCTTAAACCCTTTGGTGGCTCCCCATTACTGTGAGAATAAAGTTAACATTCACCAGCATATTAAAGGCTCTGTGATTGGGAGATTATCTTCTTTATCCCCCGCCCCCCCCCTTGGAGAGCCTATCTGTCTCCCCTGACTCCAGCACCCCAGCTCTCTGGGTTTCTTCTTTCTGAGCATCTCTTCCATTGGTTATTCATCTTTCTGAGCTCAGCCTCCCTGTCACCTTATAAGAAAGGACTACCTTACCTGATGTGCCCCATCATGTGGCTCTGCTAATTCGTTGTCCTTGGTACACTTAACACAATTTAATTATCTTGCTTGTCACTTGTTTATTGCCTGCTTTCCCCACCAAGTACAGCTCCATCAGAATGGGGTCCTTGCTTCCCTCCTTCACTGCTGTGTATTAACCAATGTCAAACATAGTGCCTGGTACATAGTAGGCACTCAACAAATAGTCACTGAGTGAATAAGTAATGTCAGTCACCTATAAAGAGCCAGGTTTTTGTTGTTGGTGGTGGTGGTGGTGTTCTCTATTTTTATACGATCTCACTGGCATTTCTTTTAGTTCATTCTTCTAATATCTCATTAAATGATGCTTCTTATTTTTGTGGTGAAGATAAATGGAATGGCTTACTCTTGAGTAAACAGTATAATAGAATTGTTAGCAGACACTAATTACACACCTCCGAGCACCCTTCATGGCCTCCGGCAGCAGCCTAATGGAGGACATCAGCCTGATGGGAATGGCCATGGCCATCCTGCAGATGAAGCAGAAATGTGAAATGGATGAAATAACCCATCCAATCAGTCCACCTACCATGTCAGACGTACAAGCCCAGAAACAACCCTGAAATGGTCTCCCTCTAAACCAGATGTGACCTGAGTAGCTGGTTGTGCTTCCTGGTAGTTCCCTAAGGAGCTGGCACATGCTCCCACCTTTAAGAGTTTTGGGCTCTTCCCCACAATGTCACATGTCCTCTGAGTGACCCTGGTGTCTTCACAAGTTCCCTAGTGGCCACTCTGAACCATTCATGTGTACTTTCTGCAATTGTATTTTCTGCTCCTCTCCAATTCTCCTGCTGCTCCCTCAATTGCCAGGTCTCCAGATTGCCTTCTAACTGATCTTCCTGTTAACAGACTCTGAATGCCAGATTCTTGAATTTCAATGTCATAAAATTGAGTGTTGAACTCAGTACAAGATCATGGAGTTCACTGAAAGAGCTTGTGCACAAGGGGGTCAACCAGAAAAGAGAAGAGCTCCCAGAGGGGTTCATGGGAGGATTTATATAGGGGTTTTGGGGAGTGGTGTAGGGCTTGGGAATGAGAGTGAGGTCCGTTGTCCCATGATTATCTTTGGGTGGCGGTTTTCCATGGTCAGTGGATCACTCAATGGGCCTATAAAATAATACTTGCACAAATATTCTAGCTATCAGTTAGTTGAGAAAACAACTATTTTGCAGGACATGATGTTAAGAAGGGATGTTATTGTTGTGCATTCTTTAAGGATGCAGTTAGATTAATTTAAACTACAGAATTTTATTGAAAGCAAGGAGTCATAGGCCTCTAAGATAGAGTCCTTTCTGTCAAGATACAGTCCAGTGCTATCCCTATGCTCTCTCATTCCTGCCTGGGGTAGCTCATCCACACACATCTAGAATTTCCTTCCTAAAGGATAAGTGGACCCCTTTGTTCATAGCACATCAGTTCAACATTTATTGAATGAGGTATCAGACTCCCTCCCTGTCTTCAAGGAGGGCAGCTTTGGGGTATTAATGGCTCCCACAAGTGCCAGCTTTTCAGCCTGGCAAACAGTCTTTCTCCAGCAGTCCCTGCCTATTTTTCCAGCCTCACTGCCAGCAGCTAGCTCGCTGTCTGTATTCTCCACCCGAGCATCTGTCACTCCCCCCTCTGCTGCCCCTTTTACCCTCACAGCCTCCCTCCAAACTTCATCTCCTGGTCTGACTTTTTATTGCAGAGTAAGTTCTATTCCTTCTCTGATGTCCAGTTGTTCCTGGGCATAGTGTTACTGAAGTTCTTTTGCCGCCACTTTTCGTTGCATTTAAATTATTTTATTATCAGTCTCTCTTTCTAGATATGGTCCTTGAGGGCAAGTCTGTATTGGACTCATCTTTCTGCATAGTACCTGGCACAAACTATACTCTAATGAAATTGTATTCAATAAATGAGTGAAAGTTCTGAAATGTGTCAGTCTTGGTTTCTTTGCTTAGATTGGGTCCACCCTGCAGCCCTGGTACAACAGTGCTTTAAGGGAGAGGTTCAGCTCCCTAGCATTTTGAAAGCAGAGAAAAGGAAATGTGGTTCAGCCTTAGTAAGAATAGGGAACAAAGACAGAGAAGAATTTCCAGACAAAACCATCACTCAAGCCCAGTCTTTCCAATTTGCTCCTTCCAAATCTGTCTTCAAGGTAAAGGATACCAGATGCTCATGCTGACCTCATCAGTTCTAAACCAGGTAACTCTTTTCAATACAACGCTGTTGTAACTCCAAAAAAAGTATCTGTGTTGTAAGTAAAAACACACTACACCTGCATTTGCATCCTCAGAGACTGTCAGGGTGTAATACCTGGTGTCAGAGGAACCAGGCTCTTCTGTGAATGAACCCGAGAGCCTCTGAGTTTGTTTCCCTCCCACCCCTGGCACCCTCCCCTATTTTTCTCCCTCCTCTACATGCCCTCAGAGCCATTTGGCCTGGTTCCTGAACCCCACCTGCCTTGAGGATCCTATTTGCCTGGGAAAGGTGAGAGAGCCATGAGCCACCAGGTTATGATTTGGAAGAACTAGAGAAAGAAAGAATGGAACTGCTTTGCCTAACAAAGCAGGGCATATTTGAAAATACTGTGTTAAGTGAAACAGTAAGCTCTAAAATGATGGAGAGGAGGAGGGACAAAGAACCCTGAGGAGGGACGGAAGTCTAAGAAAATGGCAGAGAGCAAGACATGGCCAACTGAAGCAGGAAATTATTTTTTAGACAGTCATATTGATAGTGCAACCTTGCATTTTTGTCTTCATGTACTATAATCCCATGCCTTAACCCCAAACAGGCATCCACAGCCCGATGTTAGTGGAACTTTCTGAATGAACAGGCACAGGACCACAGGAGGCAAGCCTGGTTGGAAAAAAAAAAAACAAAAAACAAAAAACACAGCAGCCACAGGAACAGTGGCTAGGAGCAGCAAAGCCAGCTTCATTCTGCCAACCTGTGAAAAACCATTTTTGTTTAATGAACAAAAAGACATAGCACTAAGAAGCCTTATTCTCTAAAATGAGAAAATCCCAGAAACTTTTCTGTTCAAAATCACTAAGAATGGACTATTCCTCCCTCCTACCTGGGAGGTCCCAGGCATCTGGGACACTGAGCAATGGCCTGGATTTCCAGCCCAGGGGGAAGAGTTTCAGATGACGAGTTGGTCGATTGAACATTCTCCATTTCTCTTAATTCTGCAGTTTCCAAGGAAACAGGACTCTAGTCTGCTCTCAATCTAGGCCGATGCTAATTCCTTTGGACACAACTCTGCTTTGCTTTGTGCCCATCAAAACATGGCTTCCTTTGACTTTTAGCTAAATCCCACCATTTCACCATATCCTGCGAGTACCTCCTTGCTCCCTTTGTTAGATGAGTTACTCTGATGCCCTGGAGCACTGTCTGAGTTGTAACAAGTCAATCAACTCACTAAGGAAGCACATTTATCTCTGGTGATCCCTAGGCTTATTCCTTCAGGCATTTCAGGGAAAGTGAGCCCTGAAGTGCACAGCAATAGGTGGAAGTTGAGGAATTACTCCAAAAGCTTAAGACTATGGTTTCCTAGGTTGCATAGATAAATAAATAGTAGGGACTTTTGGAATCAGGCAGCGCTGGGTGAAAGTTCCAGCTCTCCAATTTCTAACTGGGTGTTACCCAACCTGTCTAAGCTTTAGTCATCTTTATTTGGGGTTACTGTGAGGATTCAATGAGATAATACCTGAGAAATATTATTATGGTGCCTGTCGTATATTAACCATTCAGTGTTAACTATATCTAATTCTAAACTAGGAATGGATGTGAATATGAAATAAGAGAATCATGAAAAAAATAAAAACATCAACTCTGTTGAAGTTGTAGGACTTGAGGTGACTTACTTTTACATCTGTCTTGTTTTCCTTGGATTGTGATGTCTCCTTTTTCTCCTGAGCTCACAGCTAGACCACAAGCCTGCTTCCACAGGTCCTGGAAACTATTCTCCCAGTTGATCAAGACACCTGGAGTCATCTGGATTCTCTCTCCCCCAACTCAGATCTAAATAAGTAGTAAATCCTGTTGGCTCTTGTTCAAAACACCATCACCTGTCACCACCTTTGTCTATACACCCTGGTCTGATCAAACATCATACTTGTCTTGGTTACTGAATATACACTGACTGGCTAGATTATTATGATCTCTGAATACATAATAATCTAGCTACTCAATATATATTAGAGGCCCAGTGCATGAATTCATGCATGGTGGGGTCTGGCCAGCCTGGCCAGGGGGAGGGCACATGGGTGGTTGGCCTGCCTGCCTGCTGGTCAAACTCCTGGTCGAGGGGACAATTTGTATATTAGTCTTTTATTATATAGGATATACACTGAATGGCCAGATTATTGTGCATTCAGAGATCATAATAATAATCTGGCCACTCAGTGTATATCCTAACTGGTCTTCCTGCTCCTACCATCCTCTCCTCCAGTGCATGCTCCCCTTAGCATCAGCCCTTTAATATGCAAATCTGACTGCACCCTTTTATGCTCAAAGCCCTCCAATAACACCCATCTCACGAAAGCTTTACAATCATAGGGTCCTAGACAACATGGACCTGATTACCTCTCTGAATTTCTCTCTTTTCATCTCATCTTTTTCATTGTTCCACAATAGCCACACTAACTTCTTAGCTATTGCTTAAAATGCCAAGGGCACTCTCTCTTCAGGACTTTGGCACATGCTATTCTCTCTACCTGGAGCACATGATTTCTAAATGGTTCACTTCCTCACTTTCTTTAAGTCTATGTCCACACGTTAACTTCTCAGAGATGCCTCCCTGACCCCTGTGTGAATGTGCATAGACACACACACACACACACACACACACACACACACACACACACAAATGATAAATTCCTCTACTCCCACCATACCCTATCATCCATACTCTATTTTCTCCCAAAGCATCTATTGCCATTGGACACACAACATATTTACTTTCTATTTGCTTATTTTTCTATTCCTGTCACTAGAAAAAAATGATCAGAGACTTACTTTGTGTTAGTCATTGCTATAGTTTCAGCAGTTAGTGCAAAGCTAGCATAAAGTAAATGTTGGTTAACATTTTGTAATGAACTGTATAAATAAAATCAAAGATTTTAATGGGTGTTAATTATTTCCCCTATATTCCTGAGCGATAAAGGCAATATCATTTTTTCTTTTCACCACATGAAACAAACAATAGAAAAAGAGTAAGTGATTTTTCTCCCAGCTATATCAAGGCTAGGAGTTCTCACTTGCTGCTTCTGTACAGAAAAGCAGTGGTCTTCAAGGAATCCCCAGAGATCAAGGGCTCACATGCCTGCACCCTCAAGTGCACACATTCACACACACACACACACACACACACACACACACACACACACACACACACACACACTTACATAGTATGGTATGGAAGAAAACCTCACCAAAGGAGATAGGCATCTATTGTCAGGCCACCATGAACAGCAGCTGCAATTACTGCTATTTTAAGAACTCTGAATTAGCTTGTTGGGTGACCGCAAAGAGCCATGCTGAGTGTCTCCATGCAGTGGTCCTCAAAGAATGGGCCCAGAGCAGCCACAGCCATATCTCCTGGGACCTTGCTGGCAATGTGAATCCTTGACCCCACCAGATCCACTGGCTCAGAAGTTTGTGGGAAGGGGAACTAGGCCCAGCACTATGTTTTAACAGGCCCTCCTGTTGATTCTGGTGCATTAATGTTGTGAACCACTTGCCTTACTGGATAAAATGAATAAAATTGTCGAGTGGCATGTTGTCTAATATTGAGTTCTGACTTGAATGTGTCAGGCTGTATAAACCTGAAGTAACGTTAGGGAGAGGGGAGGGAAAGAGAAGCTCGCTGGATTGAAAATCCTATTGCTTCCCCATAACAGATCTCTTGCTCTGATCCAGCTGTTCCTGTTGTGCTGATGTGAAATGCATTAACAATGTCACGAGCTGCCCAAGAAATAGGTATCTCTGCCATCATCACAGCAACCAATATCACTGCTTGCACTAATTGGGCTGCCCTTGTCAGGCCTTTTCAGAATCATAGAGACTAAGTGGGTCCTAGAGAATGGGACACCTAACACAGGTTCCAAGTGGTCTTTGCTCTATCCCCACCCCATTTCAGTCCTATATATGGGAAATACAGGACACCATGGAGCAGCCTAGAAATATAGGACATTGCTGAAGTGTGTAGGAGGAAAAATAGAACCCAGGCCTTCTGTCCTAATTACACTGCATTTTTAGCTCCTAGTGAACAAGGACTGCTGTGGTTAATGGTGTCATCAATATCAAACCACACTGCTCCTAGATCCAGAAGCCAATATTACTGGAGAATATTACACAATTACTCAGAGAGAGGCACAGGCTCTTCCTAAAATGCCTTTCCCCTGTTTGAGCTCCATCATACCTTTCTTTTGCACTTAGAATAAAACCTTAAACCCCTTACCACCACCAACGACAAAAACAAAACCAAACAGTCCAATTTAAAAATGGGCAAAGGACTTGAATAAACATTTCTCTGAAGAACATATGCAGAGCTTTGCACATATCTTTTCCTCTATCTAAAACATTCTTCTCTCTCTTCTTTGCAGAGGTAATTTCTTTTAATCCTTTGACTCCATGGCACAAACCAGCTAGATGTCCACCAATCTGCTGCTTCTTCTCCCTAATAGACACATAACTAGACTTTATTTCCCAGACTCCTTTGCAGTTAGATTGTCAAGTGATGGTGAGAAAAAATAACATGCATCACTTATAGGCTTGCACACCCCTCTGGGAAAATAAAACATTATGCAGAAAAGTATGGCAGCAATAGAAGTTATGTATTGAAAATTGAGAAACCACAGGTGGAAGGGGCTAGAGTCCATGGAAAAGAGCCATCAACTGATTGGTAATATTCATTTCAGATTTTACATTAGAAAAAAAACTTGTGCTTGAGCCATTTTCCATTTTGGGGTGTTTCTGTTGTGGTTAAATGCCTAAGCTTACTTTAAGAACTGTTCTCCTCTCCATCATTTTGTGTCACCAAGTAATTTCTTGGCCTCTTTTCAGAGTTCTGTGACTTATTTATTTTAATACTAGAGGCTCAGTGCATGAAATTGGTGCATTCCGGGGAAGGGGGGGTTCCTCAGCCTGGATTGCGAGAGGGCACAGGCCAGGCTGAGGGACCCCACTGGTATATGATTCAGGCTGGGGAGGGATGTGGTAGGTTGGCCATCCAGGGAGGAACCACAGGAGAGCTCCAGGGCATGTCTGTCTTGTCTCACTCAGTCCCAATTGGCCAGACTGCAGCAGCAAGCTAACCTACCAGTCAGATCATTTGCCCCCTGGTGGTCAGTGCATACCATAGCAAGTGGTTGAATGGCCTTAGCATATCATTAGCATAATTACACTTTGATTGGTTGAATAGCTGACCAGACAACTGGACATTTAGCATATTAGGCTTTTATTATATAGATTATTGTTTTTGGTATGTTTCTCCAACTAGCTAGTAACCTTCTTTGGTATGCAAACTGTGTGTCTAATTTATCACAGCATTTTCCAGTGCCTAAGGCAAGCTCCATGAACATATACCATATGAATGAATATAGGTCTAAATTTCAGACTAGATATTAGTAGTTCTTGTTCATTCTGTTAGATTCTTTGCCATGTTACAGAATGTGTCTCCATTTGTCCTCTCCTTGATGGTCTTAGAACCTTTTGAAACTTATATACATTCATGTTGAACCTTTTAACACGTTGTTTTGCAATGCTGCAATTAATGCTGTCTGTCCCCCACAGGCTGAGTTTCCCCAGGGTGTATTTGCATTCCTAGTGTCTAGCATGCTGTAAACAGTCAAATAAATTGAGCATGTGAGGGACCATGTCAAGAGATGGATTTGACATTGATCCCATCTCACGTCAGAGGCAGAGCTCAGTACATGGCATTGACAACTTTGGCCTATTTCTCCTCTAGACACATGTCATGAGTTATCACATCCCAGAGATGGAGTACATTCTAGAAAGAAACCTGGCCAGGGGAGCAGTAGATGTGGGTTCAGAGCCCACTTGGTCCCCAGCTCACTCTGGAAAGTCACCTTATCTTTCCCAAACTCAAATATCCTATGTAAACTATGGAATTTGGGCTCACCAATATTGAAAGACCATTTTAACTTCAAAATAATATTGTTTAAACCTGAGCAGCCAAAGAAGAAGAAAGAACAATGCTCTGCCTGTTCTCTTTCAGAAGCCCCTGACCACTTGTGACTATGGAGGGCCTGAAATGTGCCTTGTCCAGATTGAAATGTGCTATGAGTGCAAAATGTACAGTGAGTTTCAAGCACCTGGTAATTTTAAAAAGCATGCCAATATTGCATTCATAAATTTTATGTTGATTACATGTAGAAATAATATTTTTATATATTAGGTTTGATAGAAGGTACTATTAAAATTAATTTTACCCATTTGATATTGCTTTTGCAAATGTGGTTAGTAGAAAATTTTTAATTACACACATGACTCACATTGTGGACAACACCATTTTGTGCCATGATTTGTGCTGTAATCCAGCTACACAATCTAAGCTCTAATACATAAATCGTTGTTCCTAAAACCTTTATAGAGTTCTTCAAATTCATTCTAAAATAAAACCATAAAAGGTTCACTAAAGTGGAATTATCTGTATTGAAACTTCATTATAAATATGTGCCCATAAAGATGTTGTGCAACTGTGTTTTGAAACCAGTTTAAGTTGAAACTATTAGTGAGAAAGAAAACAATTGCAACAATAGAAAAAACCATAAGGCTAAAGAAATCATGATGGAGACAGTGAAAGACACCAGAAGAAAGCTTATCGTTTCTAGATATAGAATAGCCTTAATTGTAGCCCTAAACCCTAGATGTATTATCTGTGTTATGAGAGAAGCAATGTGAATATCTTTTCTTTGTTTAATTCACTTCAGAATTGACCAGAGTGTAAGCTAAGGTGGTGGTTAGGGCCAGGTAAGAGTTACAGAAAGGAGAATAGTGGTAAAATAAGTGTCCAAATGAGAAATGGGAATTCTAAGGGAAGCAGAATGGGACCAGAGAAAGAAACTAGGAAAGAAATTATGAAGGTGGCTTGCAGGCCCAGCAGCGTGAGGTCAACACCACCTTGAACCTGATGGAATGCTGATACAAATTCTTGGGCCCATCCCAGTGTCAATGTGGGGGCACGCCTCTCTTGTTCAGGACTATTCTCTCTTTACAGAGTCCTGGGGAAACCTTCATCTCAGACCTGGGTTCCCAATGAGTAGATTTCAAAGATCTTTGTGGTTGATCTCAAGCCAGTTATTGTCATAGTCCTCCCCTATATCAACATTGTATGTGTAGGTATATTTATTTCGTTAATATAGGTCTCTTCTACTTGACCATAAGCTCCTTGGGAGCAAAAACCGTGTCTATATTTTCACTTATGTACCCCCACGTGTCTGATTCATATCGGGCATCAGTAACTATCTACTAAAAGAATAAGTATGCAAGAAGTGCTTTATAGTTATGAAATAACTATAAGATCTATTTCTCTAATCCTATATAATAAAGAGCTCATATGTTAATTATACCAAACAGCTGAACGACCATCTGGATGAATTTTCAGACTAAGCCAGGGCTGTGAGAGCCAGCTAGGGCTGTGAGGGCCAGCTGAGGCAGCTGGGACTATGAGGGCCGAGCCCCTTGCATGAATTTCATGCATTGGGCCTCTAGTCTATATAATAAAAGCCTAAGTAACTGTTACGGCGGAACAACTGGAACGACTGGTCACTGTGATGTCCACTGATCACCAAAAGGCAGATGCTCAATGCAGGAGCTCCCACAGGCAAGCACAGTGGCAGTGGCTCCCCTGCCTCTGCAGCAGCACTGAGGAAAGAGCAGTGAGCCAAACAGTAAGGAGCAGTGAGCAGGCAGGTGGTAAGGAGCAAGGGGTCCTGGGCTGCAAGAGGGTGCAAGCCAGGCTGAGGGACCCCCCTCCCCCAGTGCAGAATTTTGTGCACCAGGCCTCTAGTGTTTTACAAAAAGAAAACAGTGTCTATAGAGCGGTCAAGAGCAGCAGGCAGGTAAGAGAAAGCATCAGGGCTGAAAGTTTCAGCCTCATTTTGTCCACAACAGCTCAAAACATGGGTCAAATGCCTCTGAGTGGAAATCAGGATTAAAACCCCACCTGGCATGAAAGTGGAGTTTTTCTGAGAAAAGGAGCTTCTAATTGTAGTCAATTCAACTAGAAGATGAGAGGAAAACACCAGAAGTTATTTTTGTTTTTTAAAAAGCCAACCTTTGTGGTGAAATTTTCCAAATGTGAAATAAGGAACAAATTCCCTCCTGAATTATGTATAAATTGGATCAATTCACAACTGTGTCTCCAATGTATTTATTTTATCTTATTTTCCACAGTCACATAGACCATACTTGTCTATCCCTTCTCAATCTACACAGTGCTGTGATCTGAAACACATTACCTCATATTCCAGTGACCCGTGTTGACACCACACAATCAATCTGTAGGAATGCTCAGGCTGAGGACAGACAAGTCACCAATGATAACTGTTGCTAATTGTTCCTCCTACTCCACTTCTACCAGTACCTTCTCACCTGAAGATACTAGAGGAGTGGGAATAAAAAGACACAGCTCAAGAACTCCCAGCAAAGGGTTTTATTTCCTCCTTGAATCTAAAAATCCCAATTGTTCTGAAAGCAACATTAGTAGGCCACATCTCTTGTCCTAAATAAATAAATAAACGTAGTAAAAGTGTACAGATGGAGGAAAATTTTTAAGCAGCATGTGGGCATTTCAGGCTCAAATCCCATTAACACATAACTGTTTATAACAGCAACTCCCACACAGAGCTTTGCAAATTTTAAACTTGTGTATAATAGATTGGGCTCCCTATCCCCAAATTATCTGCACTGATGTCCTTCCATTTGGATCAAACTTCCTCCAAGCTAGAGTCCATGTTTCAACTTAAGAAGTGTGTGTTAGGGCAGCAAGGGTTAGGTGGGAAAGGGGCCTGCAGGTGGACAGCACCAGGAACAATCAGTCATATGGCTTCTTAGTTTTCTCCTTCTTTCCCAGAGGAGTTGTTCAAGTTCTGGAAAGGTGGTTGATTGTGCTAAATTGGAACCTTGACACAAACAGAGGAAAGAAGATTACAAACATGGATGTTCTCAGTAACCCAAAGACATGGCTGCCTTGTTTCAACAAAACAAGAGAAACTAGATACAAGTGAACATCAAGATACTTAGGTGCCACCTAGCACTCTAGATTGATATTGACAGTTCAGAAACCACACAATCAGAGAAATGAGATCACTCAGGGAAACCAGGAAAGCACTCTCAGAAGTAGATGGAAGAGACCTCAGGAATCAATGGCTGGGATGGGAAGTTTGTGCGGGCTATGTTTAAAGAAGGAGCTGTTGACTGCAAGACTTTGTTAGAGAGACCCATGTTTACTTGATTGGTCCCCTCAGTCTGATACAGAAGTAGAAACCTGAATTACCCTAATTACTAATACTAGGATAGAAAGTAAGGCTCTTAATAAATTCATTGACTATCTGAAAACTTGGGACACTGAGGGATAAAAAAATCCAATCATGGCCTTGACTCAAAATTGAAAAAAAACATTTAGGGTTCTCTTTAACCCCTGACCTGGGCACTGGTTTCATAAGGCATGTCTCATTGAATCGCTGGCCTCCAGAAATGCAGACAAGTGAAACCATTTTAGAGCCAACTCAAGGGGCCATGAGAGTACAATAAGAGAGACTAAGGATTCCTGGCACATCTTAAAATCCAGTAAAAATAGCACCCATGCTACACACCAACATACAAATTCTTCAATCCTATTTCAACTTAAACTTCCTCAAAGAAATCTTCCCTGACTTCACTTACTCATGTCTCCCTGTTAAATGTTCCTGTACCACCCAGTTCTACTTTATTCCATTTAATCTACATGTAATCATACATATAATTAACTGCCATTATATCAGTGGTTCTCAACCTTTTTAATGCCACAACCCTTTAATACATTTCCACATGTTGTGGTGACCCCCAATAGTAAAATTATTTTTGTTGCAACTTCATAACTGTAATTTTGCTACTGTTATGAATTGCAATGTAAATATCTGTGTTTTCCCATGGTCTTAGGTGACCCTGCTAGCGGTTCAGAACCTGTAGGTCGACCCACAGGCTACGAACTGCTGCTGTACCCATAGGTTGAGAACCACTGCTATACCCACAGGTTGAAAACTGCTAGCAGGGTCATCTAAAACCTTCCGAAAACACATATATTTACATTATGATTCATTAACAGTAGCAAAATTACAGTTATGAAGTAGCAATGAAAATAATTTTATGGTTGGGGGTCACCACAACATGAGGAATTGTATTAAAGGGTCACAGCATTAAAAAGGTTGAGAACCACTGCATTATATACTTAATGTCTGTCTTTCTTGCTAGACTGTGAGCTCTTTGAGAGTGGAAAACATGCAAATTTTTATCATGGTTTTATCCCTAGAGCTTAAAAAAGTATATGTTGATTTACTCTGGACTAATAGTCAATAATAGTTTAGGAATTACTGATTAAAAAACTGAATAAATACATTAATTAATCCATAGCACTTAATAAGAAAGGAGACATTGGCCTTTAAAAAAATTCAGTAAAAAGCCTTCGTTGAAGATGATGGGCCAAACACTCAACTTCAGTTTGGCAAATGTATCTTTCTCCAATTTGGCATATCTTCAGCAGCTCAAAGAATGCCTTGATATGATAGGTTTGCCAAATTAGATCCCTTGGGAGAAATAAGGTATCATTTCTAGCAATGATTACTAATGGGCATTACTCAAGAATTCAGAATGTGCACATCACTGTGTAAATTACATTGAGTCCTAAAGATCACATGGAATCTTCACTCACTCCTCCCAACACACTACACATTAATTACTAGGCCATTTTTATTCTTAAGTTCTAGAACATGGCAGCTGTAAGCATGTTAGGTGATTACAGCGAGTGCCTTATGTTTAATTATGTCACCTTGACTTCTTACTTTATTTAGGTAAAATTAATCAGAGTCCTAGTTGGCTATAGATGGACAAATCCAAATATCTTAATCTCACTGAATTCAGTGAGATTGTTGTGTCTGATTTAAGAAGGAATGTATACCTTTGCTCAGTCCCCCATATCTGCTCAATGGTAGCCGTTAGTCCAGGTAGCACTGTCTTGAGTTCTGGTGGCTGAACGCATCTGAAAGTATAGTACTCTCATATAGGCTCAATAACAAGGTTTGACAGTCTACTTTTTATACCAGGTAAGCTTTCTGAGGGTCTCTTATCCATACAGGGAGAGAGCCCAAAGAAAGACTGGACTTCCCACTTATTTGGTATAGGAGCTATGAAAGAATGAGCATTCATAGTTGTGAACGTTAAAAAGTATCTTATTTTACTTATGCAGCTGGCTCTCAAGGAGGAAATTCTGGATTCTGAAATATTTTTTTAAGCAGCAAGAGCATTTATGTAGTTTATAAATTATGACCAGTAAAATAATAAGAGTTTGGTTATTAGTAAGTAAATTCAATTTCCTGTTGCAGAGTTTATAATTTTAAGAGAACAAATAGAATTTTCTTTAACAACTATTATTTAACAAGCTTTGAGGTTTACCAGTATGCAGGGTTATAGTTATAGTTCCAACCTAGGGTGATAATTTTCCAAAATAAATAATCTCTGAGAGAGATATCAGATCTCATTTCAAGTATTCTATGTCCTTCATGAATACACATTTACAGAGAGCTGTCTTAATATCTACAAGCATCAGAGCATATAAAAATTTAAACTAAAAGGCCAGGTTTGACATGGGTTATTGGTCCATTGTATTTTATGAACTAAAAAATATAAGCACTGCTTCATTTAATCTTTCTTATCTTGCTAAGATCTGTAATTGTTTAGCCCTGTACTTTGAATCCTTGAACCATTTTTATCAACAAAGTTTATTCTATTTCAAGATTTGACCCCATTAAAGCCTTTATAACCTTATTTTAACATTATAACCGGAATAAGTAAGTTTATCATTTTTTACTTTCACAGGCTAGTTTTAATCTCATTTTGGGAAATAAAGGAGATGTGATAACATTTATAGCTTTTGTCTTATATAAAAGTGTAATGCTGTATTTATCATGAATTAATCCTTGTAAACATGACTGTGTAGAGGCCCTATTTCATATGGTGTTAAGAGAGCTGAGGAAGGGGACTAAGCTTCTAGCAATTGTCTATAAAGAGCTTTGTTTAGGTTGAGGGAGAAAGGAAAATATATGAAAAACTATCAGTCTGTGTTTTATGCCCAGAAGAAAATTATGGTAAGAAAGGGCCCCTTTAAATACTGCTGTATTTAAAGCTATATACTGGATTGCCCCTTGTCTCTCTTAAGAATTTTAACTCTGCCTCTTACTGTCATCTAAGATGTCCCAACTTCCCATTACTCTATTCCTTAACAGAGAGAAACTTAAGAACATATATAAGGTAGCATCACTCCTTTACCCATGGCCCTGACTCTTCATACCATTCAGAAGTCCAAATGCCCTCTTTCTCTCTCTATCATCCTTCCAACAAAACCAAATCTCAGGAAATGACCTGATAAACTCATCACATATAGACATATCTGAAAACAGACCAACTGGTTACCCTTCCCAGGAGCACTTGCTTTCCAATAAAAGAACAGGCTTAAGTCAAAAGAATGATTTTCTGCTGCTCAAATGTTAGGACTCATTTACCTGTGGCCATGAATGGATATCCTTGTGACTTTAATGTCATACTTCATAAGGTGCCATACTCTACCACCTTCTTGCTGACTTGTCTGGTATCCATTTCCCCTATCATCCCAAATCACAGTTTAATTATTTATTTCAACTTTGAAATTCCCTCTAAGATCCAGAGAACTCCATGTTCCTGCCTCATTTAAGAACAGGGGATAAACACCAACTTCAAAAGTTTCTTGGATTCTAATCATGGCAGAGTCAGTCTCAGAGCTGATGGCATCAATGATTCCACCTAATTCTGAGAGTAAAGTTCATAGGACTGTGGAAATTGTAATTATAAAAATAAAAGTGTCAAGATTCACAAAATGATATAGTCATCATAAAGGCTAGAGACAAAAAAAATTAAGAAATCACCTGAGTGCTTAAATCTCCCTGAATAGGACAGTGATAAGTGTGGTTGGTTCTGACCACAGCACACAGCTTAAACCTGACCATCTGCTCCACATCTCATCCTAACCACCAGCTATTCAGCAGCTGGAAGGCCACCACCAAGCTTAAGCAGCATCGTGCCAGGGCCCATAACTCTGCAGCTGATAATGTCACGCCAGGGGCTGGCCAGCCACCTCCCTTGCTCTGAACACTGCATATAGAAGGCTGAGTGGGGCTGGCTGCCAACTGTGTCTGATGTCCCTGCTGTGGATGGACCTCACCTTCCTTTTATTCTGCTCACTGAGTTGTGACTTCAGAAGAAACAAACAACACAAATCCAGACAGTGCAGAAACCAGGGAATTTAGCAGAGTTTCCTGCCCAGTGCAAATAATGCAAGATAGTCCAAAAGGAACTTGGGTTTGGAAAATCCTTCAGTGACCCTCGCAAAACTTCTGGTTTATTTTCATGAATACATGTAATAGAAACCTCTTTCTCTATGTCAGATCTATAAGTTCAACCAAAGCCACATCTATGAGTTTAATTCCTTCTAGTTCTGTTTCATTTCCAATAACCAGGTCTCAACCTAACAATAGCCAGCTAGGGTGAGTTGAATGGTGACCCTCCAAAAAGGTATATCCATGGTCTGAAACTGAATGTGAATATATCCTTATTTGGAAAAGGGGTCTCTGCAGATATACTTGAGTTAAGGTTCTCATAAAGAGACCAGAGATGAAATGAGACCCAGTGACCAATCTATACTAATAAAAGAGAAACATGCAAATTGACCGTGCCTCCACTATGCCCACAAGCCACACCCACCAGCCAATCAGAAGCAAGTATGCAAATTAACCCAACAAAGATGACTATGGCCACAGAGCGAGCAAGAGGTGTGGATTTCCCTGGCAAAGGAGGAAGCCCAGCTTCCTGCCTGCTTTGGCCATCCCTGGCCTCCACTCAAGGCTGCAAACTTTCAATTCTAGAAGACAAATAAATCCCCCCCAAAAAATGGCAGCAGCCATGAAGCTGGAGAGAGCAAGAGGCTTGAGTTGTACCTGGCAATGGAAAAAGCCAAGCTTCCTAAAACCCTGGCCAGCCCTGGCCTCTGCTCAAAGGTACAAAGTTTCAATTATAAAAGATAAATAAATCTCAGATCCCAGGGATGGGATCCCTGGGGGCATGGCTGACCTTCAAACCACCACAGGCCCCTCACTGAGGCCACCCTATGCCCCAAGGGAATGCCCACCCTGATCCAGGACACCCTACAGGACAAACCAGCCAGCCCCCCACCTGTACACCAGGCCTCTATCCTATCTAATAAAAACATAATATGCAAATTGACTATCACTCCAACACACAAGATGGCTTCCCTCATGTGGTCAAAGATAGCTATCTCCATGTGAACACAAGATGGCCACCACAAGATGGCCAGAAGGAAAGGGCAGTTGGGAAGGACCAGGCCTGCAAGGGAGGGAAGTTGGGGGTGACAGAGCCTGCAAAGAAGGGCAGTTGGGAGAGACCCACACCAGCAGGGAGGGCAGTTAGGGGTGACCAGGCCTGTAGGGGAGGGCAGTTAGGGATAATCAGGCTGGCAGAAAAGCAGTTAAGCATCTATCAGGCTGGCAGGGGAGTGATTAGGGGGTGATCAGGCTGGTAGGCAGAAGCAGTTAGGGTCAATCAGAAAGGCAGGCAAACAAGCGGTTGGGAGCCAGCAGTCCTGGATTGTGAGAGGGATGTCTGACTGACCATTTAGGCCAGATCCTACCTCCATCAAGGGGTCCCAGATTAGAAAGGGTGAAGACTGGGCTGAGGGACACACAGCCACTGTGCAAGAATTTCATTCACCGTGCCTCTAGTGTGTTTATAAGGGGCATAAAGAGAACAGACACATGGAGAACATGAGGAGGCCATTGAAGTAGAGACTGGAGGGATATGAAAACAAGCCAAGGATCTCTTGGAACCACCAGAAGCTGGAGGAGATGAGGAAGGGTCCTCCCCTGGAGCCTTTGGGGGAGCACAGTCCAGCTGACACCTTGACTTTGGAGTTCTGGCTGTTAGAACTGAGAGACAAAATGCCTATTATTGCAACCCACCAACCACAAGGGAATTTCTTACAGTATCCCAAGGAGATGACTGCACAGGCCAGTAGTCTTAGGTACTTCCAGAGAACACCAGAGGACCCAGGAGATAGAGTATATACTCAGCAGCACACGCATCCTCACTCCAGGGAAAACAGTTTATGGGAAACTAGAAGCCTGGTGCACAAAAATCCATGCACTTGAGGCGGGTGCCCCTCAGCCCAGCCTGTGCCCTCTCATAGTCCAGGAGCCCTCAGGAGATGTCTGACTGACAGCTTAGACCCACTCCCATGGAAGTTGGCAGTTAGACATTCTTAGCACTGCCGCAGAGGCAGAAGAGGCTCTTGCCACCGCTGCTGTGCTCACCAGCTATGAGCCCAGCTTCTGGCTGAGCAGCACTCCCCCTGTGGAAGGGCACTGACCACCAAGGGGCAGCTCCTGTGTTGAGTGTCTGCCCCCTGGTGGTCAGTGGGAATCATAGCAACTGGTCATTCTGCTGTTTGGTCAGTTTGCATATTAGCCTTTTATTATTTAGGATGCTTCAACAATAAAAAAATAAGTTAACTTTATTAGTATAACAAAAATAGTTTATATTGATTGAATTCTCATTAAGTGCCTAGCACAGTTCTAATCATTTCATACCTAAACCTCAATATTCTTGGCAATCCTATGAGATAGCTAGTGACATTATCCCCATTTTTCAGACAAGCACATTGAGCTCAGAGTGGTTCAATCACTTGCCCACGTTCTCATAGAAATGAGCATCAGGACCCACTCTATTATGTCTTTGCATAATGCACAGTGAAACACAGAGAAGAGAACATTCACTCTGGCTTAAAAGGGCCATGTTCTCATTTCAGATGTCCTTGGGCAGGTTTCCCAGCTGCTCTGAGCTGGCCCAAAGCTCTGGCCTGTCTCCCCAACTAGGACATTCTGGGATCTCCTAAATTTGTTCTAGTTCTGAAATGTTATGATTTGCAAACCAGGTGTTTTCTATTATCAGTGATTTGCCTCTCCATTTGCACAGTATCCTCCTGCCAGACTCTGGACACATGGTCTGCTTTGCCACTCAGTCGGGCAGAAAGGCAACAGAATCAGCACATTCCCCGAGCATACAGAAGGATGGTGAGAAATGCACCCCATATTTGAAAATGGCCTTTTCTCCCTGCAGCCAAGCCTCACTGACAAAGCAGGCCCCTGGGCTGCCAGGAAACCAAACTGCTTCTCGTTCTTATATTTAAATTTAATTTAACTGTAGCATTATCCTGCATGTCAACAGTTCGGGACAAATTGATGGATTCTAGTTTAACTATTTAGCTGTGCCAGTGGTAATATGTTCAATCATGCATTAAATTAAAAATGACACTTGAAAATATGTATATCCTGGACCTCAGCTCTGTGCATCAAATAGGAAAAGATTTAAAATGCTGTCTAGTGGAGGATTACCACTGAAGGAGCATGAATCTCATTATAGCAGGCTGCACAGAACACATTTGCAAAGCTCCGTTTAAAAGGCTGTTGGACTGTACAGCTTGGTTATCTGGCTGGCTAAACAAGCTATTTCTTTTCCCTGGGAGAAAACCCAGCTGTTGCCAAAGCAAAGATGTTGTCTGTGCTCTCCACCTCCTCACACCCACCTTGATTCCTGAACACCCACCCTTGACTTATGTGTACCCATTCCAGCTATCATCTCCTAATACCACAGTCTTCCTCTTCACCCAGTTGATAACAAACTCATCTGCAAGCATAAATAACCAGAAAATAATAAGCAGTTGCCATTTATTAAGTACCTACCATGTGTTAGCCACTTTGTTAGGCACCTACAAATAGGTCATTCAACAGCCCTATGAAGCAGTTATTATTATACCATTTTGGAATACGCAGAAGCTGATGCTTAGAGAGGATAGATACATTTTTCAAGAACACACAGTGGGTAATGGCAAAGCCAGAGTTCCAAGCCAGTCCTGTCTATTTTCAATGCTCAACCTCTTAATCAAAGGCAACTCTGCCTTTTAATTCATCACTCCTGAAGATGCCCAGTTAACCAAGCTAGCATTCACCTATGGTACCCATCCATGCACCCAAATGAGCCTCCAGTACCTGATAGGTTAGAACTGCAGAGCAAGGAGCATCTGCTTGGGATGCTTCGACTCCTTTTGCTGTGCCCTCTCCTTCAGGGGGCAAGCACTCCCTAGATCACTAGACTGTGGACTTTGTAGAGGCAAAGACAAAACTTGGTTCTCTCATATCCCCAGTGCTCAGTCACACATCCAGCCTGGAGCAGCTGTGCATGGCCATTTGTTGAACTATACTGAATTGGATGCTGGGGAAAAGAGAGAGAGAGAAGGGAGCACTGTCAAGGAAAAGGAGAGGGTGGGCCACAGAACACAATCATCAGAAATTCACTGGGAGAGAAAAACCACATCATTTCCCCTTTCTCAGTAATAGAAATGCATTTCCCCTGAGGATACTAACTGTTACCAGAAACATAGCAGCCTTCAAACTCTTTCATCTTCCCAAAATTTAAATTCAAATCATTTTGACACTGAGTCACAAACAAAAACCTAACAGCAAATGTTCTCAATGTCATATATAAACTCAGGTCAACAAATGAGCAAACAAGAGCCCAGAGGAAGAAGATAAAGACAAAATTATCTAAAATCTAACTGCGGTCACTGGTGGATCACTGAACTACTGCCGTTTGTCTTCCTGTTTCTCTACATGGATGCATACTATTGTCATAATAGCAACATACAAGTAAACCTTGTGTTTCATAAAGAGTTCAATCACATAACAGTTAAATCTACTGTTCCTGAAATAACCTTATCTTCTAGCAAATGAGCACAAATCAAATCTAAGACATTTTTCCATTCACCTGGTTCCACTTCTGTGGATGTCACCTACTTTATATGTTCTACTGTGCTTCCATCTCCTAGCTATAGGCTGGAAATTTCCATTCCAAACAGAAACCACGCAGCCACCCAGTTTTGAAGTTTTGCATTTACTTAGCACACATTCTACTGAGAAATACCCACTAGCGGGAGCTTCGCCTTGACCTAACCTTGCAAAGTTCTGGGTTGAGTTGGCACTTGCCACACGAGGACAGCCGCAGGACAAGGCTGAAATTAACCTGATTTCAGCGGTTGGCTTCTGAGTGTGCTTGCATCTGCTATCTTAATGGACTGTGAGGCTGCCAGGTTGTCTTCCAGATCCTGCTGTCAAGGTTGAAGAACACAGGCAGGCACCCAACAGGAGCCTGATGCTCAGCGGCCACCCTTGGTGGGTTGTCTCATACTGTCAGGCAGGTCTGTCTAGAAGCCTTTGGTTTCTCCTGTTTTTCTTTTTTCTTTTAAAAGTAAAGGAACTATTAAGCATGGCCTGAGTGTGTCCATTTGGAACAAAACTAAACATTTTCATCAATCTCATTTCCTGGTGATCACGTTAGCATTTGTTCTTTGTAGGAAGGTAGGCGTTTCCACATATGGAATCCCCCTTATTGAGCTCTGCAAAGCAGACATACGAGGGGTTCTGTTCAGGCAGAACAGATACACTGACCATAAACAGAGGTTCTGTCCACATTGAAAGGCACAATCTTTGTCTTTTACAGAAAAGTTGCAGCTGTTATTATTAAAAAGAAAAACAATAGCTATTGTTTGTTGAACATAAAGCACCTTCCAAAATTTATGATAAACACTTTAACCCTATCATTGTCCCCATATTACCCATGAGAAATTGAGGCATCAGAGGCCTTGGAACTTGGCCAGTGTTACTTAACTAGGAATGGAGGAATAGGGCTAGAATTTATGCCCAAACCATTTGATACCAGGGTCCAACTTCAATGGTTCCTGTAAGGGGAGGAGGCTCTACTCTCAGGAACATGATGGCAGGTCTGGAGAGCCAGGTGCTAGTTTGAATCTCCTTCTGTTCTATGCATTTCCACCCTATTTCAACATGAGAATCCCTTTTTCCTTTTCAAAAAAATAAATCATGATAATCACTATTATCTTAATATATATTAAATAAGGCAAAAAGCTAGCGTGAATTTAATAATATTTATAAACAAGTTTGTACCTTATTTTTTACAATAAAATCAGTGAACATTACATGTGTGTAAGTCATTATTATCCAGTCACCACACAAATCTTAGGTGCATAAGGATTCTTGAATTAATTTAGAAAACCACAGCTGGCAAATCTTTCTGCCCCTGCTCCTTGTCTCATGGGAGCCCAAAATGGATGGTGTGAAGATGGATAAGCATTCTGACTTAAAAATTGCAATGCCATTGAAACACTTTTAAATGTTTAAATCAAGGGGTACCGGTAATTTAAGGAGACACTAAATCTTCTTAAGGACAGGCGCAAAGTCAGCCTGCAGAGGAATTGAAAATTCTGGGCTGTAAGGGGAACTATCCCTTTAGGCTCACCAGGATTGGCGAAGTCCAGCCCAGGGGCTATACAAGGTCCAAGAAATCCTTTGGTCTGGCCCTGCCAAGGCATTAGGGATGAGTTAATCAAACATTCAACCAAATATATTAGGCTACTTTTCAAGTTGATGATTTTGTATGGCCCTTGGCAGAAAAAACATTCCCCACCCTTGCTTTAGAAAGTTCCCAGTCTTAGAGAAATGACCCTCACCTGAAATGAACTGTTTCTCTAACTGGGACAAAGTTCTTAGGGCTGCCTACTAAGTGCCTGGACTCACTCTGGATTCTGTGATCTATTGTTTTGCTTTGTTATCTTTTGCTGAGATACCAATATCTTGTCTTGCACCCTTGGTAGGTCACCATTATTTTATCACAGTCAGCCAGAAGACACCAAATCAGTATGTCTCTTCTTGGGGGGCTAATCAGCCATAGATCAGCTCTAACAAGAATCAAAGAAACTTCTTTCAAATTATTATTATTTTCTTGATGGAGTGACTTTACTTTATGAACTTCTTGGTCTCAGATGTTGCAGGAAAGTTAGGCAATTGGCCACCACAAAGCTGCCGGACCACAAAGACACAACAAGATTTGGTGGCCTTCCTGCTGCCAACTATTTTGAGTTCTCTTAATCTTCAGGTAGGTTTTGAGGAATTTCTGGCATCAAAGGAATCACTACCCTCCAAGCAGTCTCTGGATTGTAGGGAGGCTCACAAAGGACCAAGTGTCCCTCTGCTGGATGTGTTTGTTTTGAAATCGATATGGCAAGAGAATTCATTCTAAACTTATATGATTAGAGGCCTAAAATTTAAGTCCATATTATTGCCACTGCCACTTATCACCAGGAAGCTAACAAAGAATGACTTGTATGTGTAATATGACAGGTGTCCTGGGAAGAATTCATTAAGTCATGTGTCTGTTTGGATAGGGATTAGTCTATGGGGTCTGATGCTTCATTCCATAATCATAATACAACTCAAAGACCTTTGCCTGCTAAACAGATATCTGGGAGAGCAGTTCTAGCACCATCCCTTCACAGCTCAAATTTTTCACACAGCAGAAGCGGAACTCTGCCTCAGCAACGGAACTGAGAGGGACAGGAAGACCTCAGGACAATGATGGGACAGATCTGAATTCTTGCTGCTTCTACTAAGTGCTTTTCTCCTAATGGTTTTAGAGCAGGTCTTAACTTGCTATTATTCTTCAAGATTGAGAACATGTTTATGACTGTTTATTCATTAGGAAGATCTGTGACAGAGATTTTTAAGTCCCTGAAATCCATTAGTCAGTTGACAAAGCTGCACATAGAATTGACATTTCATGACTCATCTTTTCTGCTAAACATTTCCTGAGGGAGGGGAGGTAATGTGTGATTGGGCCCCAAAACTTTAGAACAAGGTAGAGTTAAGCCTTAACTGAAAAGCTGTTAAGGAAGAGAGGAAAGAGGTGAGAGAATGGCCCCTTTCATTCCCATTGAATATTGAATATGGGATATGAGCTATCAGCAGTTGGGTCAACTTAGGCAGCCTCTCTAAGTCTCAGTTTCTCTCTCCTGTGGATGAAATCAAATAGCACCATCACTAGATAGTTGTTACGAGGATTCAATAAAATGACATACATTAAGCCCTAATAGTTTAGCTCAGTGGCTAGAAAGTTAGCCTGCAGACTGAAGGGTCCCAGGTTCGGTTCTGGTCAAGGGCACATACCCTGCTTGCAGGAGGCAGATGATCAATGTTTCTTTCTCATTGATGTTTCTAACTTTCTATCCCTCTCTCTTCCTCTCTGTAAAAAAAAAAATCAATTAAAATAAAGTGCTTACTGGAACCGAAATTTAAAATAACATACATTAAGCTTGGAACCAATGGGCTTTGTCCCCCAATATGTATCTAGCTTAGGGTGGAGCTAGTCTCCAGTAGCTTTGGTTAAACAGTCCTTCTATAGCCCTATGCCTTACTGAGTAACTGTGGGTCAGGGTCACAATGAAAGAAAAATGGCCCAGCTGGGAATATCAATCCTCACTTTTCTTTCAAACATTTAAGATAGGTCAGAAAATTAACCCATGTAATTAGCATCGCCTCTGGTCTCCAAATCCCCCAGGATTTGCTCAATCTTTTGCTCTCACCAAATTCACTAGCCACCCTTCCTGCTCCTATCTTTGCCCTCGGTTTCCTCACTCCTCTATGCACATTGCTTCTATTCTCTCCACCTCCAAGAAACTTTTTTTTAACAAAAATATGTGCATGTGTCTTTTGTTCTTTATTTTATTGAGAGAAAAAAAAGCAGGAGAGGAGAAGATGCTGAGGCAAAGGGGCCCAGGGAGCTATGAACTCCTATACATTAATAATGTTTATACCATCTCATAGAATTAAAACATGGGGTTCTTTATTTTCCCAAGTATATATAGTTTTTAAATTTCCCAGGAGTTTACATTTTGTATGGTCCATAAATTGTGATATTAGCCTTTGGATGGCATGGGAAACACTATAACTTTTCCTACCCATCAAAATCACGACTAGCATCACTGCAGCACAGCTCATTTTACAGCTCTCGCTGGATTTTTCTTCATTCCAACTTTTATTTATATTTTAACAGTCATTTGACCAAAGACCCTTTTTTTAAAACTTAACTGAAAACATATTTCCCACTTTTGACATAGCCATGCTGAATTCTAAAATGTTAGTCTATTTCTGTGAATTATTTATAAAACAAAAATATCTGCCATTGAATATATAATCATACCACAGAGAACAAGCTTGAAGACTGCAAATATTATACAAAATTTAGATTTTTTTATTTATAAATGTTAATTGAAAAAGAAGATCATGGTAATAGTCAGTCTTAGGTGTGTTGAGATAGACAAAAAAAAAAAAAACAGAACAAATTATATTTCTATAAGAACTAGTATTCTACCAATATTTAAATTATAAAATTAAATGAAAGAAATGTCTAGACCTGGATGCTTCTCAGCCCTTTGCCCTTCACCCTGGTCGTGGCCATCTGACCATCAGTGAGAGACTGTCACTTTTTTTTGTCTAATTCTTTAGTCTTGTTCCCTCAAATAGTCCCCATGTTCCCCACTTGTTACTATGAGAATTAAGCTAAAATGGACACCAAATGCTAAAAGTATAAACATCTGGCACATTTTCACCTAAAACCCTTTGCTTAAAATCCAAAGAGTTAAGAGGAGCTGCTCCTAAACAGAAAACCCATTTATCCAAGGACCTGCGATAGGAGGCAAGGAAGTCACTGCTTTGCACTGAAATGAAAGACAGAGAGGTTAAGCCAAAAACATTTGCGTTATTACACAATTTCTGGTGTCAACCTAGAGGACAGAGAGTAAAACAGTGATGAGCAAAAAGTCTCAAGTTCTGTTTTGGTCCTAACTTTATCATTAATTTTGTTGGATCACTTTACAGGCAGCTGTTTATCTCTCACTGAATTAGATCATCTTGAAGTACCAATATGCTTATTATTCTCATTTTCTTTCCTACCATGTGGCAAAAATGGTACAACCATCCCACCTTCCTCTGAGCCACCTCCCCCAAGGAGATCCTTGGAAGCGACTAGAAATCAGGACAGCTCCTGACTAGCAATTGTAATTAGCCAAAGTGAATGGACACAGTTGCCAAGCCTGTGTCAGAAAAACACAGATGTCCCTAGAAATTACACCATGAAAAACAACTGCCAAAGGTTTTTTCTGAGTCATGGGATTATGAACAATTTTTTTAATGTTTTTGCTTTTTCAAATTTTCTAATTTTTCTTAAAGGGACATGTATTGCTTGAATGATAGGAAATATGTAAAGAATTTTATGACAATCTTTGATCTAATGTTTTTTTGGATGATGAATATTTGTAATTTTTTTCATGGATGTTCTATTCTAAATTATATGTTATTTTATGTAAATTAATAACTGGATTGCCAAAACCGGTTTGGCTCAGTGGATAGAGCATCAGCCTGCAGATTGAAAGGTCCCAGGTTTGATTCCGGTTAAGGGCATGTGCCTTGGTTGCGGGCACTTCCCCGGTAGAGGGTGTACAAGAGGCAGCTGATCGATGTTTTACTCTCATCGATGTTTCTGACTTTCTATCCCTCTCCCTTCCTCTCTGTAAAAAATCAATAAAATATATTTTTTTTAAATAACTGATTGTTACATTAATTGACAGGTGACCTGCTATTGGTTTGTGAATCTCCTTCAGAGATTCTGTGGGTGGGTAACCATGGAGCTCAAAGACACAGTAGTTTTTTGTGTTTTTGTTTTTGTTTGAGTGATAAAATCACAGTTTTTTATCAAGAACATTAAAGTGCCTGTGTTTACCCTTTGCTACAATTAATGGCCTGCGTTCTGTGAGTTCTATTGGTGGCGAGATTCTCTCTGTTCAGTAATGCTAGAGTTAAGCAGGTGGCTGACGTAGAATTGGCTTCCTTCAGATTTTCCTTCCCAGTAAGAGCTTTCTGAGATTCTGTGCTCTCCCATTGAAAAGTTTTTTTTAAATGTTTAAGGACTATTTTTAAGGAAATGTATATGAAATTAAAAGAAATGTTAAATACAAAATGGGCATACCTGCTGTTGTCTTTGATTTTATTCGGCAATACAAACATTGACCCAAAAGTATTAACACAAATGAAAATTTATAGGGACAAATAACAGAAAAAGCTGTTATTTTCACTCCTGTCAGATTTCAGTGTGTTTGTGCTGTCACATCAAGATTTGAAGCAGTGCCATACCTGGTGTGGCTCCCTTGCTTGACAGTGTCATCCCATGAACCAAAGATGGTGGGTTTTATTCTCAACCAGGGCAAATACCAGAGGCAATCAATTGATGTTTCTCTCTCACATCGATATTTCTCTCCCTCTCTCTCTCTCTCTCTCTCTCTCTCCCTCTTTCTCAAAAATTAACAAAATATATTTTTAAAAGATTTGAAGCACTAAGGAGTCTGCTGGTACATCAGAGGTCACAACTGTATCTATCTCATAGGGTTGTGGTGAGGATTCATTGCATAATTATACAGATAAGAGCTTAGAATAATGACCAGCACCTACTAAATGCTGCATGAGCAATAGTTATTGTCTTGTTGTGACCACAGAGCTCTGTGAAACTCATGTCCCCATATTTCAGCATCTTCTTCTCACACTCCCAACTCAAGAGTAAGCCCTTAAAAACATGTGTTACAGAGAAGTTGGTTTACTCCACCCTCAGAATCATTGGCCTTGGCTTATTCTTCCATCTAAATATTTCTTGAGGGCAGTCTGATCCAGGTTTAAATTGCAGTCTTCTCATCTTATCTTCAGAGCCCAGTTAGTCTATAAAGTGAGGACACTACCTGTCTTGTAAGGCTTTTTGAATATCTGGGTTAATATGTGTAAACATTATAGCATAATACTTGGCACATCACAGGCACTTCATAAGTGCCAAATACAACATTATTATTACTACTAGTGGCTAGGTGCATGAAATTCATGCACTTGAAAAGGGGATTAATTAGAGGAAATATTTCAGTATTGCTATTTATCCTTTCTCTATAAAGAAGTGTCAGAGTTGATAGAAAATTAGTAAAATATGTATGAAAATCTCCCTCCTGTAAGAGTCTGGAGCTCACCATGGGACCCAGAGTCAAGTCCATGCCCACCTGCAAGCCTAAAAATCACGCAGTACCCAGACCCAGCCAGATTTCCCCTCATCAAGCCTCATAGAGCTGGGAGCACAGCCTCATATTCTTCATCAGCCCTGCCAGGCAGGTGGTGGAGATTAGGTCCCCCATCAAGCCCCACTGGGCAGGGGGCGCAGCCTCAGGTCCCCCAGCCACAGGAGGAAGGCGCAAACACCATTTGCATATTAGCTCTTTATTATATAGGATGACTTCTAAAATGAAAGATGGCAGAGAGTTTAAGGGGAGTTTCACTGTTTCCCTGACTTCCTGCCTTTTACCTTGCCATGGAGAGATAAGAAAAGATTCTGCCCTAACCGGTTTGTCTCAGTGGATACAGCATTAGCCTGAGGAATGGTTCAATTCCAGTCAAGGGCATGTACTTTGGTTGTGAGCACATCCCCAGTTAGATATGTGCAGGAGACAGCTGGTCAATATTTCTCTCTCATCGATGTTTCTAACTCTCTATTCCTCTCTCTTCCTCTCTGTAAAAAATCAATAAAAAATATTTTTTAAAGAACAGATTCTGAGAACATTTTGTTCTACCCCAAAGGAAACAACCAGTGAGAACTCCTCTTTGAAACAGCTACAGCTCTGTAGGAATGTGAGGTGTGTGTGCTAGTTGGCAGATTTAGCTGTCCCCTGTGGAGTACCCTGGAGAAATGAATGAACAGGCTAAATGAGTCAGACTGATTTCACTATAGAGGGGGAATTAATACAAATACTCAGTTATAGGCTGTGATGTGTATATTCCTACACTTTCCCCAAGCTCAATGCTACCACTCCAAGTGAAACCCAGAATAACTTGGAGGCTAGCCAAGTAAATTGTACCGCTCAAAGTACCCTTGGGAAGTAACTTTCTACACAATTGTCAACCTACCTTGTGTGAGCTTCATTTGACTTAATTATTTGATTTATGAATGGTCAATGTTATTGACCATCCAGCTGCCCATAGACTTTTCCACTTAATAAAAAGGTGGCCTAGTAGCCAGTTCGTTCAATAAAGAAGCATTGAAGGAAAGCAATATCTATGAGGGCAACTGAAGCAAGTCAGCTGTGCTCCTCTGGCTCCATGAGCAATCTCACAAAGATGGTAAAGATTTGGATCTATAGATGCTACATTTGGTTTTGCATTAAAAAATTACTGTATGATTGAACTCTGGCTCAATTTTTCTAAAGAGCAGTGAATATTGGAAAGCTTCAAGAACACTGTTGAGATATATATATATATATATATATATATATATATATATATATATATATAGAGAGAGAGAGAGAGAGAGAGAGAGAGAGAGAGAGAGAGAAATATTCATCTTATTGACTACACAACCTCCCAGCCATGTGCCAAATATTTCAAAAGAATTAATTCATTCATGTGATGCTGAACTGGCTGCTCCTATAAATAACACATGGTAAGTACAGATCATATTGGAAAGAAAGCCTTTTGTGATGGAACAATATTGTCCATGGTAAGGAAGCTAGGGGTTTCTTGATATGTTAATCGCAGCATGTGCACAAGGTCTGTGTGTGTCTGTTTCCTTCACAGATTTAGCAGATCTCATGCATGGTATGAAAAGATTTATCTCTGGACCTTCATCATAATGAAATGCTCCCAAACTCTCATAGATTTTTCCATTTCCATCCCCTCCACTATAATCAAACTGTACCCTAGGAGTTCTCATTTTACACATATATAACAAAGATTAGGGTTCAATAACTTGCTTCTTGCTATCTTTAAACAGATTGTGAATTCAATCTTGCAATATAAAAGCACATTAAAAAGTCCACTGACATTCCTCGCTGGAAGTGATGCTTGAGACTTGCTTATAAATTTCACAACAGAATGAAACAGAAACTGGGCTCTACTGCACTCAGCATGTGGTCCCTAGCAAATGGCACATTAAGAGCCTTCTGTGGCACTGCACTCACTACCCACATTGTGAAGTCTTTACTCTGTTCTTTCTTTTATTCAGACCTTTTATGAAAGCTCCTAAATCTACATGGGCACCTGGGAGGGCTGGATGGAGGCTGGAAAGGGGCCAGCTCTGGGTGAACAGATCCTAGAGTGGGTTAGTCCAGACCCTCTCTAATTAGCCAGGCTCTGACAGGGCAGAATTCACATTTAAATGTTATAATCACCTGAGAAAACCTGGTCCCAGGAGACATAAAACCTTCTGAGAATATTTTGTTTATTTTGTTGAATATTTACAAAATAATCATGTTATTATTATTTTAAATACTAGAGTCCCAGTATACAAAATTCATGCACAGGGAGTGAGGGATGTCCCTCAGCCCTGCCTGCACCCTCTCCAATCTGGGATTCCTCTCACAATCCAGGACTAATGGCTCCCAACTGCTCACCTGTCTGTCTGATTACTCTTAACCACTTCAGCCTGCCAAAGGGATAACCCCCTAACCACTCCTCTGCCATCAATTGCCCCTAACTGCCTTTCCCTGCTGGCCTGATCAACCCTAACAGCCCTCCCCTTCCAACCTGCTCACCCCCAAATGCCCTTTCCTGCTGGCCTGGTTATCCCTAACTGCTCTCCCTTGCCAGCCTGGTCGCCCCTAAGTGCCCTCCCCTGTTGACCCAGTTGCCCCCAACTGCCCTCCCCTGCTGGTCTGTTCTCCCCCAACTGCCCTCCTCTGCCAGCCGAGTCAACCCTAACAGCCATCCCTTGCAGGCCTGTTTGCCCCCCAACTGTCCTCCACTATAGGCCTGGTAGCCTGCAACTGCCCTCTCTTTCAGGCCTGGTCCCTCCCATCTGCCCACCCCCCTGCTGGCCTGATCACCACCACTGCACTCCCCTGCCAACCATCTTGTGGTGGCCATCTGTGTCCATATGGGGAAGGCCATCTTTGACCACATGGGGGTGGCCATCTAGTGTGTTGGAATGATGGTATTTATTACATAGGATATTTTATTGATTTTTTTACAAAAAGGAAGGGAGAGGGATAGAGAGTTAGAAACATGAGAAAGAAACATTGATCAGCTGCCTCCTACATACCATCTACTGAAGATGTCCTTCAACCGAGGTACATGCCCTCGACCAGAATCGAACCTGGGACCCTTCAGTCTGCAGGCCAATGCTCTATCCACTGAGACAAACCAGTTAGGGCTAAGTAATTGCACTATTTATGATACCGTTTATGAATTGGTCCAATATCAATGATATTCACTGTTTTGCATAAATTTCCACTTAAACACATTAATAATTTGTACCTTAATTTAGTTTTCATTGTTTTATATAGTTGTTATTCATGAAAATTGAGGACAAAAATTGTAATGCATGCCCTTTTTAATATGTAACTTACATAGAAGGAAGAAGAGGAGGCAGCATCATATATGTATGTGGGGGGCATGGATAAACTTCTATGTTGTCGTAAAAAATAAAGTCTTAAAATTGCTTAGAAAGTAGTATTTTTACATTTAGCTATGCAATATTTCAACTTATTCAAACACAAATAAATCTTCAAGTAACTAGAATATTGCTCATTCCACCTTTAAATGGAAATGGTAACTGAAAACAATGCAAACTTATGTTAGAGATTTATTTTGTAACACTTATTTTATACCAGAAGTGTACGTTGATTATGTACATTCTACATACACAGAACTGTCAACTCTATAAGATGTTTTTCAAATATTAAACAAGAGCTGAGAAAAACTACTTCAGCTTCCCAGGAGGCCCATTAATTTTGTGACACCTTACCAGAGCATTTTAATTAACCATGACCTTCATGACTAATGAAGGCCATGAGTACATGTGTGCCTCACTTATGATCCATTGAACTCTATAGACAGATGTAGAAAAAACAATTAGCCTACAAATTTTTAGTTCAATAGATGTCATACACCTTAATAAACCTGGAGACTTAAACTAATCAATAAATAACCAATAAAAGTCAATCATCCTGGAAACAGAAACTCATAAAAAAACAATAAAGGTTGTAGGTGGAAGCTTGTTAAGAAACAGGACATTTATATAAGTCTCCTCGTATCTCCTTACAAATCACTTATTCACTACAAACGGAGCAAGTAACTCCCAAGTGAGCAAAGTCACCATCACCAATATTGACAATATTGACACAAATAAACATGTGACTCCTGACACAGGTTACCAAAAGAACACAGCAGCACTTATGTGCTATTCCTGCCAAAATTCAGAGCCTGAATCTATTATGAGGAAATAGCAGACAAGCCAAATAGAGATTCTACAAAATAAAGGATCTCTACTTTTCAAAAATGTCAAGATCAAGAAAATGAAGACAAGTCAAGAAACTAGATTAAAGAAAAACAAGCTATGACAAATGAAGGCAATCTTGGACCATCAGATCTTAGGTCTCGAAAAAATAGCTATAAAGGAAATTATTGTCACCAATGAAAAAATTGAATATGGTTAAGTAGCAGCATTGTGTCAATGTTAAATTTTTTGACTTTATAATGGTACTAGAAGCCCGATGCATGAAATTTCTGCCCATCCTGGGCCTTCTTGCAGTCTAGGAGCCTTTAGGGGATGTCCAACTGACAGCTTAGTCTTGCTCTTGTGGGGAGTGGGCCTGAGCCGTCAGTTGGATATCCTTAGTACTGCATGGGGGGTGGAAGAGACTCTCACCCCTGCCGCTGCTCTTGCCAGCCATGAGCCCAACTTCTGTCTGAGCAAGGGGGCAGCTCCTGTGTTGAGTATTTACACCCTGGTGGTCAGTGTGCATCATAGTGACTGGTTGTTCTGCCATTTGGTTGATTTGCATATTAGCCTTTTATTATATAGGATGATCATGTAATAGAATATTCATGGTTTTTAAAATATGTACTAAAGTATTTAAAAATAGAAGGGAATGATATCTGCAACTTCATTATAATTCAGGAAAAAGTGTGTGTGTGTGTGTGTGTGTGTGTGTGTGTGTGTGTGTACAAAGAGAGAGACAAAAGGTAACGTGAACAATTGGTAACTCTGGGTAAAGGGTACTCAGGAATTCCTTATACTATTCTTGTAAGTTTTCTATGTTTAAAATTGTATTAAAATTGTGTCAAGGAAAATAATCACAGCTAGAAATAATTTAATTCACGTTTGTGTTACAGTGTGTCAGTGAGGTGGAATTTTGAAATTTCTCTGAGCTGCTCTATCCCCTTTACAGGACACTGCCCATCATCTTGAAGCTGATTTTCACTGTTATGGGCAAAGTCATGTGAATACCCACTGTTCATCATGGCAAAGTAGGAAAAATCTTGAAAGGTGGCTCTGGAGGCTCTTATGTAGACAGAATTGAGGGGACAAAATGGACTAATTGCTTACTTTGAGGGAAGGACCAAAAACTGTTTGAGAAAGGTGACAGAAGATCAGAAGTTTTGTTATTCAAATTTTATGTTCTATTTAAATACATTTAGAAAATTATCCCCAAACATAATGTAGCACACATTTTTATAATCATAATCCCTAAAAATATAGCTTGAAGCAAGCATTTCTGCAGTAGCATTTACATTTGTTTTCAGATGCAAACAGAGATACGATATGCTTCTCCCAAAGTCAAAAAGAGCAAAGCTGAAATCCCACTTTTTAATTCATTCGCTCATTTATTCACTGAGCATTGTTAATCACTGACTGGGTGCTCAGTAAACAAAGCTCTTCTATTTCCTATTACCTGCGTTGGAGATGCATTTACTGACTCTCTAATAAGCAAGTCAGGTTCACAGGTCCATACCTTGTACCTGATTCCCACACCACCTTCTCAGGCCCACTCCTCGTTCAGTTTTTCCCACCTCAGCAAATGGCAGCTTCATTTTTCTAGTTGCCTCAGCCCAAGACCCCTGGAGACAATCTTTACTCCTCACTGTGTCTCACATCCAGGTAAAATGAATCCCATCTGTTCTTCCTTCAAAATATAACCCAAGTCTAACCATTTCACATTTCCTGAACTTTTACCTCTCAGAACTAAGCACCATTACATCTCATATGGACTATTAAAATAGCAGCGACCTGTTCTTCCAAGTTTCTGCCTTGCCTCCCACATTCTCCACTTACACAGAGGAAAGAATATCTGTTTTAAGTGGAAATCCCGTGCTTTAATCAGCTTGGACAGCCATGACAAAGTACCACAGACTGAGAGGCTTAAATAACACACATTTATTTTTCCACCTTTCTGGAGGCTGGAAGTCCATGGTAAAAGTGTGAACTGGGTTGGTTTCTCCTGAGGCCTCTCTCCTCGGCTTGTTTGTGGCCACCTCCTCCTTGTATTTCACATCATCTTCCCTCTGTGTGTCTGTGCCCTAATTTCTTCTTATTATAAAGGCATCAGTCTTATTGGATTAGAACCAACCTATACCACCCAATTTTACTTAAATTTGTTCCGTAAAGGCCCTGTCTCCAAATACAGTCACATTCTGAGGTACTTGGGGTTAGGACTTCAACATGTGAATTTCAAAAGAACACGTCCAGCTCATAAGAGCCAGATCACACAGTCTTCGTGAACTGTCAATGGCTCCACTTCACATCCAGAATAAAAGCCGAAGTTCCTGGATTGACTGACAAGCCTTACAGGAGCTAATCCCAAAACTGCTCTGATCTTATATCCATTATTCTCCCATTGCTCACTCTATTCCCACATCACTGACCTCTTTGCTGTTTCTACAATATGCCAAGTACACCCCACCTTAAAGCCTTTGCATGGCTGCTTCTTCTGCCTGGATATATGTTTCCCCAGATAGCCACACGGTCTTTTCTTTATTTACTTCAGGTCTCTGCACAAATGTCAGCTGATCAAGGTGAAGTCCTCCCTGACTACTCTATATATATAATAGCAAACAACCCCCAATACACCCTACCCTTCCCCTGATTTATTTATTTTTATAGTCCTGCCACCATCTGACATTCCTTACATTGCTTATGATTTCTTTCCCCCATGGAAATGCAAGTTTCTTAAGGCATTATATCTTTCCAATTTGTTGACCTCTATAGCCCCAGCACTTAGAACACTGCCTGGCTCAAAGTAGGTACTTGGTAAACATTTGTCAAAAGATTGAATAAATTAGCTTATTTACTGTTTTGCACTGCACTTTGTGAGAAATATAAAAATAACTAGCACATTTCTGACTTTCAAATAGAAAAATTTATAGTCTTAAAGAGTGTTAGAAAATCACTTATTAGTTACCATGTGGGGTTTTTTTTAATGTCAAGAAATAGAGAAAAATTATCTTCAGTTTTGAGGAGTAATGGGAGATTATTTTCTAGCCTGTTTATTTTCTTGAGAAATCCAAGTTCTATGACAGCATGTGCTTTTTTATTATAAAGTTTGTGAGCCTTAGAGAAGACATTTTATAAGTAATTATGCCTGGTGATTGGTTTAATTGTCCCTCTCTAGAGAACTAAATCTGCCACAAGACGTGTTACCACTCAAAGGGTATTTTTAGGTTTATTTTTTTAGACTAAAAATATATACAACTCAAATGGCATCCACCTGTTCTTGTTAATTCTGTCTGGATAATTCCTATTTACACCATTGGCTCCAAAGTTTGATCTCTCTAAAGAGATCTCCAGGATCCCAGGAGGAATTATCTGAAAGATCCTAATAGGCTGTATCACTTCACTCAATGGTATTTAATGAAAGCAAAGGCTGAAAGTCTGAAGTGGAAAGGAAACCCTCAATTCTACCCCCAATTACTGTGATTAAGAAAACCTCTGACATTTGATTTGCTCCCATTAGTTGGGACTCTTGCTGTCTTCTACCATCAACAATCAGCCCGCTGGGAAGGCTCTCTGCAGTAATGAGCTAACTCCTGGCCTGGTGAAAGCCATTCTCCAACCACACACTCTACACGGAGCCAAAGAAATCTGCAGACATATTCAGCCATTTCAAGCTCCCAAGCCTTTGCCCAGATGTTCCCACTACTAACTCCTGATCATTTTTCCTGACCCAGCTCAAGTATCACTTCCAAAGTTCTCCTTTTGGTTCATTCAGATGGTGAATAATTTTTCCCCTGGGCTCCTGTAACACATAGTTCATTCATACCTGGATAGTGGCAATAATCATGGTATTAGTCAGATTAACAAAGCTTATGCTTCAATAACAATCAACTCACAAATTTTAGTTATTTTAAAAACAGAAGCTTATTTTTCTTTTAAGCAAACTCAGCTCAAGTAATGGTGAGAAGGACACCTACTCTCCACGCAGACTCAGAGATCTCACCTAACAATAATTAGTCACTCAGGTTTTGTGTGACTGCAAGAGGGAGTATCTGCCTAGGAAAAAGGCTTAAACTATGGATGAGCATTACAAATTTGAATGCAGTTAATTTTGACTGTACTCCAATCAAGTTAAATGTCTCCAACAATAGAGTGAACTTCTTAATTGGAAGAATCATAATTATTCACCTCACTGCTATATCCCCAATTCTGAAAACAGTGCCTGTATGCTAGAAGGTGCCCAATCAGTATAGAATAAAGGAATAAATAAGTAAAGAAATAATTTAGACTAATTAATATCAACTGCACAGAACTGAGAAAGTCCAACCTCTTCAAAAGTACATGGCCACCCAGCCCTGGCCAGTGTTTCTCAGTGGTTAGAGTATTTGCCTATAAACCCAAAAGTTGCAAGTTTGATTCCTGGTCAAAGACATGTACCTGGATTGCAGCTTCAGTCCCTGGCATAGTCAAGGTGGATGCAGGAGGCAATCAATCTATATATATCTCTCTCTGTCTCTGTCTCTCTGTCTCTCTCCTCCCTCCCTTCTACTCTCTCTAAAAATCAATGGGAAAAATATCCTTGGGTGAAAATTAACAACAACAAAGTACAAGGCCACCTAATATCAAGGAGAAATCGAGATTTATTGAAAAGAATGGAGGAGACAAAGTGGCTGTTAAGGAAGCATTGGTGTTAACTACAGCACTTTAGAAATATTTGTTGATTAAGTAAATGGATGGATGGATGGATACCTGAACTGGTGGGTGGGAGGATGGATAGACAAACAGTTGAACAAACTATTTATCCATGCTTACTGCAAATGATACTACTCTGCTCAGGTCATCATTAGCACCAAAGTTATTGCAATGGCTGTTATAAGCAACTAAATGCTTGGTGTATGAAATTCATGCACTGGGATGGGTGGTGACCCTCACCCCAGCCTGCACCTTCTCCATTCTGGGACCTCTCAGGGGATATACCATTGCCCATGGGATCGGCAGTCAGACATTCCTTTCACAATCCGGGACTGCTGGCTCCTAACAACTCACCTGCCTGCCTGCCTGACAGCCCCCTAACCTCTCCTCTGCCAGCCTGATTGATACCTAATCGCTCCCTTGCCAGCATGATTGACACCTAACTGCTCCCCTGACAGCCCAATTGCCCTCCCCTGCCAGCCTGATCACCTCCAACTGTCCTCCCCTGCATGCCATCTTGTGAGAATGTGGGGGCAGCCATCTTATGATGCAAGGGTGTGAGGGTTACTTTGCATATTATCTCTTTATTATATAGGATATCATTGCTCACAATATTTTCCCCCCTCTTAATAAATCCTCTACACTGATGTCAGAGTCATCTTTCTGAAACTCAGATTGGATCATATAATCATACTTTTCTTTTAAAAAATCAATTATTCATCATTTTTAAAAATCCAAAGTCCTTCAAGATCCTTTACAATTTGATTGGAACTTGCTATTCAAGATCCTTTACAATTTGATTGGAACTTGCACCCGTACCATTCTCTCACTTGCCTCTACCTTACATTGTCTTTCTACACAGACCTAGTTAGCTTTGGCAAGACTAGACTATTTGCTATTCCCTGAAAAGAATGTGCATCTTTAGATAGCCAATCTTCTGCTCACATTTTTCTTTTTCTCCCTCTCACAGGAAGTCTATGTCAACTGGTATTTCCACTGTGAAGCCTTCTCCAATCCCTTTAGACAAAATTGATCAATCCCTTCCATGTCCCCATTATAGCCAATTTGTACTTTTTCAAAAGTACTGCACTTAGGATAATACACTTTATATTTGGATTCAAACCATTAGAGCAAGAAAAAGGACACTGTAGTTGTTATGTGTATCTATTAGACTGTGGTTTCTGGAGAGCGAGGATCATATTTCACTCTCTTCATTAGGATTGAAGAGAGTCACCCAATTACTCATTGTTTCATTCAACAAAAAGCTATTGAGTGCCAAATATGTGCCAGGCAGTGAACAAGACAATCAACATTTGTAGAGATGAATTAAAATCTTAGTAGAGTTCTGTTCACCCAGAGCCCTTACGTTATTTTTACATTGTACACAATGCCATATGATGGTTATATCATTAATAAAGCTGATTTCATAATTAAATGTGATTTCATTATCTCATCCAGATGCCTATAGCACTCTTAATATACAATCTTAGAAAGGATAAAACAGAGACCCTCACTGTGAAATGTTTTCCTGATAATATCTTATAGTCATTTCTCAGGAGATTAGGTTGCTACTCTGAATTATATGAAAGTTTTTATTGGCCAAGCTGGCCTTTTGGATATGGACTTGTATTGGTTACAAAGTACAGAAATTGGACTCCCCGTTGTTGATGCACATTTATTACTGCACACATCCCCATTACTCAAGATGAAATGTTTGTGGTGTTTTTTAAAATGATCCTTAATCTTTTCAATGGCCACATAAAATTGTTCTTGTGTACACTGAACTTTCATTTTTTCTATTAAAAAAGCCTTGATAGAGGAAAGCATGAATGCTTCCAAACGGCTTCTATTTTCTTCATGGTATCGAAGTTGAACATGCGCTGCCTTTCCTGACCCTGGGTTTCATGGCCAGAACCAGCACTGCACTATAAGGCATCTATTCTTCCTTCAGACCGGCTCTGAAACTCCCATTAAAGTTAATAGAGACAATTATGTCCACAACCAAAAAGAAAATAAACCCCTACATTTGTAAATTAGCCCAACCCCAGTAGATTTTCTGTGTCAAACCAAAAAAGAGTAACATGAAAACATGTCAATCATGAATCTCTACTATTGTCTGAAACTAATGATCATCTGGGAAGCTTCCCATTCCCTCCAAGGAAAATGGAGAGGGAAATTCATCCCTTAACTCCTCCACTGTTTCTTTCCCAAATCTTTTCTGAAAATGGTGAATGGCCAGTCTGGTGATTGCTTTTGCAGATCCCATAAGTCTACATGGACCAAGTCCCACTTCCAGAAGCCACTTCCCATTGAGATAGATATTGGTTTGCCTTCAGTGGTGCTTCATGTTTATCAGAAGAATAAATGTAAATCTCTTTCTCTCTTTTTTAAGATTATAAATAACTTAAAAGTACATTTCCCTTTCTAAAAACACCTGCACTTAAAATCAGTTCTAACACAGATCAGTCTGAGGCTTAATACTATATCTGCAAAAATACCTCACTAGAGGAGGAACCAAGAGATCGGCATAAGTAAACACCTATACTACTGCCTCACACAACAATTTCAAAACTACAACTAAAAGACAAAATGAACATCATCTAGAACCACCATAAAGCTAACTGAGTGGAAATTCTACAACTAGAAGGAAAGATAAAAAGGACACTGAAATTCAGAGAAGGTGCAGAGAGCAGAGTTCCTGAGACGTGCAGAGAAAGAGGTATGGAGACGCGCATGCATGATAAAGGCTGGTGGGTGAATACGCGGCTGGTTTTCTCGAATGAGGATGGAGACAAAGGCTCCCCCCTGCACTGAACTCCAGTCCTGGGGGAGTCTCGGGAACCCAGACTCATACGGGGTGGAACTGGACTTTCAGGAGGAAGCACACTGAGAATTAGGGGAGCTGCAAAGGTGCATGAGCTCACAGAGAAGGCATGAAGCTGAGTGCATGGCTGGCTCTCTCGTTCAGGAGGAAAACAAAACCTCCAGACTGCACTCCAGTTCTGGGTGAGACTTTAGGTATCCAGACAAATTTTGGGAGGAATTGGACTGTCAGGCAGTGGGCAAAACCCGAGGACAACTTTCTCTCAGAGGTGCGTGCAGCCATTGCTACGGGACACTGAGACCCACGAGCCACTTAGGGCAGGGATGATGAGAAACTAAGGCTGACTTCTCACCCCATGAGACTCCACCCCATCCAAGCTGAGCACAGAAGCTCTCCCAGTTTAGACACAGCTGATCTTCACAGCCAATTGGCCTGGAAGTCAACCCCTCCCAGTAATACCAACAACAATATAGCCTTAACTACAACAAGACTGTGCATCCCATAAAGAGTTGCAGCAAGAGTTTCTACCTCAGCTAACTGGGGAGGCTGAGCAACTGTCCCCTAGAGGACACCTACCACATGAAGCTACTCGACCAACTCAGGGAAGCAGCAAAAATGCAGAGACAGAGAAACAGATAACAATTGAAAGAAACAGAGAAAAACAAACCACTGGACATAGAGTTCAAAACCATGGTTATAAGGTTTGTCAAGAATTTCCTAGAATAAGTCAATAAATTTAACAAAACCCTGGAGGATATGAAAAAGGACCAACTAGAGATTAAGCATACACTGACTGAAAAAAAAATTATACAGAGACCTAACAGCAGACTAGAGGACTGTAAGAATCAAGTCAAAGATTTGAAATACAAAGAAGCAAAATACACTGAACCAGAACAGCAAAAAGAAAAAAGAATCCAAAAAATTGGATAGTGTAAGGAGCCTCTGGGACAACCTCAAGCATACCAACATCTGAATTATGGAGGTCGCAGAAGAAGAGAGAGAGCAAGATACTGAAAACCTATTTGAAAAAATAGTGACTAAAAACTTCCCCCACTTGGTGAAAGAACTAGACTTAAAAGTCCAGGAAGCACACAGAACCCTAAACAAAAGGAATGCAACGAGGACCACACCAAGACAAATCATGATGAAAATGCCAAGAGCAAACGACAAAGAGAGAATATTAAAAGCAGCAAGAGAAAAACAGTTAGTTACCTACAAGGGAACACCCATATAATTATCAGCTGATTTATCAACAGAAACTATACAGGCCAGATGGGAATGGCAAGAAATATTAAAAATGATGAATAGCAAGAACCTGCAACCAAGATTACTCTACCCAGCAAAGCTATCATTCAGAATTGAAGGTCAGATAAAGAGCTTCACAGATAAGAAAAAGCTAAAGGAGTTCATCACCAGTATTACATGAAATGCTGAAAGGCATTCTTTAAGAAAAGGAAGAAGAAAAATGTAAAGATAAAAATTATGAACAACAAATAAAGGTCTATCAAAAAGTGAATCTAAAAATCAAGTGAATTAAAAAGCTGATGAACAGAAAAAACTGGTGAATTTAATAGAATCAGGGGCATAGAGAGGGAGTGGACTGACAATTCTTGGGAGAAAAGAGGTGTGGGAGGAGCAGGAAGAGACTGGACAAAAATCATACACAAATGTATGAGGACAGTGTGAGGGAGGTAGGGGCAGAGGATGGGATGAATACCAGGTGGAAGGGAGCTATGGGGAAGGAAAAAGAGGAATAATTCTAATAATCTGAACAATACAGATTCATTACATTAAAAATAATAATAATAAAATAAAATCAAGTCTAACAAAGTCACAAGTTGACTGCCTAAGGTAGAGCTGAAATATCCAAAAGACTGATCAGAAAAGGGCTTGAAATTAATAATGACTGACTATCCTTTTTGGGGAAATACACTCAACAAGCATCCAGTCATCATTTATTTTTTTATTTTTTTAATCTTTATTGTTCAGTTATTTAATTACATTGTTCCTTTTCTTCCCCCCCCACCCATAGCTCCCCTCCACCTGGTACCCATCCCACCCTCCGCCCTCATCCCCCTCCACTGTCCTCTCCCATAGTTGCATAATTTTTGTCCAGTCTCTTGCTGCACTTCCCACACCCCTTTTCTCCCCAAGAATTGTCAGTCCATTCCCTCTCTATGTCCATGATTCTGTTACATTCACCAGTTTATCCTGTTCATTAGCTTATTAATTCACTTGATTTTTAGATTCATTTGTTGATAGATGTGTATTTACTGTTCATAATTTACAATTTTATCTTTTTCTTCTTCCTCTTCTTAAAAAATATCTTTCAGCATTTCATATAATATTGGTTTGGTGGTGATGAATTCCTTTAGCATTTTCTTATCTGCAAAGCACTTTATCTGACCTTCAATTCTGAATGATAGCTTTGCTGGATAGAGTAATCTTGGTTGTAGATTCTTGCCATTCATTACTTTGAATATTTCTTGCCACTCCCATCTGGCCTGCATCGTTTCTGTTGAGAAATCTGCTGACAATCGTATGGGTGCTCCCTTATAGGTAACTAACTGTTTTTCTCTTGCTGCTTTTAATATTCTCTCTTTGTCTTTTGCTCTTGGCATTTTAATTATGATGTGCCTTGGTGTGGTCCTCTTAGGGTTCCTATATATTGGGGTTCAGTGCATTTCTTGGACTCCTAAGTCAATTTCTTTCACCATTTGTGGGAAGTTTTCAGTCACTATTTCTTCAAATAGGTTTTCATTGTCTTGCTCTCTCTCTTTTTCTGGCACTCTTGAGGTTGTCCCAGAGGGCCCTTACACTATCTTCAATTACCTGGATTCTTTTGGTTTCTTGCTTTTTAAGCTGAGTGGATTTTACCTCTTTGTATTTCAAATCTTTAAATTGGTTCTTGGGGTGCTCTAGAGTACTTTTAGGTCTTTGTATAATATTTTTTTATTTCAGGCAGTGCATGCTTAATTTCTAGTTGGTCCTTTTTCATATCCTTGAGAGTCTCGTTCATATCCTTGTAGGTCTCGTTCATTTCCTTGTAGGACTCAATCATTTCCACGTTGGTCTTGTTCATTTCTTTGCAGGTCTCATTCATATCCTTGGGGGTCTCATTCATTTCCTTGTAGGTCTTGCTTATTTCCTCATAGGTCTCGACCTTTTCTAGGAGCCTCTTGAAAAGCCCTATAACCATGGTTTTGAATTCCATATCCAGTCATTTTTTTTCCTCCATTTCTTTCACATCTGATTTCTTTCCATGTTTCTGCATGATGGCTGCTTTCCTGAGTTGGTCAATTAGCTTTGTGTGGTAGACGTCCTACAAGGGACAGTGGCTCAGCCTCCCCAGTTACCTGAGGTGGATATGGGTTGCACAGTCTTGCTGAAGTTAAGCTCATGTTAATCATTGTTAGCACTTGAAGGAATTGACCTCCAGGCCAATTGTCTGTGAAGTTCAGCTGTGCTCAGGTTGGATGGGCGGAGTCTCCGGGCCAAGCAGACAGCGTTAGCTCTGCCCTATGCAGCCCCAAGGACTCTGTTCTGGGGGCAATGGCCGCCAGCACCTCTGAGAGAGAGCAGCTCCCGAGCTCCACCAGCTGCCGGAGAATTCAGACTCTCCCCAAATGAGTCTACACACCCAACATCTCACCCAGGATCGCAAAGCAATGCAGTGTGACAGTTTCCCAAATGAAAGAGCAAGTCACGAGCACTCTCTGCGCAGTCAGGCAGCTGCGCTGTTCCCAAGCTCATGCGCACTCTGCACAAGCTCGCCTTTTCCACAAGCCTGCCGACCCCTGCAGCACCCGAGCTTTGGCGTGCCCTCCCACCACTGTCCAGTTTTTACCCCGTATGATAGTGGGTTCCCTGGACTTCGCCCAGAGCTGGAGAATTAGTCCAGTGGGACGTCTTTGTCTCCCCCGTTCGAGAAAACTGGCTGGTTTTCAGCCACCCACCCTGTCTGCTGGCGCGGGCACTCCTCCAAACCTCTCTCTGCACGTATCTTCAATGCTGTCCTCAGCTGCTCCTCCAAGTCACAGTGTCTTATCTTCACTTTTATTTGTGGAATTTTCACTCAGCCAGCTTTCCGGTGATTCTGGATGGTGTTTGTTCTTTCGTTAAGTTGTAGTTTTAAAATTCCTGTGTATGACGTTAAGATAGGTGTTTTACCTATGCCGCCATCTTAGTTCTCTCGCATCCAGTCATCATTTAGATATGTGGACTATAAGACACCTCTAATACAACAGTCAAGGTACACCAGCCCATTTTGCCCTTAGATCAAAACTAATGTATTTCAATAATGAACTGAAATATGGAGATTTATCTCCAACTACAGATAGCTATTGCCCGAGCAGTATTACCCTGGGTTTTTCCATCTTCATCTTCTTACAGCTCAGCCTTTGTCCCTCGCCTTCTGAACCACAGTGACTCAACATAACTGAGATCAAGAGCATGGACTTTATTCCCTCTGACACTTCGCCTTCAATAAGCATATGTTGTACCTAGTTCATAATTGTGCCATAGGTGTGGCTACTGGGTTATTAGGAGATAAACTAAGAAACAGTTGCATCCTGATGTTCTATTTTGTGTTGTTGTTGGTTTTTTTGTTTGTTTGTTTGTTTCTTTTTTTGCTAACCTTCACCCAATGATATTTTTTACATTGATTTTTGGTGAGAGTGGAAAGGATGGAGGGAAAGGGGAGAGAGAGAGAGAGAAACATTGATGTAAGAGAGATGCTTCTATTGGTTGCTTCCTACATGCACCCAACTAAGGCCAGAAAATCTGAAACCCATTTACTGCAACCCAGGTACGTACCTTTGACTGGGAATCAAACCCTCAACCCTTAGGACATGCACCAGTGCTCTAAACTCTGAGCTACCAGTCAGGACACATCTTGAGGTTTTTAAAATTATTACTATATCCAACATCAAACCTGTTACACTTCAAAAAAATAAGGTTTTTCAAAGTTCAAACCCAATATTAAAGCTATAAAAATAATGTAATTAGAAATATGTAATATCTTACATAAAGATACATAATTAGAACAAACATTAAGGAAACTTTCAAAATATAGTAAAAATGACCACAGCATTATCTATCTATCTATCTATCTATCTATCTATCTATCTATCCTATCTAATAAAAGAGAAACATGCACATTACTGCACCTTTGCTATGCTACCAACCAATCAGGAGTAGGGGGTGGAGTTGAGAGGCACGAGGCCCGGCCCTGGCTGCAGAGATGAAGTGGTGGAGGCATCGAGCACCCTGCCCCCGGGTGCAGAGACCAACCGGCGGCAGTGGCGGCAAGCAGAACTCACCACAACTGTGTCTAATTGAGGACCCCGGCATTGCTAATCTTTTACATGTAGCTTCGGCTGTATGCCAACAAAAACGGAAGGCAACAGCCAGAGGGAAGGCCTGGGTCCCAGCTTCAGCATCCCAGCTGTGGAAACTGACAATAGGTAGGAGGAAGTCTCACCCCCACAGAATCTGTCAAAATCAGCTATTGGTCACACTGCTGAAAGGCCTGACTGTCAAGATTCTCATTCTCCTCTATTTCAGAACGTGGCAATAGAGAGGTGGGACTATGTCCAAAGAAAATCTGTTAATACAACAGAGCTCTATAGCAGAAAGGTGCTGAAGTTATCGACAGAAAATGTCTGAAGAGTGATGTGCGTCTGATCTTGAAAGAAGGCAACGCCTGCGACAGAATTTATCTGAAGAGCAGCTAATGGAAAAACAGTCGCTCTAAAGCTGAAAAACACCGGCATCTTCAACAGAAAATGTCTAAAGAACAACGTGCCTTTGAAGTTGAAAGAAGGTGGTGGCGAAAACAGAATATGTCTAAAAAACAGTCATCAACAAGTACTAGCAATAGTGGTAAGAACTGCCTTCTCAGCAAAAATGGAGTACGTGAGGATGCAATTCTCGAACATAGTTGTGGTGAAATAACTGTTAGATGTGAATTTTGCCTATCACTGAATTTCTCTGATGAAAAACCATCTGATGGGAAATTTGCTCGATCTTGTAGCAAAGGGAAAGTCTGTCCAAATGATAGACATTTTCCATATTACCAGCCATATTTAAAAAGATTAATGACAAAGTTTCTGACAGTAAAAATTTCATGGAAAACATTCGATCTATAAATAGTTCTTTTGCTTTTGCTTTCATGGGTGCAAATGTTGCATCACCATCAGGGTATGGGCCATACTGTTTTAGAATACATGGACAAGTTTACCATCATACTGGAACTTTACATCCTTTGGATGGTGTTTCTCAGAAGTTTGCTCAACTCTGTATTTTGGACACAGCTGAACCTACATGTAAAAGATTAGCAATGCCAGCAAATCAGGCCTGCTCAGAAAGACTCATGATCAACATCAACAACCTCATGCATGAAATAAATGAATTAACAAAATCATACAAGATGCTACATGAGGTAGAAAAGGAAGCCCAGGAGGAACCAAGATGGCGGCATAGGTAAATACCTATTGTGCTGCCCCGCGCAACAATTCCAAAACTACAATATAACAACAAGACAAACATCATCCAGAATCACCGGAAAGCTGGCCGAGTGAAAATTCCACAAATAAAAGTAAAAGTGGGACACTGAGACTCAGAAGAGTGGCAGAGCGCAGCCTTGAAGATACGCGTGGAGCCAGACATTCAGAGCTGTGGGGCGCATGGGCTGTAGGGCTGGCAGCAGCAATCCCGGCTGGATTTCTCCAATGGGGAGGGAAGAGACATCCCACAGCATGGATTCCCCAGTGCCAGGGGAGGTCCGAGGTCCGAGGTCAGGGGTATGCACACTGGAAGCCGGGCGTGGCAGAGGTCTCCTAGTTTGAGGAGAATCCGGGTTGCTAGGAACAGCAGTTTACGCGCAGACGCATGACTTGCTCTCTGGCGACTTGCCCCCTGGTTCGGGAGACTACCAGACTGCTTTGTTTTACAACCCTGGGTGAGACTTTGGGTGTGCAGACTCACTTGGGGAGAGGCAGAGTTGTCTGGCAAGGGGTAGAGACTAGCGGCTTTCTCTTGGAGGTGCCTGCAACCATTCCCACCCAACAGAGACCCACGCACCGCATAGGACATAGCTGACACTGTCGCTGCCTGCTCAGCTCAGGGACTCCACCCATCCAATCTGAACACAGTTTTCCTGCACAGCCAATTGGCCTGGAGGTCAAACCCTCCTAGGGCTAACAACAACAAGCTGGGCTTAAATTCAAAAATACTGTACAACCATAAAGGATTGCAGTAAGAGTACCCACCTCAGGTAACTGGGGAGGCTGAGACACTGTCCCTTAGAGGACATCTACCAAAGCAGCCACCATGTGGAGACATGGAAAGAAATCAGGTGTGAAAGAAATGGAGGGAAAAAGACAACTGGACATAGAGTTCAAAACCACGATTATACGGCTTTTCAAGAGGCTCCTAGAAAAGGCCGATGAACTTAATGAGAACTATGAGACAATGAACAAGACCAAAGAGGAAATGAATAAGACTTACGAGGAGATGAATGAGACCTACAAGGAAATGAACAAGACCTACGAGGATATGAATGACACCCTCAAGGATATGAAAAAGGATCAACTAGAAATCAAGCATACACTGACTGAAATAAAAAATATTACACAAAGTCCTAAAAGCAGTCCAGAGGGCCACAAGAACCTAGTCAAAGATTTGAAATACAAAGAAGAAAATCCACTCGGCTGGAAAAGCAAGAAACAAAAAGAATCCAGATAATTGAAGATAGTGTAAGGGGCCTCTGGGACAACCTCTAGCATGCCAACTTCCGAATTATTGGGGTGCCAGAAAAGAGAGAGAGCAAGGTAATGAAAACCTACTTGAAGAAATAGTGACTGAAAACTTCCCCCACCTGGTGAAAGAAACTGACTTAAAAGCCCAAGAAGTACACAGAACTCCAAAATATAGGAATCTAAAGAGGACCACACCAAGACACATCATAATTAAAATGCCAAAAGCAAAAGATAAAGAGAGAATATTAAAAGCAGCAAGAGAAAAACAGTTAGTTACCTATAAGGGAGCACCCATACGATTGTCAGCAGATTTCTCAACAGAAACGATGCAGGCCAGACAGGAGTGGCAAGAAATATTCAAAGTAATGAATAGCAAGAATCTACAACCAAGATTACTCTATCCAGCAAAGCTATCATTCAGAATTGAAGATGAGATAAAGTGCTTCGCAGATAAGAAAAAGCTAAAGGAGTTCATCACCGCCAAACCAATATTGTATGAAATGCTGAAAGATATTTTTTAAGAAGAGGAAGAAGAAAAAGGTAAAAATTATAAATTATGAACAACAAATACACATCTATCAACAAATGAATATAAAAATCAAGTGAATTAATAAGCTGATGAACAGGATAAACTGGTGAATGTAACAGAATCATGGACATAGAGAGGGAATGGACTGACAATTCTTGGGGAGGAAAGGGGTGTGGGAAGTACAGCAAGAGACTGGACAAAAATCTTGCAACAATGGGAGAGGACAGTGGGGAGGGGGAGGTGAGAGCAGCAGGTGGGATGGGTACAGGGTGGAGGGAAGCTATAGGGGGATAAGAAAGGGGGAACAATGTAATTAATAAACTGAATAATAAAGATAAAAAATTTGGAAGGGAAAAAAAAAGAAAAGGAAGCCCAATCTGAAGCAGCAGCAAAAGGTATAGCTCCCACGGAAGTAACTATGGCAATTAAATATGATCATAATAGTGACCCAGGTAGATATAATTGTCCCCGTGTAACCGAGGTTGCTGTCATATTCAGAAACGAAGATGGGACTTTTGAAAGGGACTTGCTCATTCATTTTAAACCAGATCCCAATAATCCAAATGCCACTAAAATGAAACAAATCAGTGTCCTGTTTCCTTCATTAGATGCAATGACATAGCCTATTCTTTTTCCACATGGTGAAAAAGGTTGGGGAACAGATATTGCATTAAGACTCAGAGACAATAGTGTAGTCAACAATAATACTAGACAAAATGTAAGGACACGAGTCACACAAATGCAGTATTATGGATTTCATCTCTCAGTGAGGGACATGTTCAATCCTATTTTAAATGCAGGAAAATTAACTCAACAGTTTATTGTGAATTCATATTTTAAAAAAATGGAGGCCAATTGGATAAATTTCATTAAAACAAACCAATCTAAGTTGAGAGTTGAAAAATATAGCGGTTTGATGGATTAGCTCAAATCTAGATCTGAAAATGACAATGTACCCGTTGGTAAAATGATAATACTTCCAGCATCTTTTGAGGGTAGTCCCAGAAATATGGAGCAGTGATATCAGGATGCTATGGCAATTGTAATGAAGTATGGCAAGCCTGATTTATTTATAACTATGACATGCAACCCCAAATGGGCAGAGATTATAAACAATTTACAACGCTGGCAAAAAGTTAAAAACAGACCTGACTTGGTAGCCAAGGTTTTTAATATTAAGCTGAATGCTCTTTTAAATGATCTATGTAAATTCCATTTATTTGGCAAAGTAATAGCTAGGATTCATGTCATTGAATTTCAGAAACATGGACTGCCTCACGCTCATATATTATTGATATTAGATAGTGAGTCCAAATTACGTTCAGAATATGACATTGACCGTATAGTTAAGGCAGAAATTCCAGATGAGGACCAGTGTCCTCGAATTTTTCAAATTGTAAAATCAAATATGGTACATGGACCATGGGGAATACAAAATCCAAATAGTCCATGAACGTAAAATGTTAAAAGGGATATCCGAAAGAATTTCAAAATGTGACCATTGGAAATATTGATGGATATTCCAAATACAAAGGAAGATCTGGTAGTACCATTTCTATTGGAAATAAAATTGTCAATAATACTTTGGTTGTCCCTTATAACCCATATTTGTGCGTCAAATATAACTGTCATATAAATGTTGAAGTCTGTGCATCAATTAGAAGTGTCAAATATCTATTTAAATACATCTATAAAGGTCATAATTGGGCAAATATTCAAATTTATAAAAAAAATATTATCAATCATGATGAAGTATAGGACTTCATTGACTCCAGGTATGTGAGTGCTCCTGAGGCTGTTTGGAGACTTTTTGGAATTTGAATGCATGACCAATCTCATGCAATCACAAGTTTAGCTATTCATTTGCCAAATAAACAAAATTTGTATTTTCATGGTCAATGATTTTGCTGAAGTTTTAGATAGGGCTAAAAGACATAACTCAACTTTAATGGCTTGGTTCTTATTGAATAGAGAAGACTCTGATGCATGTAACTATTATTATTGAGAGATTCCATAGCATTATGTGTTTAATAATTCTTTGTGGACAAAACACCAAAAGGGTGGGAATAAAATATTAGGTAGACTGTTCACTGTGAGCTTTAGAGAACCAGAACGATATTACCTTAGACTTTGCTTCTGCATGTAAAGGGTGCGATAAGTTTTCAGAATCTGCAAACTGTAGAAGATGTAACTTATGATACATTTCATGAAGCTGCTAAACACCGAGGATTATTACTTGATGACACTATCTGGAAAGACATGATTGAAGATCCAATCATTGTTAATATGCCCAAACAACTTTGGCAACTTTTTGCACATATATGTGTGTTTGGATGTCCTTTTGCTGCAGACAAATTATGGGATGAGAATAAATCTCATTTTATTGAAGATTTCTGTTGGAAATTGCACCAAAGAGAGGGTGCCTGTGTGAACTGTGAAATGCATGCATTCCCTTAAGGGGGTATTCACATTGTATGGAATGAAATGTTCACATTTCAAACTTCCAGGCTATCCTTTATTAATGAATGCAAATACATGTGATGAATTGTAAGAGTAACAACAGACAGAGGTTTTGATCAATTCTCTGAATGCTGAACAGTTGGCAGCTTTTCTGACTATAACTTCAGCCATTGATGATCAGACTGTCCACCCCAAATGCTTTTTCTTGGATGGTCCAGGTGGTAGTGGAAAAACATATCTATATAAAGTTTTAATACATTATATTAGAGGTCGTGGTGGTACTGTTTTACCCGTAGCATCGACAGGAATTGCTGCAAATTTACTTCTTGGTGGAAGAAACTTTCATTCCCAACATAAATTACCAATTCAATTAAATGAAACTTCAATTTCTAGACTTGATATAAAGAGCATAGTTGCTAAAACCATTAAAAAGGCCCAACTTCTTATTATTGATGAATGCTCCATGGCATCCAGTTATGCTATAAATGCCATAGACAGATTACTAAGAGAAATTATGAATTTGAATGTTGCATTTGGTAGAAAAGTTCTCCCTCTCAGAGGGGATTTTCTACAATTTCTCAGTATGATACCACATGCTATGCGATCAGCCATTGTACAAACAAGTTTAAAGTACTGTGATGTTTGGAGATGTTTCAGAAAGTTGTCTCTTAAAACAAATATGAGATCAGAGGATTCTACTTATAGCGAATGGTTAGTAAAACTTAGAGATGGCAAACTTGATAGCAGTTTTCATTTAGGAATGGATATTATTGAAATTCCCCATGAAATTATTTGTGATGGATCTATTATTGAAGCCACCTTTGGAAATAGTATATTTTCTTCTATAGATAATATTAAAAATATATCTAAATGTGCAATTCTTTGTCCAAAAAATGAGCATGTTCAAAAATTAAATGAAGAAATTTTGAATATACTTGATGGAGATTTTCACACCTATTTGAGTGATGATTCCATTGACTCAACAGATGATGCTGCAAAGGAAAATACTATTTCTTAATAGTATTACTCCTTCAGAATGCCATGTCATAAATTAAAATTGAAAGTGGGTGCAATCATCATGCTATTGAGAAATCTTAATAGTAAATGGGGTTTTTGTAATGATACCAGATTATTCTCAAAAGATTACTACCTAACATTATCGAAGCTGAAGTATTAACAGGATCTGCAGAGAGAAAGGTTATTCTGATTCCAAGAATTGATTTGTCCCCATCTGACACTGGCTTCCCATTTAAATTAATTTGACAACAGTTTCCCGTGATGCCAGCATTTGCAATGACTATTAATAAATCACAAGGACAAACTCTAGACAGAGTAGAAATATTCCTACCTGAACCCGTTTTTGCACATGGTCAGTTATATGTTGCTTTCTCTCGAGTTTGAAGAGCATGTGATGTTAAAGTTAAAGTTCTAAATACTTTATCCCAAGGGAATTAATTAGTCAAGCACTCTGAAAGTGTTTTCACTGTTAATGTGGTATACTGGAGATATTAGAGTAAGTTTAATCACTTTATCAGTCATTATTTGCATCAATGTTGTTTTTATATCATAAGTTTGTTATTGTTGTTATATCATTTTGTTATTTATTTTTAATGAAATTATGTATTATTTTCATATATATTGTACTCATTACCTTTTATCTCTCACACTTTTATTATAGAGAAAGGGCAAATAGCACTATTAAAATATTTCCTCTAATTAATACCCTTTTAATGTGCATGAATTTTGTGCACCAGGCCACTAGTGTGTGTGTGTGTGTGTGCGCGCGCACGCGCGCGCGCGCGCGTCTAAGTGACCGTTATGACTGAAAGACCAGAACAACTTCTCAACCAATCACTATGACATGCACTGACTACCAGGGGGCAGACACTCAGCACAGGAGCTGCCTGCTGGTCATCAGTGCACTCCCACAGCCAACCTCCCACAGCCAACCAACCTCCCTCAGTCCTTCCTTTCGTCACTCCCCCATTCAGCAGGCCCCATCGGCAGGTTTGGTCCGGCAGGCAGCTAGCTGGCAGGTCCTAGGTGGCCTTGCCCCAATGAGGACTGGGCGAGATGGCCCCCAAGAGGCTCTGGTTGCCAGCCAGTGTAGGGATCTCATCCATGCACAAATTTCATGCACTGGGCCTCTATATAATAAAAGCCTAAGCAACCATTACAGTGAAATGACCAAAATGTCTGATGCACACTGACTACCAGGGGGCTGACACTTACTGCAGGAGCTGCCCCCTGGTGGTCAGCACTGCTCAGTCAGAAGCAGGGCTCACAGCTGGTGAGCAATAGCACTAAGGAGCAGCAAGCCAAGTGGTAAGGAGAAGCAAGCAGGCAGGGGGTAAGGAGCGAGGGGTTCTGGACTATGAGAGGGATATCTGACTGCCAGCTTAGGGGGGGATCAGGCTTAAGCCACAAGGTGGACATCCCCCAAGAGGTCCTGGATTGCAAGAGGGTGCAGGCCAGGCTAAGGGATCATCCCAGTGCATGAAACTCCTGAACTGGACCTCTAGTTTATAGTAATGAGCAATAGTTTCTGTCATTTTCACCACTGTGTCTTCAATCCCTGTGTGAAATTTATTATAGAGTAGTCACTTGATATTTGTTAAATTAATAAATGGCAAGTAAATTTTGGGACTTCAGAGTTTAAAACTTTAATTTCTTTTAATAAGAAGTATAATTCGCCAATGATGCTGGAGAATACCTTTATAGTGGTGAAGTGTAGACTGGGATGGGACATCTCATGTGATGTGGTGGTATTAATCTGGGTGGTGGTTACATGGGATATATATACACATATAAACATTCATACAAATTCATCCTGATGAACACTTAAAATTAGTACTACATGTTATTATATTTAGGATATCCTCAATTGGGAAAAAATAAATGATTATAGCATCATGCTTCTAATCTATTTAGTTCTCTTTTCAGAAAGCCTTTTCTCTACTTTTGTGCTTTGGAAATCCTTTATTCCTGGGCCTACTTAACTGTGATTTGAATAGTGTTAGCATACAGATCCTATTTCCCCCCTACCTCTTATGTAAATGATTTATGATTCCCAAGTATCTGAGTTTCTTTTGCTTTTCTGGACACAAACATACACACACACACACTTTGAAACTGAAAAATAAAAACCTAAAATAACATAACATGAACACATAACTTTCAAACACATTTAGACACACTATATGTTTTTTTTTTAATTATATAAAATTGTGTTTTGGAATCTTAACATCTCTAATTAGGGAAGCACCAAAAATAATATGGGGTTGGGGGACTCTCTCCAGTTTGCAATACTGATGGTCTCTCTTACCAAGCAACGTTCTACTCTAACTAAAGACAACTTTCTACTCTACCTAACAACCTCACACCAGCCCTAGCTGGTTTGGCTCAGTGGATAGAGTGTCTTCCTGCAGACTGAAGTGTCCCAGGTTAGATTCCCATCAAGGGCACGTGCCTGGGTTACAGGCTCAATCCCCAGTAGTGGGCATTCAGGAGACAGCCAATCATTGGTTCTCTCTCATCATTGATATTTCTATCTCTCTCTCCCTCTCCTTTCCTCTCTGAAAATCAATACAAATATTAAAAAAAAAAAAACAACCTCACACCATAGTCACCAAGGGAATATGATATTCAGTTAACAAATTCCATTGGTGATGTGACATTAAACTGGTTACTTAGCCCCTTCATTAGGCTTCAGTATCCTCTTCAAAAACAAGAGACTACAATTAGATCTAAGATCACAATCAACTTTATCTTTCTATAGTCAATGAAAGATGAGTTTTAGTTGTATTCATAGTACTTCTTAAATCTTCAATTTAGTAATAACTACAAAGACAGATATTTGTCTTTAACTTTTTTGTCTACATAATGCTTTTGCTTTTATTTCCCAATTCAATGATGCAAATAATTATTGTCTCATATGATGAACATTCAACAAATATTCGTTAGAAGCAAAAAAACTTTTTTTACATTATGCCAAATTAACAACACTTCATTGGCTCTCAATAAATATTGATTAATGGCTTTGAATCTATTAAAATTAATATCTCCAATACCCCAGAATTAATGAACCATCACAAAGTAAGTGGTTCATTTCCATTTTAGCAGTCTGCAATATCCCTAAAATTTTCTTAGAATTTATGATCAGACCACCATTGACAATATAAGTTAAATATTAATTGTAAGGTTCTACGCCGCTGTGAGAGAAACTGCAGGCAGGAGTCCGAATAAGTGAACGAATTAATCAGGCTTTATTGGGGGTCTCCAGGCGGGTTCACAGGCTCGGGGGGAATGGAGCCGGAGAAGCCGCGCCATGAGACTGGGGCCAGGGGAAGAGGGAAAGAAGGGGACCCAGCCGGACCTCCTCCCAGACTGCCTGGGAGGACAGTCTGGGAGAAAAGGGGTCCCAAGTGGGGCACCGAGACGCATTTTAAGGCAGGGGTTGGGCCCAGGGCAGAACGGGAAGGGGTGGGACACAGGGCACTCTGGTATGTGCTTGATTGGTGGTTCAATGTCTCTGTCAATTACATCATAACTCTGCCTACCCGTTATGTTTTCACTTAACTGGGTGAAAGCCAGGCAAACTCAAAATAAAGACTAAAACTCAACTGTGAATATGTTCTATGATCCTAAAGGGCCAGGAATGAATGAGGTAAATCAGGTAAGCTTCTCTGCACTTCTGCACTCACAGGATTAGTTTAGTTGCTTTAGATGAATAATGGGTTCAAGATATTGTCTTAGCCTAAAGCTTGAACTTCCTACTATTGATAAGTATCACTGTGAGCTCCGTGGACTTATGCTGCTGAACCACTGATATCTCTCATTTCTCCCCACTGACAAGGCTCTTCTTAAAGTCTGCCTCATCACTGCTCAGAAGGGCAACTACCATCATGTGTGCTAGGAGTGGGGAAGGCAGAACCTGATCTAGACTGAGCTGTCAGCTCCTCCCATGAAGCAATCTGTAGTTGATAAACAGACTCTGAATCAGGTAGATGGTGTTGCAACTGAAGGTTCATGTAAGTTAAATCCACACAGCATGCAAAAGCCAAATACTGGGCAAAGCTATCAACTTAGTCTGTTTGAACTGCTTAACCAGAATACCATAGACTGGGTTGCTCAATAACAACATAAATTTATTTCTCACAGTTCGTAGGGTTGGAAAATCCAAGATCAAGGTGCTGCTAGAGTTGGTGTCTGGTAAGGCCCCACTTCCTGGTTCAGAGATTATGCCTTCTCACTGAGTCCTCATATGGTGGAAGGGGTGAGAGGCTAAGGGGAGTCTCTTTTATAAAGGCACTAATTCCATTCTTGAGAGCTCTACCTTTATGACCCAATCACCTCCCAGAAACCACCACTTAATGCCATCAGCGTGGGGATTAGGTTTCAACATATGAATTTTGTGGAGAAACATTCAGTCTATTGCAGTTTGAACAGCAGAAACTAGGAAGCTAACAAAGCACATTAACCAGGTGAGGTGTATAGAGGTTGCAGAGGGAAGACAGGTAAGTGGACCCAGGAAGAACTCAATGGAGACAATAGATGTCTATGGCTTCCTAGCTTCTGGGACGATGGTTGCACTTCTGGACACTGGACTTTAAAAGATTATTTGTAATTGTGGAAATCCTTTTCACGTCCTGCGTGTCCAGTGTTCCAATGCCAGGGTTCAGCGTCTGGAGAAAGCCGCGCACAAATGAAAAGAGACTGGAGAAGCATTAATTTTTTTGGAGGAGAATAATGGGGACCAGGCGGGGGAGTCCACCTCAAGGCGCCACCGCTCTGGTTTTCCTATCCCCTTTTATTAGGGCCAAGTGATACATCCATGTCCTTTAGGTCAGGAAATTCCAACAATGAAATCAAACAGCAAGAATTAACATAAGACAAAAGGTGTGGAAGCTTTCACAATTACCAATGTGTCACCTAAACAATATGTGAATAGTTCATACTTAACATAAGACTAAAGCGGGGCAACTAAGGTCTCACCTGAATGGTGAATAAACAGTTTATACTTAACATAAGACTGAAGCGGGGCAACTAAGGCCTCACCTAAGCAATGAGTAAACAGATCCATTAAGCTTTGACCAGGTTTCCTGTTTGTTCTATTTACATCTCTATTGGTGAGGCAAAGTCTGGCTTCCCACATGTAATTTTAAGCATTCTCGCCCTTAGGTCCACCTCTGAAAAATGATACACAGGAGTATTTCCAGCCACACACACACACACACACACACACACACACACACACACACTCACATTCACACAACTGGTACATATAGCTGCTACAAATTAAAGTAGCCAGAAAAACTAGACATGGTTTGTATTTGGGGAAAAAAACAAAAAACAGCTGCTCAAGGTAGATGCCAGGAGTGAATAAATCCTCAGACAAACCATTGTGGGGAGAAATTATAGATATGTTGAGAGGTAAAACAAGATTGAAGTCAGGTGGGATATTGAGTGGGACTTGGGGAAATATTTTACAAAATTTTGTGCTTGCTTAAATGTAATTCTCTTCTGGAGCCTTGACTTTTGGGGCTGCTGCCCATGGGACCCCACCAGATCACTGGGCTCTGGTGGTCAGTGGCACTTACACTCCTGGTCCCACCAGCCTGTATGTATTTGCACACTTCAGAAGCTGCTGTCTGAGAGTCTGTCTTCTAATCAGCCTGAATCTAGGTGTTGACCAAGATCTTCCTCTTTGGGACCCTGGCAGGTCTTGGCACAGTCCCAACTACTGGGAGCCTCCAAAAGTAAAGTAGGCTGTTTGGGCAATCATAAGGTTGAAAGACAACCAAGATCTGGGGCAGGATTGAATGGAAAGATTCGTCTCCTACACCAAGCCACTCGTTCAAGGCTGGGAAAACTGGCTGTTTTATCTAATGCATAAAAACCAATGCAGAGAATCAATGGAAATGAAGAAACAAATAAGTTCTAACCAAAGAACAAGATAAAATTTCAGGAGAGGGGGGAGAATAACATGTAATGAAATCATCACTGTCTGTCCTATTCTCTCACCCATTCCTCTCTACAGCTCTTATCGCCATTCAATATCCTATGTGTTCACTCATTCATTTCTCTAGGTGGAGACAGTATTCTCTCACTAGAAAGTAAACTCCATGAGGGCCAGGATTTAGTTATTTTTTTCATTCAGGGCCTAGAATAGTTCTTGATGATAGCAAGCAGTTAATAAATATTTATTGAATGAATGAATGAACTTAAGAATAATTCAGAGAGATAAATTTATAATAAACTAGATGCCCAGTGCATGAAATTCATGCATGGGGTGGGGGGTCCTCTCAGCCCAGCCTGCATCCTCTCCAATGCAGGACCCCTGGCTCCTAACTGCTCATCTGCCTGCCAGCCTGGTCGCCCCCAACTTACCCCCTGTTGGCCTGGTCATCCCTAACTTCCCCCCCCACCAGCCTTGTTGCCCCAAAATGACCCCCCTGTTGGCCTGGTTGCCCCCCAACTGTCCCTGCCCTCCTGCCAGGTCACCCCTCACTGCCCCCTTCTGCCAGCCTGGTTGCTCCTCATTGCTCCCCCTGCCGGCCTGGTCACCCTACCCAGCCTGCTGTTCGGTTTTTACTGTGAGGATGTCCTGACCAATTTGCATATTGCCCTTTAATTCGTATAGATATATAACAAGTCTTTACAGAAGGCTAATGATGTTTAGGGTAGCTCTTTAATTCTTGGAAGTTTACTACATGGCAAATAGACATAATCCCACCAAATCATTCCATAATTTTATGTCCTAGACTGGCTTTGGCCACAGGAAAGACTGTAGGCCTCACTTCCTCCAGCATCTAGGAGTTCATTAAAATAGTGCTGCCCCCATCTGGTAGTTTCTGAGAACACCAGTGGAGGAAGAATGGCATTCCAACATCCCTTGCTTCAAACATTAAATGCTTACCATGTTCTAGGTACCAGTTAACATTTAACATTGTTTTCTAGAGACGCAATAGTGAACACAACAGACCCAATATTTTTAGGAGGGTCAGAGAAATGTGGCAACTCCATTGGAGAGGAGGTTTATGAAAGTTTGTGTGGAGAACCTGAAAAAGGAGAATTTAGAGAACAAGAGAATAATCTAGCCCAGAGAGGCGAAAGGATCAGAGAGCACCCCCTCTTGCTGAAGTTAAACAATCTTTTTTGTTCCTTTTTTCTTAAGTGTGGTAAAATATGAATAATATAAAACTTACCATGTTAACCACTTTTAAGTGTACAGTTTAGTATTTGGTACATTCACATTGTGTGCTATTATCACCACTATTCATCTCCAGAACTTCTCATCTTCCTTAAAGGTAACTCTGTACCCACTAAACAACAATTCCTCATTTCTCCTCCCTCAGCCACTGGTAACTTTCTGTCTGTGAATTTAACTATTGCAGGAACTTCATATGAATGAAACCAGTACTTGTCCTTTTGTAACTAACTTATCTCATTTAGCATAATATTGTCAAGTTTCTTCTATGTTATAGCACGTATCAAGGATTAATACTATTAATACTATAAACACTATTCAATTGTATGTGTTTACCACATTTTGTTTATTCATTTATCTGTTGATGGACACTTGAGTGTTCCAACTTTTGGCTATTGGGAATAATGCTGTTATGCACGTGAGTGTATAAATAACTGGTTCATATCCCTGTTTTCATTTATTTTGTGTATTTACCCTTTACTTCTTGTCTCTGAGGCAGACAATATAGGTTCACATTCAAGGCTTGTGATGGGTTTTACTGGCAGGTAAAGAACAGTCAGACAGTGATTTTAGGGTTAATATTAATCCTTCCCATTCACATGTTGGTAATATTTCCCTTATGTAGCGCATTAATGTCATATGAAGTCCACAGCCTCCATAACTTAACACAATAAAGGCCCGGTTAAATTTTTGGAAACTCTTTTCCACCTGGTGACTCAGAGATTGAGGATCCCTCCAACTTATGATGCTGCCATCTCAATAAAGTTAACAAAGTCACCTCCCCAGGGAAAGAAAAGGATCACTGGACAGAACTAGTCATGTGGCCTAACCTAACTGAAAAGTGGTCTTAGACTGCAAAAGGAGCTAATGAACAGTCAGTAAGCACTGATTGTACTATAAGAATTTAGGTTTTGCTTATCATCATTACATTGAAGAGACCCTTTCAAAGAGAAAGTGCACAGGAGCTGTTTTAAGGATGATTATGTGGCAGAAATGTTAAGGTCCTTCCATCTAAAACCAGAACATCTACAGAATTACTCTAATCTCCTCCAAAACCACTAAAATGGACTCTAATCATACAAAAACAACTTTAAATGGAGTGTTCTCCAGAGTGACATTTTGAAAAGAACCTAAGCTAGAGATGGCAAGTAGCCAACCCCAGCCACTTGGTGGGCAGCTGCAGCACATGGTAAGCCTTCCAAGGCCCCTAGCAGCAGAAGGGCGAGCCAGGCTGAACAGCAGTGTTTGCCATGTGCACAGGGAGGGAGGGTAGGACCATCCATGACAGCAGGGACATGTCCCTGTCCTAAATGCCGACTCACAGTTGCACTGCATCCTGAAATAGAACCCCAAATGACCATATTATAGGGGAAAAAGTTACATTTAGATTATGTAAAATTTATCTTAAGATTCACAAAACCAATAAGAATGTAAGAGGAAAATCCAATTGAGCTCTTGATAGTCTTGTGATTCTGTTCTGAATTTTAAAATTGCCTTTTGGGAAAATAAGTGAAAGGAAAAATAATGGAATTGCAGTAAAAAGATTATGAAAGAAACTTTATCCCTATAGCCATATCAATTACATGATAAATATGTTTATTAGTCACAAAATGTGGCCAAGTGTTTTCAGTTAACCAAGGTATCCATCCACTTCATGCTCTCCTGCTCTCATCTCCAGCACAAACGCTATCACTTTCTGCACAAATGTGGTAGCTCCTTTCAGCACTGGCTGACTTGCACTATGTGCCAATCAAGATCATCTAGTCACTTCCTTCAAGATCACCTTCTGTCATAAAACATCCTTAATGGATGATCTAGAGAGAATAATATATGGTCTCGGATGACAGGCAGGGTGCATTCCATTTCTACATTTGGGTTTCTGGTGATCCTGGGTGGGTCTTGATTCTGTTAGGACCATTATTGTTAGAACCAGGCTTAAATGACCCTCCATGTCACTGAGACTGTCATATGCTCTTTGACTAACTTTGTATGAAGTATAAATGATCTGATTCAGAAATTAAAAGAAATAGATTAGGAAAAATAATTTTGTTGTAATAAATTGTATGGTGCCAGGTGGGTACTGGAAATATCAAAGGGAAATATCTAGCCACTATGCTATATACCCAAAACTAATACTACTTGAATGTAAATTGTAATTGAAAAAACTTTTAAAAGAAATTTTAAATTACGAAAAATAAAATAAAAATTGGGCTCCATTAAAAAAATAAAATATGCTTACAAAGCTTCCATCCCTTCTTTACTGCACTTTCCCATAAAAAATTGGCATTTATCAAAGTTTCATTTCACAAGGAAAAAAATTATGAATTCAATAAGTTATGTTTCATTATTAGTTGTAACATTTCCCAAAGCTATTATATGCTAAGTTTGGATATCACACTTGGCATAATAGTGGTTTGTAGCAGTGGGATATTTCTTTAATGAAAATTTCTTTTTCTAATTGGTAAGATGATGGCAAAAGAGAATTAAGATAGGTATTGAATCAGAGCTTTCATTCTTACTGATGAGCTATATCCATCATCCATTCTTAATTGCACTTATTCAACAAATTTTTCTTGAATACTCATATATGCTAGACAAGATTCTAAACTCTTGGAACACACCAGCAAATAAAACAGACAAATATTTATTTTCTCTTGTAGCTTACTTTCTGGAGAATTTATAAAATATGATTTTTGGATACTCTGATTATTTGACCTATTTATTTCTGTTTTTCCATAAAAGGTTGTGATAATGTTGATTATTGAAAAGTCTTCAATTTTTTTCTGGCACTCACTTAAAAATTATCACTTAAAAATTCATCTGTGCTTCCACTCATAATATTGAAAGCATTGTATTGATACCAGAAATATGTACTGGAAGATTTTTTACAGTAAAGAATTATTCTCAGAAGCAGGGAGGAATATAAACATATAGAAGATTTATCTGTAAACTTATCCTTTGGTGAGTTGCACCCATCCCATGCTTTCAAAGGAAAATACTATTATCTCTGTGTTACAATGGTTGGGCAATGTCATAATTCCATTAAACAGAATAGAGTAGTGACTCTATCTTTTGCTAAATATAAGTCACTTATGGTTCAAATGAGGGCACCTTGACAACTAAAATGAAAAGCAAAGAGCATATAACAGTCTCAGTGGCGTGGAGGATCATTTAAGCCTGGTTCTAACAATAATGGTCCTAACAGAATCAAGACCCACCCAAGATCACCAGAAACCCAAATATAGAAATGGAATGCACCCTGCCTGTCATCTGATCATCTGAGACCATATATTACCCTCTCTATTTAGATCATGCATTAAGGATGTTTTATGACAGAAGGTGATCATGAAGGAGGTGACTAGATGATCTTGATTGCCACATAGCGCAAGTCAGCCAGTGCTGAAAGTAGCTATCACATTTGTGCAGAAGGTGATAGAGTTTGTGCTGGAGATGAGAGCAGGAGAGCATGAAGTGGATGGAAACCTTGGTTAACTGAAAACACTTGGCCACATTTTGTTTTCCAAACCACATTCTACAACTTCTTGATTCAAATATTTGACATAATCCTCAATTTTCTATTTTTAATTTTAGCATAAATAGGACAAGAAATCTTCTATGAGCTTCTCAGATTTTTCATGACCTCAAAGGGCCTTTAAGAATAATATTTTGATGAGTTAGGTATAAACGATTCAGAAACATATGGATTATATTTACTTTAATATGTCAGAACTTAATACAGAGAGGTTTGAAATATTTGGCTATACCCTGTGTTCTAGGGCAGCCAAGTGTTTGGGAAAAGTGTGACTGGCAACATGAACAACTTTGGGCTGCCATCTATACCTGGCTGCTTTTGTATGCTGCTATTTCTTTTTATTTTTTTCCTTTCATGCTGCTTGGAACATGTACTAGACTTAAGGTACATTGTAAGGAATAATAGCCAGCCAGTAGTATGACAGACCTCCGACTTCCATTTTTTCAAGAAGAATTGAGATTTCCTTAAGATGCTCTGTTCAGAAAATATAAACAAACACAGCAAAAAAATCCACTTTGTGTTTTCAACCACATCAAGGCAGTCTTTTTAGTGTTTCATCCAATTCCAGCTTTCTGCTTGGAAACCAATCAGGGCTGGTGGTGACAGGACCAGCTCCATAATTCAAGGAGCTCAGTGCAAAATAACAATGTGGGTTTCTTGCTCAGTAAGTATGAAGAGCTTCAAGATGGCAAAAACAAAGCATTAAAAGAAGCATGAAGAGCATGGCCTGTGAAGCCAGCTCTGCGTGGTGATATACTGAGGCATTTCCTCTCTTAATGTTCTGTTAGAACAAGATGATGGCAGAATAATCAGTGTAAACTCAGGTTAAAAATGTAGTGTGATATGAGATTATTATTTAAGGATTTGGATTTCACAAGCACCACCAACTGAAATAAAAGGATGGGATCATGTATCACCAAAGATTTTAAATGGTGTCACAGTCAGAGCAAGAGTGGAAAGAGCTGAAATCTAGACTGAACCAAGGAAGCTCTAAATAAGAAAAAGTAAATACTTCTGGGAACATAGTGATGCTGTGGTTCTTGAGGCTGTTGTGCTGTTTCCTAAGGTGGCTGTGAGAAAAGAATTCTCTTTAAAACTGATGGCACCATTGTATAATAACACCAAGGATAATTTCAAAGGAATATGGAATAGCTCCAGTTGTTTAAATGGAAACTTTCTGCTTTTGCAATTTTTAATTTTACCACATGCTTTATTCATTGTTGCCTAAGAACAACTGTTACTGTAGATAGGCATCAGTTGGAGCTCAGGCCTGGCTGGCCAGTTTGAAGGGTGGTGCAGAGGATGCAGGGGTGGCCGGATCCAAACACTTGCCTAGATGTGCTGGTGACATGTCCAGTGATAAGGTGCGCTGAGGGTTGTGGCATCTCCACGCTTTCTGATGGCTGCAGCACCCCTCTCCAGTACCACAGACATGGAGCACCAGGGAGTTTTCCCCATTGGCCAAGATAGCTGTAGGATGAAGAAAAAAATAAAGGCCTCCGCTCCTTATTCCTGTAAGAACCAGGGCTTGAGTAGGAAAGCAGATGGTCTTTGAAACAGGCATCCACCATTCTTCCAGGTCAGGCACCTGAAAAAAACCTGTTTCCTTTTGTATAAGCACCTGTCTCAGGAGTTTGGCTTTCATTGTGGCAGGTAGCCCAACCTGCATTTTTTGTTACAAAACTTCCTCTTTTTCCTTCATGGTTTCCAAAGAAAAATAAATATGCAGAGTAACAATGTGTGGACAGATAAGTCGTCTTATAGCAATCCCTTTAACATTAGTCTTCAAGAATCCTAGTACCTAAATGTAGGCATTGCCCATAAGCATTTCTTTAAAAATAATCTGTACATGGCACACATTTATATATTTATTTTTTCCTGTGGATAAATGTATGTAGAGCATAAAAGTAAAATCCCTTGATAATTTCAATCTCTTCTTTTATGAGGAGGCTAATATATATTTCTAACTTTTATATTTGTCATACTATATTATAAAGAGAATTTTATAAATGCATTACTTTTCATTTTCCCATTGGTCTTTTTCTTTGCATATAGTGTCAATTGAGGCATGCTTTTAGAAAAAAATGAGACAAGAGAGAGTCTATTTTGCATTCTTTACAAAGTTCTCTCTCCTTTTTGAAGAGAATTGATTGTTATTGTTTTTTAGCTAAGCATCATAAGGTCAGTTATTAAGCATTTAATTGTATCAAGTGTTTTATCATATTTATTTGTGAAGATGGATGAATCTGTTTTTATCAAGAAACTAGAGGCCTAGTGCATGAAAATTTTTGTACTGGAGGGTTGGGGGTGCCTCAACCCAGACTACCCCCTTTCACAGTCCAGGATCCCTCAAGGGAGGGAGGTCACCCAGAGATCAAGTTGAAGGCAATACCCCATCACACCTCTGCTGCTGCCACTGCTGGCACTGCAAGCCTCAACTGGCCCTGCTTACCTGAGCTTCAGGCAGCCCTGGGCGGCTGGGCAGCCACCATCCTAAGCTTGCCTGAACCTTAGGCCAGGCCTGGGTGGCTGGTGGGCTGAGAGGACTGAGGAACTCCAGAGGCAGGTACCCAGGTGGGCTGAGGGGACTGAGTGCCACCATCTTTGAGGGCATGGCAGTCAATTAGCATAGTCCCTCTTTATTAGATAGGATAAGGTAACCAATGCTTCATATATTGCAGGTAATAAACATTAATTCAGTAAGTAAACTAGAAAATATGAACTATACCAAAGATTTGGCTTCAGATAAAATATCAATTAAATTCCACTGAAAAAAAATATTAAGCATTTCCTTGGTACATTTACCAAGTTAGGTACTGCGTATCTAAAGGTAAATTGGACTCTACTCTGGCCTTGTGCAACTTTGCTATGTGTAAGAAATTGTAGAAAATAAAATGCCCAAACACTACAGGTTAAATAAAGGACTAAAAAGAAGGAAGCTGTCCTAACATAGAGGACCAGATGACTCAATAATGTCCTTTCATAAATAGTAGAGCAGTGCATAACAATACAAGGACTTTATTTCCTTCTTAGACTCCACCAAAGGACACTTCTTAGCAGAATGAAAGCATTTTAAACAACATTATCTATATTTGTCAGATAGAGTAAAAAAGGGTCATCTGGGGACACATTTATTTTTCTTGACTTTCTTCTCAGAGGTTTTTTGATTCCTTGCAAACTTTCAAAATTTATAGTTGATGACTAAACTCAGAGCAATATCAATGAATTAGGCAAGTATGATTGCCAGAACCAAGGAACTTCCATATCTCATTAAACCTTCTATGTTGAAGTGGTAGAGTCAAGTTGGGGAAATTGAGGATATACATGAATTTCTATAAAGAAAAAAATTAAATTAGAAGTAAAAATTCAGTCTAAACTGATCTTTATTTTTTAAATATTTTAACTAAGGGCCTGGTGCACAAAATTTGTGCACTAGGGGAGTCCCCTCAGCTCAGCTTGCCCCCTCTCACATACTGGAAGCCTTCAGAGGATGTCCTACTGATGGTTTAGGCCCACTCTCCACGGGGAGCAGGCATAAGCTGCATTCTGGCCTCTCTTTGTGGGAGGCCACCGGGCTGATCAGGGGAAGGCACCACCCCCATCACCCCGCTGCTGCAGCCACTGCCAATCACCACAGACACCAAGGTGTTTTCATCAACATGGACTCCAGTCCCTTTGCCATGAAAAAATGACAACTTTCTTTAGGCATTTTCAAGATATGTCTTTCATAGGCTATGACATTTATTTTTTTATCCTCACCTGAGGATATGCTTCCATTGCTTTTTCGAGAGTGTGGAAGAGAAAGGGAAAGACAGAGAGAAGCATCAAAGTAAGAGGAACACTTTGATTGGTTGCCTCCTGCATGAACCCTGACTTGGGCCATAGCCAGGGAGGAGCCTGCAACATAGGTGCATGCCCTTGATCAGAATCAGTTGGCAAACCTAGGCATTATCCACTGAGCCAACCCACCTAGGGTAGGATATGATGTTTCTTAGCCCTCCAGCAGGGAACCTTCCTTTTTTTCTCCAGGAGTGTGGTGGAAAAACCCTAGATTATTTTTTTGGATTCTTGTACCCAAGTTACTAAGAATATTACCAGTGGCATACAGGAAGCTTAGCCAATGAGCAGTCAGAAAAGGTGTTTTCTCTGTAGTTCACACCAATTGCCAATAGCCTCCCATCTCCGGCTCCACCCCTGCCAAGATCACAAGCCTCTGGCCCAGGCTCTGAGGCTCCAAGGCTTGGGCCCTTGGCGGGGGAACTCCAGTGCGCTATATTACCCTGCTCCACCTGGACCTAAACGGTATTATGCTTAATAAAAAAGTTAGAGAAAGACAAAAACCATATAATTTCACTTATATGTGGAATCCAAAGAACAAAATTAATGAACAAACAAAATTGAAACAGACTTATAGACACATAGAGCAGAGGGAAAGGGAGTTAAAGCCTAGATGAAAGAAGGTGAAGGGATTAAGAAGTATAGATTCGAAGTTACAACATATTCACAGGGATATAAAGTACAGCATAGGGAATATAGTCAATAACATTGAAACTATATATAGTGTCAAGTGGGTGCTGGAAATATCAGGGGAAACACTTTGATAAGTACTAGTATATGAATATCTACCCACACTATGCTACACATGAAATCAAGACAAAATAATATTGAAAGTAAACTGTAGTGGAGAGAGAGAGAGAGAGAGAGAGAGAGAGAGAGAGAGGGAGGGAGGGAGGGAGGGAGGAGAGAGGAAGGAAGAAGATTTCTCAAGGCTGAGAAACATAAACCATCAAAGAAAAATTTAATTATCTGATTTGATAAATCAAAATTTAAAGTTTTTAAAGGATACTGTTAGAAAATAAAAAGTCAAGCCCTGTTCAGACAGCTCAGTTAATTAGAGCATCATCCCGATAAGCCAAGGTTGTGTGTTCAATCCCCAGTCAGGGCTCGAGAAGCAACCAATGCATGCATAGTGAGCATAAGTGGAACAACAAATCTCTCTCTCTCTCTCTCTCTCTCTCTCTCTCTCTCTCTCTCTCTCTCTGTGTGTGTGTGTGTGTGTGTGTGTGTTTCTCTCAAAATCAGTTTTAAAACTTGAGAAAATAAAAAGTCAAGTTACATCCTGGAAGAAAATATATGCAAAACATATATCTGATTCAAGAATTTCATTGGAATATGTACAAGGAACTTTTGAAATTCGGTAAGTAAAAGCAATGTTCTTGTAAATAAATATGTGTGTGTATAATCAGCTTTATTGAGCTACAATTGATAAATAATAAAATTTTCCATTTTAAGTGTACAGTTCAATGGGTCTTAACAAATGTATTTAAGTTCCACTGTGGATCTTTATAGCTATAATTGGTGGGATAACAAATATAGGCAAACAAGATAGGCGAAAGATTTTAACCAATTACCCCCAGCCTGAAGAATGAAAAATAGCCCATGAAAAATAGTTCAACATTATTAGTCATTAAAGAAATGCAAAATAAAATAAAAATGATAGCACAAGATGGCCAGCAACAATTTTAAAGACTGACTATTTTCATTTGTGAGGATCCAAAGAAACTGGAATTCTTATTCTTTGCTGGTGAGAATTCACATTATACAACCACTTTGGAAAACATATTGACAATTTTTATCAAGTTAAATATATACTTATCATATAACCCAGAAATTCTCCTTCTAGATAGTCACCTAAAGCAATGAAGATATATTTCCACACCAAGTCTTGTATATAATATTGATAATTTATTCATAATACCCCCCCAAACTGGAAACAACCCAGATATCGATCAACCAGTGAATGAATAAAACTGGAGTGATGAATATACAGTGTACAGATTATGTGTTTACCTCAAACCTATATAGTTTGTTAATCAGTGTCACCCCAATCCTATATAATAAAAGGCTAATATACAAATTGACTGAACTGCAGAATGAACAGTTGCTATGATGTGCACTGACCACCAGGGGCAGATGCTCAATGCAGAAGCTGCCCCCTGGTGGTCAGTGTGCTCCCACAGGGGGAGTGCAGCTCAGCCATAAGCCATATGCCTGGCTTCTGGGACCCCCATCATTCCACCATTTGCCCTACACACAGAGGGTGACCAGCGGGAGGCAGGGCCCCAAAAAACCGGGCTCATGGCTGGCGATCCTCTGCAGCAGCACTAAGGATGTCCAACCCCCAGACATGAATTTTATGCACTGGGCCTCTAGTAAATTCAATAAGAAGAAAAGTTGAAGACAGAATTTATTTTATAAAAAGAAATAACAATAATAATAATAAATAAACAGATAGTGATATGTCCATATAGTGAATCCTACTCAGCAATGAAAAGGAATGAATTATTGCTAAAGACAGCAACATGGTTGGATCTTAAGAATATTATGCCAAGTAGAAAAGTCAGACACACAAGACTACAATGTTATTTCATTTATATTTAATTCTAGAAAAGGGAAAAATACAGAAACAGAAACAAAATCAGTTGTTGCCAGAGGCTAGGGAAGAAGAAAGGAACTAGCTATAAAGATCCACAGTGGAACTTAAATACATTTGTTAAGACCCATTGAACTGTACACTTAAAATGGAAAATTTTATTATTTATCAATTGTAGCTCAATAAAGCTGATTATACACACACATATTTATTTACAAGAACATATACAAACAAAAAAACAAAGGATACATATTACATTGTTTAGAATGATTGCCTTGGGAAAAGGAGGCAAATGGAAATGGAAAAGGAACTAAAAGAGGAGGAAGAGAGAGAATAGGCAATAAAAAAGCATGAATTAACCAATAATAATAATATGCCATGAGCTGGGGTATATGATGATTAACTTCATCCTCTATACTTTGGTCAGGATGGGAGAGAAGTCTTTAAACCAATGCAATATAAAAGAAAGCCTGGATAGCATTGCAGGTGATGGGGAGAGAATGGATTATTCAAAAATGGATGTGGAGCACCTGTTATCCATTTAGGGAATAACATTTGTCATGGTACTTCACATACAAAAATTAATTCAAGGTAGAATAGAGAATTAATTCTAAAAAGCAAAACATTAAAATTATACATAAAACCATCTTCAGAGCTTTGGGTGGGAAAGATTTTCTGACACTATGAAAAAAGAACAAATAATAAAGTAAACATTGATGATTTTGACATTATAATTTGGACTATCTCTTTACCTAACAATGATCTAAAGATATTCAAAAGCCAAGCCAGAATATATGCAACCCGTATCACTGACAAATCTTAGTGACCAGCATTGATAAAGACCTCATAAAATATTAAGAGAGACAACTAATAGGAAAAGGGACAAAACATATGAACATTTTCCCAGAAATGAAAACGTAATGGCCAATGGTAAAGTATGCAAAGATACTCAACCTTAACAGTAGAATAGAAAATGCAAATTAAAACTATAACACAAACATCAGTTTACACCCCAAAAAAAGACAAAAATTCTTTAAACTATAAAATACCAAATGTCAGCAAGCTTGCACAACAATGGGAGTTTTTATATACCACTATTGAGAGTATAAATTATTACAATCACTTTGGAAAGCAATGTGACATTACCTGGTAAAGTTGAAAATGCTATATGATTTTGCAATTCCACTCCTAAAAAGCATACCCTAGAGATACTTGTACTGGAGCACTAGGAGCATGAAGAATGTTCATATCAACATTGTTTGTAATGCAAAAAACAGAACAAAGAAACTGGAATCAGTGTCCTTCCATAAGAAAATATGTATATCTAATAAAAGAGAAATATGCAAATTGACCATACCTCCATGGCATCCATCAGCCAATCAAGAGTAAGTATGCAAATTAACCCAACAAAGATGGCAGGTTGATTTGCATTTGTGGGCTTGGAGAAGCTGGGCAGGAGTGGGACCCCAGCTATGAGGAGGAGGGTGGGGGGCAGAGGGAGCTACAGGAGTGGTGCTCTGTTCAGGAGTGCAGACTTGCAGGCTCCCAGGTGGCTAGGAGCAAACCCAGGAAAAGGAAGTTCTATTCTTGCATGAATCTTCGTGCAACGGGCCTCTAGTCCTATCTAATAAAAGAGTAATATGCAAATTGAATGTACCTCCGATCAATCCACGCCCACAGCTACACCCATCAGCCAATCAGAAGAAAATTATGCAATTAACCTAACCAAGATGGTGGTCAATTTGCATATCCACATGCAGAAGATGGCATAGAAGGAAGCCAAGTACTGCAGAATGGAACAAAGCAGCAGAGAAGTAAGCAAGCTGGATGGGGGAAAGGGAAGGAGCAAGGCAAAGGAGACAGGAGTGGGGCAGCTGAGATGGGAGTGAGGCAGCAAAGATGGGAGCGAGGCAGCAGAGAAGGGAGGGAGCTTTGCTCAGGCTGCTGGAAGCTCTATTCTTTCAGGAATCTTCCTGCAACAGGTCTCTAGTCCTATCTAATAAAAGAGTAATATGCAAATTGACCATACATTCACTACAACCACAAGCTATGCCCACCAGCTATGCCCACCAGCCAATCAGAAGCAATATGCAAATTAACACTCAACCAAGATGGCTGCTGCCCAAGGCTGGAAAAATCCTTGGCCAGAGGCTTTTTCTGGCCTTGGGCAGGCCATGGCTAGGGCGGAGCTGGCCAGTGATCAGCCTGATTGCAGGGCAATCGCTGGCTGGGGTCCCCTGGTCGAGATATCCTGCCCAAAGAGGAAAAACTCAACCAGGCCGAGGGTGAGAAATCAGTAAGATATCCCCTGAGGGATCCCAGTATGTGAGAGGGGGCAGGTTGGGCTGATGGACCACCCACCTCCAGTGCATGAATTTTGTGCACCAGGCCCCTAGTCCTATCTAATAAAAGAGTGATATGCAAATTGACCATACCTCTGATCAAGCCGCACCCACCAGCCAATCAGAAGCAAATTGTGCAAATAAACCCCAACCAAGATGGCTGTGGCCATGAGAGCAGGAGGAAGGCTTGGGTTTCCCCAGCAATGGAGAAAGACAAGATTTCCAGCTGCCCTTGCCAGTCTAGGCCTCCACTCAAGGCTACAAAATTTCAATTATAGAAGATATATCCCAACAGAAATGGCAGCAGCCAGGAAGCTGGAGAAAGCTGAGGCTAGGGTTGCCTGGGTGATGGAGGAAGCCAAGCTTCTGCAGCCCTAGTGCCTAGGCCTCCACTCTAGGCTATAAAGTTTCAATTATAGAAGGTAAATATCCCAAGAGAAATGGCTGTCACCACGGAACGAGCAGAAGGCTTGGTTCTGCTCCAGGCTACAAAGTTTTAATTGTAGAACATAAATTAATCCCAGATCCCAGAGCCTCCACTTGGGTCACTGGGGGGTGTGGCTGGCCTGCAAACCACAACAGGCCTCTCGCCCAGGCTGCCCCATGCCCCAAGGGAACCCCCACCCTGATCCAGAACACTCTCCAGGGCAAACCCACTGGCCCCCACCCATGCACCAGGCATCTATCCTATCAAATAAAAGAGTAATATGCAGATTGACCATCACTCCAACACACAAGAGAGATGCCCCCATGTGGTCAAAGGTCCTGCTCCCATGTGGACACAAGATAGCCACCACAAGATGGCCAGCAGGGGAGGGCTGTTGGGAGGTTCCAGGCTAGCAGAGGAGGATAGTTAGGGGCAAACAGGCTGTCAAGGGAGCAGTTAGACATCAATTAGGCTGGCAGGGCAGTAGTTAGGGGGTGATCAGGCTGGCAGGCAGAAGCGGTTAGGGGCAATCAGGGAGGCAGGCAGGTGAGTGGTTTGGAGCCAGCAGTCCTGGATTGTGAGAAGGATGTCCGACTGCCCATTTAGGCCTGATCTCAGCAGTCAGACATCCCTCGAGGGGTCCCAGATTGGAGAAGGTGCAGGCTGGGCTGAGGGACATCCCCCGCTCCCTGTGCACAAATTTCATGCACCAGGCCTCTAATATATAATAATAGAGTAATATGCAAATTGACCCTAAAGGAGAAACTACTGGGAATAACTGGTTGCTATGATATGCACTGACCACCAGGGGACAGACGCTTAACGCAGGAGCTGTTCCATGGTTGTCAGTGTGCTACCACAGCAGGAGCTCCGCTCAGCCACAAGCCCTGCTGATGGCTGTGAGCTCAGCAGCACTGGTGGGAGCCTCTCCTGCCTCCTGGGCAGCACTAAGGATGTCTGACTGCAGCTTAGGCCCCTCCCAGGGGCCTAAGTGCACCTGGCCTCTAGTATTATAATATTCCTTGGAATGAATGGGCTGAAATATGCACACACACATATATATTTCAGCCCATTTAGTCCATGGAATATTATAGATCAGTTACAATTAACTAAGCATAATTGCAAACACTGATTATTTTCTAAGAATGCATCTATGAAACATGGAATGCCAAAAGTTAGTCACAGAAGAATAAAAACAGTAGGATACTATTCATATAATGGTCAAAAATATAAATCCATCCAGTCTAAGGATTCATATTTAGGTAGTAAAACTACCTTTGTGAAACTACATTAGTAAAAAGCAAGGGAATGATGAACACAAAAGTCAAAGTAATATTTATCTAAAGGAGGGAAATATGTTCATAACATTTTCATAATATTCTTAACTGGATGTCGAGCATATGGCTATTAATGATCCTTTATATCTTAAACATAGATACTAATATAAATCTTTTTATAACTGAACCATATTATAATAAATTTTAAATTAACAAACAAAAATATTTTTTAAATGAAGGAGGAAATAAATATCAGTAGAGTTTTGCTTCTGTACAAAACATGCCTAGAGTACATTGTGTTAGAAAGTGCTGTGGGATCTGGGGCATTTTCTGACGAAAACTTGTAATTTCTCATGGTCTCAACCTTTGCTTTAAGGCTAGTGGCAGCAGTCAGGAGGAAAGCCCAATATTTCCCCTTGTTGACATTTCCTTTTAATCAAAGTATATATTTTAGGTTTTCTTATAAGAATGACACTATTTGAGTGTCCCTTTGGGTTAGAAAAGCAGTTTATTTTTCAGTGGTAAATTTTTTGGCCATTTTGACAGCACGAAATGTCAATGTGCCTGCATGGAAAGGAAGAAGGAAAGAGGTGAGTGCTGCAATATTTACTTGATTATCCTGTTTAATTATTGACATGTTGAAGACTCAAATCTATATGAACTTTTTAAAAAATAATATGGCAATGCTTAGAAAAAAATATGTTCTTGCTGCCAACTCTATGGTCAGACAGAAGCCATCCATTTAAACGTGCTCGCAACTTGGGTTTTTTCTTTCCAGAAACTGCAATCATTGTGTAGTCCATCATTTCTATAATCCTGAGAGAAAGGAATGTATATCTAATGGCATATTGAATATGAAGTTATTTTGAATATATAAAGGAATCTCTATGTACTAGGTGTACCGGTTAATAATAGCGGATTTTGTAATCAAAGAAAACATGATAATTTCAAGAGAAACATCAAAAATGCTATACTCAAAGTAATGTCCATCACTAGCTACACATTTCCCCATCTTTCAGGTAATTTGTGGATACTGTCCTAATAGAACTTTTCTTGTTTTGAGGCAAACCACTCAGAGACCCAATTTTCCACTTCTTCAAATGTTTTGATGTGCTGCTCAGAAAGTGTGTGTCATCCATTGGAACAAGTGGTAATCTGAAGGAGGAATGTCGGGTGAATATGGTGGGTGGATTAACATTTCCCAGGCAAGATCTTTTAACGTGTCTTTAACTGGATTTGAAGTATGTGATGGTGTGTCATCATGAAGCAAAATTATTTTGCCTTATCTTCTGGCCCATTCTGTTCATTTCATGATCAAATTGTGGTTCAAATTGATTAATGGTTTCACCTGGTTTTAGAAGCTCATAATACATCACACCTTCCTGATCCCACCAAATGCAGAGCATTGTCTTCTTTCCAAAGTGATTTGGCCTTGCAGTCGATGTTGATGGTTGACCTGAATCAACCCATGATTTGGTGCATTTGGGATTCTCAAAATAAATTCACTTTTCATCACCAGTCACAATTCGATGCAAAAAGATTTTTTGTGCCGTTGAAGCAACATTTTACTGATGACTTACTTTTCAGTTTTCTATTTGTCTTTCATTCAGTTGATGTGGCACCCATTTTCCTTCCTTTAAAATCTTTCCCGTTGCTTGTAAGTGATAGGAAATTGCTTGCTGAGCAATGTTTAATCTTTCTGCAAGTTGTTTTTTAGTTTAGCACACATCTTTATCCAATAATTCTTGTAATTGTTGGTCTTCAAACTTTTTCGGTTGACCTAAACACCTTTGTCTTTCACATCAAAATCATCACTTTTAAAGTGTTTAAACCAGTGTTCACAAGTATCTTGAGGTGGAGCACGTTCACCATAGCTTCCTGAAATATTCAGCAGTATTTTCCTTCAAAATAAAGTAATGAATTAAAAATTAATGCAAATGCTCTTTTTTGGCACAAAATTGAATGTTTTCAAGTGTAAAAATATCTATGATGTTAACAACTTCAGAAAATTTGACATATGAAGTTTTTAAGCTTGTTTTTAATACAACAAAATAGCATACATATCAAATCACATATATATCAACATATGTGTAACTCCATCTAGTTTTTAAAAAAACCCGCATTACTAACCAGTACACCTAGTAAACTATTACCAATTAGCATTATCCCAACCCCCAGATAAAATAAGTGAGGGAGAAATCAGGTGAGTTACCATTGTTTAGACTTTTACTCTTTCTTATCTTCTGAAGATGAAAAAGAAGGATAATGGATTTTCAACCTTTAAATGAAATGTTAACATTAGAAGCATTCAAACCTGTAAAGGATTTTTTGAGTTTGAAAAAACAGTTTGGACCAAACTGTTGACAACTGCTGGGAAACAGAATCTCAACGGATTGAGATAATGCTCTGGAGAATGACAGTTTTGCACCCAGTTTTATACATTACAATCAAAGGAGGAGACATAGTGGGTTACATGAAATCCACTGGTGATAGATGAGGGAGGTGAGAGAAGGCAAATGGGGGGAATCTCTGAGGTTGGGTGAAAACTAAAATGATACACATATGTCTTTTACTTCAGTGAATGTAGGATACTTAACAGTCAACAATTAACTCAACAATGAGAGGACTTGTGGTCTCTGCAAAGCGGTGCCGTGCTTTGAGGGTCCAGAAAAAGAAAGATTGCTTTGACATTACAGCGATATTAGAGATGCTAAAGGATAATAGGCTCAGTTAAGATAAAGATTGGCCTTTGTCGGGGAAGATACGAGTCCAAGATATGACAACCCACCATAAACTGTTTTTTAATTTGAAAAGTTTAATTTCAGACCGTCCTTTGTGGTTACTTTAGGTATCTGAGTTTGCAAGGTTCCTACACAGACCTTCTTCCCTGAGCTATTCAGGTTAGCATGTGGCCCCTTTCCATCCACAGAAACAAAGCAAGACAAAACAAATTTTTTTTTGCAGAATTAAGTCCTGCAAATTGCTAACAAAACAGAAGAGGGGTAACTCTGGCTGGGGTATAGAGACTCTGGAGACAGTCAGCTCAGCCCCTTCTCAGACAAGATGGACTAATTGACACACCCAAAGCCCTGGCAGCCCAGAGACTCCTCCTGACCTTGAAAGTTGCTGAAAGTGAGAGGGAGACATAAGTCAGGGACTTTCCTAGTGATTAGTCCCCCAAATATGATGGTATTTTAATGGTCCCAAACATGCGATCACTTTCTCCAAAGCCAGCCAGCTGACCATCTGTCTCCAACCTCCACCCATCTCTGGTTGGGGTTGAAACAATAAGGGAGAGCCTTGTTCAGCCTCAGCTGGGACATGCACATGGGCCATTCAAACATTTCATCAGTGTGTGCATATCTGTGAAAGACTGACCATGAGTACTGACTTGGGGTTACAAATAAATTACAGCAAGTGGGCGATTTGCAGACCCCATGAATAAAGAGGATGACAGTATTTGTATGTAGGGTTTCCACCTCTGATATCATCTGAAGAAAGAATTCTGCTATAAAACTTGCCAGGAAATGAGTAACATATTTTATCCCTCATTTGATCTGAGGAGAGGCAGGACACAGGATATGAGCGTGAGGAATCCGGTCATCAGCAGGGCAGTCTGGAGGCCTCTGCAGCCTGTGGGAGTCAGGAGCAGGAATGTGTGTGGCCCTGCCGACCATCACAGTTCTAAAGGAAACAGAGCCCACAGGAGCTGCCCAAACCCTACAGCGAGCTAGTGGCCAAGGTGGGACATGCAGCCCGGCCTCTTGGCCACCAGCCCTGTATGCTTCCCACTATTTGGAGCTACAAATTGTGTCATGAGCTGAAATGAGAAGTGAATTTAAAACCAGAATTCCTCTCACCAGGCTCTGCCACAGCCTCTGCCATGTCACCATGGACAAGAAACTAACTTTGTAAATCCTCCTGTATCAGAAGCCAAAGCCCCATCAGGAACTGCTGGAAGAGGCAAGAAAAAGCAATGAGGACTGGGCCCTGGACCACCAGACATTTGTGCAAGTCTTCTAGCCACCACATCTATTTTTGCCAAGGTAGGCTTGAGAGAGAACCTGAACAGAATACATCATATGCATAGATAGGCCTTTCAAACCAAACCACATACTAATGCAGGAAAACATCTGGAACTCCTCTTTCTGGCACTGCCACATTCACAATTGAGATGTGCTTAGAAGCCTGCTGGGAAAGGAGCAGGAGTAGAACAACTGCTAAGAGAAAGCAAGAATCCATTGCTCTAACGTATGCTGGTCATATGGCCATGGCTCATTCAGGACTTGGAAGACAAATGAAGGAAGCTGAGAGGCATGTCTAACAGACATGTGCCAAGAGGGGCAGCAGGAGGGTGAACTGATTGGCAAGGAGCCAAGAGTTCATGCTGCTCGGGTAGGGGTGGATAGCTTTATTTCTGCAAGGCCTTCTTCCTTCTCACAGATAAGAAAATAACTCTTTCCTTTTGGAAATACAGCTGTAGGTGAAAGAGAAGTAAAAGGATTTATAAGCAAAGAAGTGATATTCTTGGATTGAGTGGAAGATTGGGGAAATTAGTGAGTAGCTGTCAAATATCACCTTAGAACATGGAGTGGCTCAATGCATCCCAATTAAATAAGAGGAGGAGGGAACTCGAGCCATTAGCAGGCCTGGGCCTTGGAATAAGCCCCTGAAAAAAATCTCTCTCCTTGTGGTTGGAAGTTGTCCAGAGGTCTACTCAGGGCAGGGATCTGAGAAGCAGAGGGAAGGAGTTTGCTCACAGAGTAATTTTCCCTCCATTCTTCAGATTCCCTGGAGGTCAGGCAGGGATCAACCATACCTCCTTTCAGGAGGTTTCTTGGCTGCTTTCCTCTCCAAGGGAGACTATGATGGACTAAATGTGTCCTCTTAAAGACATATGTTGAGGCCCTAATACCCAATGTGATGGTACTTAGAAGTGGAGCCTTTGGGAGGAAATAAATTTAGATAGGTGGGGCTCCCACGCTGGAATGAATGCCCTTATAAGATGAGAAAAAGACAAAAGATATTTCTTTCTCTCTTTTCACACACAAAGAAGAGGTTATGTGTGCCCTGGCTGGTGTGGCTCAATTGGTTGAGCATTGCCCCATGAACTGAAAGGTCACTGGTTCGATTCCTGGTTAGGACACATGCCCAGGGTTGTAGGTTCATTTGCCATTTGGGGTGTGTGTGGGAGGCAACAGACTGCTGTTTCTCTCTCTCTCTCTCTCTTTCTCTCTCTCTCTCTCTCCTCTCTATCTTAAAAAAAAAAAGAGGTCATGTGAATATTCAGCTGTAAAATGACTCTAGGTTGTCTACAATCCCTCTCCAAGAACCAAATCTGCTGGGTGTTGTTCTTGGATTTTAAGCTTCCAGAACTGTGAGAAATATGTCTCTTGGTTAAGCCTCAGTCTGTGGTATTTTATTACAGCAGCCTGAGTTGCCTAAGTCAGGGACTGCTCTCACATCTGGAATTCCAGGAATCTCTCTTTAAGGCACAGTCTAATGGTACACTCAAAAACACCACAGCTGCTTAATAAACCATTCCTTTAGGTATTGCACCTTCAGCCCTAGTGCCCAGCTTTAGCACCAAGCAGGGACAAATGTTTGTTAAATAAAGGCAATAAAGAGAAGCATTCAACGTTGCCAGTTCTCTTAAGACGCCTTACTTGGGATACTTATGGTTGTTAGCTCCAAAACTGGATACCAAATGAATGTGGAAGGATCATATAAAAAGGTCAGTATCCCTGAAACCGGTTTGGCTCAGTGGATAGAGCGTTGGGCTGCAGACTGAAGGGTCCCAGGTTCGATTCCGGTCAAGGGCATGTACCTTGGCTGCAGGCACATCCCCAGTAGGGGGCGTGCAAGAGGCAGCTGATCGATGTTTCTCTCTCATCGATGTTTCTGACTTTCTATCCCTCTCCCTTCGGCTCCGTAAAAAAATCAATTAAATATATATTTTTTAAAAAGGTCACTATCAATTTGGTCACCACCACCAAATTTGACACCCGATAGGATTCTAAATGTGTCCCATGCCACTACATGGTACCTCAAGAGAGAAGGAAACCTGGCAGTCCTGCCTTACCCATGCCAGAAAGGTAAAGTGCCTGAAGGATCCTTGCTATAAAAAGTACATTTTAATCTTCACTGCATAGTTAATTCAGAGCCAATTATTTTTCTGTCCAGATGAGTGCATGCATTCTTCGAAACCCTACAGTGGAAAAGCATTCATGATGTGCCCTTTCGTTTCTAAAGAAAGATAATTTGCACATGCTCTTTCCATGGCAACATGTCGTTTAAACTAGAATAAGCTTCCTTTAAAAGAGAGAAGGGGGGGGTGGGAGAAAGAAAATTTATGAGACATTCGGGGAGAAAAAATCACCAGAATATGTCCCGATTTATGCCAGAATGATCATATTCATGGGAACTATGCTCAGAGTATCATTATTGTATTCTGCTCACCCATCACTATTTAAAATTTAGAAGACTTAATAAAAATCACTCATCAGACACTCATAGCAATTACCATGGGCTAAGTTTCCAGCCACACTTGTGGGTCTCAGATGGAACGTGACCCTGTAAAACAACAGAAGCGGCCAGCGTGTTGATGGCACAGGTCTTGCTAAGGAATGCATTATTTTCTTGATGTGATCATGATCAGCTGCCTTTGGTGCCATTTATTCGGTCTGCATCATTTGGCTATGAAAGAGAGCTGCCTTATATATTTCCTTTCTATTCCAATATGCAAAATGTTAACAGAAAATTGCTGTTTTGTGGGGATAAAGAGTTGGCCTCAAGTGCAAAATGAATATGTGATTTCAAAACTGGGTTTTTGCAAACCTATACTAGTAAAGTAAAACTTTACTAACTCCACATTTCCAAAGAAGGAAGAGTAAAAACCAGTCAGTTGTTACACTCATAGCAACAAGGAACAATAATGCTATCATCCTATGTGGTTATACTCATTTATACTTTTTAACATGTTCTCCATGCCCACTTCCACCACCTGGTCCAAGCCTCCATCTCCCACACCTGGGCTTCTACACTCGGCTCTCACTGAGCCCCTGACTCTATCAGGATCTAATTAGGGGGAAGCAAGTGGTCAGCTCATATGCAAAATATAAAGAGTGCCATAAAATATAGGAATCAAGATGAATAATAGTTTAGTGCTATCTAAAAAAAAAAAACTGTAAAAAAAAAAGGAACTCTTAACATTTGCAACAGCGTGGATAGAAATTGAGAGCATTATGCTAAGCGAAATAAACCAGTCAGAAAAAGATAAATATCACGTGATCTCACTCATTTGTGGAATATCATGAACAACATAAACTGATGAACAAAAATAGAGCCAGAGACATAGAAGATCAAACAGACCCATGGTCGGCAAACTGCGGCTTGTGAGCCACATGTGGCTCTTTGGCCCCTTGTGTGTGTCTCTTCCACAAAATACCATAGCCTGGGCAAGTCTACTTTTTAAGAAGTGGCGTTAAAAGAAGTTTAAGTTTAAAAAATTTGGCCCTCAAAAGAAATTTCAGTCATTGTGCTGTTGATATATGGCTCTGTTGACAAATGAGTTTGCCAACCACTGGAACAGACCATCCAACCTAAGAGGGAAGGTGGAAGGTGAGGGAGGAGGTGTGGATAAGAGATCAACCAAAGGACTTGCGTGCATGCGTATGAGCATAACCAATGGACACAGACATTAGGGGGTTGAGGCCATGTGCTAGGAGCGGCCAGGGAGAGATCAATGGGGGAAAAGAAGATGTATGTAATACTTTAAAACAACAAAGAATTAGATTTTTTTAAACGCTTATGTTGTTTAAAACATATCCACAATAAGCAAAATATCAAAATTGTGACTAAAGACATGATACACAGTGCCACACCAAGTCGTCCTGGACCTGAAGCTTGTGGCTTTTATGGAAAATTTTAATAGTAATATTTTTCAAAACATTAAAGTAGTTCAGAGTATTGAAAACTGGAAAAGTAGATGGATTAAAACTCACAATGTTACTTTAAGTTTAAATAACACAAGTAGAATTTATTATAATTCAGCGTTCTTACATATAAGAAATAGCACATGCTCAGGAGGCGGGAAGAACTCTGTCTGTGCCCCAGGGACCAATAGGCCTGGGCTTCCAAGTTGGGCTCCTGCCTGGGGTGGAGTGAGGGGCAGGTAAGAAAAGGAAGCCAGGGCTCCAGGCAACTTATGAAAATAGTGTCCAGGCACAGGGCTCAAGAAGGGGCCCAGCTCCACAGACCAAAGAAGCAATAAGAAGCAGGAGTTGTTTGCCAAAGCCAGTTTGGCTCAGTGGATAGAGCCTCGGCCTGAGGAATGAAGGGTCCTGGGTTTGATTCTGGTCAAGGGCATGTGCCTTGGCTGCGGGCACATCCCCAGTAGCGGGTGTGCAGGAGGCAGCTGAAAGATCATCGATGTTTCTGACTTTCTATCCCTCTCCCTTCCTCTCTATAAAAAAATCAATAAAATATATATTTTTTAAAAGAAGCAGGATTTGAATAAGAAAAGAATACACCTTTTGGGAGGAACAGGGAAAGTTACTGGATGCTAACTGCCAGAACATTCAAGAACTGCTAAAATAATCTCCTAACTGGCCTCCCTGTTGCTGCCCTTGACTGGATGATGTCTTCTCCAGGGAGAGCTTAAAACCCAATTGGATCCTATCATTCTCCTCCTGAAAGGATCCACCTGGCAGTAAAATCCAAATTCCTTCAGTGGCCCTCAAGGCGCTGCATCATCTGACTCCCTTCAGCCTGTCTCCCAGCCCACCCCCTCCTGCCCCAGCTCCACCAGCTACCGGTGCAGAGCCTCAGTCTCTCCAAGTAGAGTCCACTTGGGCTCTGGCCTAGAGCACTCTCCCACAGATGGTCCCACGCTGCCTCCTTTCCTTCCTCTCTCAGATCTCTGCTCCCAGGTGGCCTTTTCAGAGTCCTTCCCTTACCACCCTAAAGCAAGTACCAGTCCCCACCCCACCCCCGTGAGTCTGCTATGTATTTAATAGCACTTATTACATGCTTCACATGCATTTGTTATCAGCCCCTCCCACTGAAATGTAAATTCCACGAAGCAGGGAGCATTTTGTTCACTTCTGCATCCCCAATTCATGGTGTTGTTCCTGCCTATGGGGCAAATAGCAGAAGCTGGGGGATGGACATTGACGACATTTGCAGAATACCTATCCCTGTAAGGATTACATGTAAATCAGCTTCAATGAGTCAAGGACTAATAGAAAACAAGATGGAAACCAGGATGTGAAGAAGAACATCAAGTGCTAAGCCTGAGAGTGGAGGAATGAAGAGCAGCGTGGAAAATCTCGGCCGTGATGTCCATTTCCAACTCCATGCGGGAAGGGCTGGCCCCATCCTGCACAGCGTGCCCACACTGAACATCACCCTCCTGCCAGGCACTCGCCACGGGATCAGTGTGCCAGCAGCATGGAGCACAAAGTGATGGCTGGAGTAATATAACTCTTCGAACAATCCCACCGGCCTGCCCCAGATGCGGCTAAGCCTCTCCATCCAGCCCTGCGTGCTCTCAGCTTCCACTTTGTCATTTCTTGGTGAAAATATATTATTAAAGAAACGTCGGCAAAATAAAAAATGAAATTGCCCTAACTTCTATTTTTCTTCTTCCTTTTTTCATTCCCATTGGCAGCCTGCTATTTCATCAAGCACAGTGAGAGAAGTCCTGGGCAGTTCTGCACCCTGAGGCCCTAACATTTGTGAAATTTGTGAAACCCTCGCTAAAATAACATCGATGTGGTTTTCTGGGAAATGTGCTGTGCTGCCCCCAGGGATGAAATGCAACAAAGAGACTAAAGCTCCTGTAATTTTTTTCTGGAAAGCATGCTTGATTTCTCTGTCACTCTGAAAGTCAGACGTGGCTGACGGACATGGAGAGAAATAAAACAGCGGTGTTTGGGGGATTTGGAACACATCAGAACTGTGATCAACCAGGATGTGGTGACTGGCTTTGATAATGAAAGCTGTGGTTTTGGTCTCACACTGTCTGCTTTTAGTTATTCTTGGTTCTTACCTGATAGATTTTATATATATATATATAAAATTGCTGGCAAAGGACCCTGCCCTACTAGAAATTTCCCACAGCACTTAAAGCAGATCTGACAAATCTGATCTGACCAAGACATAAGCATCAAGATATTGCCATCAAGGCTGGTATTTTACTAGATTTAATGTTAAAGCAGGAAAAAAACACACAATAAAACTTGCAATTCAAAATATAAGTAAGTAAATTATTTCAGGTAGATGGAAAAAATGGATTTTCTATCTTACCGCTGGGTTGACAATGGTGCCATTGGCTTGTCTGCGTGTCTCCTTGGGTGCTAGTCTAGGACTCAGTTGCATTTTTATACACTAATAATGAACAATCAGAAAGGGAAACTAAGAAAACAACCACATTTATAATTGCATTTAAAAATGCCTAGGAATAAATTTAACCAAGGAGTTAAAAGACCTGTACTCAGAAAATTATAAGACACTGAAGAAAGAAATTGAAGAAGATATAAATAAATGAAGACATACCACCTTCATGGATAAGAAGAATTAACATAGTTAAAATGTCCATACTACCCAAAGCAAACTATAGGATCAATGTAATTCCTATCAAAATACTAATGACATTTTAAAGAACTAGAATAAATAATCCAAAAATTTACATGCAACCACAAAAGATCCCAAATATTCACAGCAAGCTTGAGAAGAAGAACAGAGTTGGAGAAATAATGCTACCTGATATAAAACTATACTACAAGGTCATAGTAGTCAAAACAGCATGGCATTGGCATAAACACAGACATAGATTAATGGAACAGAATTGAGAGCCCAGAAATAAACCCATGTCTATATGACCAACTACTATTTGACTAAAGAGTTAAGAAATTTTGGATATTAACCCCTTATCAGATTTATCATTGGCAAATATATTCTCCCATTCAATGGCTTATCTTTCTAATTTGTTGATGATTTCCTTTGCTGTGCAAAAAAATTTTAGTTTGATGTAGCCCCACTTGTTTATTTTTTCTTTTGTTTCCCTTGCTTGAGGAGATATATCAGGAAAATATTACTAAGAGAGATGTCTGAGATTTTGCTGCCTATGCTTTCTTCTCGGAGTTTTGTGGTATTGCATTTTACATGTAAGTCTTTAATCCATTTTGAGTTGATTCTTGTATCCTAAAAATAAAAGCCCAGGGTTGTAGCGACCTAATCACGATGAAGGCTGACCAACCGGAAGTCAGTCCTGCAGTCAGCTCTGGGTTGCCCTGGCTCCCTTAAGACAGCCGCTGCCACATGCTGTGGTGTAAAATATAGTGTGCAAAGTGATCAGAAGTGCAGGCACCACCTCCATGCCACCCCCACACTTCCATCAGGCCCACTGGGCCTAAGATGCCTGCTCCATTTCTCTCCAGGCCTCCACCAGGACTGCCGAGAAGCCCTGCCTTTTTTATCAGGCCCCATTGATAGGTCCAGAGACGCTCACTGGTATAGAAACTGACCAATCAAAACCAAATCTGGATTAATGTAAGGAGCCAACGGCTGCCTAGGAGGTGGAGCTTTTGACACTGACTGGCATAGAAACTGACCAATCATAACCAAATTGGCTGGCAGAGCAGGGCATTTGTGGGCGAGATCAGGCCAGCAGGGTAGGGCAGTTGGGGGCAACCAGGCTGGCCTAATCACACCCCCAACTGCCTCTGCCTGCCTGATCTCCTCCCAACTGCCCTCCCCTGCCAACTTGGGTTAATATTCAAAATTTATAAATGGCCAACAGATAATTCTCCAAAGATGACATAAAGATGGCCAATAAACATGAAAAGATGCTTAACATCACTAATCATCAGAAATGCAAATTAAAACTGCAATATCACCTCACATCTGCCAGAATGGCCATTATCAATGAATCAACAAACAAGAAGTGAAGAAAAGGGAACTATCATGCACTGTTAGTAGGAATGTAGGTTGATGCAGGCACTGTGGAAAACAGTATGAGTTACCTCAATAAATTAAAAATGGAACTGCCTTATGATGCAGGAATTCCACTTTTGCAATTATATCTTAAGTAACCTGGGACACTGATTCAAAAGAATATATGTACCCCTATGTTCATTGCAGCACTATTTACAGTAGTCAAGATTTGGAAGCAGCCCAAGTGCCCATCAATAGATAGTAGATAAAAAAAAGCTGTGGTACATTTGTACAATGGAATACTACTAGACTGTAAAAAAGAAGGAAATCTTTACTTTTGCAATAGTATGAATGGACTTGAAGAATATTATGCTAAATGAAGTAAGTCAATCAAAGAAAGACAAATTTCATGTGATTTCACTTATATGTAGAATATAATGAACAAAATAAACAAACAGACAAACAAAATAGAAACAGACTAATAGATACAGACAACAGACTGATAGCTGTCAGAGAGGAGGTTTGGAGGCCTGAGTGAAATAGGTGAAAGGATCAAGGGTGATTACAAACCCAGACAACAATATGGTGATTACCAAAGGGAAAAGGTGGTTGGGAGCAGGTAGTAAAGGGTAAAGGGGGAATAAATGGCAAAAGAAGGAGACTTGACTTTGGAGAGTGAATACACAATGCAATATACAGATGATGTATTATAGAATTGTACGCTTGAAACCTATATAATTTTATTAACCAATGTAACCCCAATAAATTCAATTTTAAAAAATTTTTTTTAATTTTTCTAAGAAGACTCTAAAATGGTGGTGGAGTAAGTGGAAGCTACACTGACACTCTCTCGGGACCAAACTGAAATACAAGTAAAATACAGAAAAACCAACCTGAATAACCAACTGAAGACTCGCTGAAGAGAATCCTGATAACCAAAGATGAAAAGTGGAGATCACATAGAGACTGGTTGAAAGTGCAGAGGTGTAAACGGGCTGGCCATGCTCCCACAGAGAACAGCTGAAGTCCAGAGGGATATCTCAGCTGTGAGGGGTTCCCACTGAGAACTCTGGGATCTAAACTCCCATCTGGGCTCCCCGGCCCAGAGCACAAGAACTGAAAAAGGAACCCACATAACATCTGTCTGTGAAAAGCAGCAGGGCTGCTGTCTGCCAGCTAGGGACAGCTGGAAATGCAGGCACTCCCTTAAAAAGAAGAAAGAGAAAAGGGAGGGAGAGGGAGTTGGAAAAGGAGAGGGGGAGGGGGCAGGGGGAGAGGGAGAGAAGAAAGTGGAGAGGCAGAGGGGAAGGGAGAGGGGAAAGGGAGAGGGAGAGGCAGTAAAAATTTAAGCTTAAAATCATCTTGAAAAAAATTGCAAATTATCATTAAAAGTGCAATAATTAGACTAATAAAAGAAAAGATGCAAGACTTTCCATTTATATGAAAACAAGGTAAGGAAATAGCCCCCAATTATATCCAGTAAAATAGAAAACAGAAATAGTAAGCTACAGATATTTTAAGCAAACTAAGTTGACAGTTTGCCTGGGGATCAAACTGGCAGCTTTGGCGTATCTGGACAACCCTATAACCAACTGCACAACCCAGCCAGGGCAAGAAATACAAGTTTTTCAGCAGAAGAAAATTATCCCAGATAAAGTTTGCAGTTATAGAAAGAATGAAGCACATTGAAAAGGGCAAATATGTGATCAAAAAGAATCATTTTGACTATTTTTTTAAGTTTTGTGTGGTATAAAATAAAGAGAGAATTAAAATATACAGCAGTGATGGCATAGAAGTTGGAAAAAGATTAAATTTAGGAAAGTGTTATAAGAGCCTGTTTTCTCCAAGAAGAGCTGAAAGTATCAATTATGAACTAGGCTATCAGATGTCAAGGATTATGTTGTAGAATCTCTGAGAACCATCAAAATATAAGAAAAGAATTTTTAAAAATTAAAAACAATAACAAAGAATGTCAACTTTCAAGCTAAGAGCAGATTGTGTCTAAGCATTTTTCCTAAGAAAATTATCTGAAACTCAAAGATCATTGTACAAACTTGTTCACTGCAGTGGTATTTATAACAAATGTTGGAATCAAATGTTCAGCAACAGAATCTTTTTCTGTGATAAACTAAAATGATGCCTTCCAATAATATTTAATAGCACTGAGAAAATGCTATCCTATATAATAAAAATCTAGTATTCTAAGTGTCCAGTTGTCTGGTCATCCGTTCAAATAATCAAAGCGTAATATGTTAATGATATGCTAAGGCTGCTCAACTGCTCACTGTGATGTGCACTGATCACCAAGGGGCAGACGCTCCAACTCATAGGTTAGCTTGCTGCTGGGGTCCAGCGATCAGGACTGAGTGAGACAGTCTGGACACGCCCTGGAACCCTCCCACAATCCCTCCCTGGCTGGCCAACCTCCTGCATCCCTCCCAGCCCCATCATGCACTGGTGGGATCCCTTGGCTTGGCCTGTTCCCTCTCGAAATCTGGAACCCCGCAGGGGATGTCAGAGAGCTGATTTTGGCCTGATCCTACAGGCCAGGCTGAGGGACCCCACTGAGGCATGAGTGAGTGCACCAGGCCTCAACTGGAAATAATAATGAAGAAAAAGAACAGAAATAAAGTGTCAACAGAGCTGACCAAATTTCATTTTTAAAGTGCACATACACACAAAAAAAGACACTGTAGGAAATAAACAAAGTATTACTGTCATCTCTGATGGAAAAATTACAAGTGACTTTTTTTTTTTTTACTGATTTTCTATCCTTAAGTATATATTAGTTTTACAATCAGAAAATATGTTTTGAACAAGCAATAAATTTATTATTTTCCTTTAAAATAAAATGGATTTAAGATCCCCAGTCCTCTGAGACTAAAGGAAGCTCAGTCAGGATGTTTTAAAATGATACAGATTTTTCTCATTTCATTTTTTTCAATCCTTTTGAATAAATTAGGGGGATCCAATATCAGCTTTTTATTCAAGTAACTTTGTTTACATGCATGTTCAGTCAATTTAACGCATTCATTCTCTCAAAGTCTCAGCCACTTTTTGCTTTATACATTTATTAATTAATTAATTTTTGCTTCTTATACTATAAGTGAACACAGACAAAATAAAATATTTATTGGGATATTGGGATTCTGGGTACTTTTTTTCAAATTCTGTTATTGCTATTATAATATGGCTCAGGTGATTTTTTTGATTTTTTTGATTTTTATTTTTTTTAGTAATCTCAGCTTGGTTTATCTGCTTCCATGTTTTATCTGGAAAGGTGAAGTACAGTCTTCCCTATGCACCCATCAATCATCCACACAGTGAGATGTTGGAACTGGAGGCATGACTCACAGACCAGCCATCTGGATCTGGATTTGTCCTTCATGGCTCTTAAAAACCAGCAGTGTGACATGCAGCCCTCCTAGGAGAAGCAGCCAGCTTGCACTGAAACCTGGAACCATGCCCAGACTGAAGAAGGAAAAGACACCGGTTTGTCTTCTCCATTTTCAATCTCAAGTTCATTTACAGGATGGGTTACTGAAGATTACAAGAAAGATATCCTGCTATGGCTCAGAGTTTTTATTAACTTCCTGGATTTTTTTCCCTCAATTTCCCTATCCAACATATATTCTTTGAAGTTAGACATGTAAACAAAGTTGATTAAAAGGCATTATAAATCAGAATATGTCACATAGGTGATTCTGTCCTCACATTTCCTCCGAACTGCCTGCAGGAACATTACACCTCACAATGGCTTTCCTAGGACACAGATAACACTCCCAACAAAACCAGCTGGAGACAGAAAAGAAGGGGTGGGGTCAGGGGCCTGTTTGACAGATGGAGCAACACAGCCAAGGTCAAGGTCTCAAACAATCGTTGAGCATGCCCAGGGCCCACCAGGAGAAGTGCCACAATGCTCTAATTTCCACAAGGCTCTTTTCTCCCATTCCAAGAAGGGACTCGTGGCAACCATGAAAACCTTTGCAAAAGAATTATAAATTTCATTAAAATAAAACATAAAGCCTGTCCCAGCTTGAGCTGAGGTTAGGATATATATCTGTTGAACTTGTCTAGCAAACTGGTGGGACACACTTGCTATTTGCACTGGCATTTCTTGGGAGAGAAGTCATTCTAGAAGGGAAAGGAGCCAGGTGTGGAGAGCAGGGTTCATAGGAAGGGCACATGGCTCTTACTTAGGTCTGAGGGGAAAAGAATGATGCAAGTCAGACAGGGTGATTCATTAAAACAGTGGCAAAACATCATGGCACAAGCGTGATAGATTCCATGCACACAGAGAGTAACAGAGAGAGGTGTTGGTTCTCATTTAACCCCTCCATCTTGCCACAGACTGCCACACAGCTTGGCACCAGAAGGGCCTCAGTGATTAGGAGCAGGGCCCGAAGAAAGATGCCATGGTATAGTGGAAGACCATCAAGCCCAAGAAAAATAGTGGGACATCAGATGTGTCCAGAGGGACACTGCATACCCAAAGTAAGATTAGTACTCCAAGGAGCAGCCTTATTCAAGGGCAGTGAGGCATGCCCGGGGAGCTCCTGAGATGTGTTGGGAGAGCCTTGTGTAGAAATGGAGGTCACTTGGGGGAGCAGGGGAGCCAGCAGACATTAGTAGAGGACAATAAAATTTGAGTTTTGATTTATAATGTGGCCCCATTAGACATACAGGCTGGCGAGAGCCAGGGAAACACTGGCGGCGAGACTGTATCTGAGGCTGTAATTATCAGCCCATTTATTTTCACTGATGACAGGAACAGAAGCACAGTAATTGTAGGAGAGTTGTGAGAGATTCAGACAAATTGTGTTTCATCTAATCCATATTTTACAGGGGAAGCATACAACCAGATGAACTCTGGGACACACTATGGCTCGTTGCTTTTGACAGGTTGGGCCAGAAAACATGGATTGTTAAGTGATTCATCACCATTTATACCCAGATCATAAATCTCTATTTTCCAAAAGCTGTGCTTTGGGTTCAGGACAGATTGTAGTGTTTATTCTTTTTAGTTGGCAGTCAGAACAATAGCCTCCTGACATCCTTCCCTATAGATTTTATTGTTTCTTTGAGAACCATTTTACACATTTTCTTGTGACTTGTTTACTACCCCACTGAAAACATACAGTGGCTGTAATCAAGGAAAGGATTTCTTACAAGTCAGTTTTTTTTAAACACCTTTGGAGTGATTTTATTTGCCTCACCCCCCTCTTCTACTGTACTTCATTGGTTCATCTACCATATAGAGATGTAAACTGTGCCTAAACCTAAAGTAAATTCTCTGAGATTGCTAGGAACATGGAATTACTTACTATTTTTAAAATCTTACTTTTTAAAGAAATTATTTCAAGACCCTGAATTATCACAAGACTATAAGGGAAAGTACCATGCCCTTCATAGAAATGAAATAAGCCTCATTTAATCCTCCTGCAAACTTGACTCCATAGCTGGGGACCTCGGGGGTCCTAAGGTAAGATAATGATTAAAACCAGAGAGAAGATGGCAGTGGATTAAGTGAAAGCTACGGTGACATTCTCTCAGTACCAAACAGGAATTACAATTAAAATATAGAAAAATCATCCTGAATAAGCAACTGAAGACCAGCTGGAGAGAACCCTGATACCCAAGGACGTAGATAACTGAGAGGACATGGGACCCTGGATTGCTGGAACCTGGAACAGAGAAAGGGCAGTAAAGGCAAAACAGGTGAAATCTAAAGTAAACCCAGTGTTTAGTTATAGCAATGTACTGGTGTTGGTTTCTTGGTTTATACAAATGCACCACTCTAATGTAAGATGATAGCATTAAAGGAAACTAAAATGGGAATTCTCTGTACCAGCTTTGCAACTTTCTATAAAATAACATTCTTCCAAAATAAAAAGGTTATTTTTTATAAAGCAACTAGAGGCCCAGTGCATGCAAATTGATGCACTAGAGGGGGCATCCCTCAGCCAGGCCTGCCCCCTCTCACAGTCTGGGAGCCCTCAGGGGTGGGAGGCGACCCAGTGATCAGGGGAAGGCGATGCCCCATCACACCTCTGCTGCTGCCACTGCCAGCAGCACAAGCCTCACCTGGCCCTGGTTACCTGAGCCCCTGGGGGACTGGGCAGTTGCCATCCAAGGCTTGCCTGTGCCTCTGACAGCCCTGGGCAGCAGTGGGTCTGAGGTGACTGGAGAACTCCAGAGGCAGACACAGCAGGGCTGAGGGGATTGGGTGCCCCATCTTATGGCTGTGGGCACACCATCTTTGAGGGCAGGGCAGTCAATTAGCATATTCTCTCCTTATTGGCTGTGGGCGCCACCATCTTTTGCAATGGCATGAGAGTCAATTAGCATATCCCCTGTTTATTAGACAGGATAAGCCATCCAAGAAAATATAAACCACTTGGAATAAATTTATCTGTCAAAATAAGTATTTTATTCACACACATACACACACACACACACACAATTGTAATTTAATAGGTGTAAACTTAAAGCAGAAAGGATCCACCAGGGGCTAACTGAATCAGTGGGCAGCTTGGGTAAAGAGGGACTTCCTGGGAAGTGGACCAGCCTCTCCTCTCTGTTGAATTAGAATGGGGTGAGAGGTTCAGCAGAGCAGAGAGCATGGCCACCTGGCCGCCTAGACTCTTCCAGAGAAGGAAGCTTGAGAAGATAGCTGCAGTGGTGGGACAAAGAACATTGGCCGGAAGTGGGCAAAACAGCAGCACACTAGACCTCACCCCCAACACATCCACACACACCACCACCACTTCCCCACACAAGTAGCCAAACCCTGTCCTTTTCAGTCTGAAAACATTCTCAAATCTTTCCCTTCACCTCGTTGCTATGACAACTGCCTTATGTCAGACTCATGATGACCTGGACTCTCACAAGAGTCTCCCAACAGACTTCCGGGCTCCTGACCTCCTCCTGCAATCCCTCCACTCAACCCCCAGAGCAACGTGTATAAAGGCAGAACTAAAGGTTTCATATCACTTCTGAAAACCTTCCTTGACTCCTGAGTCCTAGAATAACCCTAGCTGTGCCCTGGCTGCCCCCTGACCCCACTTGAGTCAACATTCAATACCCCACATCTACACCTGTCACTACAGAACTCTAACTGCATGGTCCCCAGAAATCCACACAGCTGAGACTGTGCCCTGTGCCAACAGCAAGTTCTTTCCTACATTCTTTGCCTAACTCCACAAGCGCTAGGGGTCTGGACAATGAGGTTTTCTCAGACCCTTCCCTGATTCACCTTCTGTCCTCAACAGCATGTCAATAATATGTTGAAACTGTTTATGGTTTGTATGGTTCCATGGAGCTTCTCAAAAGACAGAAAGTACCTGTGCACTCCTGGCTCCTAGCACTATGCCTGGTCAGTGACAGCTTTTCTAGAAATGTTGATTCAACTGACTGAAACACAAAAAGTACCACTGAAAAAATCAGAGCATTCCAGAGCCAAAAGAGTGAGACTCCAGGCACGTAGGGAGAATTCTCTGGATAAGGCTGGGAGAGGCAAGAAGATGGTGATGGCAGAGCCTGGAGCAAAAAGGACATTGAATGGAGGGTTGGCCTGTGTGACCCACAGGATAAAGGGGGATTGACAATGATGACAGCTCAAGCTGGGTTATTCAGGCCTTGCAGCTTCTGCCTAGCTTTCTTGGATCATGACCTAGCATGGAGGGAGTCCAGATGCCCTGAATTAGCCAACACTAGAAAGGGCACATGGGTAGAAGGGGAAGGAGAGAGATGTCTAGGTGGTCTCCATTGTTCCAGCTTCCACTACTCTAGTCATCCTTGCTGAGGTCCCAGTTGAGGAGGAGCAGAAATGAGTCATCTCGGCTGACCTCTGTCCAAATTGTACATTCTTAACTATTATGGCCTAAATTGTGTCTCCCCAAATTCATAAGTTGAAATCCAAAGCCCCAGTCCCGCAGAATGTTATTACATTTGGAGAAGGGGATTTCAAAGGGTAATGAACTAAAATGAGGCCACCAGAGTAGACCCTAATCCAATATGATCGGTGTCCTTGTACAAAGAGGAGATTGAGACACAAACACACAGAAGGAAGACCATGTGAAGACATAGGAAGGAGACAGTCTTCCACAACCCAAGAGAGAATACTCAGAAGAAACCAAGCTTGCCCATAGCTTGGTCTCAGATATCCAGCCTCCAGAACACTGAGAAAATAACTTCCTGTTGTTTAAAACTCCCTATCTGTGGCACTTTGTTATGCAGCCCTAGCAAATCAATACAAGATCGTAAAGGAATATTGTTGTTTTAAAACACTAAAATTGGGGGAGGGGATAATTTGTTACATGGCAACTCATAACCATATACCCCAATCTCCCAGAAATATGTGTTTTTAAGTTACTGGTATAATACAGGATCTACACCTTCCAAAGATATGCATTTCATATAGAAAAGTGATTGTCATGTTTTGAAACCAACATTCTTCTTACTGAAGCTCAACTGTTTCTTTTGCTGTAATCCCAGTGAGAAGAGAGGACTGGGCGGTGGTTTCCAGGCACCTGCAAGTGAAGAAGGACCCTGCCTGGAGATTCCCCCTTCCTTCTGGGCTGCAGTAAAATGCGGAAGTTAACTGCCAGGCTATAAAAACACAATGAGGATTCAGCCCCTCAATGTGCTATCATCTGTTGGCTGGTATCAGGACCGCTGCAGAATGAGGTGAATAAATGTGCTTTCTGGCCTCCCAGCTGAAACATTGCTAAAGGTTAATTGGATTCCATTTCAGAATCTGTGCACCTCAGATGTTCAACACTAAAAAAATTACAAGATGCTGGGGAATTCAGCTCACTCTGGGTCCGCAGTTGCACACTGCCTCTCCCTAAATTAATGCCATTGTCAGACTTGGACTTTCTTTCCCCAAAGTTTCAAGCCATTAGCAATGGACAGGTGTGTTCCTGCTCGCAGATTTGTAAATTGCAGACGTCTCTGAGTTGTGTCTCTTTGTAGGAAGAATAAAAGCAGTAGGGAGTCTGCAAAGGAATTTCCCGAGTTATTTCATTACTGTGGGTGGGCCCACAGTTGCCAATAACATATGAAACACATTAACTTCCTCCCAAATTGTGGCCCAGTCAGTCAACTAAGAGGTTCTGCCAAAACCCCAAGCAGAATTCCAGGGTGGCAAACTAACAGATCTCCAATCCTCGAATCTGATGTTTGGCTTTTGAAAATGAGGTGTCAGAAATGTCCCAGCATGAGGATGTGTCTGTGGTACCCCCCACCCCTCCTCTATTCTTTGGCTCTTCACACTCCCTGGTCATGGTTTGGTCTGTGTTGGTAAAAGCCAACCAAAGATACTCAGCACAATCCTCTTTCCCACTCCCTCCACCCTACCCCACCCCCAATGTGTGTGATTTCATATCTTGGTGTAATCCATTTTACAAGTGAGCAACTATGTAGAATTGCCTGATAATTGTGTAACTACCCACCACTTCCAAACCAAATCCCAAGTCTCCAGCAGAAGAAAGCTCACTTGACCAGCACTTACTGGGCCAAATTTTCTTTGCTACACATATTCTGTGCAAGTTCAGTGGATTTGGCAAAAGTCCTCAAGGACTTACCAACTGGATGTGAAAAAGGCAACTTAGGTTAGGTTAGTTGTAGCATATTCCTTGGTCCTGAGTTGGAAAGCTGTAGCTCAGGGGTCACTGGACAGGGAACCAACAGACAAAGGAACCAAGAATAGAAATCTGGAGATGACCCAGTTCCACTTTATACCTAGGCAAGTAGGGTCCCTTGCCCAGGCCCTGAGCTGGTCCTTCTCCAGCTGAGTCCCTCACATGGAGAGTGCAGTTCATTAGGCAGAGAGGACTGATTGTGGATAAATTACCAGTGGCAGCACTGCAGGGCCCAGGAAAGAGCCTTCTCCTTCTGCCTATAGGAGGCCTCCAGTCCTTTCCCCTTAAGCACCCACCTCATGGCTCTCTCTGTCCCTGATGATACATGTAGGCAGCATGGGCCACCCTACAGAGCACAGAACTGGGGAGGAGGTTACTGGAACAACAAGGAGGCCACAGCAATTCTTTCTTTTTTTATTGTTGTAGTTAGCTAGTTATTAATATGAATAAAGGGAGTGGAGCAAAGGGGAAGCCAGACATTATAAGCTTGGTTATCTGGGCAGCTTCACCAGGAAGCTACTGCTTCAGGCTCCCCTGGGAACCACTGATACATTCCTTGAAGATCAAAGGGACAGATGGGTTCGTGTGCAGTGAAGTCAGGGTGACATAGGGAAGGTGATTGCCTGAGGAATAATGGATTGGCTAGGTGGGTGAACCCCAATGCAAGCCCTTAAAAATCTGGGAATACATAATCCCCAGAGTTCCCACTGTCTTGTTCTCATGTGTCAGATCTGTGCTCTTGCTTCATGACCCACCCTCACTTGTTCATTCTCCTATGGCCATGTGGACTCCACACGAAGAATGCTGGCCTGTATTGTGCTTTAATATGGAATGGAGACTCTGGGCAGTGGCCTTACTTCTCGCCCTGATAACATCAGATTAGACTTCTATGGTGGAACTGACAGAAATGGGACCTTGAAGGGGAACTCCTTTAGTTTCACATCATCAATAAAGCTTCCCATGAAGCCCCCTCTTCCCGTGGGGGCCCTACATAAATCCTTTTCCGTATAGCACCCCTAGCTCTGATAACACTTTCACCTTCTTCTCCACTACTCCATCACTACCATGACAAAACCCTAAAACTTATTTCCTTGAAAGTCATCTTCTTATTCTTTATTTCCTAACATAAATTATTTTTTTCTGTTTCTTATTTTAAAAGCAATGGTTAGCCTTTTCACATGCTTCTCTACTGATTTCTTATGAATTATTGATTCTTGGTGGAAAAATAACATAACCATAGAGGTTTTCCTTGGTGGCACTTGTTAGTTGCAGTGAATAATGAGGTGTGTCATTCTGTGAGGATCCCAAACCCTTGGAATGAAAAGCCATTTTTGGACAAGGCACAATCTGACTGTAAGACCCTGCTATCCCTGAGCTTATTCCCATATTCTTCATGCCTGATAAAGTGAACTCACACATGAAAACCCACAAAATGGAGGCCACCCAGTAGACCAGCCCATGCTACAAATCTAAACCTAAGTCAGCCTGCATCTATAGGAAATACCTGTCAAGGAGATCTAACACGCACCAATCACCATCCTCCACCTGAGCTTTAGCTCACTTACCTGACTGGAGAAAACAGGACCTGTTGTCCTAAGAAGGAAATCCCAACCTCCTAGTCCATCTACCCAGTTTTTCAGTTACTCCTTCTAATGTTCCCTACAAGTCACTCTTGCCCAGAATTCCTTTGGAAAGAGTCTTTGCTGCTTGTGAGTTACTGCCCTCCTCCATCCATGGATTGCTTTTTCTTGAATAAAGGACATCAAACTCATTACTAAATTGTTTAAGTTTTGTCACTGGACATACTACTATGAGGAACAAGGAATAGCATTCCTTGCTTACATTCCATGGTGATATTTCAGTGTAAAAACTAGCAGCCAGACCCAGATTACCTCCCAGATGGGATGAGATAAAAGAATCTGAATAAAGTCACATGGCTAATTAAAGAGCTAGATATAAATAAAATAAAATTGAGCGGGAGAGAGGGAGTAGGATTTGGGAAAGAAAATAGTTCTTTTCTTGTGGCTCTGGCCTGGGCCTCAGGAATGCAGGCCTGATGTGTAAGATCTAATTTGCAATGCCACAAAAAATTCACAGGTTCAAATTTCCTTTGTTCCTCACTTTTTGTTCCAAGTCAGAAGCCACTGAAGCTGGTGAGGGCCATTGCATCACATGGAGAGAGGGACCTCTAGTGCCAGGCTACTTGTCTGCCACCCAGCAGCACTATTTACTCATTGTTATTTCTCTCTGATGGTTATCCATTTCTCTGAGAAAGCTTTGATTTAAAAGATTAAAGGAAGCTTTTATCTTTTACTTCTGACATAAATTTAATGCACTTAAGAATGGCAGCCCTGGCTGGTATGGCTCAGTTGGTTGGAGCATCATCCCATGCATCAAAGAATCATGGGTTTGATTCCCTGTCAAGGCACATACCCAGGTTGTGGGATTAATTCCCAGTCGGGGCACAGATGGGAGGCAGCCGATAGATGTTTCTCTCTCACACATCAATATTTCTCTCTCTTTCTCTTTCCCTCTTCCTTCCTTGCTTCCTAAAATCAATAAAAGCATATCCTAGGGTGAGGAATTTTTAAAAAGAAGAACGACAAAATATAAGCCAGAACACACAATATTAAAGAAATCTAAGTAAATGAAAATATTTATTAAGGTTCTATTAAGTCTTCAGTCCTGGGATAAGTCCTAAAAGTAATTTCACAAAGTCTAAAATATGAAAAGGCAACTAAAATATCAGTAGTGAATAAATCCTGAATGAATAATGAGGTTATTAAGTGTATATCTTTCATTTATATATTCAATAGACATTTGTGGAGTAAATCCATGTTCCAGGCACTGGACTAGTCCCAAACTACAAGGATGAAAGACATAACCACTATCCTCAGGAGCCCAGAGATGATCAGTGAAAGATTCGGAGTGGGTCAAGGTCACACACCTATGACATGAGGCCATAATGTATCAAAAGAGATTTTATTCCAGGCACCTGGGTGCAGGTGGGCTGAGACCAAGAAAGGCATTAGTAAAGAGAGCAGAGAGAGGCAGATTTTTATTAATTTTTGCTGGCTGCAAGCTGCTCTGCTGATGTAAGGATCCGGTCCATCCTTGGTTCTTCCCGTGCCAGGTGTCTTCTGGTTATCTGAGCTATGCTGTACTTAAGGCTGCACGCTTTCTGCAAGATATCTGCTAAGCACAGTAAGTTTTCTCTGACCCATTTTATTGTCTTTAACCCTTTCAATCAGAAGACGCAGATAGATTACAAATAGGACTGAACAATGTTCAAACGGCAGTACTTCTAGCCAGCACTTCAAAGATGGACAGAGTTGGACCGGCAGCTAGAGCTGGGAAAGCACAGGTGGTGCTCAAGACTGGCAGAAGTTGGGTTTCCTATGGAAAGAAAGGGGAGCACATGCATTCTGCTTCTCCTAGGACAGTGGTCAGCAAACTGTGGCTCGCGAGCCACATGTGGCTCACAAACCGCAGTTTGCCGCTCTGTTGGCTAGTGAGTTTGCCAACCAGTGTCCTAGGAGATATTAATTATCATTTATTGATTTACTCAACTGACTTGAGCACTTTCTGTTATCAGGCTCTGGGTTCTGCAAAGAGGTCACCAAGGTGAGCAAGATAGGGTCTGAACCCGCAGAATTCAGTCTATCGGGAAAGAGGAAGGGTGGCAAGCACCTACTATAGTATCCTATCTAATAAAAGAGTAATATGCAGATTGACCATCACTCCAACAAATAGGATGGCTGCCCCCATCTGGTCAAAGATCCTGCCCCCATGTACATACAAGATGGCCACCACAAGATGGCCAACAGGGGAGGGCAGTTGGGGGTGATCAAGCCTGCAGGGGGGAGCAGTTAGGAGTGACCAGGCCAGCAGAGAGAGAAGTTGGTGGTGACAGGGCCTACAGGGAAGGGCAGGTGGGGGGGGGGGGGGAATCCAGGCCTGCAGGGGAGAGCAGTTAGGGGAAAACAGGCTGGCAGGGGAGCAATTAGGCATCAATCAGGCTGGCAGGGGAATAATTAGAGGGTGATCAGGCTGGCAGGCAGAAGTGGTTAGGGGCAATCAGGAAGGCAGGCAGGTGAGTAGTTTGGAGCCAGCATTCCTGGATTGTGAAAAGGATGTCCGACTGCCCTAGGCCCAATCCTACTAGGATCGGGCCTAAACAGGCAGTTGGACATCCCTTGAGGGGTCCCAGATTGGAGAGGGTGCAGGCTGGGCTGAGGGATACTCCCCCCTTCCCTGTGCACGAATTTTGTGCACCAGGTCTCTAGTATAGTATAATTACCTAGTCTCTGGGAACCTCAATTTCTTTATCTGTGAAATGAGGAGCCTTCTCACATGGGTTCTCAGGTAAGGTTCTTAGCACCAGGCTTTCCATGTTCCTATTGCACAATAAGTAACTGCCAGTCACTCTCTCCATCATGCTGGACCATGGCATAGCTCTCTGGCTGTGTTTATGCCATGGTATAGTGCAATGGTTAGCAAACTGCAGCTCTTTGCTCTTGAGTGTGGCTCTTCCACAAAATACCACATGCAGGCGCATACATACACTGCTATTGAAACTCCGTGGCCCATGCGCAGTGGTCAGAAAACTCATTAGTCAACAGAGCCAAATATCAACAGTACAACAATTGAAATTTTTTTTTGAGAGCCGAAAACCGACTTCTCCGCATGGGCCATGAAGTTCCAATCGCACTGTATATATTTTGGGTTGTCTTTAAGGTAAACAGCAGTGCCCAAAGCTGGCAAGAGGAAGCAGAGATGAGGAGGACATCCAGGAGGAGCCTGCAAGCACCCACCGCTACAGGAGGTTCCATTTTATCAGAATCCAGCTCATGGGTTGGGAGCTCTCTTGAAGATGAATATGGAACTACAGGGGGGTCAAGACAGAGTGTTCTCAGGGGTCTCTATGGGGAGATAGGGAAGTCTTTTTTCAGAACACTGAAAGTAGAAGTGACATGTGGTAAAATTTTTGCTTTTAAATAATAACTGGAGATTTTATGAAAAGTGGCTTGAAGGGCCACAACACTATCCAGTTTGTATTGTCACAATTACACACTGTTGAGGGATTCTTAAATTCAGTGTAGGGGAATTCATCTGGCCAGAGAAGACCTGGAATCAATTTTGTTTGGGCTAAAATTTCTCCCCATTATTCTCTCAATTAATGGTAATAATAGTAATCATGCAAGTGCAGTTACTTATTGTGCAATAAGAACATGGAAAGCCTGGCATTAAAAACCTTACCTGAGAACCCATGTGAGAAGGCTCCCCATTTCACAGATAAAGAAATTGAGGCTCCCAGAGACTAGGTAATTAATTAGCCAAAGTTCATATCATTACCATGTACAGGATCTTGTGAGATTTTTTTTTAGACTCCCAATTACATGTTTTTAACTCTATAACATCTTCTAATTTTTTTTAGCCATTAATCAAGGCCCCTTGTTGATGACTAACCCTCATGCTAGAATTTATGCAATTGTATTATTTGTCTGAGATACAGCTAAATTTAGTGGGGAGAAAGTCAAGTGATATCTTTGTTGCTAGCATGTTAGGAGAAGTCTGGAAAGTTCTCAGTGCTAATTGTAGCGTTAGCTCCCTGGGCTGAGCATGAGCCAGACGAGCCTAAGAAAGCAACTTTAAGGCTGAGCTGGAGACAAAACTTGCACCATGGGATTCTTCCCTAACTATATCCCACCAGTTAATATCACATCTGATCTTGCTAAATCAAGAGGGGATTCTGGAATATTCCAAGGAGAGAAAGAATTTTCCTTTAACATAGATTTCATTTAAAAAATGCCCTTTGAGTGAGTCTCAATCCTTGTCTATCATCTATCTAACATGGCACCTGGCATCAGGATGGTTACTATGTTTGTCCATTGGTGCTAGCTTCACTTTACAATTGAAAGCCTTTCAAAGCTTGATATCAATGTCCTGAAATAGTCTTTGAAGAGCTGAAGATCTCCAAATCAATTTGGGCAATATCAAAGCACTTCCATTGACTTCTGATTTATTAACTCCAGAAATCAATAGAAAAGTGAGAACCAATTCTTGCCCTACTTGTAAGTGTTCTGGATAGAAGACCTTGCACTGAAGTCAGTGAGCAAATTCTATTCTTCTGATATTCTATTACTTTGCAACAAAAACAAATTTCTCTTTTTCCTTCCTCCTCTCTGCCTCTTCTGCTCTCCCTTCCTACTTTGTAACTTATTTTTCTTTGCTTATGTGTCTCTCCTGGAGGACTTTGAGTACCAGTAGTACCTGCACATTGCTAATGAGATGGCTAACCCTTGCCACTGCCCAAATGTGGTTCCAGATGATCAACCTTCAGTGTACAAATATGCTTCTTTCCCACTTTACCACCTCTTGGTACTTAAATTCCCCATCTCCAATTGCTTTTCACCTTAAAGAGTTAGTTTCTATTTGAACAGGCAGCTGGAGGTAGGCAGAGCATGACTTAAGTGATAGCTTGCTACTTACTATAAAGCTCCTTTCTTTCATAGGCTCACCATTAATCACACTGAAAAATAACAGAATGGTGAAGAGTGACTGCTGGTATTAATAAAATCATGTCAACCGAGGACAGAACCAACCAGTCACAGCCACTGGGAACTGTTGTGTTGCTTATTATCTCTGAATGATTGTCCAGCTGCCAGATCCAAGCTACATGCTCACAAATAAAAGGTTATTCTCAGGGACACCCCAGACACCAAGAAGACTGCCAGGGGAGGCGTAGATGTGCTTATACCTCCAGGTTTTATAAGTCAATATAACAGAGGGCTGAATTGTCAGCCAAAATGTCAATTTATTGCTAAGCAATGAAATGTAAGATTTTTAAACACAGGAATGAAAAAAACTAGTAAAACTGTAAGACAAGTTGTTGTGTGACTCTGACCTTACAGAAAAATAAGTGAGGACAGTCACCCAGCTACCCCACCTGGACTAGTAGTCACCCTTCTCCACTGTCGCAGGTCCTTATATTCATAAATATTGACAGATGCTCCAGGATATCAGACACTATTCTTGGTGCTGGGGATAGAGGAACTAGCAGAAAAAGCCCCTGTCCTCTTGGAGTTTGTTCCTATTGAGAGGAAAAGCGAAAGGCAACCAGATAAACACATCGTACAATGTCAAGGAGTGATAAATGCTAAGAAAATAAAGCAAGAAAAGAGAGGGAGGGTAAGGGTGTTTAGGAACAGTTCCTCTGAGGTGATATCCAAACAGAGAACTGAGTGAAGAGAGAATATGTTTTGTGAGCATCTGGCTTAGGGGCCAGCCCAGCAGTGGGAAAAATTGTACAAAGGCCCTGGGGAAGTGTGCTGGGTGTGCTCAGAGGAATGGTCTTAATAAATATATTGTAACAGACAGTACACCCAAATTAGTGTTTTTTCCTCAAAAAAGCAGAGTACACTTATTATAATGAGATAACCATTTTGTAATTGCTCTTTGTGTCATTTTCAGATTGCCATTCATATTCTCTGCCTTTCAAAGTTCCACTGAAATAACCAAAGAATATAAAAATAAGCACAGAAACAAGGGCTTGGCAATAGAGGGCCACCAGCAGGCCAGAAATTTATCTTTTTCAAGGGAATTCCAACTGAACTTTTCTATAAGGAGATGCTTATACTCTCTTAGCCTCATGATAAGAGGCTAGTAAAAAGGAGAAGGTGATGAGGTCTTGTACCAGTGGTCAGCAAACTCGGCAAACTCATTAGTCAACAGAGCAGCAAACCGTGGCTCACAAACTGCAGTTTCCCAACCATTGGTATAGACAAACATGGAAGCCCAATATGCATTTGATAAATTTATTAATTGTTGGCAGTGCTATTGCTTAAAAAAAAAAACTAATAGGTAAAGCAAATCTTACCTAAATTCTTTTGCTGCAATATTAATGTATCCTAAAGATGCAATCACATCTAAAACCTTAGAACAGAAAAATTCTATTTCTGCTGCTGTGTATTGGCAGTTACTAGAACCCATTGGGAGTGTTGATTGATACTGTTACAGAGCAGTGAGAGGAGGACCTGCTCTGAGATGAAATTAGACAACCTTTCTTGAATAGTTCATACTGCAAAAGCCTCCTGCTTGGCGTCTTTACACTAGCCCCTGGCTTCCTTCTTCTTTCCAGATATGTTCATGTCCACTTCCTGTGTGACCATGGTTTTTCTTATGACACCGATCATAAGGTTTCATTAAAAGTGCACAGTAAAAAAAATTAATGTGAATATCTCATGTTATAGAAGAGTATATCAAAGATATGTCTGCATTGTGCATAATTATAAACTAAACACTGATGCAATCGTGACCCAGACAAAGTTGTAGAAGGTGAGAGCTACTTGTACTCTTCTCCCTGACACATCCTCCTTCTAATCCCTGGAAAGTAAGTGAAACAACTGCATCCTGGTTTTTGTAAGAATCATTTCCTTCCCTTTCTTATAGTTTTACCACATTTTACATATCCCTATGCAATAGATTTTTTTCACACAATAGTCTCATTTTGCCTCTCCCTGTACTTTATGTAATAAGAGCCAAACTGTATGCATTCCTTTGTGATAAATTTATTTTGTTTAACATTGTGTGTGAGATCCATCCCTATTGATAAATGTACTTGTAGTTCACTTATTTCTACTTCTGTACAGTATTTAATCTTACGACTGTAGCACAATTTACTCATCTAGCCTATGGTGATAAATTTTGCTGTGTATTCATTTGGGGGGTAATTATGAAAATCCTTGTATTTCACTCCTAGTAAATCTGTAAAACAGTTTCTCGTAGGTGCATATGACATCAGGCAAAACCCTAAAATATCTCCCAAGACTTCCTACCCTTTTTCCTGGAATTGATACTATGAGGGAACAGCATACTCATGATGATGTTATGTGGAAAAGTAGATTTTGAATATGTAATTGGGTTACTTGTCAGTTGACTTTGAGTTAATTCAAAGGCAGGTTATCCCAAGGACTTAATCAGATCACATTAGCCCGTTAAAGCAGAGGGTTGGAGGGAAAATGGCAGCCGAATAGGCAGATCTGTCAGGCACCTCCTTCCAGGGCCAGACTGGAAATACAACTAAATTAGAGAACATCCACAGGGGATTACCAAATGAGGTCCAGCGAGGGGACTTATATCAAAGAGGACAGAAAACACCTGGAGACCAGAAGGAAGGGCGAGGTTGAGAGAGGAGCTGACCTAGCTCCCACGGGCGGCAGAATGGGCAGACAAAACAATCAGCCACAGTCATTAGAAGTGAGGAGGAAGCTGGTCTTTCGAGGCATGGCATGTCATAAAAACTGTGAACAATGCAAAACTGGGAGGTGGGGGAGAGGGTCTTTATCGGTGGCCCCAGGACAGATCATTGGATATGGCCTGGAGAACCCCAACACCTGGGCGCCTTCCTGTAAGCCCAGGAAAGGGGATGGAACCATATCTGCAAGACAAAGACCCCAAAAGGTTATAAAAAGTGAAGCCCTCTGCTTGTTTCTTCACTCTGATTTGGAAATTATTCCTGGAGTCCAGTAGTGTTAATAAACGGGGTCCCTCCCTTTCTTTAGGAAGTGTACAACAGAAGAGGAGGATCAAAATTAAAAGTTTTTGCACAGCAAAAGAAACCATCAATAAACAAGAAAGCCCACTGCATTGGAGAACATTTTTGTCAATGTTATCTCCAATAAGAGTTTAATCGCCAACATTTACAGGGAACTCATACAACTTAACAAAAGGAATATAAACAATCCAATAAAAAAAAAAAATGGGCAATGGACCTGTGGACAAAAGAGGCCATATGCTAACCTGACAGGCTCAGGAAAGGCCTGCATAGCAGTCTTACAGTCTCAGAGACCTAAAGTAAGCACAAAGGATGGTCTGAAAGTAAATTTTAACTAAAAGCAGTTATGATGAGGAAGTCACCTCCTAGGCTGGTATCTTCACTGACAAGGTCAACCTTTACCTTAACTGAGCCTATTTGTCTTTTTGCATTTATAATAACATAGCCTTTGAAATATCTGGGTAACTTGTAACTTCCCTTTTTCCAGGCTTCTTGGGGCATAACATCATGTGCTGGGTGCCAGAACAGATACCACAAATTACTTCATTATCATGTTAATTGTTCCTGCACCCAGCTAAGTATGTGTCCATCATTCAACTTTTTATCCAATCCCAGGGGTCTCTTCAGCGCCCCCTTCCGCCCCCCACTTATACTTTCTCCAGCCTCTCTACTCTATCACCAATGTATTTTATGTAACCCACCTATGCCCCTTTCCTTCGATTGCAATGTATAAATACAAATGAAATCAGACAATCTCCGGAGCATTATCTCAATGCACTGAGGTTCTGCTTCCAGGTGTAGGTCGGACAGTTTGGCTCAAATAAATTCACAAAAATTATTTACAGCTTTTAATGGATTTTTTTTTTTTACATTAACAGACCTAAATAGATAGATACTTTTCGAAAGAAGACATACAGAACACTAAGGGACACATGAAAACATGCTCAAAGTCACTAATTATCTGAGAGATGCAAATCAAAAGGACAATGAGATACCATCTCACACCTGTCAGAATGGCTATCATCAACAAACAATTGCTGGCGAGGATGCAGAGAAAAATGAACCCTCCTGAACTGCTGGTGGGAATGCAGACTGGTGCAGCCACTGTGGAGAACAGTATGAAGTTTCCTCAAAAAACAAAAATGGAACTCCCATTTGACGCAGTGATCCCACTTCTAGGAATATATCCCAAGAAACTAGAAACACCAATCAGAAAGGATATATGCACTCCTATGTTCATAGCAGCCCAATTTACAAAAGCTATGATTTGGAAACAGCCTAAATGCCCATCAGCAGATAAGAGGATTAGAAAACTGTGGTATATCTACACAATGGAATACTCTGCTACGGTAAAAAAGAAGGAATTCTTACCATTTGCAACAGCATGGATGGAACTAGAGAGCATTATGCTAAGTGAAATAAGCCAGGCAGAAAAAGATAAGTATCACATAATCTCACTCATTTATGGAATATAATGAACAACACAAACTGATGAACAAAAACAGATGCAGAGACAGAGAAGTATTGATCAGACCATCAAACCCTCAGAGGGAAGGTAGGGGAGGGTGGGGATAAGGGGAAGAGATTAAGCAAAAGACTTGTTTGCATGCATATAAGCATAACCAATGGACACAGACACCAGGGAGGTGAAGGCATGAGTGGGGGGGTGGGTGATGGGTCATTGGGGAGATAAGGACACGTATGTAATACCTTAATCAATAAAGAAAAAATAATAATAATAAAAAGAAATTGAAAAGGAAAAAAAAGAAAGATTTGGAAACAGCCCAAGTACTCATCAGCAGATGAGTAGATAACAATGCTGTAATACATTTACACAATGGAATACTACGAAGTGATAATAAAGAAGGAACTCTTACCATTTGCAACATAATGAATGGACATAAAGAATATTATGCTAAGCCAAATAAGCCAGTTAGAGAAAGATAAGTTTTACATGATCTCACTCAAATGTAGAATCTAATGAACAAAATAAACTGATGAACAAAATAGTTCCAGAGACATAGAACCATGGAACAGATTAATGAATTTCAGAGGGAATGTGGGGTGAGAGGTATGGGGGAAGAATTTAACTGGGGAACTTAGATGCATACTTGCATAGCCCATGGACACAACAATAATATGGTAAAGGCTTGGAAGGGGCAGGTTGTAGAGGAAGGAGATCAGTGAGGAAAAAAACTCAAAGAGACATCTTTAATACTTGCAATAATAAGGGTAAATTAAAAATAAATAAAAAGCAAAAGAAATAAAATCTTACAGATAAATAAAATAGAATAAAAGCAGAGGGTTTTCTCCAGCTGGTCACTGAAGAAGTCAGAGAGGTTCAAAGCAGGAGAAGGATCTGATGTGCTGTTGCTGGCCAAAGATAAGGATCCAGGACCTGAGCATGACCCCTACTCCCCTCCCCATCCTGTCCTCCGCTGATAACACACAAGGAAACAGAGTGCTCAGTCCCACAACCACAAGGAAATGAATCCTGCTAACAACCTGATGAGCTTGGATGTGGATTCTTCTCCAAGACTCCAAATAAGAGTCCAGCCCACATGACACCTTGACTTTGGCCTTTGGACAGTTTAAGCAGAGAACCCAGTCAAGCTCATCTGAGTTCTGACTTATACAGCTATCAACTAATAAATGCAAAGTATTTTAAGCTGCTACATTAGTGGCTATATTTTGTTACACAGCATTATCAAACTAATACAAATCCATACACGTGAAATTCTTAGGTCCTAGAGTGTGCACATGCTCAACGTTACAAAGTAATACCATTTTCCAAAGCACAGCAACTTATTTACTGCTACCCCAGAGTATAGTAGTTCTAGCTACTCCATATTCTTGCCAACACATGATATTGTCAGTCTTTTAAAATGTTCAAATCTGGTGTGCATGTAATGGTATTACCCTGTGGTTTTAATTTGGATTTTTGTAATTACTAATGAGGCTAACCATCCTTCTTTTTTTCTTTTTTTTTTTTTTGCTATTGAGTTTTCCTCACTTTGTGCACATTTGTTCACATCTTTTAGTCCAATTATTTATTGGGTTCCTTATGTTTTCTTATTAATTGATAAGTTTTCTTAATATATTCTGCATGTGAGTCCTTTGTCAATTATCATTTTACTAGTATCTTCCTTATAATTTTTGTCTTAAGAAAATGCTTCACCCCAAAGAAAAAAGATTTCAAGTTTAACCTACTTAACCCACCTTCCAGAAAGAGGAAACTGGACACCATGAGGTAGCCATCCTGTTTTAAAAAATATATCTTTATTGACTTCAGAGAGGAAGGAAGAGGGAAGAGAGAGATAAAAACACCCACGATGAGAGAGTCATGGATCGGCTGCCTCCTGCAAGTCCCCAACTGGGGATCAAGTCCACAACCTGGGCATGTGCCCTTGACCAGAATCGAACCTGGGACCTTTCAGTTCACAAGCCAATGCTCTATCCACTGAGCCAAACCAGCTAAGGTGATTGCCATCCTTTTTTAACTTATCAACGGTAACACTCTGTGCTCCTTACATCTTTCCTGCATTTGTTAGAGTTTTGTACAAGCAATTTACATTCATACTTCTCTGCAAGGCCCACCATTTTCCGCTAAGATAGGCTCCAATTTATAGGCAAGAAAATTGACTTCCAAAAGCAATTAGGTGACTCCAAGTAATGAGGCTGCAGAGCCCAGATCTGAATCTAAGATACTTAGGATTGCTTGGGGACCTCAGAAATCCTTTGTTCTGCTGAGAAGATTAATAATATTCAGCCAGTGAGAGGCAGAGCCTCAGCTCCAGCCCCAACCCCAGCCCCAGTCAGGTCCCTGAGTCCCAGGCCAGGGTCCTTTCCATTATCTGGCAAGGTTCTCCCTCCAGCTGGAGGCACAGCACTGACACTTGTTAAGGCTCTGTAAGGAGGCTCAGGTTTGCTTTGTTTAAACTCTGTGTAGGATAGTTTCAAATCTCTCTCTCTCTCTCTGTTAGAATAGAACATTTCCCATGTAGTAACCTCTGGTTAAAAAGGCAGGAATATCTTTAGTTGATATGGAAAGTGGACTTAAATTTTTTTTAAAAAAGACAATGCTCAGGCACAAGTGAATATTCTAAGTCTTTCGTTTTATAAAGAAATTTTAAAAGCATTTGCTGGCTTGTGTTTCTCAGATGTTTTACAGTTTACAGAGCACTTTTTTCCTCCTTTGTTTGTTACAATTCAGCAAACCTTCATTTGGGTCAGACTGTCGCAAATGTTCACGAGACCTCCTGCACTATGTTCAAGGAGGCAAACATGTGCACCATCTCTATCATGGTGACAGGGCAGGATGCATGCCATGACCTTCTAGAGCTGCGGGAGGCAGAGCTGGAGCAATGTGGATGTTAGGTGCAGCCTGGTCAGGATATTTGAGCTGGGTCAGGAGCAATGGATGCGATTGCAACAGGTGGCACTGGAAAGGCAAGCACACTAGATAGGTGTGAGGTGCAGAAGCAGGAAGCAGTGTGGCTTAGTGGCTAAGGGTGTGGACCTGGGTCTGAGTTGCAGGGCTGCTGTTTACTTGTCTATAAGGTTTGTTCTTTATGTCTTTCTGCCTCATATGCCTCATGGAAAAACAGAAGGTAATAGCACGTCATAACTTTTGGGTTGTTGTGAGGAATAACAGATTAAGCACTTAGCAAAATACCTGACACATGGCAAAGTCTACCTACTATTATTTCAAAAGCTGGCCATTCTGATTAGGGCCAGAGTCTCCATGACAGATAAATAGAATTTTATTATATTGACAAGGGAGGTTTCTGAGCAAGGCAGTAATATGCTGAGATCTGGTTCAGGAAGAAACTGGCAGTATTATGCAAGGAGAAGGTCTGGAAGCAGAGAGAATGGAGGAAGAGAGCCTTCTATTAGTCAGTGTGAGGAAAGGTTTAAAGGTTTGTTCATTGTGTGTATGTATCTATTTCACCAGAGAATGCCAGCTCCTTGATGGCAGCACCCTGCCTGCCTTACTCCCCGAGGCCCAGGGTCAGAGCACAGCTTTGACTTCACTAGGCATCGCCAGATGAATGAACAGGTGACACTTCGAACCCTGCAACGCTACTCGGCTGTGGGTGGGGAAAGGATGATTGGCCTGTGTCACAGATGAGGAGACGTAACCATCAGGTTACGGCTTGGTGATTTGCCCAGCACCCACAGTAGGAGGCTTCCTGGGACTAGGAAAGAGGGCTTTTTACTCTTCATGCAGGAACCCAGCCTATCAAACTGATGGATTTGTTTTACATTCGTTCACCTCAGCCAAGAACAGAAGATTGGCGTTCTAAGAAAAAAAATTTGAAGACCAACTGACTAAATAATAATAATAAAATAATAAAATAACAATAAAATTTCCAATTCTAATGAAAAAGTAAAAAAGTTCACTGATGCACACTAGATGGCAGCATCTCACATCATTTTAAAGACAGCAATAGTAGCAACCACACCCGTCTCTTATTGAGGGTCTATATAGACTAGCCCTAATCTAGGGCTTGAATTTATTATTTTATTTATAGATGACCCTACCACTCAACACTGTAGATGAAAATCTCCAGCAAAAAGCATCAAACCCTGACTTGCAGAAGCCTAATGTCACCTTTCTGTTGCCAGAGGGGACATGGAAAGGGGTTTCATTCCGCTGCCTTGCCTCTTCACTGAAGACATCCCCCGGGAAGACTTGATTTCTAGAAGCCTCTTAATTAGGGTTTTGCCTAGTTAAGAAGGTCTGGCTAGAACAGAGGCTTCCCCTGGACCTTAGAATGGGATGGCAACACCTCCTGTTGCCTTCCTTCTTGGCCCTAGACTTCAGCTGAGCTGGGCCAGCCCGGCCCAATTTTTCCCCCAACTCCAAATGGACATCCGATGTGAACTTCATCTGACTTTGGTTATGGAAAGTAGCCCCTACACACACACACACACACACACACACACACACACACACACACATACCCCTTCCATTGAAGGCATCCAGCCAGTAATACCTCCAGGTTCTGGCTGTCAGCCAATGAGAGTCCAGCAATTAGTCCTGAACTAGAGAAAGGAAGCACTTGAGACTCAGGAGTGGCTGTCGCCTCTGGCTTTACTACATTTTGCTTTTACACAAACGATGTGTGTGTCTGGGTACGTTCACATACAAACAACATGTGTGCTTGAGTATGTTCATTTGGTGTCACAGACAAGACTATGGAACTTCCTTGTGATACCTGCACTTGAACTTTCCTTACGCTCTCTTAGGAAAGTATGAATTGCACTTTCATGGTTCCTACAACCCTTTCCATATCCACCTTTGCCAAGGTCAACATAACATATGAAGACACTCTGCAGGACACTACTTGCAGGGCCTTTAAAAATTATAATTTCAAGAACTGCTCACATTTCTTTTTCTTTTTAATACATTTAATTGATTTTTTTACAAAGAGGAAGAGAAAGGGATAGAGAGTTAGAAACATCGATGAGACAGAAACATTGATCAGCTGCCTCCTGCACACCCCCTACTGGGGATGTGCTTGCATCCAAGATACATGCCCTTGACCAGAATCGAACCTGGGACCCTTCAGTCCACAGGCTGATGCTCTATCCACCGAGCCAAACCAGTTAGGGCTCACATTTCATCTTCATGCTGACTGGCACACACAAGTGGTTCTCAGCAAATGCTAGCTGACACCAGATAAAGTGTGAACACACCCTAAGCGAAGAGAGTGTGGGCTCAGGAAAGAATGGGTCTCTCATGGTTCCTGCCACCCCACTGCCTGGGATGGCGTCCCCCACCTCGCCGCTCCCTTCCTGGGCCTCTCCCACTGCTCCAGGACAGACCAGAAGGAGGTGGGCCCATAGCCCTGGTGTGCGAAATAAGCCCGGAAGAAAACTCTGCAGCACAGCGGACAGAACCAGCACAGCTGGGATTGACGTGAGTAGGCAGCATTTCTCAAGACCTTGCACAAGAAACAGGCCCCTGTAGAAAATAAGATAAAATGAGCAGTGACCGCCAACCCAAAAAGTTGATTCACTTGAGCCTCGAGGTCACAGATTTGCAAAGAAGAACTCACCTGGCTAACTAATTTATGATCAGTCCTTAAGATAACTTTTTCCTTTCATTTACTATGTAAGAGGGACAGTTAATGAGCTGTATTGAGAATTAGGGTAGAGGGGACTTATTTTTAAGACTAATCAGTAAGAGTAAATAAATAGCCTACATTTGGGATAATCCCCGTCCTGATTACAGGTTAAATTCCTTTTCCTGAAAAACAGAATGTGGAATAGAAAGGGCGGTTTTATGCTGTTCCAGTCAGACTTGTCCATGATTTTTCTGTCAGGTAGTTTCTACTTAGCTGACTTGTTCCCAGTGACTTGCCTACCTCAATGCCTGATTCTGTTCTTTTGGGAACTATAGCACTCACTAGGACTGTCATTTTCTACTCTTTGGTGTAATTCTTTAAAAATATTTGTCTGCTAACTGAATGATGTTAAGCTCCAAAAGGCAGGGACTGAATGTGATTTTGCTCAATGTTGCATCCCAAACATTGGGTTTTGAGATTAAAAATGAACCAACAGCCTGAACGCAAAATGCATGCCTCCCCTGCCCCATTCATTCCTGTGAGCCAAATAGACAGCTACACAGAGACAGCCTGCCACTTAGCTGTTACCAATTATACCACAGCAAGCCGCTCATTCTTTCAATTCATGCTAGGAAGCAAATCCAAACCTACCACATCCCAACCTCAAGCACCTCAGGAAGTTCTTTGGAAATAAACAGTGACAGGCATTACCTGGCAATACTACATCACCTGAGGGAGGTTATGCCTTCTTTTTCCTGCCTCTTCCTCACCGCACTCCACTCTCTTATTATTGATACTCATGAGGGCCTGGGTTTTCAACTGTTAAGTCGTATTTCCTGGAGAAGAGTTTGTGAAACAAAAAGGAAGATCAAGACTAAGAGTCCATTTAATTTAAAACATCATTTGAACTGTTCATTTCCACTGCCTCCCTCAGAGAACATTTCTGTGTGCATCTATATGCGGCAACACAACTGTTTGATTTAGTGTGTTTATTTCTGTCCTTAATTTGCTCCTATGGTTCTTGTCATGTAGGTGTTCATGTGGAATTTTATTTAACTTAATGCTTATTATTTATTGCACCTTATGCAATGTCTTATCTTAGAATAAGATTATAAACACATCAAGGGCTGGAACCAGCTCCTAGCAAGCTATCTTATAATTATGTTACATAAGCAAGTTTAGTTGACTAATCTGGCTGCTTATCTTTGAGAGACATGAGAATCACTGAGAACAGAAACAGGAATGGAAAGGAAAATGGGGAGAACCCTCTCTAGAAAACAAAGTACTGACTCTAGCCAGAAAATCGTCTTTGCTCATTTGAGTTTACCCAGTAAATTTTGTTCTTATTATAGTCCTAGGGTGGCTATCAGCCCCAAAGAGGCTGTGATCCTACTCTGATTCTGGCTCAGAGTTCATCAGTGAGATTTTGCCCTCCTGGTTAACAGATGTTTTGGTCAAACTGCCTCCCTCTGATGGTAACCTGCTGACACAGGTGGATAGTGTCCTGGAACCTTGTGAATGAATAAAGCACTGTGACCAATGACCAAGGACGTGCCATGGGGTGCACCTCAGGCTTCAACAGTGAAGTCAGAACACCATGACTGCCACCTGTGTTCTCTGCTGCGAACTCAATACCAAGTCAGCCTCCTTGGCCAACCTAGAGTCCCCCCAAAGCCCAGGGCCCAGGACTTCGTCAGGGAGCTGTATCTTCAGTCGCCTTGATTTCAGCCAACAAAAACAACAGCAGGAAAACACAGTCCACAACCACATTACCTTAAATTCCAGCAGCAGAGGAAACATCTGCAAGGCAAGTGCTACAGTTCGATCCCTATGAGAAACCCCAACTTAGGTCTCTCTTCCATCATCAGGGGCTTGACAAAGAATCAAAAGCTTCTCACTGATATTCTGGAGTCTCAGCTCTTTGCTCCTTCACTGGACCCTTTTCTCTGTGACTCTCCATCATTTACAAAGATCTGGGTGCTTAAAACTGGATTCTTGATAGTTTCCTTGATTCACTTATACTTGGTTGTTTGGGAACATAAAAACCATGGTGTTGGCCCAGCCGGCATGGCTCAGTGGTTGAGTGTGGACCTGTGAACCTGGCTGGAGGTCAGGGTTCAATTCCCAGTCAGGGCACATGATTGGGTTGTGGGCTCGATCCCGTGTGGGGCGTGCAGGAGGCAGCTGATCAATGATTCCCTCTCATCATTGATGTTTCTATCTCTCTCTCTCCCTCTTCCTTCCTCTCTGGGATCAATAAAATATCCTATCTAATAAAGAGAATATATGCAAATTGACCATCATACCATCACAAAATATGGCAGCGCCCATAGCCACAAAATGGCAGCACTCAGTCCCCTCATCCCTGCCAGAGTTCCCCAGTCCTTTCAGCCGTGAGGGGGCGGGAGAGCAGGCATGTTGTGTGGCGGGACCCACCCTCAGGCGGGTCTGGGTGTTCCTTGTACCTGGCACAGGAGTCCCACAGACTTTTCAGCCCAGCCAGGGAGAGGGATGGGGGCAGTAAGTGCACAGTGTGTCTGGACCTGCCCTCAGCCCCCCAGCTGCCCAGGGTTTCCTGAGGCTCAGGAAACCAGGGCTGGCTGAGGCTTGCACTGGCTGGCAGTAGCAGCAACAGTGATGTAATGGGGGAATCATCTTCCCCTGATCACCGGGTCACCTCCCACCCCTGAGGGCTCCAGGACTGTGAAAGAGGGCAGGCCAGAATGAGGGACCTCCCTCCAGGGCATTAATTTTCATGCACCAGGCCTCTAGTATATAATAAAAAAAACATGGTGTTGTATTTTCTCACCACATGTACACTATACACACAATTATGAAATGCATAGCATTTACATTTAATAATTTGTATGAAGCATGCATATTTTCCAAGCTTTTCTTTGCTTCACATGTCCTTTAAAATGCATGATTCAAGAACACATTATTGTACAAAACTTTTTAAATATGAAAATATGCAGATTAAACACAAATGATCCCCTTTATTTCTGACCCCAACTCCCTTCCTTTACCACTGTGATACAATAAATAAATTTCCAGTCTGATTTATAAGCATTTATATAGGATTATGGATATATGTACTTTATATTTTTCTTCATGTAAATGAGATTATACTAGTACTAGAGGCCTGGTACATGAAATTTGTGCATGGGGGGATGAGAGGGAGGGGGTGTCCCTCAGCCCAGCCTGCACCCTCTCCAATCTAGGACCCGTCGAAGGATGTCTGACTGCCCATTTAGGCCTAATCGCAGTAGGATAGGGCCTAAACTGGCAGTCGGACATCCTTCTCACAATCCAGGACTGCTAGCTACAAACTGCTCACCTGTCTGCCTCCTTGATTCCCCCTAACCGCTTCTGCCTGCCAGCCTGATCACCCCCTAACCACTACCCTGCCAGCCTAATTTATGTCAAACTGCTCCCCTACCAGCTTGTTTGCCCCCAACTACCCTTCTGTCAGCTTGGTCACCCCTAACTGCCCTCCCTTGCAGGCCTGGAACCTCCCACTGTCCTACCCTGCTGGCCATCTTGTGGTGACCAGCTTGTGTCCACATGGGGTCAGGATCTTTGACCACCTGGGGGCAGCCCTCTTGTGTGTTGGAGTGATGGTCAATCTGCATATTACTCTTTAATTAGATAGGATATGTATTGTTTATCCATCAATGGCTTCATACGCAGAATAATAATAAACTTATTATTTTTATAGACATGCACTGTGGTCCATAATAGGAAATATAGATGTATTATTCTTAGTCTAGTAAACTACAAAGTAGGTTGTTTTCAAGATAAATGATGAGAAATACTGCAAATGTATATCATTGAAGAAAAATCTTTTTACATATAAATATTTCTGAAGGCCAAATTCCTAGAGATTAAATTGTGTATCAAAGTATAAGTGCATTTTAAAAGCTTTATTGAGGTACAACTCAAATACTATAAGATGTACCCATTTTAAGTGGGTATTGGTATATTTATAATAATATGATTATTAGTGTATGAGTTGTATAACCATCACCACAATTTTATTTTAAACTAGAAGCCCAGTGCACCAAATTCATGCACAAGAAGGGGGTGTCCCTCAGCCAGCCTGAACCCTCTCCAATCTGGGGCTCTTGGGTTGGGGCCTAAACTGGCAGTTGAATATCCCTCTCACAATCTGGGAATGCTGGCTCCCAACTGCTCACCTGCCGGTGGTCTTAATTTGGCATTTAGAGGGTTCAGAAACCTGGAGAAGGTGCTGTGTGTAAATTAAATGAGTCCAAAGACAAAACATAATTTTGAAAGGCATCATGTAGAGTCAAAGAAGACTTAGCTAAATAAACTAAGTTCTCCTTGTCTCTAGGATCCCTTGCGTTTTATTAACACAACTAGAGGCCCGGGGCACAAAATTCGTGCATGGGGGTGGAGGGGTGGTGTGTGTCCTTCAGCCCAGCCTGCACCCTTTCCAATGTAGGACCCCTTGAGGGATGTCTGACTGCCTGATCCCCATAGGATTGGTCCTAAATGGGCACTCAGACATCCTTCTCACAATCCAGGACTGCTAGCTCCAAACAGCTTGTCTGCCTGCCTTCCTGATTGCCACTAACCACTTCTGCATGCCAGCCTAATCACCCCCTAACCACTACACTGCCAGCCTAATTGATATCTAACTGCTCCCTGCCAGCCTGTTTGCCCCCAACTTTCCTCCTCTTCTGGCCTGGTCACCGCTAACTGCCCTCCCCTGCAGGCTTGACCTCCCCCCCCCAACTACCCTCCCTTGCAGGCCTGGAACCTCCCACTGTCCTCCCCTGCTGGCCATCTTGTGGTATCCATCTTGTGTCCACATGGGGGCAGGATCTTTGATCACATGGGGCAGCCCTCTTGTGTGTTGGAGTGATAGACAATCTGTGTATTACTCTTTTATTAGATAGAGGCCTGGTACATGGGTGGGGACTGATTGGTTTGCCCTGAAGGGTGTCCTGGATCAGGGTCAGGGTTCCCTTGGGGTCTGTGGGGGCCTGGGCAAGGGGCCTATGGTGGCTTGTAGGCTGGCCACGCCCCCCCAGTGACCCAAGCAGAGGCCCTGGGATCTGGGCTTAATTTATGTTCTACAATTGAAATTTTGTAGTCTGGATCAGAGCCAAGCCTTCTGCTCGCTCCCTGGCAACAGCCATTTCTATTTGAAACTTTGTAGCCTAGAGTGAAAGCCAAGGCTAGAGCTGCAGAAGTTTGGCTTCCTCCATCACCCAGGAAACCCTAGCTTCTTCTCTCTCCAGCTCTGTGGCTGCCGCCATTTCTGTTGGGATTACGTATCTTCTATAATTGAAACTTTGTAGCATTGAGTGGAGGCCTAGGCCAGCAACGGCAGGCTGAACACTTGGCTTCCTCTGTTGCCAGGAAAACATAAGCCTCCCTCCTGCTCTCAGTGGCAGCAGCCATCTTGGTTGGGGTTTATTTGCATAATTTGCTCCCGATTGGCTGGTGGGTGTAGCTGTGGGCGTGGCTTGATAGGAGGTATGGTCAATTTCCATATTACACTTTCATTAGATAGGATTTGTCCTAAGGCAGTGATGGGCAAACTTTTGAACTTGCTGTGTCAAAATTCGCCAAAAAATGGAGCATAACTTGGGTGGTGTGTCACTTCAAGGAAAAAACTATAATTTTGTGATATTTATAGTTTAAATAACAAAAATGTATAATGTAACTATTTAGTAAACCAAAAACTATTTAACTTACCTGCTTAGTGACGTCTTTCTTTATCTGTCAGTCAGTTTCTTTTGTTGGTCTTGATATTATTTCACTTGTGTGGGGTGCTGTGAACTAACATAAGTGAGGGAGAGGGGGAATTCGTTAACCTGCCTATTAGTGATTTTTTGTTGCTGAATTTCATTGGCTAAACCTTCAATTGAAGGTTGGTATTTTGTACACTTCAAGCCCAAGCAAGCACTACTAACTTCATCTGTCAATCTGTTTCTTCTATTGGTTTTGATATTATTTAACACTGAGAATAAGGTCTCACAAAAGTATATAGAGGGAAAAATTGTGAGTAAAGCCATTGCCATATTTTTCAGGATGCTAAAAGTGTCTGGTAATCATTTCCAGGCACTCCAAATTTCCTATTCATAGTGGCACTCCTCTTGATTATCCAAGTGGCACCTTTCCAGATTCTCAAGCTTTGACCTCAACTTGACAAACACCTGAGCCCAGATGCTGTCTTGAAATTCTGCAAGTTGCATCTCCAAATCATCAATTTGTATCCATTGGAAACCATTTAATTCCAAACTATTGTAGACTACTACATCAGGATACTTAATTATTTTTATGGTCTGTTCTAGGCTTCTAAATTGATTAAATCTAGCACTGAACTGGTCAAGTAATGAGTCTAAAACATGCTGGTACTTTATATGCAAGGGTTCCATTTGTACAGATCCACTGGCCTTCTCAAAATACTTTGTTACTCGAGGAAAATACTTATAAGTTTTAGTTTCTACATCTTACTTGAAAATGTTAAGTTTACCTTCAAAAGCTTTTATGTATCCAAACATAACGTCAATACTTTTGCCAAAACCTTGTAACTTTAAGTTCAGTTCATTAATATGAACAGAGGGATCTGTAAAAAATATCAGGGTGTTGACCCACTTATCATCATGGAGCTGAGAAAAGTTTCCCAGATCCTTATCCTCAAGAAATACCTTAATTTCTTCAAAGCACTCCACAAGGCACTCAAGAACTTTGCCTCGGCTCAGCCATCTTACATTATTGTACATCAGCAGTCCATTGTAGGTGGAATCAACCTCCAGTAAAAGTGCAGAAAATGCTCGCTTGTGAAGGGGTCGAGCAGCTATTAAATTAACTATTTTTGTAACAACTAATATTAAGTCGTTTAAGTTGGTGAATCCTGCCTTGGCACATAAAATCTCCTGATGAATAACACAATAAAAAGGCACAATCGGATGACCAATAGCTTCTGTAAACAATTTGACAAATCCGACTTTTCCCCCCACCATTTTTGGTGACCCATCTGTCGTCACTGACACAAGTTTAGAGATATCAATGCTTAAGTCACGGAATGTTTGTATAACAACCTTACATATTTCGCTTCCTGATGTACTTGTTGTCACTGATACTAACTTTATCAACTCTTCTCTCATTGTGAGACCATCCGAATATTGACCAATAATGGCCAATTGAGCATGTGATGTGACATTAGTAGTTTCATCAAGAGAGATCGAAAAATGTTACAGTTACTTAGGTCTCTCTTTAATTGATGTATGTTTGTATTCAGTCTCATTATTCAGTCTTTTATGATATTTCTACTGAGTGGTAACTCAGATATTCTCTTAATAATTGTATCTTTATTCAGCATATCGTGAAATAGAACTGTTTCACATCTTAGGAAAGTTTTTTTTTAATAAATTCTCCCTCACTGAGTGCTTTTCCATGCTGAGCTATGGAGTAAGCAATGCTCAAACTTGCGTATGTTAAATTTGTAGAGGCTTTTATAAATTTAAGGATGGAATAAGATTGGCTCTTATAAAAGTATAGCTGCACCTTTCATCCTCACTTTTTTTCAAGAGCTAGGAATGATTACTTTCAAAATGTCTATTTATATTCCACGTTCTGCTTACTACTGTTTCAGTACATAGAACGTAAAATGATGTGCCATTTTTTTCTATAATGCCATACATTTCGGTCCATGTCTCTTGAAAAGGTCGGCTACTGCCACTACCACTTCCTTTACTTAACCTTGTTTTTTTTTATTTTTTGGGTTCTCCATCAGGGGGGCAGTGACAGAAGATAGAATTATAGACAGCCTGTTAGCCCTGCAGGCAATTAGGGGTTAGTTAGCCTAACTGACCACAAGATGGCACATGTAACTCTCTTTTAGGAAAGGGCAGTGTTAATAAGCAGAAATAGGGGTTAATAATGATACACAACAGTAATAGTGGTAAAATGGAGTCTGCACTATGCTGCAAAATGACATTTATATAAATTAAGATGGCTGCCACCATTTCTAATGGCGGAAAACAGCACCCATAGCACAGGCCCTCAACCTCTCCCAGCCTCCCCTTCATTTACCGCAGTAATGATGGCCAATTAGAAATCCACGACACCTCAGAACAGTAGATTGGATGATGGTTGCTGTGGTTATGTGGTTGCTGGTAATGGCGATCACAGGGCCCCCAGAAATGCATCCCCCATGGCATTCCACTGTTCCCTGCTCCACCGGCCAGAAGTCAGGTCAAAGATCTCCTAACGGCCTAACCGGAAGTCCTAGAACTAGACACTCTGTGCCAGAGTTGTTGTTTTGGCCTACCGACCTCCGGCACAGTGTGTCTACACTACACTACAGCAAATGTTTCATCCTGGACTACTGCACCTGGCCGTGCAGTAGCCAAGGATGAAATGTTCTTCTTGGCATGCGGCCCCATACTTCCCTGAATGCAACCACATGTGGCCATGTGTCATCGAAAATGGCTACACATGTCAGTGCTGACATGCATATCATAGGTTCGCCATCACAGTCCTAAGGCAAGGTGGAGATATACATATCAAAGGTAGGGTTTGTATACACAATCCATTGTCAGATCAGATGAATTTGTCTTTGACTGTTTAGATGTTTGGCCAGTAATAGATAATAAAATGTAGATTAAGATGCCCTTAGCTGCCTGGCAGCAAGCAATCATTTAAATGCATCCTTTTCAGGTTTGGGGAAATGCCCTCAGCCATCTCCAAATGATTCAGCCCTGCTGACATGCTGGAATTGGCTTTCGACACTCACCTGCCTGCCTGCCTGATTGCCCATAACCACTTCTGCCTGCCAGCCTGATCACCTCCTAACCTCTCCCCTGCCAGCCTGATTGACATCTAACTACTCCCTGCTGGCCCGATGGCCCCAAACTACCCTCCCCTCCAGGCCATCTTGTGGCAGCAATCTTGTGATGATGTGAGGGTAGCCATCTTGTGGTAGCCATCTTGTGATGGCCATCTTGTGATGACATTAGGGCGCCGCGCAAGGGTGCAAGGACCACCTAGGCTTTTATTAGTATAGATTGTTTCCATCATCCCCCAAAAGAAATCTCATTTCCATTTGCTGTCACTTCCCATCCCCACCAAACCCATTGCCCCCAGCCCTAGGCAACCACTACTCTACCTCCTGTCCTTATAGTTTTTATCTATTCTGGACTCTGCATGTAAATGTAACCATACACTACATTACCTTTTGTATTTGTGTTCTTTCACTGAGCATCATGTTTTTGAGATGTTGCAGAATGTATCAGCACTTTGTTCCTTTTTATGGACAAACTAGAGGCCCAGCCATGATTATGCCACACGCATGTAAAGTCCCCTAGGTCTAGCCTGCCATCAGGACCATGTCCACAGCCCCACGATGCCTCACATGCTTTGTGGACACTGCCACCACCCCACGACGCTCCCAGCTCACTCCCTTCCGCCACCGCCAGCTGCATGCACCCCCAGCCCTCTCCCTAATGGTGGGAGCACCTCTGCTCGCCACCTGGAGACCAACACCGCACTCCCCGCCCACCTAGCGCCCATCCCCTGTGCCCTCTTTGTCATGCAGCCCCACCCTCTCGCTGCCCACCTTGCTGTGCCCTCTTCGCCATGCAGCCTCCTGGCCAGGCCTATGTGAGCCCCACCTCACCGCACGAGCCATGAGTCCAGGCCCTTGAGAGATGCTTCATGCACCTCCTCGTGACAGGTTATTTGGTTGTGATGCTATAATGGCGTCACAACCACAGGCGTTTTATGGCATAGATAATATTCCATTGCATGGATAGACCACATTTGCTTATCCATTCACCATTTGATAGACTTTTGGGCTATTTCCAATTTTTAGCTATTATGAATAATGTTGCCATGAACATGAACATGTGTGTAATACTTTGTATGGACATATGTTTTCATTTCTCTTGGATATATACTTAAGAGTATAACTACTGAGTCATATGATACAGATCTATGTTTGACTTTCTAAGAAATTGCCAGACTTTTCCAAAGTGGCTGCACCATTTGACATTCTGACCATCATCCTAGTCAACACCTGGTGTCTTTTTTATTATCTCCATTCTAGTCAATGTAAAGATGTTTTAAAATTGACTGTATCAATTTGTACTGCCGCCAATGGTGTGCATACAAGAGTACTGTTTCTACATATCCTCACCAACAATATTACCAATCTATTTCATTTTTGCTTTGTGAATATTTGTGTAAGATGACCTCATTGTTGTTTAAATTTGCATTTTCCTAGTATTTGTGACATTCACGTATCGATGGGCCATTTGTATTTCTTTTTCTGTGACCTGCCCATTATATATTTAGTCATTTTTTATTGGATTGACAATTATAGACATACTATATATAATGTAGATATTATTCATTTTCTGCCATATATGTAATATACCTTAGTCTGTTACTTGTCTTTTAACCTTTTATAATACTAAAAAAAAAAAAGTTTAATTTTCACCACCTAAATATGTCAGTTTTCTTTGTTATAGATTTTGGGCTAGATGTCTTGTTTAGAAAAGCCTCTCCCACTCCCAGGATTATTTAAAAAAATATTCCCTTCTATTTTCTTCAAATACTTTTATAGTTTTACTTTTATGCTGAACCCTAATATGGAAATTAGTCTTATATATGGTATAAAACAGAGGAATACATACTTGTTTGGTTTTGATGGCCCCAAACCTTTCATTGAGTTGTTTAACCTTTGGTAATGAATTTGAAATAAAATTCTGCTTCAATCATAAATTTCAGTATGTAAATGACTCTCTCCCTGGATTTTATTCCATTCTATTGATCTAGTTGTCTAATCTTGGCCGATATCAACATAGCTAAATTATAGTTGCCTGAAAGTGTGTTTTGGTATCTGGTCAGGCAAATCCCCTTTCATAATTCCTATTTTAAAAGAAAATATCTCAAGAAATCTTTGTAAGTGTAATGAAAAAGTTTCTGGTGCAATGAGACTCATACAATAAAAAATATTAGAGCCACATCAGGGGTTTAAATGGAAAAGTCAGGATAACTTCATGTCCTTTAGCTCTATCATTACTCAAAGTGCAGGAGTCCTTTTGTCCACCAGCACCTCTCTAGCATACCTCACACCAGATCTTGACCTCTATTTTTACTCTCCATCAAGAGGAGCCAGTACTCCTTAAGAGGCACATAGTCCTACATCTTATGTCAGGAAAAAATAGGATGGTCTGAAACATTGTAATGTTATAACAAAATAAGGATGTTTTTATAACTGTTAGAAGCAATATTTTATAAAACTCAAAAAATAGAAACAATGGAATAAGCTTGAAAAGCTTTCACTAGCCACATTTTAACATTCGGAGCATCTGAAAAAAAAAGAGAGATGAAAATTTTAAGCTGGATATATAAAAGGCTACAGATTTACACCAAATAGAAAAAGAAATTGTAATACAAAGTAAGGATTATAGTATAGTAGTGTCCCATGCACGAAATTTGTGCACAGTGTGGGGGTTCCCTCAGCCCAGCCTTCACTCTCTCCAATCAGGGACCCGTTGTGTTATGTCCAATCCTGTGGGATCAGGCCTAAACCAGCAGTTGGACATCCCCCTTAAAATATAGGACTGCTGACTCCTAACAGCTCACCTACCTAATCACCCTTAACTGACTCTGCCTGCCTGCCTGATTGCCCCTAACCCCTCTGCCTGCCTGCCTGGTTGTTCCTAACTGCCTCTGCCTGCCTGCCTAATCGCCCCTAACTGCTCTCCCCTGTCAGCTTGATCTCATCCCCAACTGCCCTCCTCTGACAGCCAATCTGGTTCTGATTGGCCAGTTTCTATGCCAATCAGCATCAAAAGATCTGCCTCCTAGGCAGCCATTGGCTCCTCACAGTTGACCCAGATTTGGTTCTTTTTTGTGTGTGTGGGTGGGGGGAGGGGATGGTGGTAGTGGTGGTGGACTGTTTATTAAGTGGTTATTACAGGTATCAGACCACATAAGTGGTGTCAACCCCGGGAATGCAATCTCTCAATGTTGATCACAAAGCCCCAAGGCTGATCCTGGAGTGCCCCAAGGTCAGAAATGAAACTGAAAGGCCTCAGTCATATGCTGCCTCCAGGCATCCAGGCTGGGAAGCAGGGAGGAGATGCCCATGACATGCCAGGTCTCTCCATTGGACACAACCAAGGTCTGGTAGGACAACACCTGCACACTTGCCTCTGCCAGGAGCCCTATCATGGTAGGCAGGTAGCATGGCAGGTCTGGAGTGCTGAGCCCAGAACAGGAGCAAGGACAGACCCCTGCGGAGAAGCACTTCTGGTCTGAAGGCAGCTCCGGTGAGTGCCTACAGCACAGGTGTGGTGCCCTGGACAAAGCCTACAGCGTGGTAGGGGGCACCTGTCAGGGCCACGCTCAAGAGGCCTTCCCTGCATCCTTACTCTCCTGGCACAGTGGGGTTATGGGAGGTGGTTACATTGAGGCCAACCTTCTTCACCAGCAGCCTGGCGTTCACCAAGTTCACATCCACATGATTAAAAATGTCTTTGAGCCGAGACCGGTTTGGCTCAGTGGATAGAGCGTCGGACTGCGGACTGAAGGGTCCCAGGTTCGATTCCGGTCAAGGGCATGTACCGTGGCTGCGGGCACATCCCCAGTAGGGGGCGTGCAAGAGGCAGCTGATCAATGTCTCTCTCGCATCGATGTTTCTGACTTTCTATCCCTCTCCCTTCTGCTCTGTAAAAAATCAATAAAATATATTAAATAAATAAATAAATAAATAAATAAATAAATAAATAAATAAATAGAAATGTCTTTGAGGAGGCCGACAATGACTGTGGGGCTTAGGCAGTTCCTGGCATTCTTCAGGAATAAGTCCTGAGTTACCACCTGGACGGTCCCTTTGGGGGACCCTGCCCAGGCTCGCATCAAAGTCCCCAGAGCTTCTGCCAGACCAATCCAAAGTTTGGTGTGCGGAGAGAAGGCGCTGGTTAAGGGCCTGGGCATTCATGACTCCAGTGAGGGCCCTCCCCTTTACCATATCCACGAACTGGACAGCGATCTCCTCCCCGCAGCGGCTCTGGGCTTCCTTGGTGCTCACGCCCAGGTGGGGGCAGCTGATGACATTCTCGTGGTCCATCAAGGCATGGTCCTGAGGCAGCTCCTCCGTGAACACATCCAGTGCTGCACCCGCACACTGCCTCAACTGTAGGGTCTGAAGCAGGACGCCCTCATCCACAATCCCTCCACAGGCGCAGTTCACCACGCACATGCCCTTCTTGCATGAGCGAAGGTGCTGTCGTTCAGCAGGCCTGTCGTGGAGGGCAGAAGAGGGGTGTGCACAGTGATGAAGTCACAGAGGGGCCAGATCTCCTCCAGAGGCAACCAAAGGAGGCCAAGACTTCTGGTGAGATGATGGGGTTGGAGGTTGTACCCTACAGTCTTCATCCGAAGGACTGTAGCTGAACAGCCACCTCTCTCCCGATCCTCCCCAGGCCAAGAATTCCCAGGATCTTTCCATTCAACTGGGTTCCCATGAACTTCTTTCAGTCCCATTTGCCATCCTCATCAAAGCCGTTGCCAGGGGAATCTGCCTGGCCAGACACATGATCATCCCACAGGGAGCTCCACAGCACTAAGACTGTTCCCATTGGAAGTGTGGAGGTTCCACATGCCCTTGCTTGTGGAGGCCTCTAGATCCACATTGTCCACACCAGTGCCAGCCCTGCCTCCACCCGGAGCTTCTCTGCTGCGTTGATGACATCTGTGGTCACCTTGGTGGCCGAGCGGATGATAAGGCCTTCACAGTCCTGCAGCTTGGCTATCAGCTCCTCTTTGCTCAGGTTCTATTTCTCCACCATCTGCAGCCCTCCATCTTGCAGGATCTTCTGGCAGCAAGGGTCCAGGCTGTCACTAATGAGCACTTTCTGTAGATTTGCCAAGGCCATTGCTGGAGCTGGCCTCAGATTGATGCTCTCCCTGGACAGAAACACCTCTAAGCCCTAGATTTGGTTCTGATTGGCCAGTTTCTATGCCAGTCAGCATCTCTGGGCCTACCAACCGGCCTGATCAGAAAGGCGGGGCTGATCAGCAGCCCCAGTGGAGTCCTAGAGAGAAATGGAGGCAGGGCTGCTGGCCAGATGGCCAGACTGGGAGAGAAAGAGAGAGGCAAGTGCTGGTCAAAAGCTGACACAAAAGGCAATGGATCAGTCCCTGCTTCTCTCTTCAGGCCTCTCTCTGGCCCTGATTCACAGCCCCCTCAGCAGTCAGTGCCGGGGCATGCGCCTACAGGAGAAGCACGAACTTTCAGTCTGATCGAGTTTTGGTGGTAACGGTGTTACACCCTGGCTCTTTATTATAGAGACTAGAGGCCCGGTGCATGACGCTCATGCACGGGGGCGGGGGTACCTGTGCCTCAGCCCAGCATGCACCCTCTCCAACCTAGGACCCCTCAGGGATGTCTGACTGCCCATTTAGGCCCAGGATCCTTCTCACTACCCAGGACTGCTGGCTTCCAACTACTTGCCTGCTGCCTTCCTGATTGTCCTTAACCCCTTCTGCCTGCCAGCCTGATTACCCCTGGCTGCCAGGGTTTCAGATCAAGGAGGGATGAACAGGTGGGCCACAGGTGACTTTTAGGGCAATGAAACTGTTCTGTCTGATACTACATTAATGGTACATTTGTCAAAACCATAAGATGTTCAAGACAAATAATGAATCCTAATGTAAACTGCAGATTTTACTTTTGTTAATAATGTGTCGATAAGGGCTCATCAATTATAATAAATGTATCATATTAATTTAAGATATTAGTAATAATAAAAGCTTTAATGTAGTGTGGCCGGGCCTGGGGGCGGTGGCACGGGTCTGGACCCCCTGCTGGGTCTGGGGCGACCATCGGGATCCACACCGCCACCCCAGGTTTGCTGAGGCTGGGCCTCCAGATGGCGGCATGAGTCTGGACGCCTGCTGGCTCTGGGACTGCGATTGGACACCTGCCGGCCCAGCGGCAGCCCCGCCCCTCGCCTGCTCCCCGCCCCTGATTGGCTGGTAGCGTAGCGAAGGTATGGTCAAATTTGCATATTACTATTTTATTAGGTAGGCTATTTAAGGGAATATTCATACATGAGGGTAGTTAGCATATTCTATTAAGAATATATGTTTTTATAAATTATAGACATATCTTATTTCTAGCTATGGATACAGGAAAGAAGAAAACAGAAAATCTGAAAGATAAAAACACTAAAAAACTATAGTACAAAAAGAAGACTGATCACCATCAATGGTCACACAAGCAGAAAAGGAGTCCAGTTGATCAATAATGATACAAAATTTAGAAGGACCCAACAGTATATCCAAGATAATAAATATTAAATGTCTCAAACCAAAGAATTCAGCATAGAAACTTGATTACTCTTAGTGGACAAAATCTCAACATGATCCTAATTATATAAGACGAGGGGTTGGGGAGTAGGTGATCCCTCAGCCCAACTTGCCCCCTCAATAGGGCCAGTGGCTGGCTCTTCCCCAGCAGCCTCAGACCCACCCCGGCCGCCTTGGCCCTGGCCTTAGCCCCGGTGGCAACCGCCCAGCCCCGGAGGCACCCCGCACTTGTGGCCTCGAGTCGCCTTGGCCCCGCCCCTTGTGCCACTCGACCCTGCCCCTTGCTCCTGGTTGGCTGGTAGCATAGCAAAGGTATGGTCAAATTTGGATATTACTATTTTATTAGATAGGATATTAATAAGGCATACCTAAGTTTTCAATAATGCTAATGGACAAGACCAATCCTATATAACAAATCCGATATAACAATCCTATATAACAAAAGCCTAATATGCAAAGTGTCCAATCATCCATTCAACCAATCAAAGTGTAATATGCTAATGATATGCCAAGGCTGCTCAGCCACTCACTATGATATGCACTGACCACCAGGGAAAAGATGCTCCAACTGGTAGGTTAGCTTGCTGCTGGGGTCGGCCAATCAAGACCGAGCAAGACAGGCTGGACATGCCCTGGAGCCTTCCCATGGTCCCTCCCTGACTGGCCAACTTCCCAAGTCCCTCCCTGGCCCTGATCATGCACCGGTGGGATCCCTCAGCCTGGCCTGCACCCTCTTGCAATCCAGGACCCCTCAGGAGATGCTGGAAAGCTGGTTTCAGCCCACTCTTGCTCAATGCAGGAACTGCCCCCTGGTCGTCAGTGCACTGCTAAGCCAGAAGCTGGGCTCATGGCTGGCGAGCACGGTGGGGAGAGGGCCTAAGTCATCAATTGGATATCTTCTGAGGGCTCCTGTGGACTGCGAGAAGGAACAGGCCTGGCTAAGGGCCCCCTCCATTGTGTGCCCAAATTTTGTGCACCAGGCCTCTAGTTTATCATAAAGGCAGGAGAATGAGGTAATACTGGCTAAAATTGGAGTACACAATTTCTGGGAATTATACCAAGTTTCAAAAAATTAAAGTACTGTATTTTCTAGCATATAAGACAACTTTTTAACCCAGAAAAATCTTCTCAAAAGTCGGGGGTCATCTTACACACTGGGTGTAAAAATACCATAGCTTGCAGTTATGATGGGTGTTGTTAACTCGCCAGGGACTTGCCCAGCACTTGCTCTCTCTCTATTGTTTGTTATCTTCCTCCTATCATCATCAGTTTCAGTTGTCTTATATGCCAGAAAATCCGGTAATATAAATGGCAAAGTATTAAAAAATCCCATGACAAAGCAAGTAAGAATTATAAAAAGACTTACATTCCCCCTCATGCCCCTCCCCCCCAAAAAAAAGGACTTAGATCTAAGTAAAGCCTGTGACTCATGGGTAAATCAGCTTGGACAGTTCACTCAGGCTTCATGCTCTAATTAAGCATCAGCCAACAACCTAGATTACCAGATTATGTAGTTAGTTTGGTATCTTTTTTCCTTTTTTTAAAGATTTGGTAAGATTACTATAAGCCCAGGAGACATAATAAAGTATAACTGAATCCTTAGGTATGTTATTGTAACATATATGTACATAATTGTAGAGAAGTATTTTTTTAACTTTATTGTTGAGAAAATTACTCACACGTAAAACATGGTTCCTGTGTTAAGGAATTTGAAAGGTTCCACACAATCAGGCACACTAAATCTGTAATTGCAGTTCAAGTTGTTTGAGGCAGTTTAATTAAATTCACAATAAATGTTTAAATGCTCAAGAAGAATAAATGATTGTTTCCTTCTTTCCTTCCTAAGTAATTGAGGCAAGGCCAGAGCGAACACAGTGGCTGAGCAGTCAGATGGGTTATATATGAGATGACTAATATAAGGACATGCAGGAGGGTGACAGCCAGGCTTTCCCAGCTAGAAAAGGGAGCTACAAACATGGAAAGGAAGAAAGCTAGAATGTGCTATTGGGTTAGAATTGGAGACATTGCTGTTAATTAATGATTTTTAGTAACTAGAGATAAAAATAAATATCAATGCAAATGTATGAATACATATTTACACTCACACACACAAATGTATTTCCTAACGTTAAGGGGCCTCAAGCAATAACATCCCAGTAGCAATTAGCATACTTTCTGTAAATAACCAAGTGCCCTTTTTACTGGCAAGGTGGTTGGCAATTACAATCTTACTATGAAACCTAGGAGCAACTGAGAAGACATTCAAAACATCCCCAATTGATAATCAGAATACATTTTCTCATGAGGAAAAACAAGTAGAAATTGTAATTATGAGGTTAGCTCATAAAGATTTTATTTAACCTAAGACCTCAGAAAGAAAACACTTTGTTTCTTATTTTACTAGTAAATGTAAGCCTGGTAGTAATATTCTAATAATTTTTTTAGATGTACTATAGCATTTCAAGTCTTATCAAACACATTAATTGGCCTCTGTCTTCTTTCAAATCTATTACTGTTACTATGAGAAACAAACGTTTAGTGCTCCAATGAAATGGACTGACTGCCTCAAAACTGTCACCTTGCAAAAATGCCTAGTTAGTCCAAGGATCAACTACACTTCAAATAATTTTTGGGACCATCTTCTATGCTGGCTTTTAGAAGTCATGGTATAATCTTAGAGGTAACAAATCGTACTGCCCTGAGTAGATCTGCTTTTCAAAAAGAGTCCAAAGATAGTATGAATTGGGTGATCAAGCTGAGCAATAATTTGAGATTAGAAAGTAAAGAGATTGAAACCCGCAAGCTAATTTAACCAATAGTATAATGAAATCCTGTGTATAGCTTCCCAAAGCAACTTCTCTGAAAATTACATTAACTTAGCTGCATAAGCAAAATAATTTTATGGTCATACTTCAGTTGTGCCACATATACTAGTTCACAAGTACTAAAAAAATGTTCCTTCCCAAAATATATCTCCCATTGTTCTTCCAAGTTACCTAAAATTCAGAATACTTTGATCAGCAGACTGACAGCTGCTGCTAAAATACCACATATTCTATGCAAGTGTAGCATAATACCTTAGTGTGATTTGACATAATAAATTGTCAGTCTTGACTGACACAAGGCAAGAGGACATAAGTGACTTGTCAGCAAGGCTGTCAAGGAGGATAGTCACCCAAGGGAGGCCCTAGCACCGCTTTCTGATCTTTGAACACAGCCTCCCCGCCATCCCAGTCCCAGACATCCATTTTAAACACATCAGACAAACCAACAGCTGCATGGTCCAAGCAAGTGGTGATTTTTATTAAGAATAACTTTGGCTCTAAGAATTCCACCCTCAATTCTGTAATACTTTCCATTAAAAACAATTATACAAGAGCAAATACAAAAAATATTAAATTATGAAAACAAATCCATTAAGGCTCCCTTCATATATATTATGTACACTCAAACAAGTCAAGATTTTTCAGAGTAGAAGAATAAAGTCAACTGTTATAGCTTAGAAAGCAAAACTACTTTACCACTAGGAGACTATAAAACATTGAACTAGTTTAAGAAAACCACAGAGTGGAAAAATGGAGCCATTTTTGTAAAAAAGTGGCTCAAAGCACAAACTGCTGGGATGTTCATGAGTCCTAGGGGTTTGGACTGTGCAGTATTAAAGAGTGGGGGAGACTCACGCCTTCTAAAACTCAGGCCTGTGAGCTAAGCTGATCTGATGACTTCAAAGAGCTTCTCTATGTGGGCCTTCCACTGTTTAATCTTAAGACATCACCATATGCTATTTACAAGTCTTCATTTGGCCAGACCTCATACACTACTTACAAATAATTATGAAGATTTGTGAGTGAGATTGGGAGGGAAATGCTTTTGTAATTTATTTTCTCCTAGGGAAGAATGAATTCTAGGTAAGTTCTAGGAACGGAATCGGTCCCTCTGAAGGAGCATGCCAGAGCTCCTGAGAATTTCTATCAAGTGGCAGAACTGCTCCAAGGACACAGGATCTAAAGACCTTGCACGCAGTTAAAGGGTATGTAAGGCCAGTCCTGAATCCTCATTTTACAAATCACATCATTAGACCATATGCACAAAGAAAGACCTCCAGTAAATGAGCAATCAGAAATATACTTCAAGATGATCTGTTAATGTGCTTTCTTCTCTCATAAGGAAGAGTGATGGGAAAAATAGCTACCATTCCATCCTTCAAAAGCAAACTAATATAGAGCAGTATCGTATCTTAAGCACATCCTATTTTATTCAAATAATACTTGCTGATGAGAGAAATCATCCATTCCAGGTGTAATCCACATATTCCTGACCTAGCAGTATACAATCATTGCATTTACTTTTATTCACATCAGGACTGAATATGAGCCTAATTGTTAAGTATAAAAATTAAAGCATCCCCACAGAAAGCTAACTTCTACTATGCTTACTAAGAATGCAGAAGCTCAGAATCCAGCTTTCTACAAGCTTTTAGAGGAATTATAAGAAGAGTCTTCAATGTAGGAATTACTGGCTGAATCATCTCTAGGGAGAACATACTGAATCCACACAAATCCTTCCAGACCACCCAAGTCAAATGGACCATACCAGCAGTATAAAATGTCTAAGAACTCTGCTGTTATTGGTAACCTGGGCTTTACTCTGAGTAGCTTGCTAGAGTGGGACAACTGAGCAGCTTCTCCCTTTACCTGGGCTTTTCCTGAGATGCGGTACAGTAGTCAAAAACGTCATCGTTATCAATACCATTATCATAATTAAGAGAGTGGGGAAATAGTCTTCTTAAGAAAAAAAAAGAAATGCGTAACATTCAACATGTATAGTTGCTATGAATCTTCCAACGAGGCCTCTTGAGACCAGTCTACATTTGCTTCACATTAAAATACTAAAATCATTCCTCCTTACCAGGCTCCCAGTGGGAGCCCTCCCCACACTGCTCTCAGAAGGAATCAAAAGATTTGGACTCCCTACTTTTGACACTGAAGTTCAGTTATGTGGACTAGCTTTCATTCTCCAAAAGATGGGGAGATTATTTATTATATAAAAGAAGCTAGCTCAGCAAGAAATATTTTTAAAAACCCTAGTAGTTATCAAAGCAATAAATGATTTATAGAATGTGCCTTGTCTTAACTGGAATGTTACCACAGAGCATAATGAAAAGGAGTTAAGATAAGATCAAAATGGCCTTTTATGTATTTTTGTTTACGTATGTCTGTTTACATATTTTTAAACCTTCTCACCCTATTGATGTCAATCAAGGTGATAGCTGTGCTCAACATTAACATCAACATTCTCAGGTGTGAATCCTAACATGGGTGAAGGTATAAATTAAACAAGAAAATTTGGATTCTCAAAATAGAATTGATGAATATTGATTGACTGTAACAGATCAAATGTATTTCTATGTGATCAGAATTATCTAATAGATAACTAAAGAACCAATGAAACACATTTTCTTTAGGTTTTAAAAGAAAAAAGGTTCTGTGCCCCACTAAACTTGGATGGGAAGAAAAACCAAGTAGTGCAACTCTCAAGAATTTACTCCAGTGTCCTCTTCCTTTTTTTAAAAAAGTCTTTGAACACAGGTCCAGATCCCGACCTAAGGGCTGGTCAATGTCCTTTGTTTGGCGAATAGGAATTGCAACTGTCACAGGTAATTTACCCACCCAGACTGTAGGTGAACCAGTCCAAATCCTTTTTTAAGCAACAATTCTCTGCTGGCTGGGATGCTCCCAGGGGCTTTTGCCCTGAGTTTAAGAATTGAAGAGGTGCCTGCTCACAGCTTCCTTGGGGTCTCTGAGGCTTGGGCCTATGACTCCTGGGCTTGGGCCACTTCTTGGCCTGTTCTCCTAAGATTGCCTTTAACCTTCACAAACTCTGGGGCGTTTTCTTGCTCTTCTTGCAGTTTCTGCTTCTCAAGTTCAAGCTAAATAAAATTCAGAAATAGAAAGATTATTTACAAACTGAGGTTTTTCAAGACATTCCTCTTTCCAAAGTCCCTAATGACTTCGTTTCCCAATGGAAGAAATTCTCTCCCAGTCTCCAGGTAAAATAAGTGTGTGTGTGTGTGTGTGTGTGTGTGTGTGTTTGTGCGCGCGTGCGCGCACCAGGTAATTCCTCACAAGAGCAGCAGTAGGTGGGTTGTTACTACAAGCAATACAGAGAAATCGCAAGAATCTAAAAAATCAAGATTAAGACAAGATCCTGCAATCAACACAGCTGGCCTGTACTCTCAGTGAAGTAAAATTTCACTCAAGTGCTTGAGCTCCCAACACTGCTGTGAATTCAGTGATAGCTCTGGTTTTGACTATATCCTCCTGAAACTCTTCTAGGCTCTCAATAGAATTCTGGACTTTACTTTCAATGTATTTTAGCCCATTTGCTCACATTTTGTCTCATGTTTTCCTTTCATGATATAAACATTTACATCTGTCTTATCTGGTAAATTCTGCTTGTTCCAACATTCTTAGTTTTCAGGACTAAGACAACTTGTGAGAGAAGTCAGAGAAAAACAGACATTGTATCATATCCTCTTTTATATGTGGGGTCTTTAAAAAACAACAACCAACTTATTAAAGCAGAGAGTGGAACGGTGGTGATCCAGGGCTGGAAATGAGGGAATGGGAGTTGTTGTTTAAGAGTACAAACTTGCAACTAGTAGATAAATAAGCCCTGAGGCCTAATGCACAGTAGAGTGATTACAGCTAACAAAATTGTCTTACATTTGCTAAGAGATTACCTTAATGGTTCCCAACTGTAGGAGAAATAATTATGTGATGCAACAGAAGTGTCAGCTAAGGTACAATGGCAATCACATTGCAACGTAAATGTACCGAATCAGTATGCTGAATACCTTAAACTTACACAACGGCCTATGTCAAATATGGCTCAATAAAAAAAAGACCACTTTCACCGAAGTCACTCTTACCTGCTCCAACTTCTGCTGCCGTTTTAATAGTTCTATTTCCAAGTCAGATTTCTTCTTTTGTGCTTCTTCTTCCTTCTGCTTTATTACTTGATCTCGTTTTCTTTTTTCCATCACTTTCTGCAGTTCTGGCTTATTCTGAGGGGCAAGACCCCTGCAAAAAAAAAGCATGAACAAAATTAATAAGTTGTAATCTAATGGACACATCTTTTCTGAATAAAAATTAAGGCATCAGCCACAGAGAAAGGATCTAATGAATTAGCATGATTGTGACTCCCTATTACCTGTTAATAGTCAACAATGGTTATCTCAGAAATTCACAATCATTAAAGAAAAAGCAAGAGCATCTTCTGAAAGTAAGAAAAATCCATTCACTGGGGAAGGTGGGGAACATTATGCTCATTCGATGAGTATGATGGACATGGACATGGACATGGAAATGAGATGGCTTCACCAGAAATTTAAACAGAAAAATGGCCAAAGTTTCAGAATTTTAGGAAGGTTCTTGCATGTGTAAAGGCATGTCTAAAGTTTCATCATTACTGGCCACATAGAACTCTGCGCCCCTGACTCCCAATTCAGTGATCCTTCCAATTGAACCATTTCAGTTGTGTGGTTAATTACTGACAATGCATGGAAGTCAGGCCCCAGGAAAGTCCCATATTTCTGAGGGATAAGTCAGGCCACCATCTCATCAAATGGGGAGAAACAAAACCAAAACTTAGGCCTACCAACCCTCCATCTAAGAATTCTGTGGCAAGTCAGGGGAAGGCCATTCCCTAGCATTTCAGCCAGTCTAAACTAGCTCTTGAGTAATCTCCACTTTACTAATTGTAAAAATAATTTATCTCCACCTTCCCAATGTTCATTAGCAAATTTACATTACAACAAAAGAGACAGGCTACTTTTGTGGCTTAATTATGGTTTCACAGTTACTAAGATTGTATGGGGGGTCAGGATTATAGGTAAGTATTCCGGAAATTAAATCTTTAATCAGCACAATAGAAGTTACTGATGGTATTTTGTTCACAATAAATCGAAGTGTCACTAAGCACACAGGAAAATTTGTAAATAATCTGAGTAAAGACCCACTTAATTTCATGACTATTAAGTAGCCTCTATAACACTACAGACTTAAGGGATTTAAATTTTAGGATTAAGGATTTAGCTATCTCAATAATTTAAATTTCAAACATTTTTCTTTCCCTTTACTTCACAGGCAAAATTAACCTCAAATATTATTAAATGCTTCTGGATTATTCAAAAGCTATTGCACAAACTTTGATGTATGAAATCTGACATTCTACAGTAACATATGAATGGGTTTAATATGCAGTATTCATTTTCTATTTTAAGATTTTATACAAGGGGAGCAATAAAATATTTAGTAACAGAAGGCTCAGGAAACGGTGGCTCATATGATAAATGTTCTGCACTTGGAACAATTGAGAAGTCATATAAATTTAGTTAATATTTTATCATTGCCGATCACTTAATCTGCGCTGAATGAAAAAACTCAAGTAAGCACTGCCTATATGTTTCCTGAGTCTAAAATTGGGTCAGACTTGAGAGAGAAATGAGCTTCTGCAAATTTCTTAAAAACTACAATATCATTCTGCACATGACAATAGTGACTCTCTTTAATCAGTTGTGATGTATACAATTAACAAGTCCTTTTAATACTATAATCCCTTAAAGTCCTCATGTCAATTGTGAGCATGCTTGCTGTAACTATTATAGTGGGCCAAGCCAATTTTTAAATTTAATAAGTGCTCCTTGAATAAAAATAGGCTAGGTGACATATACATAAAATAAAAAGTGAAAGCACACCTCAACTCTGTTAAACAGATCTTTGGGAGCACCACCTACATTGTATTCTATGTGAACAGTGGCCCCGAAAATTGAATATGGACCCAGAGGTAACAGTGTAATCTAGGCTCCTCCCTCATTTCTATATCTTTACAAACAAAGTTCTTCTTCATCCTCTTAACATCTGCACAAGACCTCACAGTATGGAAGTTTGCCACTCCCACACTGACATGCATTTAGGTAGTTTCCAATTGTTCCCCATTAAAAGTAATGAAGCAATGATCTTCCTTGTACATTCGTATTTGCACTCCTTATATACTAGTAATTATTTCCATTGGCTACATTCATGGAAGTAGAACTTCTGGCTAAGCATCTGTACATTTTACAATTTTATGTATATTGCCAAACTGCCCTCCAATAAGGCTGCAAAACTTTATATTTCCACCACCAGCGATGCAATATACAGACAACTTTTAATGGTACATTTCACATAAACCACTGAATACACCCAGGGGCTGACTGAAAAGTTCATCTCCACCCCAGATGCACTTGAACTCATACAAGTGAAACTGCCTTGTCAGCTGGAAGGCCTGAGCCAGAGGCGAGGGCTGGCACAGACCCAACAGAACACCCCTGACATCCGACCAAATATCGCCTGGCCTAATTTTTTTCTTAGGATGGAGGGAAGGGTGCATTTGGATTACAAGCCCTTGATCTTTAATCTTGGGAATTTTCTGGTCTGGCCTGCCTTGCCTACATTTGTGGCTGAACCATTTCTACCTGTGTGGATTCAAATGCAAATATTTCTACCTCAATTTACCGTATTTTCCCATATTGTACACCAATGAATATTTATTGAAGAAATATTTGTCAAGAAAAGCATACCAAATGAAGATATGTAGATCAACTAAAAACACAGGGAATAAAAGCCACTGACTGAAATGTATAAGTAAAAAAACCAATTTTAGGGATGTGTTTCAATAGCTGGGAATCTAAATTTGCCCCCCAAAAGTACTCTTGTAGAGAAGATAGAACCTAATCTATATTAGAAATATTTTAAGATATCTTAAACACTAATCTTACAGCTTAAACACTAATCTTCCAGCTTAAAAACAACCTTGTCTCTTGAAATCTGCCCTTCTTATGTTATTGGGACTATCTATTGTCCCTGAGAATCTGAAAATGGTCTTACACAGACCTTGTGGCAAAGTGTGGCAGATGGAAATGTAAAGACTTTTAATCTGAAAATGAGTTGGTCCAAAAGCTAGCAAACAGAGGAGCAGAATTAGATACTTAAGAGAGCATAGAGTTCAGAGTTAGAATACCGATGAATAGAGTATTTGTTCTCCTAAGTAGTAATTTTGCTTTTACCTTATGATCTTTAAAAAGTAGCTAAAAAAAAAAAAACACACAAAAAACTTTGAACTAACTGCTACAGGGTTTTGAGCCAAATTTTGGCTATGGAAGGCAAAGTTCAAGGCTTCATGGACAGCTCAGCTTGTGTTGATCTCATTTGTCTACCTCTCACTTCCCTACTCCTTTTCTAATTTTTATTACTACTATATTTGATCAAGCTCTGCCTTTAATTTAAACTGCCTTTAATTCTATATATCTTTCTACCCTTTTTATTTCAAAAAACTGCTGTGAAATGTTGAGAAGATCCATTAGCCCGGTGCAGTGGTCGGCAAGCTGAGGCTCATGAGCCACATGCGGCTCTTTGGCCCCTTGAGTGTGGCTCTTCCACAAAATAACACGTGCAGGCGTGCACATACAGTGTGACTGAAACTTTGTAGCCCATGCACAGAAGTCAGTTTCAGGCTTTCAAAAGAAATTTCAATTGTTGTATTGTTGATATTTGGCTCTATTGACTAATGAGTTTGCCGACCACTGCCTTAGCCTGTTACTCTGAGTTTTCTCTTACTAACTTGTCACATTAGGATAACCCCAAGATAACACACGTTGTTGGATCTCCAAAAATATCACTGGATTGGACAAGATAAAATATGGGAAAAGCCCTCTACAAACTGTAGAAAATAAGTAGATTTTCATTATGGTACAAGCCAGTAATCAAGTATGATTACCCTTTAACCAAATATATATATATTATTGAAGTGATACTTCCTATTTTCCCTGCATTAAAATTTAGAAATAAAACCCCAGTCTCCAAAATGTATATGTGATAGAAGATTAACAAAAAAAGAAAGATTAACAAAAAAACAAAACAAAAAAAACTCCTGCTTGAGGAGTTTTCACTCTAAAAACCAGATGTATTTATAATAAGAGGACTCTACCCAACTAAGATTGTCCCTTGAAAAACCTTAAGACAGAAACATTCATTTGATTTTGAAACCTGCTTTTTCCTTTCTTTTGTTTAAATGTACCTCTATAGCCACACCAGGACTTTTCAAAGAAGAAGGGGAAAAAGTAACAGGAATTTCCAGATGGCACTACATAGAAAGTGAAAGATGGTTGGGATTAATTGAGCACTTACTATATGCCATGCATTTTAATAGCTATTTATACATGCTATTATTTACTTCTATTTTTGTAAGAAATATATTTTTATCTCCTATTTTATTATATGAAGAAACAGACCTCAAGAAGGGGAACCTTGTCCAAGATCGTAAAGTCATTTCCCTCTGACTTCAAAGCCCATATCCTCTCTACCCCATGGTGCTTGAGGGAACACCAACATTCTCCTAAATTAGTAGAGCTGGGCCTGGCTAAAGAGTCACCTGTGCAAACAAAGAAGAGAAAGCATAACCCAGAGCAAGTCAGAAGGGTATTCCATTTTCACAGAAAGTACCTATTCTAAAAAATTGTCGTAACAGATTCAAGTGCACAAATCTACAAGTTTCACAAAGACAAGACCTAGACTATCACATTTTTGCAAAATAAATTGTAGCCTATAATTCAGAAGACAGTTATGCTGCCAATTTTGGTTTTATCTTTGCCTACTCCATTTTACAGATAAGGGAAGGTAAATACAACAGAAAACCATTTAGTTACTCTCTTTTGGAGTATACTGAACTTTCTCCCAAAATGCAGACTTTCCCACACGCAGACTTTCCTAGGCAGGATTGTCTCTAAATTCTGTGGCCTATTTAGGAAATTAGAGAGTCCTATTTTGCTTTGGGCATGATGATAATGAATCTATTTTTTCTACTTCTTTTATGTGACAAATACCAGTAGAAGCTAAGCACTCTCTGAAAAGGACCAAACTTGCATTCAATTTCTGAGCATTAACCAGGCAGCAATATGCTGGTGGGCACTCGGGCTGAAAGAGAGTAAGCCACATTCCCACAATCTAGGGGGAGGAATATGCTTACAGAGAGTTCCTAGGACAGAAGTTCTGCCTGAGGTACAGTCAGAAAAACTGATATAAAAATGATCCCTCATTTCCTTTACGACAATTCTTTAAAATTTTAAATTAGACCTTCCCTTTGAAACATGGCCAATGCTTAACTTGGTCTGCATATCCTTCAGTTCGATGTGTGGATGTGTGATCTACATAGTCTTGCAATTCAGATCAACCATTTCATTCTGAAGGTGTCAAAATACTTCTAATTGAAGCTTAAGAGATCTTAAATAAAGAAGGTAACCTTATGTCCTAGTAAATAAAATATCTTTGTACTATCCATTATCCCAGTCTCCTGACCCTGACTAAAATCACTTAAAAAGCAGAGTTCTCCAAACCAACATCCAAAATTACTTATGACACAGGAGGAACTAACAAATGGTTTATAAAGAAAATAGAAGATAAATGTTTTTCTCCTCTTCACAACAATTAATAGTAATACAAATGATGATAGAGATAATTAAAATGTACTTAAAAACAAATTAAGAATAAACAAATAAGAGTGGTTTGGGTGTGTTTTTTTTTTATTGGTTTTCGAGAGAGAGGCAGGGAGAGTCGGGGGAGACAGAGGGAGAGAACATCTGCAACCTGGGTAGATGCTCTGACCAGGAATTGAACCCATCACTTTTTGGTGTATGGGAGGAGGATGCTCCAATCAACTAAGCCATCCTGGCCAGGGCAAGAAAGAGCGTTCTTATAGGAAAGAAAGAGTGTTCTTATCTACAGTCACTACTGACATGTTTCTAGAGCAGGGGTTGGGGAACATCCAGCCCACAGGCCGCATAAGGCCCTTGAAATCATTTGGTTTGGCCCTGCCAAGGCATTAGGGGTGATTTAATTAAATGTTTGATCATATATAGCAGGCTAACTTTTAAGTTGATAATTTTGTATGGCCCACAAATGATGTTATAAATATCCAAATGGCCCTTGGCAGTAAAAAGGTTCTCCATACTTGTTCTAGAGACTTCAAGCTGCTACTCACAAATGCTGAAGCAGGCAATATTTACATCTGCCTCCCACACATTTGCATATATAAGGGAAAAATACAAAGTTTTTACAAATCTAAGAAATAGACTTTAAAATATTTTTCTATGACTTTAGGACACTCCCTTTTATCTTTAGTCTAGACCCTTCCATCCAAATTTTAAAATCTGCATCCATATGAAAAGGGGAGAAAGGACTGCAGACTTCTGAGTAACACTGGTGGTGGCAGCTGTGCCTGCTGCTGGCTTCACTTTTTGGAGGGGTGTCCTAGCTCAAGGATGCTAGAAGGAATAAGGAAGCCTCAAATATAGTTAAGAAACAAAAAAGTCTTTTAAGCCTTTGTAAACATAATTAAAATTAAATCTAGTTATCTTACAAGTCCCCTCAAACTGCACAAGAAACTATCTTACCTTTTCTGATTCATAAGAAGTTCTCTGTGAAGATCTTGATGGTTGCGGGATGTTTTGACAGGATTGACAAGTTTCTGAGGCCTAATTAGTTCAGGATTGTCATCTTCTATATAGTCTGGCTCAGCCATGATGTTTCTTGGAATGAGGTATGAGTCCTTAAGGTCAGGATCCTCCAGAGGGCTGTCTGAAACAGAAAGACAAGACTCATTGTGGTCTTTTCTGAGAAGACATGTTGCACAAATGCCGTAGCCAGCGCCACTGTGCATGGTGCACATGCTGAACACGCCACCCTCCTCGATCCACTCTACTACTTCATTCAGAAATTTCCTGAAGCTCTGTGAATGCAACAGGGACAGCAAAGGACAGGGAAGAATGTCTACAGTGTCCTGTGCTGTCAGTGACTAAAGCAAATAATCCTCTAACCTGACTCTGGTCAGACCTTGAATTTCAGGACACACAGGAACTTCCCACCACATCTTTAGACCAGCTCAACCCTACAGCCCAGGAAATCAAACACTGTGTGCGTGTACACACAGGGCAGAATGACGGGAGGAGAGAACAAAAGGGTGTGCTGAGTCCATGGACTCTGGCAAGGTTGAGGGGCAAAGGAAAGATGTATACAAAACACAAAAAAAAAATCAAGATGCCATCTGCTACAAGCAGGAGTCTTGGTTTAAAAGTCATCATGATGTTTTCCTGAATCTCTCAACGGTGGTAGGACACTGCCATAACTCCAACTTGTCCAATAAGAACTGCCCTTCTGCGTGGCAGTCAACATGACCAGTGCTTTAGATACAGCGTGACCACATCTGATCCTAGCAGGAACCCCAAGAGTAGAGTTAGAACCTTCCCTTTACAGACAACAAAATGGAGAAATAAAAACTAAATAACTTGTCCATGCTAATATTGCCAGTAGTAAAGCTCGAAAGGAAAGGAATAAAAATAAATATTCTTTTATCTCAAAATCTACGTTCTCTATACCAAATTATGAAGCTTAATATTTTTATTTTTAAAAATGTGCTAATAAAGAGAATAAACATCCAAAGAATAAATAATCTCCATGGAGATTTTACGTACAACTACATAATCAAGGCTCAAAATTACCAAATGATAATACACATCTAAAAAATTATACCTAACATTCCTTAAACACTACCTGCATCGATCTTTTAAATAAGAATGACTTAAACCTTCACCAAATAGAGAATCACAGACCTCGCACATGCTGAGTCAGTGGTCCCATCACAGTCAGCCGGACTTTGGTATACTGGCCCTCAGAAAAAAATGTGATCCTCGCTTGAAAAAGAAATGCACCATACACCCCTCTGGGCAGTCCCAACTGTCTTTAAAAGCTAACGGCAGTTTCATTCTAGTTAATCTTTAAACAAGAAGGCCTGTATGCTTCCATAAAAGGATCTGTCTGGCTGCCCTAAACCACAGATAATCTCCATGACCCCAAAGCAGAGCACTGCCTCCTACTGTCACTACTACAGTGGGAGAGGGGAAGCCCTGTGGGCGTGTGGAGAAAGAGCATATCAGACAGAGGAACACCCTGTGCAAAGGCCACAGGAAGGAGGAGTGCGCCTGATAGGGATGAGGAATAGCAAAGAAGCCAATTTGTAAAGACTCTGGCCTTCAGGCTGAGGGACAATGGGGGTTTGGAGCACAGAAGAGACAAGATCTGAGGCATGTTTTTAAAAGATCACTCTAGTAGAGTTCAATATAGACTGAAGCAAGAAAGAAAGGAATTAGGGAGGCAGCTATTATATTAATGCAGGTGAGAGATGGTTTAAGCCAGGGTGACTATGGTGCAGGTTAGAGGACAGACTGATCACGCTGTATTTTGAAGGTAAAGCCTCTGGGATTTCCTGCAGGACTGGAGATGAGGGGTGAAAGACAAGAGGAATCGCCGAGACCGGTTTGGCTCAGTGGATAGAGCGTTGAATTGCGGACTGAAGGGTCCCGGGTTCGATTCCGGCAAGGGCATGTACCTTGGCTGTGGGCACATCCCCAGTGGGGGGCGTGCAAGAGGCAGCTGATCGATGTCTCTCATCGATGTTTCTGACTTTCTATCCTTCTCCCTTCCGCTCTGTAAAAAAATCAATAAAATATATTTTTTTTAAAAAAAGAAAAAGAAAAACAAGAGGAATCAAGGAAGACGGCGTTTCTGGCCTGTGCAACTAGAAAGTGAGCATTGTGGAGGTAGGCAGGCTGTGAGCAGAGAAGACAGAAGATATGATCAGGAGTTCATCTGAGACTAATCGAGTTGGAGATATCTGCTAGATATCTTAGTGGTGAGGGTGAAAAGGCAAAGGCAGTTAGTACTCAAACCCTGGGTGACTCCTTCCTGTCTCACTGACTTGACTCCAATGTCCTCACTTTGCCTGTAGCCCTCCTTTGTCCCCCCCATTCCCACTATTCCCACAGGTAGAGGCAGCGCAAGATCTCCACTCCTAGTCTTTTCCGAAGGTCAGCACCAGGGTACAGACATGTCTTGGGCCTTGGAGCCACGAGACGGGTTGAGCTTTCAGTGCCAAAAAAGGCTGCTGCCCCACCAGTACGACTCAGGGGGTTGGGCATTGTTCTGTTGCATCAAAAAGTCACTGTTTGATTTATGATTTGATTTCATTCTAGTTAAATCAAATCATCAAATCATGGTTTGATTCCTGGTCAGGGCACATGCCTGGGTTGAGGGGCTTAATCCCCAGTAGGGGGCATGTAGGAGGCAGCTGATCAATGTTTAGCTTTCACACTGATGTTTCTATCTCTCTCTCAGACTCCCTCTCTAAAATTCATTAAAATTCTAAAAATAGCGGGGAAAGGCTTAGTTCTGAGTCTAGTGAACAAGTTCTAGAATGGGTTATTTTTGTGATTTCTCTTCAGATTTAGTGTTTGGTAAGTTCTTCTCCCACGGGACCAGTAGTAAGATGGGCTTCAGCCTGCCTCTGACTGGAGAGAGCAGTGGGTGGGGGCTGGAGGAGTTCTACTATAAAGGAAGGTGCAAACATTTTTCTTGTTTTTCACTGGTTTGCCCTGCTTCACAACTGGAAAGGGGACACAGAAGCCCATGGATCTGAGTCAAGTGCATCAGCTTTAAGCCTACCTGTGGACCAGGCTGCAGTCCTTACACCCCCTCATTGCAGTAGACCACACTGGGTTCCAGGAAACGTGGTATAGTAAGGAGGGGCTGAACTACTGGGAACAATCTCTGTCACTCTGTGTGCATACAGGAGCAGTGGTGGCTAAGGAAGGATCTAGGAGCTGGTTCTGGCCACTTCTCAGTGACTCCACACTAGAACCATGGCCAACATATGGCAACAATCACCTTTATGACCTCGTTCAACTTCTTCCCTTTGCCAGCCATGTTCCTCACGGCCATCAAGACTGGGAAATGCCATTGTGATCCTAAGGGCTTAAGGGTGGGCACACAACAGCTCCATCCCACAGTCCTATCCTGTGAATGGAAACAAGCACTTCTGCTCCCGGTGTCTGTACACATCTCTGCCTTCCTCACCCAGCTCCTTTGCAACACTGTTCCCTCCAGCAGGGGTGCTGACCCTCTTCCTACCCATCCCTGGACTGCCACAAGCCAAATCTCTCTCACCCCTTCAGATCCAGATAAATGTCAAATCTTCCACAAAGTCTTCCCCAATTTCCCAAATGCAACAAAACACTCTGACCTCTAAACATCTATGAAATTTTCTGTCCCCTTTTCCTAGCATTTATTGATATCCATCTTATATTACAGAAATACATATGTATTATCTCTTCACTGCAAAGACCACATCTCATTTATATTCACATTCCTCATTGTCTGGGTCAATAAATATTAATAACTTAAATGAACAGAGGCACAGTTAACTACCAGTAGAGGGAGCCCATGGCTTGTTGAGTCCACTGCAGCAAGTAAAGCACTGTGGAGTAGGGAGGACAAGCCCGTTTTCTCACTGAGCATCAAGTAATAAATAGGAAAGCCTGACAGAAAAGATGAGACACAAATGCCTAGAAGTAAATGCGCTTTGTAAGTGGTTAATCTTATTACTACAAGAAACATCCTTCCAGAAATAAACATGAAGACATTCTTTTCATATTCACTCCTCTAGTCAAGTAATTGATTCGTAAAGTAATCTATTTTCAAAGTATCAAGTCAGTGAAGAAAAATTGATGTCCACTCAGTGTGAGAGGGAGAAAACTGGTCTGGTGTCTTGGACAAAGCTTAATAATTTCCCTGACCCTGTTCTCCCATATATAAAAATGGGTGTGATTGCAAGAACTGGTTGAAATGTGGATGTGAGTACTCTGTATAATCCCTGACACATCTGGGAGAACTCAATAAATGGAAGTTACTATTAGCCAAATTATGTGACCAATGCCATATCATATTTTATTGAACAGTCAAGCAAAACTTATACACAAAACTCCAACTTTTTATGCTTTGGCTTTTTAAAAATCATAAGAGTTCAACTACATGACCCACAGGCCTTCTCAATGGTAAGGTTCAATAGTTCTAAGACCTATTTGTTCTACACACATTAAGAAACTTCTGGAAAGTGTAAAAAGGTCTATCACACCTTCAAAGTGCTACTCAGAATTCTTAATGGTTCCAGCTAGACTGTAAGGGTGTATAGCAAGAAAACGGACAGGCCTGATGGGGAGGGTCTGTTTTGAGATGGAGAGGACCCAACTCAAAGATTTTAGTTGAATAAATAATAACACAGACACTAAAAATATGCACAGATAGAAATCTGCCTTTAAATTCTGTGAATCAACAAATGATATTACTAAACTCCATTCTCCCAGAGGATAAGGAAATCCCATCCTTATAGATGGTTTTGGGTTCATGCTCTTCTTTCTCCCCCTCTCCCCGCTTCCAGAAGTTCATTCTGGGCACAGCTCTGTGCATATCCTGGGTATTCTGAGTGAACAGCTTTTCAGAGGTTAATTAACATTACCACAGAAAATTTTCACAACTGTGCTAATAAACGTTTATTACAGCTGGATTTTCATCATACTTTTTTGGTTCCAGTTGTTTATTTGCATATTTCTACTTCAGAAAGATAAATATAAAAACCTCATCCAATGAGATTTAAAGGTCAGAACTTAGAGGTTATATTAAACTTCATGATCACCTAAATTATTTGACTTTGGATGGCGGGCACACAACACAATATATAGATCGTGTATCAAAGAAATGTAAATTTGAAAGCTCAATGACCCTTTGACTCATATCACTCCAAAAATTTTAATTTTTAAAAATCTAATTGTACCTATAAGGACTAACAGTTGAATGCTTTTTAAAAAAATACATGAAGCACAGTAATATATATATATATTTCAGGTATACTATAACGAATCGAAGCTAAACAAACTTTTGAATTCCTACAGCTACTTCTGGAAAATTTAAAGTAATTCCAAGACATTCCTTAAAACAATTTATCTCCCAGGTTGTCTCTAATGGATTCTAGCAATCCACCAACAATATTTGAAAGATCCAAGTCACTTTTGATTGCAGGGCAGCAAACTCTAGGCCTGGGCCAACCTGGATGCCCAGCCATTTGCTCTGTACCCAGGATTTCCAGTAGAGAGGATGATGGTAAGGAGAAAAGAGAAAAAAGTGAGTTAAGGTGGTAATTTCTCCCAAAAAAGCAGACTTTTGCTGACAACCTCCTGACTTGCCTGACACTAAGGTAAACCTAAAATTCAGTTTTGGACCAGAAGACAGTGACGCCATCTAGTACCCACAGGCATTGGACAAGGGCCCACAGGGCCTTTGTGGTCACAAACCTAAACAAATGACACCCAACCAGAGCAAGCTACGCAAGAGCAGAAACATGACTTTTCCCTCTGCCCAGCCCCACTACAGCTGGAACTCCAAAGTCTCAGTAAATTGGCTACAAATATGCTGCTGTACAAATGTCAAACAGTGAAGCTCTTGGGAAAATATCAAACTTGTTTTCTCATCAGTTTTTTTATAAAATGTGTTTTTACATAAAAGGCACATATTTTATATTTAGAAAGTGGGAAACGAGACAAGAAACTTCAGGAAAACAGAATGCATGCCAATAGCAAAGATAAGTTGGTGTGGGTGAGGTGAAACCAGCAGGTGGCGATGGTTCCACAAATAACTAGGTGTCCCTTCTCAGGACAGCCAGAGAGCAGTGAGGCCTCACCACGGACCCCAGCACTACGAGTAAAGGTACACACAGAAAGCATTAGAGATACGCCCTGGAAGAAATCCATTGTGGAGTCCTTGTGTCTCCACCCTCCATGTTGTACACAGCTTCTGCCCATCATTTAATCCTCATAATAGCTCCATGAGATAGGGTTATTTATTCACAATAGTCTATGGAGAAGGCTCAGACAGCTTCAAGAACATGGGTTCCAAATTACACTGTCAACGTTTAAAGTCCAGCTTCCTCGTTTACTGTGCATGTGCCTTTAGCATGTTTCCTCACCAGTTGGAAAAAAAAGAAAAGAATGGCAAATGATTTCATACAGTTGTTATGAAGGACAAATAAGAAATGCATACCAAATGCAGTGTTAGAAATAGTAAACCTTCAATGACTGTCACTGGCAATAAATAACAGCAAAACCAAGAGTTGAACTTGGGTCTGTCTGATTCCCAAAGAATGCTCTTTAGCATTCCACTCTTTGGTCTGAAATAAAGAGAGCAGCGACGAATTGGGTTTCACTTTAACAGGATTATTTTTTCTATTTCTCCAAATGGTTGTAGAAGCTTTCTAACATCATAGCTTTATAATCCCAAACAGAAAACACCTTGTAGAAGAACATTTTAAAGTGAGGATAAACATCAGGAAAGACATTTTACGACATAAATATTAATACAAGAATGTTCATAGCGGGGCTGTTCATAGTTCCTCAGATCGATCTCTCTCTCCCCACAGAAGGGCCCATAACAGTTCCCCTGACTCTTCTCAACTTAAAAGCACTCTTGACTACTTGGGACATAGGAGGGGCCATCATGATGCCCCTGGTTTGGCTCCTCATTCACTGCCCACAGCCAAAAGCAGTAAAGCCCCAGAAAAAGCCTCTAACAAAACTTCTCACATTGGAAGGGGTCAGGAGGATTCCTCTCATCCCTCAGTCCCAAAGAAGAGCAAGTATGAATATGACTCCGACCTCTTATCCATGAAACAAGCAAGCAAAATTCCATTTCGGAAGTATACAGCATGATTCTAAAGGCTCTTCGCCAGACGCAGAAAATGTCATACAAGCTCTTTACCTAGAAGACAGCAGAGTCACATGTTGGAGTCTTCTTCCCACCCAAGTGACAGTCAAAAAGCCTCTGATTCAGATGTGTCACCTCCTACCTGGCTCCACCTGGAAGGGCTCGTCTCTGGGAAAGAAAGTTGCACTCGAGGATTCTGGGGCTAACACTGGGTTGGTGTGAACTGACAAAGAGCGAGAGCAGCAGGAACTCAAAAAACAGGACCAAGAAACCATGACATTTGAAGCTGAATTCCATTGTGCTGAAACCATATTTTGAGATAAGTGTGATCCTAAGAAGAATTTGAAACTGGAATGTTTAGAGCTAAAGAGAAAATCAGAGTACTCTGAGAGAGATGATCTGTATGCCCAGTGGGGAAAATGACTTGTCCAGAGCCGCAGCAGCAATAAAATGTGGAGGATGCAATAAAGGAAATGCAAAAGCCTCTGGCCCGCTATACTGGTGAAGATCTGGATTGGAAGCTGAGAGAACGAGAGGGATGCCATGGCCCACTTCATCAAGAAGTAGAACAAGAAAGTGATACCTTGCCACAGTGGCCCAGCAACTCCTCTCAACATCTGGCCTGGATATCGCTGAGATGGGTGGACAGACCCAATGGATCTGAACAGAAGGCCAGACCTGCCAGCCAGAAGGAGATGGAGGAACTTGCCCACAGGTGGAGGGCTAAGAATATGTAACTTTTCTGAGGCTATGGGAGTGGCTGTGGGTTGTGGCAGCCTATAGACAGATACCCAGCTGTAACTGTCTATGCTAATAATCAGGGCCCACACAGCCCAGAAACTTGTTGAATGCTAATTCTGATCACTAGAAATATTTGAGAAAAAGAGTATTTGAGACCTGATGTTTAGACTGAGGCACCTATAACTTCTCAGGTGTGTCAAAACACTTGCGGTTGTTGCTGGCTTTCAAAAGAAACACTGATTTCTCAGTGTTATCAGGGATTCCTGATTAGGATCAGGGTACATGCCCTATTGCGGGCTCAATTGATTGGACTTTTCAGTGAACCAAAGCAGCCCCTCCTCGGCTCATTTCTTTCCTATAACACTTCTAAAGAACCAAAGCAGCCTAGCATAGGCTCTCTCCTATTGCTTCTTCTGTCATAAGCCCTTCTTTATTTCGTTGTCTTTAGTTTTAATAAATGTACTCTCAAAATAACTCATATTGTGAAATCTTTCCTGCACAAAGAGAAGAACCCACACACTGCAGACCAACCATAGGCAGACCTACTATGGGCCTGATCTCTTTCCAATAAATAATATGTCCACAGGGCTGTGATCTGTGAGGCAGCCAATGACAAAAAGCCACCACTGGATCATTAAAAAATCATGACAGAAAACAAATTCTGTGCAACGAACATTCACTGTCTAATCAGTATGTGCTATTCGAATAACAGTCCACATTCAGGGGTTTTCCTCAGGCTCCCAGGGCTCCTGGCTTCTTAGGGTTCATTCCTTTCAATATCTCCCTGGAATTCGAGGTCACTGTCAATCTCCTCAAGTTAAAAGTCAGCCCTTGGACAACCCCCTTCTGTCTGCTCAAGCATCCCCTCCCTCTTCATCTGTTATTAACAGTTCTCCATGAACAGGTCCCTGGACCCACACTCTTCCCTCTGTTTTGCCTTTGGAAGCCCCACATGTTCCAAGCGATTTCTACAGTGTGTGTGAGGTTTACCTCTCCATGAGTCTACTCATGGCCACTCCTCAGAGCTGTCCCTGCTCATCTAGACAACAGCTCTGAGTAGATCTGAGTACAATTTTACTTGATCTCCTTCCCTACCAGGAATTTGACACTTACCATGAGTCAAATTTTCATGTGTCTCCATGTTGTCTCTCTTCAAGGGTGTCCCTTCAAAAGGGAAGAGGCCTCAGACTGACTGAAATCACTCCCCATGGCTCTAGCATATATAAGCCATACATACAGTAGCCACACAGTGACTAGTTGATGCAGAACTGATAGAAAGCTGAGGCCACTGACTCCTTGTGTCCTTGGATAAAATCCATGGGGGTCAGCATATATCTGGCTTTACTCCCTATTGTGCGCCCAGTGCCACACTTGTGTCACACTGTGGGCACTCTACAAAACTGTACTGAATGAAGGGGGCAAATATTGAAGGATTAAAGCATTCAAATGAATGAAGTAACTCATTCAATAAAGCCTTTCCTGATTCCTCTTGAGGTTTCCTTTCTTCCTATTCCTACAGGACACTAATATTTCTTCCATCTGCTTCCATTAAAACTATAAACTTTTGCCCTAGCTGGTTTGACTCAGTGGATAGAGTGTTGGCCTGTGAACTGAAGGGTCCTGGGTTTGATTCTGGTCAAGGGCTCATGCCTGGCAATGTTGTGGGCTCAATCCCCAGTAGGGGGCATGCAAAAGGCAGTCAATCAACGACTCTCTCATCATTGATGTTTCTATTGCTCTCTCCCTCTCCCTTCCTCTCTAAAATCAATGCAAATATCTATACTAATAATAAAGAAATATGCAAATTATCCAGGACACCATCACATCACAACCGCTCAGCAGGCAGCATACAAAGCAGGAGCAGATGGGCAGGGACTCTATCATTAGAAGGGCCCCCGTGCGACCTGGCCTGGAGGCTGCCCCCGGGGGAGGCGCATGCAGGCCCACCATGCAGCCTAGCCTGGGGGCAGCCCCAGCAGAGACGCATGGAGAATGGAGGCCTGCCCAGAGCTAATGTGAGGCTGCCTGCATGCATCTCCACCAAGGGCTGACATGACGCTGTGGCGGGGGGAGGGGAGGATTGACAGGTGTGTGGCTGGCTGAGTCTGCATCTCAAGTGATTTCTCAGTGTGCACAGGTGTGCAGGGACTTGACTCTGGGTCCCATGGCATGCCCCAGACTCTGACAGGAGGGAGGTTTTCATATACATTTTACTAATTTTTTCCATCTCTGACACTTTTATTATAGAGAAAGGGCAAATAGCAATATTAAAATATTTCCTCTAATTCCCTTTTAATGTGCACAAATTTCATGCACCAGGCCACTAGTATTAAAAAAAAAAAAAAACAACTATAAGTTTTGTTAGTCATTTCATTAAACTCACAAAAGGAATGCCTGACTTTTACTCATTTACTATCCCCAGGAACATCTCAGTGTGTCTTCCAAATATTGCTCGATTAAATCTGACCAGCTGACACTCAGGTCAAGAGTAGAGTTCATATTTACAGAAGGGCCCGAAAACTGGGGCCAGGAGGAGAGAGAGGTCAACTCATGCTTTGAACAAACTGTCCTCATTTGATCTTGAAGAAGCTCAGAATGAGTTAGACAAATAACTGCCTGCTTCTCTTGATAACAGATCAGAACAGGGGACCCAATCAAATGCCCATTTTTCTAAACCATTTGATTATGCTCCCTCTTAAAATAAGATGACCCAATAAAACCCTCCATAAAAGCCCATAATATTAATTGCTGTGTATCAGCAATGAGTCTTCTGCCACAGAAAGATAACTCAGATTGTTGCCTGATGGGAAATAAATATGAGTACACAAGCTTGCATAAATATTCCCAGGAAGTAATTAGCACTTCATTAATATGCAGCTCATCAATCAGGACAGATCTCTAAGCAATTGAAATACACCAAATCCCAAATACATATGAGTTTTATAAAGTTAATAAGTTGCTTTCTCTTCATTCTCTTACATTAAGAAAATCTGTATCTCCTCTCACAGACTACTCATAGAAAGATACATTTTGTTATTTTCTTTCTGAAGAATTTGTACAAGTAACAAATTTCTTCAATAACTGATCACCTTAAACTCAATGGCCTTAAGATTGCCTTTTACTTGAATAAAATACATTTACCAAATAACATTTGACAGATGACCATTAGGTGATTCAGACAGTCTCTGTCTCCCACATAAAGCAGCTCCATGAGATCTGAAGTTCGACCCTTAATTTTGCCAGTGAAGAATGTGTGGTCTAACAGCATCACCAGTGGTAGAAGGCAGTTTGTGTTCAGAGTAGCTGTTGCTTTTTAAAAGAAATACTGATCACGTATTTGTTTTTTTACTAAAAGGAAACGAAAAGACAAACATTTTTTAAGTTGCATTAGAAAACGAAAGTTTATAAAATCCAGAAAATATGGGACTGGCACAAGAGGAGAGCAATCCTATGTGCAAGGTTCTTTTGAAGTTTGGGACCACGCAGGAACACGCAGATCTAAAAAGAGGTACAGTGAAGTTCCTGTGACTCGGGGTTAGTGCAGTTTTGACTTTAAATCAATTCAGTGTCCACAGGATGAACAGTAGAACCACAGTCACCCCTGCTATCTGCTTTATTACTTATCCTTCAACCACTTCAATTCTCAAAAGCTCAGCTCTTCCAGCACAAGGAAAGGAAAACCAACCAATTCTGTTGCAAGATTGACTATCTGACTTTAAAAACATATAAGGTAAAGTTTAATTGAAAATAATGAATTATTTGCTTCCTTATCTGTAAAATGAGGAGGCTGGGCCAGATGACCCTTGAGGTCCCTACTAGTTCTAACATTCTGTTAATAGAGAAGAATCTGGTTTACCTGTTGTCTCCACTATAGAGGCTGAGGAGTCAAAGGCTTCAGAGAGACTATTAGGGCCAGACAGACCCTGGAAGGATATGCCTCTTACATTCCACACATACCTTACCTCAGCTGCCACTGCACTCACCCTGTCCCCATGAATCACAGACTTCTCCACATGACATCTATGCTGAGTAGGTTTCTCCTAGTTACGTTCCCCAGGTGCAGCCACCCTCATCCCTCATTCCAAGTCCTTTTAGAAGAATCTCAACTGCTAGGCCCAGGCTAGAGATGTCTACACAGGATGGAGCACAGACTAGACTTCATTAAACCAAACTCCAATCCAGGCGGTTCCTAGATATCACAGTCACGAAGCACACATATACCACAGCTGATAAATAAAAATGAAGCACCATTTACTCTTCTTTGCATAAAATCACCTATATTAAGTATGTATTATACCATAATTGAATTAATCCAAATCTGAATCTTAAGCCTACTCTGCACTCAAGCTACAAGGCAATCCCTATTGCTCTTTCCTTAATCTCTCTTCATTTATCTTTGTTTTTTCTATAAATCCACACTCTCCTTGCCTACTTGCACCAATCCCAAATACATAAGAGTTTTGTAAGGCAAATAAGTTATCTTCTCTTCATCTTACATTTAGAAAACCAGTGTCTCCTCTCACAGATTTCTCATAGAAAGATAAATTTTTGCTATTTCTTCTCTGAAGAACTTGTTGGTAGTATGTGAGAAAAGGCTTTAACGTGTACATAGCCTTGATTCTGGTAATTCCACTTCTAGGAATTTACTCCAAGGAGATAATCAGAAATATACACAAAATATATGTATAAGTATATTTATCTATGATAATGAGAAAAATAAAGGAAACCAATAACTATTTAATAATGTAATACAATGCAGCCTAAAATTAATAATAAAATAAAGATGAAATATTCACAATATATCAAATGGGAGAAAATATCAGGCTCCAAACAGTATGCCCTTTGTTTTCTACTATGTGCATTTGTGTATACAGAAGGTACTCAAAGTGCAGTTCAAGGACCAGTTTCTGATTATCAGCACCAGCAAGGAACCCGTTAAATGCAAATGCCGAATCACTGAGGGTGGACCACCAATCTGTGCTTTCATGTTTACTAAGTGCCACAGAAACTTTCAGGTAGATACTAAAATTCACCCCATTGTACAGATGGGAAAACGAAGGCCTAGAGAAGCTAGGCAACTCAGCTAAGGCTACAAAGCATCATCATATAGCTTCTGGAGTCTATACTCTTAACCATTGCTCTAGTGTGTCTTTAGGTTAACTCATACAGGATTTGGATGTGTTATCTGTGCTCTTTCCCCTAAATTAATAGTATGTTGCACCCCACCTATTGTTTGTTTTCTTCATGAGGCTTTAGCACTGCTGTTACAAAGTTATTGACTGGGGTGGGATATTTGGCACTACCACTGGTATCACCACTGACAGACCTCTCAGTGAATACCTGCTTGTCATTTTTGATGGCTATAAGAACACTAGTGGCCCAGTGCACAAAATTCATGCACATTAAAAGGGGATTAATTAGAGAAAATATTTTAATATTGTTATTTGCCTGTTTTCTATAAGAGAAGAGTAAGAGATGAAAGAAAATTAGTGAAATGTATATGAAAATCTCCCTCCTGTCAGAGTCTGGGGCACGCCATGGGACCCAGAGTCAAGTCCCTGGCCACTTGTGGCACCTCAAAATCATGCAAGACCCAGACCCAGCCGGCCTCTACCCCATTGGGCGAGATCCAGACCCAGCCAGACCCACCCCTTCAAGCCCCACCAGGTGGGGGGCACAGCCTGAGGTCCCCTGGCCTGGCGCTGGGAGCATAGCCTAAGGTCCCCTGTCAAGCCCCACCCAGCGGAGTGTGCAGCTTCAGGTCACCTGCCCTGGCCCAGCACCACGCAGCCACACGCCCCTGCTGATTGCTCGTTAAGGCTTATTACGGGAATTTAACCTCCCCTTTGGGCACAGCCATCTTGTGTTACGGAAACCCTGCCTCCGCTGTGGGCATTGCCATGTTTGTGATGCAGTGATGATCAATTTGCATATCCCCTCTTTATTAGATAGGATATTTACACTTATGTGAAGATTAAACACTGGCCTCCAGCCCTGGCCAGTATGGGTTAGTGGTTAGAGCGTTGGCCCATGGAACGAAAAGTCACAGGTTTGATTCCTCATCAAGGGCACATACTTTGGTTGCAGGTTCAATCCCAGACCCAGTGGGGGCACAGTGGGTGGCAACTAATCTTTGTGTCTCTCTCACATCAATGTTTCTCTCTCTCCTCCTCCCACTTCCTTTCCACTCTCTCTAAAAATCAGTAGAAAAAAATATCCTCACTTCTTGGGTGAGGAGTAAAAATAAATACATAAATACTGGCCCATGTTAGCAGAAACCTTAATGCCTACCAGTGACAGACAGCATGGAGAGCATGATACCTACTAAATATAGAAGCCCTCTCTGTTGCCAGTTAAAGTGAAGCTGCCAAGTGGCAATCCCATAAACACTCACTACAAACCATTTGGACCACCATCTTTGAAATTAAGCAAGTTTTGATCAATTTCTTTTGAGGGAAGAGTCTTAAATTATTTCAAAATTTATACATAACAATATTTCATGTTTTATATTATGCTATTTTATGTTCACAAAATTCAAATTTGCTAACAAATGCTACCAGACTTTATTCCCAAACTGCAAATTCCTGAATAAAGAGGCCTTCCTTAGCACTTTTATTACATGTTATTTTCTAAGGAGGAAACACCTCAGTCATTCATTTCAGGAAACGACAAAGGAGATGGGCTAGGAAGATGGTTGATTTAGGCCGAGTCATCCGGGAGGAAGGAAACTACACAGACCAGAAAAAAATTCCATCTGGGCTAGCTTTCAAAGCTCTCAATCGGGCCTGTCTTCAGAGCTGAATAATAATTCCATAAAAATTATGACCTGGCCCAACTAAGCAACCAAACAAATATTTTCAAAAGAGGAGACTATCTTCAAAAGTATTTAATGACAGAAAATTTGGGAGAAACACAGAGAAATGACAGAAAGTTTGGAAAATTGTCAACTTCCTCAAATTACAGATGAGGAAACGGAGGCCATTATTACAGATGGCCTGGCTAAGTTCACAGAGAAAGTAGCAAAGCCTGGACTACAGCCAGCATCTAACTCTGGTCCACACTTCTCTATATCATATTGCCTCTCTCACCTCTGACTCCTATACTAAATTTTCTACATTGATTTTTCTATATTTTCTACTGACTTGTGGATTGGTATTTTTGGCATTATCACTAACACCAACGTTAGCATTATCTCTTGATAAGTAACTGGATGGCACCTTTGAAGATGATAATATGTTTAAATTATAAGTATATTTTAATAGCACCACCACAGTTGTTTTCAATAGCCTACCAAATTCCAAAAGAATACAAAGTCACTGTAACAATTAAAAAAGAAAGAAAGAAAAAAAAAGCCCTTAAGATTGGTGAAAACTACTCATTTGCCTTTTTTCTAATCTTCTAACCTGAAATATTAACAATGAGCACCTACAACGTTAAAAAACAGTGACTGCTTATACTAGTAGACACAGTAACAATTTCAGATATCATCTTTAGACTGTCCATTTAGACCTCATCCTTCTTCTATTAAAACCTATTCTTCCTTAAGCATCAGCATTCAGGGTATCCTATCCTATATAAAATAAGGCTAATATGCAAATCAACCAAACAGCGTAACGACTAGTTGTTATGACATGCACTGACCACCAGGGAGTAGACACTCAACGCAGGAACTGCCCCCTGGTGGTCAGTGAACTCCCACAGGGGGAGGGCCACTCAGGCAGAAGCTGGGATCACAGCTGGCAAGCACACGGTGGTGGCAGGAGCCTCTCCCTCCTCTGTGTCAGTGCTAAGGATGTCCTACTGCAGGTTGAAGCCCACTCTGTCAGTCAGACATCCCCTGAGGGCTCCTGGACTATGAGACGGTGCAGGCCGGGCTGAGGGACGCCCCCACCTCCCCGAGTGCACAAATTTCATGCACTGGGCCTCTAGGTAATTGAATAATACACTACTGAAAATGGGAAGATCACCTCTACTGACAACCGGAAAAGATAAGTCTGATCACTGACAACCACCCAGTACTGCCATGAGAACATAAAGAATGCTCACAATGAGCCCACACTACCATTACAAAAACAACTACACATCCCCCTTCTCTCACTAACACATGTAATTGCTAATTCTTTACTAAGTGGCCAATCTAACCCCAAATTCATCTACCAACACCTAGATAAAAATTAAGATACTTGATCATTGAATTGTGCCTGCTTCCTGAGCAAATCCTATCAGATCTGGCCCCATTTGCCTAATCCCACCTTCAAATCACCCAGCAAAAGCACCAACACAATTAAAAATCCCAGCATTCTCCTTGTCTCCATCCACCGACTGCAGCTAAAGGAACCAAACTTCAGTATGAGTACACATGTGGTCCTAGTGGTTGCTGGCTGATGGGATTTAACACTTTTGTTTCAATAAGTTACCAGCAATGTGTGGAAGAGTAGAAGGAACTTCAAATAAAAGGCCCACAAACCTATATTCAGACTTATCACTTCCCTGGCTCTGTTTTCCTTACTGTTAAAATGAGAGCCAGTAAACCTATCATTTTGGAATTTTTCATCTCAAATCTGCTATTTCTCAAATTCCAGCCATATTATGGGTCAAATAGGGTTTTTTTCCTATGGAAGGACATGCTCTGTCCTCACTCAACTTCTTATTTCACTGTTAGAGTTTGTCTGGAGAAATTAGTTTTTCACAAAGAGAGACTTTCATGCCAGAAACAATGGTTAGGTTTTTCTAAATGGTTAAAACGCTTTATAATTATAAGAATATAAATTGACTGGTATTTGATTTCTGCTTCCACAATTAAAATGGACCATGTTTCCATCTGGGTCTTTGGAGGATTATCTGGCTCTAACTAAACCCCAGAGAATACCTTCTTACATAGCCCACGTACTTTTCATTAAAGTCTGTTTTCCGTCTTACCTCTCTTCAGGTTACCTCATGGGGATATCATGACCAATTAAGAGTTAGTCTTGTTATGGAGGACACCAAAAGCAAAGTAGGAATATTAAAGCAATAGCTGTCAGTAAGACCAGAAGCAAGAGTGGCCATTTGTGTAGTTAGACCATCACCATGGCCCTCCAAGTGACCATCACTTGGGCCCTAAAGATCTAGAGAGGAGTGAGATGTGGTCCCCAATGTCCAGAGCTCAAGCAAAGCTAGTGAAGACAAGCAAACACAATACATACAGCATGATGTGTACATCTTGAGGGTGGGAGGTCTAGGGAGGTATCAGACATCAGGTCTTCCTAAGACTGTACCTCCTTCCACCTCCAAAAGGAGGAAGGCTTTCCCTTGTAGACCATATCAGTGATCTAGGACCCATGTAAGTACAGTCCCTACATGAAACCACAGAGGCTCATTTTTATCTTCAAACACAGAATCTGGCATCATTTCAGATATCAATGGTGACATTTCCTCGTCTCTTATGCCTCAGCAGCCCCGTGCACCTCCAAGAGAAAAGGGAAACTGGGAAGGCCTACCCTCAGCAGCCTCTCTCTTTATGTTGGAAGTCACTCCCAGAAGCCTTTGGGGAACTTCTCCAATCTCATTGGCCAGAACTGTGTCATGTGACCACAGCTACAAAGGAAGCTGCGAAAATGGAAATATGGCAATTCAACAGTGAAAAGGGAATAGCATGGCTGTAAGGTAGACAATCAACTCTGCCATATACACAGACTATTATGGGCTGAAAGAGTGACGGCTCCACCCCCAAACTCATACATTGAAGCCCTACCTCACAATGTGACTGTACTTGGAGGTGAGTAGGGTTAGATGATGTCATAAGGCTGGGGTTCCATGATGAAAATACTGTCCTTTTACACAAAATCTCGCTCTCTGTCTCTCTCTCTCTCTGTCCTGAGAGGACACAATGAGAAGGCTGCCATCTACAAGCCAGGAAGCGAGTCCCTACCAGGAACGGACTCAGCCAGCAACTTGATATTGGACTTCCCAGCCTCCAAAATTATGAGAAATAAATGTCCACTGGTTAAGCCATCCCAGCCTATAGTACTTTGTTATGGCAGCCTAACAGGCTAAGACACATGCTCAATTCAACTGTCTTCAAAAGCACTTTGACCTCCTCTGATGGGACTCATTGGGCCCCTGTGAGTGAAATCACTGAGCTACTCTAGATCTCAGCTCCAAAACTAAAAGGGAAACTATAGCAATAAAAATTTCTCAGAAGTGTTTAGTCCTCACAGCACCTGTAATGAAAGCTTCAATAAGCAACAAAGATCGGAGACTTTTAATGGAAACCCTTTTAGCCTTAGCTTTTTCCATCTCCACAAAACCTCCCTTTTTAAACTAAAGGGATTTGGGCAAAGTTCAAATGTAAATAAATTTGTAGTGGGTGTGGACCCCAGAAGAGGGAGTAAATTATACTGACTCTTAACTTTCTCTGCTTGAACTCTGCACATTAATTTAACTCCCTCCGGAGATTTGTCATTCTAAGATATCAGGCCTTTGCATTTTCCCACAGGCTGTCTCCCAGTCACAGAAAAATAAAAGCAAGGCACCGCCCAGCTCCTTGAGACTGTCTGCTTATCACAACCAGTTATTTCAGTCACCCTCATCTCCTAGACACACTCAATCCAGAAACTGGATTTGATTACCCTGTGGGGCTACACCAAAGCCTTGACTACCTGTAAGTACAGTAACAGGTAGAAGAAAATGAGAAGGGGGGGAGGGGGAATGACAGTTGGAAAACAATGAACATAGCAAAATGAATGCTTAAAAACAAGTAGCCCGTTATAGTGGATATCAGGTGCCACAATGTCTGAAAAGTGGGATAGCCTTTTTCCTAACTGGAATGGCAAGGAGGCTCACTGTTTAAAAAAATACTCAAGATTTCCAAAATTCATATACTTCTGGAGTAAATAGAGGCTTGAGAGAAATAATCACTAATGTTAGTGATAAGAAATAGATACCTTAGTCAGAATCCAGATTCTTTAGAAGTTGAGTGATTTCATTCACATTCATTCAAAAAGGATGCTTTCAAGGACAATTTATGACTATTGCAATACTTTCTATAAATGGGGTATATGATTACTGTCTCATATTTACATTATAGCTTTCATCTTTAAGTAAATTCTCTCTCTTAAAATAAAGCTTAACAATCCCTCCTTCCTCCCCACACACAAGTATGTAGAACTCAAACCTCCTACCCTCTGTTGTCTATAGTCCCAATGTCCTTGGCCACCAAGGATTATTAGACTTTTGCCCCAAGTACCAGCATATCCTCCATTAGGCTACTCACTCTGGCATTTCAATCAAACCTGTTATTACTTAATAATAATACTGCAGTCAGATAATATTTTCCCCAAGTCTTCACACATCATCAAGCTACTGAAATCCTATAGCAGAAATACTGATTAAGTAAAAACATAGGATGGGCTGGTAACTAGTAAATGCTCTGCCAGACACCAGTTCCACATGAAATGGAGAACTCTGCCTCTCTCTCCCTGGAGTTACCCCGTCTTTAAACATTTTCATTTCTTCTGTTGCAAGAGGTCCCATTACTCAAGAACTCAGCTTACAGAATTTTTCCATCAACTCTCACTTCTATCATAACTCTTTTAAAAAAAATCATAAGCCCTAGCTGATTTGGCTCAGTGGATAGAGCACCAGCCTGCGGACTGAAGGGTCCCAGGTTTGATTCCTGTCAAGGGCACATGCCCAGGTTGCGGAGCGTGCAGGAGGCAGCTGATCAAGGAGTCTCTCTCATCACTTATGTTTCTATCTCTCCCTCTCCTTCCTCTCTGAAATCAGTAAAAATATATAGTAAAAAAAAAAATCTCAAGACTTCATTTTAACCATATCTGTTTTAAAATCCACACAAATTAATTTTAAAAGGGCAAAAACAAGTGACATTATCAACACATTCCTAATGAAAACTTGTGTTTTACTTATAAAGGACCTCATTAATCATTTCCAGAAGGACAATTATAAAATAACTAGAGGCCCAATACACAAAGTTCATGCACAGAGGAAAGAGAAGTCCCATCCTGCACCCTCTCCAGAGGGTGGGATTGGGCCAAAACCAACAGTCAGACATCTTTCTCACAATCAGGGATCACTGGCTCCTAACTGTTACCTGCCTGCCAGCCTGATCACCCCTAACTGCTTCTGTCTGCCAGCCTGATCACCCCTAACTGCCCCCCCCTCTGGCTGGCCTGGTCACCCCCATCTGCTCCCCCAACCCCACTGGCCTGGTCGTCCCTTAGTGCCCTCCCTGCCAGTCTGGTTGCCTCCTACTGCCCCCCCCCCCGCCAGCCTGGTCACCCCCAACTGCCTCCCCTGCTACCTGGTTGCCCCTCACTGCCGCCCCCCCCCAACACCCAACAGCTTAGTTGCCCCATTCAGCCTGCTGTTTGGTTGCTACTATGAAGGCATCATGACCAATTTGCATATTACCCTTTTATTAGTATAGATTCCCTAACAAGAAACTACAGGTGTATCAGGCTAGCTAACTACTTCCCTTATGCCTTAAAAACAAAACAAAAAAACTCTAATCTAAAAAACTTAATTAATATAGGATAGTATTCAAAGTAAAATGTAGCCAAAGGACATGAAAAATGAAGAAGAAAATCTAAAAATAAATGTTCTATGCTTTAGTCTGCAATCCTACAAATATCAAACTGAATAAGATTCCAAGTATTTTAGAGTACAATTTATCTAAGATTTTAAAATTCAGTTCATAATACAAAATCTATAATACAATGGTATGTTTAACACGTTAATTAGAAAAGACACTAACAACTTTATTTTCCTAATTTCATCTATGAACCTTCAGAGCTGATGCCATAACCCTTTTTTTTCCCCAACTTATAAACTATATTAGCTCTGGAAAAAATTCTGTTACCATCCTTAAATTTAATGATATCTGCTGGCAATATACAAAAACCATTGCTAAAGATTGAATTATAAGCACTTTCTTTTCTGCAGAGACTTGCTCTGAAGTGGATAAACTTTCTGAAATACCTCAGATCAATGGGTTTCAAGTTTTGCTGTCTGTAATCCTCTTTACACACAGTGAGCCAATTCACATCTGCACTAAAATTACCTGAAATAAAATTTTCCAGAAGCAATACATAGCCCTTACTATATGTTGTACACCCTGACATTTTCGTTTCACTTTTTTTATAAAGCTTGTAGTGACCCACTAAATATCATGACCCTCTAATGGATACAGGTTGAAAAACCCTGCCCTAATTCATTTATTTAAACTTACCACATAATTTGGCAGCACTCCCAATACTAGAAAAGGCACCTGAAAACTCCCAACACATATGCAAATTGAATGAGCTGCTGTATGTCAATTGTCATCATCCCTTCCAAATGGGAAACACTTAAAAACTGATCTTAAAAAAAGTTTATTTGGGCTTGTAGTAATGATACTAAAGTCGCCATCTTCGCTTCTACATAATCTTTGAACCATCCTTACTCCAATCCTTAAAGAATGACCTCAAACAAAAAAAACAAGAAAGCCTACTTCATGGGAGGACATATTTGCCAATGATTTTTCTGATAAGGATTTAATCTCCAAAATTTACAGAGAGCTCATACAACTTAACAAAAGGAAGATAAACGATCCAATCAAAAAATAGGCAGAAGATCTAAATAGACATTTCGAAAAAGGACATATAGAAGGACCAGACACATATGAAAACATGCTCAAAGTTACTAATCATCCAAGAGATGCAAATCAAAACAACAATGAGATACCATCTCACACCTGTCAAAATGGCTATCTTCAACAAATCAACAAACAGACAAATGCTGGAGAGGATGCAGAGAAAAAGAAACCCTCTTGCACTGCTGGTGGGAATGCAGACTGGTGCAGCCACTGTGGAGAACAGCATGGAGTTTCCTCAGAAAGTTAAAAATGGAACTCCCATCTGACCTAGTAATCCCACTTCTAGGACTATATCCCAAGAAATCAGAAACCCCAATCAGAAAGGATATATGCACCCCTATGTTCATAGCAACACAATTTACAATAGCTAAGATTTGGAAACAGTGTAAGTGCCCATCAGCAGATGAGCTGATTAAAAAACTGTAGTACATCTACACAATGGAATACTACACTGTTGTAAAAAAGAAAGAACTCTTACCATTTGCAACAGCATGGATGGACATGGAGAGCATTATGCTAAGTGAAATAAGCCAGTTGGAGAAAGATAAATATCACATGATCTCACTCATATGTGGAATATAATGATCAACATAAAATGATTAACAAAAATAGATCCAGAGACAAATGGTGGGGGTAGGAGGTGTGGTTAGAGAGCAAGCAAAGGACTTGTATGCATGAATATTAGCATAACCAACGGACACAGACACTGGGGCAGTGGGGGCTTGCCCAGGATGGGAATGGCTGCGGTAGGGGGTCAATTGCGGGAAAAAGGAAACATGTAAAACTTCAGACAAAAAAAAAAGAGAAAAAAGAAAAAAATGATCTCAGATCCTTCTGGCCATTTGTGAATGAGAAAAGGAATACTAATTAAAGATAAGAGAAATTGTATTTGTTCTTAGATAAGTCTTTTTTTTCCTTGCTATGATGAAACACGAGAAATAGAGATGACCCAGAAAATATTTCCTCTCCTTATTAAAATATTTTTAAGAGCAGTTTCAAGAGCTTCTCTATTAGAAGTAAAATTATATAATACATCAATATTTACAATTAACTTTAATGGCATTTGACTTTTTAAAAAAAAGTTATAGTGTAACTCATGTTTCTTAATATCAAAACAAAAATTCTGATTGCCTATTTTTTAAGAAGCAGAACAAAATTCTACAAACAGTATGAGAAAGTTCTGCAGTCTGGAGGTACCTGAACCCAAATAGTCCAAGATCATTTATCCTAACCACAGAGGAAACAGTAAGAAAGCAAAGAACTGCTCTATTTTCCCCCTTGGATAAAAAAGATAGGGCAGCAGTGATGGCAGTACAGAACAGAAGAAAGACCCTCAGTTTTAGAGTCAGAAAAACTTAAGTCCAGCTCTGTCACATACTGGCTGTATGGCCTTAGTTCAATAAAAACACTCAAGATAATTACTCAGTAAATATTAGTTGTGGGCTGGGCACAGTCCTAAATGCCCACATCCATGACCTCACTGAATTTTCACAACACTCTACGGTAAGTTCTGAGGGCCAGAGAGGCTAAGAACTTGCCCAGATTCATACAATTAGTCCAATTGCCCAATTCATACAATTGGGAAGGCCAGAATTCAAGCACAGGCCAACTCATTTTGAAACCTTTACAAGGGATCACATTGCCTCTGTGTCCAGGGTTCCTTACCTTCCTCTCAGGGTTGTTATGTGGATTAACAAAATGCCTCTGGCCTGTCATATAAGGACTCATCATCACCATTATCAGTAACCCAGCTGACACTAGCACAGGTTACAGAAGTACTCAGAGAAACTGGTTTCATCAGTTTAAAGTCAGAAATTTCTTTATCTTTTGTTCAGGGTCAGAAGCTTTAACTTTTTTCTTCTACCCTCCTACTGCCCCACCCCTCAAACACTCCTTTCCCAGGAATACCTTTCACTGACCTTAGGAAATATGACCTCTTTCATCAGCGTGGGAGGTATGAGTAATATAACAGCTATCCTGAGTATATTTACTAAAGGAAGGGAGGTGTGTGTCTAATGTAAGACGGAACAAAGTTGTCAAGCTTAATTCCAAGCCAAGACAATGACAAGCAGGAGTGCACTGGAACACTGGCCAGCAGTGAGGGTTAACTTTTTCACCAGAGAAGAGCTTTACCAGCAGCAGCCTGAAGGCAGGAGAGAGACTTGGTGGGTAGTGCTGCTTGAGATGCATTGGGCTAGTTGTGGCTTGGGGATCTGGCATAAATTAGAGGGGCAGGGCCTCAAATATGCCAGGAATTCTGCTGAAGGAAATAAACAATCTCAGGATGGAGGGTAGAATTACATTAACATCAGTTTTTGGAAATACGAAGTACCAATACAAAGTAGCTAATAAGTGTGGACAGAATTTTTCAAAATAAGGTTACATTCTCTCTTTCTTTCCTTCTACATTAGTTGGCCAAGGCTTTCCTCTCCACTTTCTTAAACACCCGCCCCCCCTCCCCGCACCAAAAAAAGTGTCTAAATGGAGGCACTGAGAGCCTGTTCAATGGAAATAACCAAAGTGCACCAACAAATTTAATTTAACCAAGTTGATGAAAGACATGATCATATACCATCACTTAACTACTGATCAGGTTTTTAAAACAAATATGTAGTAACTGTATGAGTATGTGTGCCCCTATGGTGAAACAAGCTAATATCAATGTTAGACTTAAATTGTTAGTTGTCATAGCTACAGTGGACCATAATGCCTACTCATACTACTGAGCAGTTTAACTCTTTTACATCACACACCTATCATTAATTATTACATAAACTACCTTCCAAGTATTAAGAAATCTCTAGTTTGCCAAACCAAAAGTGAATGTAATCCATAAGCTTGACTTGGAAAAAGCATCCATAAATCTAAATGACGTAAGTTGAATTTATAAATGTTCACAAAACAGGACATTGTTATTATAAAGCTATTTAATAATCTAAAGAGATACAATGTTTTCTTTTTCACTCTTAAAAAGAAAGTTAATTATGGAACTACCTACTAAATTAAATATTATCTAACAAAAGTAGATTTACTAATACATCTATTATTTGAGTTAAATTAAGTACTGATGACATTATAAACCCAGAATCATTAATGTCATCCCCACTGACATAATAATTTAATATTTGATTAGAAAAATAACATACAAAGTATACTAGACAAACATTTTATTTGTCTTTAGTTTTATTTTGCATCATTCTTTTTTAATAAGTTCTATTCCCTAGCCCCATTAGAAACAGATTTTATTTTCAAATGGCTCACTGCAGAGATGAAAAGATTCAACTCAGTGACATGGAATAATTGGACATTAATGTCTTCATTACATTTGTTACTGACCATTTTCTTTATAGTTAACTAAGCATTATGTTTTGTCAAAGGGCACAGGTCCCAGCATCAGAAAGGCCAAGTGCTATTACCAGCTCTGCTGCACTCAGGCACTGTGCCTTCGGAAGATGATAGTGGCCCTTGGAGTCAGTTTCCTTATCTGTGAGCCTCAGACCAGATCAGAGGTTCTCACTAGTTAGGACACTCTGATCCAAACTTGCTGACTTACACACACACACACGCACACGCACACGCACACGCACACTGCACTGGGCACCTCAGTCAGGCTCTTTCAAAGCCACATGCACTTTCCCCAACTCCCTCCCCCAAAGGAAACCATGAGAAATCTGCATTTTACCTGTCTGCAGCTATAATAATCCTATATAATAAAGAGGTAATACGCAAATTGACCATCATTCCAACACACACATTCCACCCCCATGTGGACACAAGATGGCAGGCAGCAAGGGAGGGCAGTTGTGGGTAATCAGGCCAACAGGGGAGGGCAGTTGGGAGAGACCAGGCCTGCAGGAGAGAACAGTTGGGGGTGACCAGGCCTGCAGGGGAGGACAGTTATGGGCAATTGGGCCAGCAGGGAAGCAGGTAGGTGTCAATCAGGCTGGCAGGGGAGTGGTTAGGGGGTGATCAAACTAGCAGGTAGAAGTGGTTAGGGGCAATCAGGCAGAAGTGGTTGGGGCAATCAGCAGGCAGGCAGGTGAGTGGTTGGGAGCCAGCAGTCTTAGACTGTGAGAGGGGTCCCAGATTGGGGAGGGTGCAAGCTGGGCTGAGGGACATCCTTATCCCAGTGCACAAATTTTGTGCACGAGGCCTCTAGTACATAATGATAGTGGGATTCCTATGAGTGCTCTGACCCATAAAAAATTCATATCAAAGCTTGTGTCTGAATATAGTCCCCCACTGCTGAGAGAGGCCTTTCAATATTTGGAGGGAATCAGGCAGAGAGAAAAGGCAAAATGCAGTAACATTATTACATTCCCTTCCCAATCCCATATAATAACTAGTGGCCCAATGCACAAAACTTGTGCACAAAAGTGGGGGGGGGGGGTCCCCTCAGCCTGGCCTGCACCCTCTCTAATCTGTGATCCCCCTCACAATCCAGAACCACTGGCTCCTAAGCGTTCACCTGCCTGACTGTATGCCCCTAACTGCTCTCCTGCCTGCCTGATGCCCCTAACTACTCTCCTGCCTGCCTGATGCCCCTACCTGCCTAACTGCTCTCCCCTGCCAGTCTGACCCCCCTAACTGCTCTTCCCACCTGGCCTTATCCCCCTAACTGCCTATCTGCTCTCTCCTCCTGGCCTAAACCCCCTAACTGCCTATGTGCTCTCCCTTCATCTCCATGCCTTCAGACCCTGGCACAGGAGTACTGAGAGCTCTCTGCCAAGGCCCCGCCCCCATCCTGATGCCCTCCTCTGGACCAGATGGTGCTGCGGGCCTGTGAACGCAGTTGTGGGTAATCAGGCCAGCAGGGAGGGCAGTTGGGGGAGACCAGGCCTGCAGGGGAGGGAATGTAGGGGTGACCAGGCCAGCAGGGGAGGGCAGTGGGGGTGACCAGGCCTGCAGGGGAGGGCAGTTGGGGGTGATCAGGCCAGCAGGAGAGAACAGATGGGGGTGACCAGGCCTGCAGGGGAGGGAAGTTAGGGGTGTCGCCACAGCCTGTCCTGATGTCCCCCTCTGGCCAGGCAGCACCACGGGCCTGCGCACACCTTTACCAAGGGGGCTGCCCCCTGCAGCAGCCTCATGTCCCCGTGGTTGAAGTCCCCAATCCCGTCCCTGCCCACCAGCCCCTGTGTGTGCGCAGCCTGGTTGTGACTGTGACACCCTTACAACAAATTAGCATATTACCTCTTTATTATATGGAAGAGCTAATACACTAATTAGACCAAACAGCCAAACAACCTTCCAGATATCCTTTTGGACAACCTTCCGGATGAAGCTGGAGCTATGAGGGCTGGCCAAGACTGCGAGGGGCCGTGAGGGCTGGCCGAGGCTGCAAGGGCCAGCCGGGGCTAAAAGGGCTGAGCCCCTTGCACAAATTTCATGCATCAGGCCTCTAGTCCTATCTAATAAAAGAGAAATATGCAAATTTGACCATATCTTTGCTACACCTACAAGCCACGCCCACCAGCCAATCAGGAGCAGATTATGCAAATAAACCTCAACCAAGATGGCTGCTGCCACTGAGAGAAGGGAGGAAGGCTTGGCTTTCCCCAGCAACTAAGGAAACCAAGCTTTCCGCCTGCCGTTGACTGCCTAGGCCTCCACTCAATGCCACAAAGTTTCAATTATAAAAGATAAGAAATGGTGGCAGCCACTGAGCTGGAGAGAACAGAGGCTTGGATTTCCCTGGCAATGGAGGAAGCCGAGCTTTCCGCCTGCCGTTGCTGGCCTAGGCCTCTACTCTAGGCTACAAAGTTTCAAACAGAAATGGCTGCCGCCACAAAGTGAGCAGAAGGCTTGGCTCTGCTCCAGGCTACAAAGTTTCAACTGTAGACATAGATTAAGCACAGATCCCAGGGCCTCCCCTTGGGTCACTGGGGGGCATGGCTGGCCTGCAACCCACCACAGGCCCCTCACTCAGGTCGCCTCTTGCCCCCTACCCTGATCTGGGACACTCTTCAGGGCAAACCAGCTGGCCCCCACCCATGCACCAGGCCTCTATCCTATCTAATAAAAGAGTAATTTGCAGATTGACCATCACTCCACCACACAAGAGGGCTGCCCCCATGTGGTCAAATATCCTGCCCCCCTGTGGACAAAAGATGGCCACCACAAGATGGCCAGCAGGGGAGGGCTGTTGGGAGGTTCCAGGCCCTGCAAGGGAGGGCAGTTGTGGGCAATCAGGCCAGCAGGGGAGAGCAGTTGGGAGGGACCAGGCCTCCAAGGGAGGGCAGTTGGGGGCAATCAAGCCTTCAGGGGAGGGCAGTTAGGGGTGACCAGGCCGGCAGAGGAGGAAAGTTGGGGGCAAACAGGCTGATAGGGGAGCAGTTAGACATCAATTAGGCTGGCAGGGTAGTGGTTAGTGGGTGATCAGGCTGGCAGGCAGAAGCGGTTAGGGGCAATCAGGGAGGCAGGCAGGTAAGCAGTTTGAAGCCAGCAGTCCTGGATTGTGAGAAGAATGTCCAACATCCCTTGAGGGGTCCCAAATTGGAGAGGGTGCAGGCTGGGCTAAGAGACATCCCCCACCCCTTAGTGAGTGGTTAGGAACCAGAGGTCCCAGCTTAGAGAGAGTATAGGCCAAGCTGAGGCGACACCCTTTCTGTGCACGAATTTCGTGCACCAGGCCTCTAGTATCAATAAAAAGAGCACTGTTTGATGAATGAAAATTACTTTAAAATGGCTTCCCAAAGAGTCCTGCCCTAAGAACCAACTGATCTGAAAGTCAGTATTAGATATCAGAAATTTACAATCCAGTAGTCCAGGGTTACTCCTACCCAAAAGCATAGAAGAAGATCCATAAGTACTGATGACAGAGTTTCTGGACTGTTTCTGGCTTGGCCAGGATGCTTGATTGGAAAAGGAAATAGATTAACAGCACTCCACATGCCAACTATTGGCTAGGTCACAATATTCTCATCTGTCACAGCCCTGACCAAATGAACAGAGTTCTTCTCTCAATGTAACAAAGCTGTGCAGACCTTTGAATTGATGAGCAATCTACTTGGAGCTCTGCTTGAATGGACATTGGGACTCTGTATGATGTAATAAGGGCCACAGGCCACCAGTTGGCCTCCACAGTTTAGCTGCAATGTAATTCAGGGTAAAAATTCAGAAGGTGCCTTGGCATTGTGCTTCTCAGATATACTCAGATACCAACAGTTCCCTGGCTAAAAAAACAGTACCGATGTTTTCATTATTGAATAGAAAAATGTAAAAGCAGGCAACCTGCACTAAGAATTATCTTTCTTCCTGTGGGATTGTCTAAAAATGTAAGTTGAGTTAGGTCACTCCCCAGTAGCTTCTGGCCCTCACTCCTACCTGATCTGACCTGGGCCTGCTTCTCACACCTCATCTCAGCCTCTCTCCTCCGACCTTTTTCCCTGCACTCCAGCCAGTCTGATCTTCCTTCATGTCTTATCTGGCCAAGTCTTTGCACATGCAAATCCCCCAACCTAGAGCACTCCCCTCCCAAGTCAACCCCATCCCAAATCTCTAGTACCACTGGCTCATTTTCACCCTTTTAACTTCTACTCAAATATCACCTTCCCATATCACTGTAATAGCTTGAGTCATTTCCCTATTAGCTCTGTCCTAAGCTTGTGTCCCAACTCTCACAGTCTAGACTTACTTAACTGACTGTTGAGTACAGATTATGTCATCATCTCCCCTGTAGTTATATAACTGAGGGCCACACCATTGTATCACCAGGATTTAGTATATATTAAATATTCAGTTAGCATTTGCTAATGCGATTCAATGTCTCAATAAGTTTTGCATGAAAAAGAGATTCAGGCCATAAATATTTTTATTTGCCCTAAATTGTCCATGGTACAAAAAAAGAAAAGTTATTCACTGATGGTTGGTAAACTTTACTTCTACTTTTTCTATTTATCCCTACTAAATACCCACCCTGGTTGGATCTGTGCTCTACTAAAATGGGATTTTTTTTAAATGATTCAAAATATATAACAGAAACTGTGTTATGAGTGATGGTTGGTTCCCACATAATTCAAACATTCTATTCCTCTTACTAGTTATCCAGTGCTTCCTAGTGATTAAAATGGTTCCAGGTATCATTTTAAACACTGTACAGTGCATCTCAGCTAATACCTCAGCACAGTTCTATGAGGGAGATATCCCCGTGACAGAGGAATAGCTGAGGCACAGGGACAACCTCCCCAGAGTCATAGAGTTGGGAGAGCTGATTAGCTCTCAGTCCAGTGGGTCTGCTGCCAGAGCTTGAGCTTTTCACTACTGCACTATATTTTATCCCTTGCTGAAGTAGTCCACAGGCTGGAAGAGAAAATATTTTAAAGTTTTAGAAAGAAACTAAATTTACTTTTTGACCCTCTACCTCAGTCCAAGTAATTCCCTCCTAATTCCTCCAGCTTATCTTCCCTGTGCCCTCCCACTTTCCTGAGTTCCCCTATTAAGGCACCTCTATGCTTTGGCATTCCGGACACTGTCCATGACTTTCCTCTCCCACCTATGCGTGCACATGCAGGCGCACTCGCACACTCATGCTTCCGAAGCTCCTATTTGCTCTCTCTAAGCTTTTAGAAGTCAGAAAGTAAATAAATTTTTTCACCCTGAAGTGTAAAAGGTAAATAATTTGACCCTTCTAGAGATGCCAAAATGCATAACTTATCAATGTTACTTGAGAACAAAGTAGAGTTTGAATTATTACACAGCCTAAAAATGACCTAAATTGGGTGGAAATTGCAAAAACTGTCCAGAAAATTAATTAAACAGAAAGGCTCACTGGCACCCACTCAACTGGTCCCGATTTTCCTAACTGTATTCCTTCCTTGGATTCTGAACTCTAATAACCATGCTTCTGGTGAGTGCAGGGAGGACTGAAAAACTGGAGGCTGGGTGAAGAGTTGAGCAGGAAGATTCTAAATCTAGTGTTCAGAGCTGGAGACCACCTACACTCTTACACTATATTGCTGATTTTTTTAAAAATCACATCAACAACTTAATAATATGTTCTGCCAAGTAGTATAATAAAAATGTGCCCAACGAGCTTGAATCTTATTAGCTACCAAGAGCTAAATGTGAGAGGAAGCCCAAAGTAGCAGCTAAAGATGTAGGGAAAAGAAAACCAAAATGGAGTTGTGGGTCCAACTAAAGGTCAGAAAAATAATACATACCCCAAAAGGATGTGCTAATTTTATTTACACATGAACCAAGCAGCTTACCCTCCATTTTCTTGCAAATAGCCTACTTCTATAATTTTCAACATGGCTTGCACATCACAACCAGCTGTGGAACTTTAAATAAATAAATAAATAAATAAATAAATAAATAAATAAAGTAAAGGCAGTGTCTAGGTCCAGTAGAGAACCACTGAAGGATTCAATCATGACCAGTCATGCCTACAACATAATATAGCCATGTAAAGAGGGAAGGCTGGTCAGGACAGGACTGCAAAAGCCATTTAGTCCACATCTGTCCTCTCCCTTCTTCTCCAAGACCAAGCAGCTGAACCGACCAAGGAGACATCCACCCCTCACTGAGCACCTGTGCCAAGACTGAGTACCGAGAACACATGACCAACTAGAAGAAACCATACCAGGGAAATTAAAGTTACTTTATTCTTTTTTTTAAAAGGAACTTTTAGAACATTTTAAAAGTCCCCCCAAGCAATTTCAATAAATGTTATTGACCTTAAGTCTTTTTTGCTTTCTCAAAGTATAAAGAAAACTATACTAGTTTAAATTTTAAAATTTCAACTTCTTCCTTCCCAGGTTGAAAAATTCTAGTTCTTTTAATTTTTCACATGATCTCCAAATTTATTAATCCACAGCTCCTGCCTGCCCAATATCATTTCAACTAGCATTACCTAACACCTGGCCCTACTCAACAGCTTGATCAGATAATCAATCCGTATTTGCTCAGTGCCCCTCAGACAAAGTTGGTCCCAACAGCATTCTGGATTTTATCTTTTCTTTCATTTTTTTCCCACTTGGAACAAATCACAGATCAGGGGATATAAAAGGGACAAGAGTCCCTTTCAAAGAGTGTTTAGTCTTTCTGCATTGAGCATCTGCCCCCCGCTGGTCAGTATGCATCACAGCAGCTGGCCATTCGGCGGTTGGGTTGATTTGCATATTAGCCTTTTATTATATAGGATAAGTAGAGGAAGTGAAACTGCTCATTTCCTGCTTTATGAATGTTTTGTAGCTTCTGTAGACATCTTAATAATCCCTTAATTATATCATAAGGAACATAATACAAAGAAATACCAACAATGGATAAAGTCCTCCATTTTTTCAGGAAAACAAACCATCAGCAGATTTGGATTCCTGTCTACAGACAGAGGACAAAAGCCTTAATGCAACAACACTTCAGTACAATACCACATCAGCAACATAACAGTAAGCCAACATCCTTTCTAAATCCAGGGGTAAAAGCAGGGAACTAATCCCCAGGTTCCTGAGCTGCCCTTTTCATTTCTCTGAAGCTACTTCAACTTCCACCCATAAATTACAAAGAGAAACACACCACTGACAAAATGACTCTGAGGCAATGACCAAGAGATTAACTTCATGCTAATTTCCAAAGTACTTCTCCACTGTGAAAGTAGCTCTATTATCACTATAGGAAAAAAACCTTTTAATATTTATTTAGATAAGAATTAGTACTTGCCTGAGGTTGCCTTTAAAGTTAGATAATGCTTTTCTTGAATAAGTCTTGAATAATGTTTCTCTAATAAATCAATTACTATTAACATACAAAGAGAAAATTCTGAGGCTCAAAATAGTCACAGAAATGGTACAATTCTATATTAAATAAACAAAAAACTTTAGGTGGAAAATACAATCTTTATTACCACTTAAATACTGGGGTTTTACTTATAAAAGGTGGCTTATGAATGAGAAAAACAATTTAATAGACATCCTTTATTTCTGTATTTTTAAAACAAAAAACTTGTTTTCCCCCTGAGTTTAGAAGCAATGCGCTGATCATAGAAAATTTAGAAAACACAGAAAAGTATAATGAAGAGAAAATATCACCCATGAATGCATCACTAAACCTATTCCTATTTCGATATATTTTCCTTTCAATTAATGCACACACCTCTTCATTTTTTAAGCAAAATTGGGATCATACTGAATAGACTATTTATTACACTTATAAGCTTTTCATCTGTAAGAAAATGCTTTTAAATTATGGCTGCATAATATGCCATTTTGATGGGAACAAGAACAGCACCAGGTGGTAGACCAGTGGAGCCAGACTGGACCTTGGTTCAGCAACTTTGATACTTGAGTTCTGGCTAAGAAAGAATTCAGAGTCAAGACTCAAACTATAAGAGAAAGTTTACTTAAAAAGTCATAGAGGTAGAAGTGAGCTGCAGAAGAAAAGGGGTTCAGGAAACATGAGGAAAAAGAAAGCCCTTGCGCTTAGGAGACAAAGGTAAAGGTAACTCCTAGGGGGAAGAAGTGAGGAAGAGGAAAGGCACTTTTGTGGCCCTGCCCAGGAGGTCTGATGGGTCCTCAGTCCTTAGGACTTCTAAGGGGTGAGGGGATTTTAAGGGAGGTCCCAGGGGAGGATCTCAATAGAATATTCATCAGCTTTCCAGGTGTGTCCTTTCAGGGTCAAGATCTCCACTGCTTGGTCAGTGCCAGGGCAGAGGGGATTAGTAAATGCAGCTGATTCTGATGTCAGCCATGACATCACTTGTCTGGTTTTGCTGCTTTTCTGGGCCTAGAGCTGAAACACAACTGAGGCCTAAATGTTATCCCTAAAGGTTAATGCCTAAGGGAATGGTCATGCAAGGGCCTGGCCCGCATGGGAGTCACATGAGGCGTATCTTCGATTCCTTGTTTTTCCTCTAAGGGAAACTACCACATGACTACCACACTTCAATGGGCCCTGCACTTGGTTTTTTTTTTTTTTTTTTTTTAATCTTTATTATTGAAAATATTACATATGGGTTTTTTTCCCCAATGGCCCTTTCCGCATATACCCGGCCCTCCCAGGCCTTCACCACACTACTGTGTCCATGGGTTATGCACAGATGCATATAAGTTCCCCAGTTAATCACTCCCTTCTCACTCCCCTCCACCCCGGCCTACCCTCTGAAATTTGTCAGTCTGTTCCATGCTTCTATGTCTCTGGTTCTATTTTATTCATCAGTTTGTTTTGTTCATTAGATTCCACATATGAGTGAGATCATGTGATACTGCTGACTGGCTCATTTCACTTAACATAATATTCTCCAGATCCATCCAGGCTGTTCCAATGGTAAGGATTCTTTCTTTTTTTATTGCTGTGTAGTATCCCATTATATAAATGTGCCAGGGTTTGTTATCCACTCATCTGCTGATGGGGCACTTGGGCTATTTCTTAGCTATTCGAAATTGTATTAGTATGAACATAGGGGTGCATGCATTCTTTCTGATGGTGTTTCTAGTTTCTTGGGATATACTCCTAGAAGTGGGATCACTGGGTCATATAGGAGATCCATTTTTAGTTTTTTGAAGAAACTCCATACTGTTTTCCATAATGGTTGCACCAGTCTGCATTCCCACCAGCAGTGTACTAGTTTCCCTTTTCTCCACATCTTCACCAGCACTTGTCATTTGTTAATGGCAGCCATTTTGACAGGTGTGAGATGATACTTCATTGTCATTTAATTTGCATCTCTCTGATGATTCGTGACTTTAAGCGTTTTTTCATATATCTCTTGGCCTTCTTTATGTCCACTTTGGAGACTCACACTTGGTTTAATGCTTTGCTGTTACCTAGTTGAAATTCTTAGTAATTTTTTAATGAGGAACCCCACATTTTCATTCCACACTGGGCCCTGCATGTTGTGTAGCCAATTCTGCCTCTCTGAGATAAGTTCAAGAATTTTTTTACAAAGTATAATATAGTCATTTGAATATTTTATAAACAAAAGAACAGAATATAGTGGTTTGAAGAGCAAATGAGGAATGAGCCAATCAACACATGTAGTGAACAGACTTTCTGGTAGCCCCCAGGATCCTCATCTCCTCCTAGTATAATCCCCCACCTGCAAGTGTGGGCAGGACCTATGAGTCACTTCTAACCAACAGAATATGACAAAGGTGATTAGATATCATTCCTGTGAGCTTGCTGAAATCTCCCTCTCTCCTTTGCCATCTCCACAAGCTGCCACAAAGTAAATGACATTCCACAAGGCATGGAAATGCAAATGAGGACGGCCTAAGTCCTACAACTGCAAGGACATGCAATGAGTGAGCTTAGAAGTAGACTCTTCCCCAGGCGGGCCTCTGGTGCACATATGGACTGCATCCTGGGGAGACTCTAAAGCACCGACACCAAATAAGTGGGGCCTAGATTCCAGACCCAGAGAAACTGAGATAATAAATGTATGTTGCCTTAAGCCACTAAGTTTATGATGTGTTATGTAGTAGTAGATAACTAGTACAAGCCAGAAAGTAGAATAACCCTCTCTGGACGTTTAAATGCAAAGAGAGAAAGTGGCAGCTGAAAGAGAAGGTCTGAGGGAAGGCTGGCTTTCACAGTGATCAGGTGTTATTTTATGACAGGTGAGACTTAAAATTTCATAAATCTTTATGAGAGAAAAACACCAGGATAGAGGTGAAATAGGAGGTGGGAGGAGATGGTTGTAGAGAAATCGATTTTTTAAAAGTGAAATTATACCTCTTGCACTATAAACAGAAAAATGACTACAGGATCCAAGACCAAGCAGATTTGCAATGGGGCAGTGGGAAGAAGAGAGAATGGCCTTCACATGACTGTCTTAGTAGTGGAAAGGTAATCTGCTGAGGGCCAGGCACAAGTAGGAGGGACGAGATGACTGTGAAATGAGAGATTTAAGAAGTGTGAGGAAGATTGAAAAAAAGTCATTATGCAGATCAAGAGTGCTGAGGAGGGAAGCAGGTAACCTCCAGGCAGTGTAAGAACCTGGTGAAGTTGAAGTGCAGGACTTCATAAAGGCATCGGTGTGACTGTCTATGGCAAAAACTGGCAGTCCAGGAACAGAGGTAGAGACACTAGGCCCCTCGATCCTCCAGTGTTGGGATGTACCAAGACAGCAGATGGAAGAGAATTCGGTGCATTGAGAGGTGCATAGTGGAAATACTGGCCACAGAATTGGAAAAGAAGAGGGGAGAGATGCTTGACATGCAGGGTGACAGCAGGGGCAAGGGACTTGAAATGAACCTGGAGGAGCTAAAATCTGATGTTACTTGGGATAGACTGTCAGATGAACTAGAAGGAAGAAAGGTTCAAGTCAGCAAGTGGGGTCTCAGAACATCAGATCCTGGTATGACCAAGATCTAGAACACTGACCTCTGATTTGAGCACTGAAAGTTCTATGTCCTAGGAAATACCCCAGTCCCAGGCCAACTGTGATGGTTTTAAAATGGAAAGTACCTCATCAAAGAAAGCTCCACTCCCCAATTTCAGGCAACTGAGACTGCTGGTCATGCATCTTTGTTTATCATTTAACAAACACTGGCCCCTGGAGCAGATCACCATCCAGGTGCTGACATTTTCAAGGAAGGAGGAGACGACCAATAAATGACAACACTGAGGAAAAGAAGATAGAATATGATTGTAATGAGCAACGAATGCATAAGGAGAAAAAGTAAAAATCTGAAAGTGGCCATGAGGAACAGGGAACCCATCCCATGTGTGAGAAAAGGCTCATTCTTCATTCACAAGGGCCTGAGACAGCAGTAAACTCAGATAGCCAGATTCAACGAGGACCAGGAGCAAGTTGAAGAATCTAGCTGAAGATGATGGAGCAGAGTTAGAGCACACCATAGGAAGTCTGAAAGTCTAGGGTGAGAGGAGAAAGTCCCATGAGTCCCAAGGCTGGAGAACCCCCATAGGCAACCACAGGGAGAATGGGAATGGTGTGGGAGGTATACCCTATATGGTTTGCAGGAGGGATGGATGGATGGATGGTGACATACCAAAAGCTACTCCAGGGAAGCTGGTTTCCCATGATGTCTGGGGGACATAAGCATAGGTGTAATTTCACACACGGAAAATAGCTATTTGAGCTGAAGAAAAGAGATTAGGAATTTTCTGAGCTCCAGAATGAGTTCCTCTCATCCTTGTCTAAAAGTCCTTTCATTTTGGGACTCAATTCTCTTGTTTCACAAATCATCATCTTTGTTCTGATATTCAAATCCTCACCCAACCCCAAGATTCTCCTTAAGTCTCTCACATCTCACTAACACATGTATGTGCTAACTGAATCCAGAAAATCCTCATGAATTTGCTGATGTAGCTGTCAATAACTAATATAGAAGTAAAAGTAGAGAAATATATCTCTTGACAATGAAATGTCAAAGTTATCACATCAGCACAGAAGGAAGATGGGGTGAGTTTGCGTTGTGTTTTATCATGGTGAGTTGTATTGTCTGGTGTGTGTGTGTGTGTGTGTGTGTGTGTGTGTGTGTGTGTGTGTGTGTTGTGTGTGCGTTGCTGTATGTGCGCATACCACTTGGAGACTTAAGTCCTATGGAAGCTAGAAAAACTCAACAAAACATACTGTTTCAGCAAAAACCTTTAGCATTATTTAGAAAAAGATGTATTCAAAAAGAACTCTCTTGACTCAAGAACAACTCAAGTACTTCTGTACAGTAAAACCGTGCTCTTACATTTGAAAAAGACAGGGTTAAACCAAGCCTGAGAGTTCAGGGCCCTAACCAAACAAAAAAGGACAATAAGCTCATGGTTCACCAGGAGAAATGATGATTACTAGACACTTTGGCAAACCAAGTGCCCTTTGCCTCCTCTCTCTCGTAGCCCACGACTTCTCTCTCCCCATCTAGCTCATCAATTCAAGGCTGTGCTTCATGAAGAACTTGGTCTCTGTACCCCACCAGTGTGCTTTTGTGGGTTCTCTGGGATTTAGGAGAGCTACAGTAAGACACTCCCCAACCTCAGTCTAGCATGCAACCATGCAGACTGGGCCAGCTAAGGGTTCATCAAAAACCAGAAACTGAAACAAAACCTTCACCAACCAAGTCCATTTTATTCAAGTGCTTTTACCAATAAATAATTTCTGAATCATTCTCATTAACTACAGAGAGTCATTTTATAAATTAAAGCTTTCAAAAGTTAAGCCAGTATTAACATGGCATGTATCACTGCATACAAAGTACATGAGAACTCTATGTTAATATGGGTAGCCCATATTTTTTCTCAAATAAAAAACACTGCAAATGCACCTAGGCCCGCCCCCCCCCCCAAAAAAGGTGCATGTGTGTGTGTAATCTGTTTGTCTAGATCAACATTGTCATCAAATATTTGTGATCACACACAAATATGGTGAAGTAGTATGTAGCAAGATAAGCCAAAACCACTGTGAAAATCATTATTATAACACAATGAAGGAGAACATTGAAATACCTATTCTCATTAGAGAGGAATAGATTCAACATACTCCTTTTTAAAAATGTATTTTTACTGATTTCAGAGAGGGAGGGAGAAAGAAACATTGATGAGAATCATTGATCAGCTGCTTCCTGCATGCCCCACATTGGGGATCAAACCCAAAACCTGGGCATGTGCCGATAGGGATTTGAGCTGTGACTTCCTTGTTCACAGATCGAGTCTCAACTACTGAGCCAGCCAGACAACATACTTCTTCGATAGTGGATGGACACCCAAGAAATCATATTTCCTAATCGCAACCAAGGAATAAGAAGCAAAGTAACGGCATACCAGAATGCTTTGTTGTTATTGTTGCTATTATTGTCATCACGTATTAGTGTTTCTTTATATCTACAACTACTAGGGAGAAAGTGAAGGCAATGAACAAAACAATTTTGTGCTAGCTTGTTAAAATGAATGACTTCAAAATACATATGTTTTATAATTTTCATTGGATTATCATATTTTACCAGGAATGGATATCTTTTTTTTAAAGAAGAGTACAACTTAATCATCAAGAGAATTTACCACTGAATGAAAGAAACATGGATTAAATAATGGAGAAAAAACTTACATAACATAAAAAGACATTTTTGAAAGGTAAGCCAACTCACGATAGAGATGGGTAGACATTTGAGGAAATCTTAGGAGAAACAAAATAATTTTTGACGGCAAAAAGATTTCTGCAGAGTTTCTTCCCTGAAAAAGACATAATATCCAAAACTACAAAAAGATATGACTTTTTCTTTAGTCTTATATAGGTATGCTGTTTGTCAAACCTACAACTTCAAGTTCACATGTTTGAAGGATTAGATTATTCAGTGATTAATGAGCAGATCTCAAGATTTATTCCTACTTCAGATACACTTTTTCTTGTTTATATTTTAATCATGAATATTCGGTTTTGAAAAATCATCCAGTAGTAAGAAAAAGTTTGCTGAGAAAATTGCCTCACACTTATCACCTTTTCAAGGCCTACAAGACAAACAGCTCCAGAGAATGAACACTAACCTCTTTGGATATTTGCAGGCTCCTTGTCCACAACAACAAATAAAAACATTATAGTAAGAAAGCACCTCCCAACAGTAGTAGGTCCTTCAGGCGGTGAAGAAAAGCACCTAAAACAAGAATTTACCACCAACACTCCCCTCTCCCACCCAAAAGCTCTCTTTTTGGAAATTAGAAAAAAAAAATCAGAGTTCAAGTTCAAAGGGAGACACTGTAGCAACTTGATAGGCATAGAAACAAGAGCAAACAATGAAAAACAACAAACTGTTCCAACTCTAGTACCAGTCACAGACCTTCCAAACCAATGGAACACGCTGTAGCAACTTCATGAGACACAGAAAGAAGAGCAAACAATGGAAAACAGCAAACTGTTCCAACTCTAGTACCAGTTACAGACCTTTCGGCCCGAAGGAACATGCTGTCTCCAGCAGCACAAGTATAATGTAGTTATGCATTAAACATCAGTTACTCTGCTTGAAATCAAATACCCTCTATGCAAGTTAATTGAGATCTATTAATGAAAGCAAACATTTTCCCCTCTGAATCAGCTCCCTCATTAAGTGGTAAGAAAATATACATATATAAACAAGTCAAATGCATTGGGAAATTCCCAGGCCTGCATATGGAACATCCCATCCCAACATTTACACTTTAACCATGCTACAGTCACCTCTCCAACTACTTAAAAATACCCTTCCCAACCAAAGGAGATTGAGGTTTAATATTCATTATAATGCCACTGCACTATCTATAGCACAAAAGCTTGAAGACAACTAAAATTTGCACACCTAAGGTTCATAATTCATGACATTACAGTCCACTCATGAAAGGTGCTGAGGTTTTCTATTTTGCTTTAAGTGCTTAATATAGTGGGGGGAAAGCTGAAATCAGGGGAAGAAGGGCCTAACTCTTGTCCCAATTCTAACTACCTGTGTGCCTCTGGGTGGAAGTGTGCACCACGCTAAGCCAAGACCGTTTCCTTCCAGTCCTATATTGTTAATAAATTAGTAGGAAACAGCAAATCTAAATCTAGGCAAGAATCGGAAATTACAATTATAGTAGTATATACCTCTGGATGGGTAGATTTAGTGAAATAACTTCAGGTTTGTCCAGGACACTGAACTCCTGCCCAAGCCTGATGAAAGAAACATAGGCCTGTCCAGCTGACACAGCCCCAGTCCTTCCAGGCACTGTGGGAGAAAGAGGATTCACAGAAAACCCTAAAAACTGTTTACAAACAATGCTATCAGGCTCACATCTGATTCGCTTGAATTCAGATATCTACAGGTGTATCACTGCACACATGTGATATTTTTTTAAATAAGTAGGCCCTATGAGTTCACAGTTCCTCCTATTCCTTCTTTCTCACTCTGTCCCTCCCACAACTCAGGAAAGATTGTATAGCTCTCAATGTGAAAAAGACCCGGTAGATACTTGAAAGTGCAACTCTACTCTGTCGGTAAAACATGCAAAAAAACAAAACAAAACAAAACAAAATAAAATGGGTTTTAGTACAACACACACACACGTTTCACAAAATAGTACTGATCCCTACAATGGGCACATTTCCTATTGCATTTTATGTTTTAAAATGCTGATTGTGATCCACGTTATAAAAAAGTTAGGTCCACTGAAGGATGAAGAAACAAAATGTGGTCCAGAGATACAATGGAATATTATTCCGCCTTAGAAAGGATGAAATTCTGGCACATGCTACATATAACATGGATGAATCCTGAAGACCTTATACTAAGTGAAATACTAGTAAACGAGTCACAGAAAGATGAATACTTTACGAGGTACCCAGAGTAGTCAAATTCATAGGTACAAAAAGTACATAGTGGTTCCTAGGGAATGGGGGAGGGGAATGCAGAGTTAGCATTCATGGGTATAGAGTTTCAGTTTGGAAAGATGAAAAAGTTCCAAGGAAGGATTGGTGGTGAAGGTTGCACCTAGCGTGAATGTATTTAATGCCACTAAATTATACTGTCAAAAATTGGTAAGATGGTCAATTTTATTTTGTATATTTTACCACAATAAAAAATAAAGCTAAAAAAACAATGAGTTAGAAAGCAGTCAACAACTGGGAAATTCCCCTAAAATGAAAGTTTTCTATACTATGTAATGTTAATGAAATCTGCATAATTGGAAAGAAGTATTCATAGTAGTATTCGGTAGCATTAGTGTGAGGTAATAGAGAAAATCTATATTGATCTCGGCCCCTGGGTTTCTGGCACACAGCTCCTGAAACCCTTGTAATTCTCCTAAGTGATAAGAGCAGTAAGAGCATCTTTTGTTCTAATGAGGTGACTCTGGGTGGATTCCTGGATGGGGGCTGGTCACCAGAATGACCAAGCCATGGTTAGAAGCTTGGTCTTCCCTGCGCCCTGTCCCCTGACCATTCTCTAGAGAGGGGAGAGGAGCTTGAGACTATGTTAATAATTTATCACACTTATATGAGGAACTCTCCATAAAAATCCCCAATGTACAGGGTTTGGAGAGCTTCTGGGTTGGTGAACACATCCACATGCTAGAGGGTGATGCACTTCAAACAACACAGGACATAAGCTCCTGTTCTCAGATCCTCCCAGACACTGTCTCTCTCCGTCTGGCTGTTCATCTGTACTAAACTGGTAGACATGCTTCCCTGAGTTCTGTGAGCCACTCTAACAAATTAATCGAACCCAAGGAGGGAGTTATAGGAACCACAAACCTATCGCCACATTAAACACAAGTTGTGAGTAACCTGGGGATCCGTGATTGACATCTGAAGTAGGGGACAATCTCTTGGAACTAACCCTTAACCTGTGGGAACTGATACTGCCTCTGGTAGGTAGTGTCAGGATTGAGTTAATTTATACAACATTCAGCTGGTGTTGCAGAGAATTGCTTGGGGGGGGGGGGGGAACCCCTCACATCTGGTGTCAGAAGAGTTGTGGGTCTGTTAGTTGTGTGAGAGTGAAGGAGAGATGTGGGAGGAAAGACACTGATTTTTTCCTAAGACAACTACAATGCTAATAGTTTACTCAACTTACACTATTGAATCTTGTTTTTTTTTCCAACAGGAATAAGGATGTTTACTACAAAATCAAGGAAAGTCACAATGCTCAAAAATTATTTGTTGATGAAAAAGTTGGGAACCCTGAAAATTTAGTTAGTAAAAATGATCAGATCACTAAATAGCAAAGGATATTTTATTAGATTAAATCTTCCCAAAGTATTCTGAGATTAAGTAATGTATCACTTGTATTAAAAACTGCCATTTTCCCAAAAGTAAGATATCCCCCGAAAATAAGACCTACTTCCAGTTTTGCCTCTCGATGTAATATAAGGCATCCCCAAAAAAATAAGACCTCCCCGATAATGTTTTTATTCTTGAAACTGAAAAAGCCTGGCCACACAAGCAGTTATAAGGAAGTGGGTCAATTTAATGCTGTCACTTGTTATGCAAGGGAGTCCAAGAGGTCTGCTAGTCTGGGAAGCAGCCAGCACTCACTGCACTAAAGACATGAAGAAATTTCTTCACAAAAGAAAAATAGATCAAATAATGATTCCCACAGGAATAACGGCCTATCTCCAGACTCTTGATATTGCAATAAACAAGCCATTCAAGGACAATTTGTGCATGGAAATTAATGACAATACTGAAAATAGAATGGAGAAAAATCAGCGTGGAAACTTTGTGAAAGCTAAACTGTAAGAGGTTGTGACTTGGGTGAAGAATTCATGGGAGAAAATCTCTGACAGTTGCATTGCAAATGCACTATGAGCAGGCTACCTTGACAAGAAGTACTCATTTAAGGACAGTGCTATTGCTAAACATGAGAGATTTGGTCCACTGATTCTGAAAGAAATGGAGGCACAAGAAAGTCACCAGGAAACTCAGGGTTTGGATTGTTATGATGATGTTCCAGAAGATGATGACTTGACTGTCATTGAATAAATCTGACTTTGTGTTCATACTGGTAAATATCAGTATCAGTAAATGTACCATAGATTGTTATACATGGAAATAATGGTAGTAACAAGAAATTCTTGAAACCATAGGATTCACAGTTTGTCTGGTTATGCTGGTTTGTGATTACAACTACTACTGTACCGTATATAGGTAATAAATTTCCTTTTTTTTGTTCAACAATAAATGTATACTGTATTATTCTTCATGGAAAAAATAAGACATCCCCTGAAAATAAGACCTAGCGCATCTTTGGGAGCAAAAATTAATATAAGACACTGTCTTATATTTTCGGGGAAAGAGGGTAAGAAAAAATGTCCTAGCCAATTTGGCTCAGTGGACAGAGCATCGGCCTGTGGACGCAAGTGTCCTGGGTTCAGTTCTGATCAAGAGCACATGCCTCAGTCACAGGCTCGATCCCCAGCCCTGGTCAGGCCCCATGTGGGAGACAACCAAGTGATGTGTCTCTCTCACATGGATATTTCTCTCTCTGAGTCTCTCCCGTTCCCTTCTACTCTCTCTAAAAATCATGCTCAAGTGAGGATTAACATTTTTTAAAAAGCACTAAAAAAAACAAACTAAACTAAATACTGATTTTAAGTGATATATTAAAAAGTATAATAATGCAAGACTTTTTTATCAAAATATTATTTCTTTTAAAAACAATTTATTTCAAAGATATACTGATTAATACTACAGTGTTTACTCTTGCTTTCCAAGGTGAGGGCTAAGGAATTTAGTTCTCAAGAGGGTAGGAGGGACCTTGTTCTCTTATATAATCTCAGGTCCAGTTTCCCCAAGTGCTAACCCCTTTAAACTTCTATCTATAAACCTATAACAACACATGTCCACAGTAGGTAACCTTATTAAGTAGGCCCAATGGTTTCCCACAAATGTGAATAAAAATATTTACTTTACAATCTACAGTTTCCTATTCACATACCACTCCAATATTAAATCCATTTTTCTCCAAATAAACATCTTCAGACAATTAATATTTCTGTGGCAGCAGCAGGCCAGCAAATACAATTAGCTAAATTAAGTTTCATTAAAGGTATTGTCACTAATACCACCTCAGAATGGTTTCTTTTCCACAAGTTCTTCCCAGTTGAACTCAGTCCTAAAGCTGACACCTATTAAATCAAGCCTTATAGGTTTCTCAAATGCTAGACCTAAAGTTAGTACATGGAAGTACAAAGGTTTCTTTCAATCAGAAAAGCTCACTAAGCAAACAAAATGGCAGCGACTTCACTTCCAACAGAGTGTGCCTAACATATATTTGTTAACTCTAAGAGTGCGTCCAGCCTCCTTAATTAGATATAAACTCCCTGAGGAGAAACATCCTGCAGACTTATCTGTCCCCAGGATACTCGTCTTTCATCAGTTTAATAGACATTACTTGGAATGAATACACTCCACACACTCAATCCATTTTATTCATCTTTCTTCACTTTGCCAAAAGTCTTTGAGTAATTTTCTCAATGTTAGAAATACAGTGATGAAAAATCTTAGAAATAAAAAAAAAAATCCTTCCTTATCATGGATACCATTTCCTTTGGAGATTCTAAAGTCATACCACTAGACTATAAATATTACAATTCTTTATTGAGGGGGGGAAAAAAACAAAAACATCTCAGACTTGTCAAGAGATGGGATCTTGTCAAATGGTCCATTGTTGGGTCCAGGTTAAAAAGTAAATAATAGCATTCTTCATTTTGGATTGATACCCCATTGGAGCCATTGATAAGGCAACAAAATACAAACTGCACCCTCCTTCACTAGAATAAATTATTTACTTAGGAATTCTTATTTATCAAAAGAAAAACATGACTATTTTCTATTAATTTGTATAGACCCCTCAGGAAAACTCTAGTAACAAACACCTGGAAAAGACCTAGTCACTACATTAAGCATTAAGCTCAAGTCACTAAGCAAACTGATTTTCTAAGAGGAAAGATATTTCCTTAATTGCTTATTAGTTACCAATTTGACACACCAATTTTGAAAACCAGTTTATTAAAATGTAAGCTTCTCTCAAAAGGAGGTTCAGCTAGTTAAGCATCACTTGTAAACATCCACACCAACAAAAGTAAATCTTCAAACACAGGAAGGCACTCAGTTACCAAATGAAATAACTCAAATCCTTTGTAAATAACTATGCTTAAGAAATTTGTATTTTAATATTCAAAAGCCAAAAAAAATATTCAAAAGCCAGTTAATCTGGTTTTCTCATAACAGTGCATAGGTAGTTTAAAGCCCTCAACTATAAAGTAAGCAAATGCTTGCAACTGGAATAAATCAGATAAAGCCAATGAGATATTTAACCCAAAACTGTACTCCGATTATTTATAGGTTCCTACTTCCCTATCCAACTGATCTAAAATAGCTTACCTAAGCTTATCTGCCAAAGAAATGGAAATTCTACCTAAGCAAACACAGATATTTCTGTCAGGAGCATTATCCAAGTAAAAACACACAAAGGCAAGTGAATTTCAAAACCAAGTTGGCTATTCAATACCTTACATTAAGAGATGAGAAGGAGATAAAATTGGGATTCTCTAATTCTTTACAAAAAAGATTTAGAATACCTCAAAATAAAAGTCAGATACGCAACTAAATAGAATTTAAAAACCAAGGCCACACTACAGAAGAAACAGCAAAAGTGTGACACATTCAAGATAATATAATTCCCAAATCTGAGTATTAAAAGTGGTTTTGAGCTTCCTAGTGGCAAAAAAAAAAAAAAAAGTAACATCCTTTTCTTTATCAAGGAAAAAATAATAGCATCCCATTTTCCTTCTCTAGAGAAAGAAAAAATATAGCATATGGCATTAGGGTCTAAAAGAAGTTCCCCACTGGGGACCTAACACAAAGACCAATGAGAACAGTGTGAATAATGTCCTTTATTCATTTACCCACAAATAAAAAGTTCATGGACCACATGGCTATTTTCTATTAAAACAACCTGTAAAGGCAGAAGGCACAGGATTATGCCTTGTCTTCCATTCATTTTAATTTACCAAAAGAAACTACTACCTGATCCTCCTCTTTGGCCTCCAAAATACGACTTCATAACAAGATGGGACTTAATATATTCTGCAGAATTTTCTTCCCATATATATTCTTTCATAATGGGAAGACATATGATTCAGTATCCTAGATAGTTACCATGTGTTGCTGCTTTGGAAGTATAGTATAAGAAGCCATTTCACCAGTGCTGAAAGCAGAGTCTCTGTCACTGGAACCTGGTCCCATGGAATAGTTTCTATTGGTAAGCTGAGCGGAGAAGGAAGACAGGCAGAAAACAAGGAGCATACACACTATTTGCAGTAGGTTGGTGAAGTGTCAGGAGGACAAATAAAGCAGGTCAGGGGCTGCTTTTTTAAAGCCCTGGGCAAGAGTGAGCTTGGCTCGTTTAGGAAAAGCAGAACAGAGGCCAATGAGGCTGGAGCCAGCAAAAAAGGAAAGTGGTTGGAAACTAGGTCAGGGAGGCAGCAGGGGCAAGACCAGCTTCTGATTCACTCAACACTTGAAGATATGGTTGATTTAGGTTTTGCAGTTCCACACCACTGAACCTCGTGGAAATCAACTGGCCTAAAAGATGCTTAAAGCCATCAGGAAGGACCCAGGGGACACCTAAGTCAGACTTCACCTGCAGCTGTCCACACCAGCAGTAGTTTTGAAATCAATGCCCAGTCACTATAACAAGACATGCTGTAGGGACTTTAGAATTGCTTCAGCTGTATAAAATTCTTGAGTTTTAGTTTTGTCATACTGTTGACACATTCTTTGTGACAGCAGTTAAAACTCCCGGTTATGTTATGTTAGACTAAAACTCTTCAACCACAGACCATATTCTGGTCATTTCATTCACCACAGTTCCCTGGAACACTCTCATTTCAAATACTCTTCCTTGCTGTCCCCCAGAAATGCATGCTTAGCTCTCAAATAATAGACGGGAGTAATAATTAGAGAACACACATTGACCATACCTCTAGGAGACAGATAACAGTACTTCTAAAAACAGTACCAAAGCCCTGGCTGGTTTGACTAAGCGGATAGAGCACTGGCCTGCGGATTTAGAGTTTTGGGTTCGATTCCAGTTGGGGCACATGCCCCAGTTGCAGACTCAATCCCCGACATGAGCCGAGCAGGAGGCATATGATCAGTGATTCTCTCTCATCATTGATGTTTCTATCTCTCCCTCTTCCTTCCTCTCTAAAATCAATAAAAATGTTTTTTAAAAAAACAGCACCAGAGTATTGAGGTACATGTTTTTATCAATTACACACATTTTTTAAACATTTTATTGAGTGTTTATTATATGCAGACACATTGGTAATGCATTAGCTGGGTTTTTATAAAATTCTATTCAAGTGTGTACTATTATTATCCCCATTTCACTGATAAAGCTAACAAAATGCAGTCCCAGAAGGTGAACCCAAATGGTCTGATTCCAGAGGCTGTCAAATCACACTGCCTCTCTACTAAAAGAAACTGGATGGAAAAGAATTACTCATTGACAGATGTTACCCAGGGACAGAGTGGAGGACATATCCTTTTCTATTTAGCTAATAGGACAATCTATGTGTTATTATCACCCAGAATCAATACTCTTTAGGGAGATATATGTAACCCAGAGCTAAATATACTACAGGAAAAGAATCTAATAAATCTTTGTGACAAGCAATATGAAACAGAGAACCCACAGCATGGACTACAGAACTCTAAAAACAGGATGCAAGCTCACCTTCCTGGGCATGAAACCACCCACCTACCAGCTGCCCTCTCTCACATTTTTATATTCTTTCATCTATGGGAGGTCACAAGCTTGTTGCATAGCTCTCCGACTGCTTTCTTATCTTTTAAAGTAGTCATGGAAGTCGTGGCCTGACACCCCACCCAAAGCATAAAGATATGGGGAGGAGGGTGGAGAAGAAAGAAAAAGCTCAGTCCAACCAACTTGCACATTTAGTTGTCAACATCAGCTGCCACAAAGGAAGGGGAAAGTTCAGAATGTAAGACAGCAACAGGGGAAAAGAAAACACATAAACACACCATCTTCCACTCACTGGAGCAAAAAAGACAAGAGCCGAGCTCACCTCAGATAAAACAGGAGGGGTGCCCATCTCATGTGTGAGGTACCAGTCAGGGTGGTACCACTCTCCTGCCATTAATTGCTGACCCTGGACCCCTCTGTTTGGGGGTGGAGAGCTTCCCTCACTCAGCAATCAATTCCTGTGTTTACAGGAGCCCATGAACCAACAAATGAACTGAGTAAGAGCCTTTTACTCAGCATCACTATGAATTCCTGGTTATCTGTGACCTCCGACGTGATTTTCTCCTTGGCTGGTTCAGATTCCTGATCCACAGCTTCACTCTCACTTCTAATAATATTCTCCTCTTTCCATTTACATCCCGGTTACTGAAAACCTACCTCTATAACAGGACACTTCTTTGTTTCTGAGACCCCTGCCTGCCCACGGATTCTAAACCTCTGTTCACCTTGGCCAGTGGTGGGCAAACTCATTAGTCAGCAGAGCCAAATATCAACAGTATAACAATTGAACTTTATTTTGAGAGCCGAATTTTTTAAACTTAAACTTCTTCTAATGCCACTTCTTCAAAATAGACTCACCCAGGCCGTGGTATTTTGTGGAAGAGCCACAATCAAGGGGCCAAAGAGCGCATGTGGCTCGAGAACCCCAGTTTGCTGACCACAAACCTTGGCCATTGCCCCAAATCTAAATGTTGAAGTCCTAATCCTCAATGTGATGGTACTTAAAGATGGAGAACTGAGGGGTGAGCACGTCATGAGGGCAAAGCCCTCATGAATGGAATTAGTGCCCTTTAAAGAAGGGACATGAGAAAGATCATCTCTCTCTCCATCACGTGAGGACACAAGACAGCCCCCTGCAAACCAGTAAGTGAGTCCTTACCAGACATCAAATCTGTCAGTACCTTAATTTTGGACTTTCCAGCATCCAGAATTGTGAGAAATTAGTATTTATTTTTTTAGGGCACCCAGTCTACGGTGTTCGTAACAGCTAAGACAACCATCCATACCTTTGAGCTCAGTGATCTCTCTCCCACTCTCCTATTAGGCCCCAGAGCTCCAGCTTTGGCCCTTCACCCCAAGCTTTCTAACCCAGCTCTCTGTTTTTCGATCGATCATAAAACTGGCTCAGCACTTCAACTGTAGAAGGCCCAGGTAGATGGTACAGGTGAAATAGGCACTCATCCCAAACCTGGGGCAAACTCTAATTGAGTCCTAATTGAATTGATTAGTTTTGCTCTACTGAGTGAGAAAAACCAATCACGTATAACATCATATCCAGACAGCAGATGGGGGCAGCGCACACAGGGAGAAAACCAGCCTTTATTAACATATGTGCAGGCACTGTGCCAGGTGCTTCACCTGTACTTACCTGCCTAATATTCACAGCGTAGAACGAGATGAGAAAACAAGCTCAGAAAGGTAAAAGAACTTACAAATACCACTAGGTCCACCTAAAATCAGGATGTGTTCTTTCTAGGACGCTAATTTTAGAACTCAGAAGTGATAACAAACTCTTGAAAAAGTCTTGTGGGGCATAGTAATGTGAAAAGCATCCTTCCAAAATCATGGAAAGAACTCCTATATTTATTTATTTAGAAAGAAATCATATATGTATTTAATTAGCCTTAAAAGTCAAAATGTGGACAACAGATTACATTTGGCAAAGACAGTTCTCATACATTTAAATAAGTACATAGGCTTTGGTTTATGTTATGAACAACTATTTTTAATGTTTAATGTTTTCGACACTTTTGTACCAGTATGAATAAGAACTAAGAAAACACATTTTAAAAAGGAAAGTTTTTTAAGGACAGAATTATGTGAAGTTTAAAAAAAAAAAAACATTATTCTTTTTCTGCAATAAAATCATCACTATCATCCCAGTAACTAGGAAGTTTTGGTTTTTGTTTTTCTTCTTTTGTGGTGGCAAGTGCCAGCACATGGGGGAGGTAGGATGAGGCAAGGCAGGTGAGAACCAAGAAAACTGTACTCAGTAATCAGAAAGAGAGTTCTGGTCCTCAATGTACAATAAAGAGCTTTGTAAGAGCTGGGGTCATCGGCATCCCTGAGCTTCAGTGTCCTCTATGAAATCTGAGAGCTCTATGTTCCATGAGGCCTCATCCTCCACCCAATCCTATGACTATTGCAAACATGGGCTGATGACTCGAGTGACACACTGCAGAGAAACCATGGGGTGTATATTTAAAGAACACTATCAAATGAATCATCCATGAGTAAAAAATAATTTATTTCCATTCAAAAAGTCATGTTAATCTACAGGATGTTAGTAGAGAGACCATCTTACAATTATTCTTAAGAAGCTATAAATAGTCAGTATTTGAAATTAGTGAGCTATGTGCAATGGCTCATCAAGGAGCACATGTATTCAACATGCTGCAGACTGCATTTGCAAGCCGTTTGGTTTCTAGCACAAATGGGGGAGAGGGGCAATTTTGGTGGATCCGATCATTACAGATTCCAGCTGTATTTATAAAACAGCAATCTCATAAAGAATTGTAATTTAGAAGCATTTAAAACAAACAAAAGAAAAAACCTACTTTGGGTATATACATGGATAGCTACAAAACCAACTGTGTTTTTGTTTTACTGAAAATTACTTAAAAGTCATCAATGGTCAAGAGTATAAGAGACATACAAGTGCAGATTTCCCTAGCCTTGACCAGAGTTCACAACTAAACCACAAATAAGTCAGGAATCACTGAGTCTCAGGAAACTCTAGACAAAGGCCCTGGACCAATGTTAATTATGTGAATGAGAAGATACTTTCTAGGTAATGTTGTGAATCAGAAACTTTCAGATGTCCCCTTGTAGCAAAATATAAAGTTTACACATTGCTTATAATTTGTAAAGATTTTGTGACATTCTACATGGGAAAATCTGGTGTACAAGTACTGTGATTATATTTAATAAAATAAAGTATTACAATAGTGGGTCATTGACACAATCTGAAATGTTGTCTTCTGATACTAACTTTTAAAAATTATCTTTATTGAGGACACCAAGATGGCGGCATAAGCAAACACCTATTGTTCTGCCCCGCGCAACTATTTAAGAACTACAACATAACAGCAGAACAGACAAGCACCCAGAATCGCCAGAAAGCTGGCTGAATGTAAACTCCACTAATAGGAGCAAAGGTGGGACACAGACTCAGGACCGGCGGGAGCGCAATCTTCCAGACCAAAAGAGGTTAGGAGCCGCCCTGGTCGCGCGCGGGCTGGGGCTGGAGCAGGGACCGGTCGGGATTTCGCCCACGAGGAAGGGCGGAGGCGTCTCACTGCCCAGATTTCCCGAGCGGGGCGAGGTCCGAGATCCAGGGTAGGAGAGGTCCCCCTGCACAGATTACCCGGAACTGGGGCGGTCCGAGGTCCTGGGACGCACCCTGGAAGCGGGGCGCGGTGCGCAAACCCGAGACTTGCCCCCTGGAAACTTGGTTCCGGAAACCATCTATTTTACAGCCCTGGGCTGGACTTTTGGTGTGCAGGCACATTTGGGGAAAGGCAGAGTTGTCTGGCAAGGGGAAGAGACTAGCGGCTTTTTCTTGGAGGAGTCTGCAGCCATCCCCATCCAACAGAGACCCGCGCGCAAGCACCGCATAGGACCCAGCTGCCGCCGCCACCGCTGCCGCTGCGCGCAGCCCAGAGACTCTGCCCATCCAATCTGAACTCAGTCTCCCTTCACAGCCAATTGGCCTGGAGGTCAAACCCTCCTAGGGCTAACAACAAAAACCTGGGTTTAAATTCAAAAACACTGAATACAACCCATAAAGGATTGCAGTAAGAGTACCCACCTCAGGTAACCAGGGAGACTGAGCCACTGTCCCTTTGAGGATATCCACCACATAAAGCAACCACCATGCAGAGATATGGAAAGAAATCAGGTGTGAAAGAAATGGAGGAGAAAAGACGACAAGACATTGAGTTCAAAACCACGGTTATAAGGCTTTTCAAGAGGCTCCTACAAAAGGCCGATCAAATTAATGAGAATTACCAGGAAATAAACAAGACCAACCAGCAAATAAATGAGAATTACAAGGAGATGAATGATACTTACAAGCAAATGAATGAGACCCTCAAGGAAATGAACAAGACCTCTGAGGATACGAACCAGACCCTCACAGATAAAAAAAAGGACCAACTAGAAATCAAGCATACACAGACTGAAATAAAAAATATTACACAAAGTCCTAAAAGCAGTCCAGAGGGCCACAAGAACCAAGTCAAAGATTTGAAATACAAAGAACCAAAATCCACTCAGCTGGAAAAGCAAGAAACAAAAAGAATTCAGATAATTGAAGATAGCGTAAGGGGCCTCTGGGACAACCTCAAGCAAGCCAACATCCGAATTATTGGGGTGCCAGAAAAAGAGAGAGAACAAGTTAATGAAAACCTACTTGAAGAAATAGTGACTGAAAACTTTCCCCACCTGGTGAAAGAAACTGACTTAAAAGCCCAAGAAGTACACAGAACCCCAAAATATAGGAATCTAAAGAGGACCACACCAAGACATATCATAATTAAAATGCCAAGAGCAAAAGATAAAGAGAGAATATTAAAAGCAGCAAGAGAAAAACAGTTGGTTACCTACAGGGGAGCACCCATCCGATTGTCAGCGGATTTCTCAACAGAAACGATGCAGGCCAGACGCGAGTGGCAAGAAATATTCAAAATAATGAAGAGCAAGAATCTACAACCAAGATTACTCTATCCAGCAAAGCTATCATTCAGAATTGAGGATCAGATAAAGTGCTTCGTAGATAAGAAAAAGCTAAAGGAGTTCATCACCACCAAACCACTATTATATGAAATGCTGAAAGATATTCTTTAAGAAGAGGAAGAAGAAAAAGATAAAGATGAAAATTATGAACAACAAATACACATCTTTCAACAAATGATCATAAAAATCAAGTGAACTGATAGGCTGATGAACAGGATAGACTGGTGACTATAACAGAGACATGGACATAGAGAGGGAATGGACTGACAATTCTTGGGGAGAAAAGGGTTGTGGGAAGTGCAGCAAGAGATTGGACAAAAATCTTGCAACAATGGGAGAGGACATTGGGGAGGGGGAGGTGAGGGCGGAGGGTGGGATAGGTACAGGGTGGAGGGAAGATATAGGGGGATAAAAAAGGGGAAACAATGTAATTAATAAACTGAACAATAAAATAAATAAATAAATAAATAAATAAAAATTATCTTTATTATTGAAAGTATTACAGATGTCCCCTTTCCACCCTACTTTTAAAGATTTAAAAAGTCATTAAGACTTACAAAAGTTACATTGAAATTCAAGAAAAAAAAAGAAAGAAAAGAAAAAAATGTCCTGAGCCATTTATCACCTAAAAGCTCTTTTAAATGCTAAGAAGCCAAGCAAAATTACTATTTAAGTATTAATCATAGCTAGTGTGTCATTTTCCAATAAATAACTTATTTACAATAAATTAGTGCTGGCAAGTTTAAGGCAGATCTTTAGAGTACATGGAAGGCATTGAAAAAGCAATGTTTATGTACTGTTGGGAACAAGGTATTCCTTTAATAAGATATAATAAATTTAAAAATAAGAAGAAGAAGAAAGGAAGAACCCTAACTGATTTGGCTCAGTAGATAAGAGTGTCAGCCTGTGAACTAAAAGGTCCCAGGTTCGATTCCGGTCAAGGCCATGTATCTTGGTTGCGGGCACATCCTCAGTAGGAGGTGTGCAGGAGGCAGTTGATCGATGTTTCTCATCCATCGGTGTTTCTAACTCTCTATCCCTCTCCCTTCCTCTCTGTAAAAAATCAATAAAATATCCTTTTAAAAAAAGGAAGAGCCGAAACCGGTTTGGCTCAGTGGATACAGCGTCAGCCTGCGAACTAAAAGGTCCTGGGTTCGATTCCGGTCAAGGGCATGTACCTTGGTTGCGGGCACATCCCCAATAGGGGGTGTGCAGGAGGCAGCTGATCGATGTTTCTGACTTTCTATCCCTCTCAATTCCTCTCTGTAAAAAATCAATAAAATATATTGTTAAAAAAAGGGAAGAAAGAATTCAAGTTGAATGGCAGTACCATAGAGTGGATAAGCACATATTCTCTGCATTGAGTATAGCTGAGTTCTGTGTGATCTTGGGTAAGTTACTGAATGTCTCTATGTTTCTCTGCGCTCCTCAGTAAAATGCAGTCAATTATAGTCCATCACAGGGTGAGGATCAAAACAATGATGCATGTAAAACATTTAGTACGTGTGTCAGAAACACTCACATGTTAGTGACTGTCATTCTGGAATGAGTTTTAGTTCCAATTCTACTCATAATTAGCTGTGTGTTCTTGGGCAAGCTAGTTAGCACATCTGAGCATTGGCTTACTGACTAAAAAAAATGAGGAGTCTAGATTAAATGATTGATCTCTATGGCTTCTCCAAGCTCAAACCCCCTTAACAGCACAATATAGTTTATGATTTCAAATTCTTTTCAGTTTCTGATCAGACCTTCTTTACAACTTATTGGTCATGGCCAAGATTTATCTGATATAAGTGTGTAGTCACAAACAAGTCCTAACATATTAGGAAATTTTAAATGATTACTAAAAAAGACGATCTATTATGTTCTCATGTGGAATTCTATCTCATAACCTCATGTTCTAATCTCAATTTTTAGGTGGGTGCCAGGTACCCAAGTTATGTAAGGATAGAATTAGCATATACAGACAATTTACAGATTGCTGACCACTGCCCTATACCACATTAAGAAATATATCCCCTTCCCCAAATACCACCCTTTAGTCTAGGGTTGGCACTGAGGAAAGCTGTTTCCAGTAGATGCTTCAGTGTAACATAAATCAGCATTGGCAACAAAAAAGGCCAACGGAGAAAAAGGTGGCAAAATCTTCCCAACTACATGCACTTACAACCAGCCAGGGTATGGTTAACTGGTCTACCTACATTTTTTCTGTCTTGTTTTTAGAGGAGACTTCTCAGCACATACTCAACCCAGAAAAATTCAGCATTTCTCCCTTAAGATTTATCCTCCTAAGGACTGCTAAGGATTCATGATTCAGTAGCAGGGATAGTACTACTAACAGCCCAGAGGGTCCTGCATTTCATGGCCTCTAAAAGGGATTTTCTTCACACCCCTAAATCCCAAGACTTTGCTATGGGTAGGAAACATTATAGACACTAAACCATGCCTCCGTCCCAACTCCCTTTGCACACACAACACAACAGAGCACAGAGGATGGTTACTGTATTGCACCAGCTGCCTCATCTTATGTGAAGTCTTTGACAGAACCACACTCTGTTAAAGAGCTCACCTAATGTTAAAGCAACACTCCCTGTTTCTGCAACTCTCCTGTTTTCCTTCCTGAGTTTGAAAAATATTACTAAACATGTCTTTCTGTAATTTCCCCCACAAACCCATGTCAAATATTCTCATTTGTAAGAGAACCTCTGGTGGTCATAGAAGTAGTCAAGTTCCCCTCTGCGTAACACTAGTCTTCAACTTCTGGGAATTCCTCAGAACAGCTCAGGGACACCCTGTCCCCAAACTGCCTCTTCGGTTTATCTTTAGTGAGAACTCTGGAACAATACCATAGTTTCCCAGTCCCTCTAGAAAAAAATGAACAGCCCAGATCTCACCACAAGCTCTTAATAAGCCCTGAGAAAATACCACTCATTTCTCTCCATGCCTCTCCCAACTTGCCCTTCACCTTATAGTCAGTAACCCAAATCCAAGGCATTAGCCCTGATTTACATCATTCTTTCTGAGTTACTGTACTTCACAAAGTGCTACTTTCTCCTCACAGCTCCTAACATAATTGTCGTTAATTTTTGTGTAATTTTGTACAGTACTTTAAATATCCTGGTCCTGCCATCAGGGAACTTCATCAGTCTTGTCAATTGCAGTATGCCCAATGCTAGACCAGTGCAGACGTACAGGCAGCTCTAAGTAAATGTTAAATGATGGAGTGAATGAAAAGCAAAGATTCCCCTATCAGCCTTAGAAACAGGATATCCTGTTGTCAACTTAACATGACTAACTGGCAAACTACACCAGTCTGGCAAGTTAGTTTATTTCTTTACTGACCAGGGTACTGAAATCAGTTATTAGATGGGTAAAAGTGTGGATGTCTTTTGGCTGAGTTTTAAGTACTTAGCGTAAGAAAAGGTTTGTATGGATAGGCCCAGCACTTCTTGCACAAGAAAGACAAACAAAAATAGGCCTAGATTAGATAAGGAAATTATACCAGGAAATGAAGGGAAGTGTCATCAAGTCATCCCAGCACTACAAGATCCTGGGCTGGGCACAGAGACTTCTTACTGGCACAGCAGCTTTCTCAACACAATGCATGCCAAAAGCGAGATGTAAAGTGGATGGGTGCCCACAGCTACTTTCTCTAGGCTTAAAGAAGGGTAATGACTCCCCCAAGGTATCTGGGGATTTTTACAAATGCCTGAGATCTAGATCTCATACAACCGAACTTCCTCACCCACAGAGAATTCTGGAGGGAGGAGGAGACAGAACATTAATGATAACAATAAGCCATAATATTAACCTACTACGGTCCCTCTTTTTTGGAGAAAAGTGTTCCACCCCTCGACCACCTCCAAAGAAAACCAGTAAAAATCTCTTCCACCATTACCTGTGATATTATTTTAAACAATTTAGAAATCAAAGGAAAGGAGGAGGAAGGAAGGAATGGTGAGAGGGAGGGCAGGAGGAGGAAAGCAATGTCTATCCAGTTCAGGGACAGGATTTCTCATAGTTCTCTCTAGCAAAAACAATTCTACTTTCAAATGTTCCAGAAATGGGCTCTCTATACCAACGCCATCACATACTGGACCACTCCAAACTTTTTCTCCTCCCTGTGAGGCAACATTACAGAAAAAAATAAAGCTACTGCACTCTGACCTCAATCCAGCTGGCTATGCTGCTTGCATTGCCCAAGGCCACAAAAAAAGTTGAAATACACGATTTAGAGATCTGATATGTTCTATTTGAGTTTCTTTTTTTACTTCTATATGTAAAAAGGTACCATTATTTCAGAAGGAATGCTGATAACTACAGCAGATTACATTCTACACACATTAACTTACTGGTCATTATTGCACTGCAAAAACACCTTATGTTTGCATGCAGATTAAGAAGCCCCAAATAAGGAACAGGAACAAAAATTGTACCTGATAGTACATAACCACAACTTCCTTCTTTAAATTCTTCTAACTTCAAGAGGTATTGCATCATCCTAATGATCAATCTACTCCTAAACAGTTGTCTCCAAGACCTCTTTTTACAATGCACATTGGCGAAATGAAATGCTCAAAAATTTTACCAGTAGAAAATACAAGTATGTGTCTACGGCCATACCACCCTGAATGCGCCCGATCTCGTCTGATCTCGGAAGCTAAGCAGGGTCGGGCCTGGTTAGTACTTGGATGGGAGAAAATACAAGTATGTAACAACAAAAACATTCAGTGACAAAACTGACATTGAACAATGTGTTGTTTTTTTGTTTCTGTTTTGTTTTTGTTTGTGTTTTTTTTTTCACAAAAGACACATACTCAAAAATACTCTACTCATAGGGAAATCCCTCTTATCTACTTTCTTAATGCAAAGTCTTTCAGAAGCAAGCATGTAGTCAGCTATAAAACCACTGCTATTCCTTGTGCTACGAAGAGTTCTTTCCACTATATATTTCCTATGAACCTCAATTTTAATTTTTAAATATTTTTAAAGCTGGTTGACTTTTATTCAAAAATAGTCAATCCCAAAGTACTATTGAAATCCACAAAACTTTTCTGTAAGTATATTTACTTTTCAAAAGTAAGTGGAACTTACATTGTTTTTCCTTTCTTCCCTCCCTTTTCTGTACAGGTGGTTATTTGCAAGGGTATAAGAAAAGATATTTAAGCAATTTGTTGGTATTAATCCTGTTTGAAAGTGACAAACCACTATTGTAAAACTGAAGTTATTGGGTATATTTTAGTCAGATGTGACTGGTAAAGATGAATCAGTAACTCCCTCATTCACACACATAGACACACACTCACTCACTCATACACACACCGTGGCTGCCAAGTCATAAATCAAGCAAAGATTCCTTCATCCTCAGGCTGTGTCTTGGTGGTTGGGTACACGAGTGACTTTTTATTTATTGTTTTCACTTTTTAATAAATATATTTAATTTTATACCAAAAAGTTTTAAACTTGAAAGTATTAGCACTAAGAAATATCTAGGCAGGCACCCTGGATACTATTTCAACTTAAAACAACTTGGACAGCTAAAACCTCCAAAGCTATGCAGGAGGAACATGGCCAGAGGAGAAAACTAATGTATCTGTTAGCAAGAAATCCTCAAGTTCAAGAATGTAAATTCAGCAGGCCTCATCCCATGTTTCTGTACTTCTTTGACTGAGACTCATTCTAATCAAATGACTGCTCTACTGGCATTGACTAAAGTCTTTCGGAGGAAGGAAGGACATGGTACCTTGCTGCAGAAAGATCTGCAATTTGTCCTCTTAAGAGGATTCCTGTCCACATTTCAGGGGGACTTTACCATTCCCTACCCAGTCTATCAAAACTTAGCCATCAGTATCCATACTATCCCCCAAGGGACCAGGAGATGCTTGGGGAGAAATTGGGAACCAAAATTTTAGGACGTCTTAGGTGCAGAGGCCACCCAATCTACAGGGTTCATTGGCGCAGTAGGAGAGGAGATATGTCAAAATGGAAAAGTTACTTGCAGACTGGAAACAGTGCCACTGTCATCTTGAAACCAGAGGGGCAACCCCCCGCAGCCCCTCCTTTGTTTGCCCAGGCGGTGGCTCCCTCGGGCCTGGAGTCCGTGTCCAGCCGTCCGGGGCAGCGAGGGGCTAGCCGGCACCGAGGGCTCGGCATCTGACCGCTCCAGACGCACCCGGTGGGCGGCTCATTCCGCTCCTGCCCGGGGCTCTCCATTTTCAGGGCCCAAAAAGCAACAATAAGAGGATTGGAGCGGCAGCCCGGGCTTCTCTCTCTCGTGCCGTCCCCCGCCTGCCCAACACCCCGCTGGCCCGGGATCACCGCGCCGGGGCCCGCCACGCCCCGGCCCTGCGCCCTCCCCAGACAGGACGCGGAGTGACCAGCGCACCCCGCACGCCCACCGCCCTGCGCGTCTCCTCCTCGCGTTCGCAGCAACCCCCGCCTCACGGTCCGCTGTGCTCGGACAGAGGGACACCGCAGAGAAGCCCCGCGGCCAAGCCAGCCGGGAGGCCGGGAGCCGGGGGTCGGGGCAGGGCGGGGGTCGCCGCGCCGTCTCCCTGCGGGCACCCGCCTCCCCCGAGCTCCCGGTCTTTGTGTGCAAAGTAAGTGCGGGAGGCGAACCCACCTCAGCGCGCGCACAAAGGCGCTCGGCTCCCTCCGAAGCGCTCGCTCCCGAGCTGCAGTGGCGCTCCGGGGGCCCCCCGCTGCTCCGGGCGGCAGCAGCGGCACGGACGCGGCTCAGACGGCGGCTTCGGCCGGTCGGACGCAAAACAGCTCTTCACACCCCGCGGCGCCGCGCGTCCGAATTAAGCGGCCGGGCGGGCGGGGGGCGTGGCGACGCCGCTGAGGCCCCGCCCCGCCCCGCCCCGCCCCCCGCGCTGGCCGCGGGCCCGCGATCCCTCTGCCAGAGCAAAGAGAAAGTCTGGGGATTTGGTCCAGGGAGGCTTTCCTTCTGTTGCGTTAGTTTGGTTGGCTTCAGAAACTCTCGAAAGAGAAGAAGAAATGTTGGAAGAAAAAAACCTACGTGTCACCAGATGAGAGATGGGAAATCGAAGGTGGCTGGTGGGTGTCTGGCCTCCTCTACTCTATGTCTGTGATGGTCTGAGGTTACTGTTGCTGGAGAGAACTCAAAAGGAGTTACAGAGGAAAAGGAAACAGATTTGATGTAATTCTACAAATGTCGAGCTGGAGCTTGGAACCCAGTGACCTGGGAATTTTCTCATATTTCTGACCCCTCTTTTCTCCCTCCCCATCAAAAGGTAATTGGATATTTTAATCTGTGCACAAGGAAAAAAGGGTTTGTTTTACCTCTTTTTACTGTGTGTGTGTGTGTGTGTGTGTGTGTGTGTGTGTGTTTTCTTAGCTCTCTTACAGTAAATTACTTCTCTACCCAACCCTAAGACTCATAGATTATCATGTACCTGAATCTTAGTAGATTCAAAAATGGGTGATACCTGTTTCAGGGTCACAAACAAGGGCACTAGGCTGATGAATGTTAGATCAAAAGTGATTTGATTTTCTTGGAAATAGATTACTGAGTGTTTAATGGAAAGGTTTTTAGACTAAAACAGCCTGGTCATGATTACAGAAAAGTCATATCAATAATGGATTTCAATAAACAAATTACTCCTTTAAAGGGCCTGGCCATTCTTAGGTCCCTGAAGCCAACAAGGGGTGGAATCCGACTGCTCCAAGCGCACCCTCTTAGCCCAAGAAACTGACCTGTATAAACTTCATCCATGCTGTTTCCCACCAGTCTTCCTTCTCTCCCCTCTGCATTGTGCTATTTCTGTTCTTGGCAATGAGTTCCCCTGTCACCAAACCAGAACCTTGGATCCAGCCTAGATTTTCCCCTTGTTCTTCACATGAAATTCAATTCCAAGTCCTGTGCATTCTACAGGTTGCCTATTCCCATCCCATTGGCACTGCCACAGTTGACCTTTGGGGTCTGTCACCACACTGTGGCACTGGGCTCCCAACTCTCCCTAGCCCCCAATCACATACACTCTTTTTCTCCAAATTGCTTCCCTGGTGACCTTTCCAAGTGCAAATATTATGTGGGTTCTCTTCTCCTAAATGGGGGCACCCAATTTCTATTACATGATTAAGTCCAAGCTCCTTAGGACAATATCCCAAAGGTCAGTCTTAATCACTTCTGTGAATTCTTCCTACATCCCCCAAGCACCCAGAGCTTACTCAGCCAGGTGCTATATTTGCTAAATGATCCTGCTCTGTTAATATGAAGACTAGATGAAAGAATGTCACCCTTTATGCTCTTCCTCATACCTCCTCTCTATCCAACAGATCTTAACCTCCACCCCTTCATCTCCCAAGAGCTTCTCTCCTCTCTAAGTTTCCTCTTAAAAGCCTTCTCTCTTCTGCTCAAACTGAATGGATTTTATCTGTCTTCCCCACAGCTGACACAGTCTTGTAATTATTGCATTGCAGAGTTGGTGCTTGAAATATATATATACACACACACACACACACACACACACACACATACATATCTTTACATCTTGGTGCTTAACAAAGTGCCTAGCATATAAGAAGTGTTAGGGATTAAATTGTGTCCCCACCCCCAAATTCATATGTTGAAACTCCAACCCTCAATGTGCCTATTTGGAGATCGGGCCTTTAGGTAGATGATTAAGGTTAAATGAGGTCATAAGGGTAAGGGTCTAATCCAGTAGGACAGGTGACCATATAAGAAGAGGAAGAGATACCAGAGATTCACTCAGTCTGCACACAGAGAGAGAAGAAGCCATGTGATGGCACAGCTAGAAAGCTGCCATCTGCAAGCCAGGAAGAGGTCTCACCAGAAACCAACCCTGCCAGCACCTTGATTTTGAACTTCCAGCCTCCAGAACTGTGACAACATAAATTTCTGTTGTGTAAGCCACTGTTATGGGAGCCCAAGAAGACTAATAACTAGATGCACATTAGCCTCTAGTTCCAATCTTGGGAAAGCACTACTATCAATGAGCCTGCAATGTCCCCTCAAAGCAGCCTGGACAAACATCCATGATGCCAGCACAGTGGAAAGTGTCTGGATATGGTAAGTAACCACAAACCTTTTCCCTATTCCATGAGAGAAATAGAAACATGCTGCTTATTCCATGGTCTGAGATATAAATGTCCATAGGCTCTCAGCCATGACCCTTCTCTTGTATCAGGAACCATAATTTCTCTTAAACCAAAAACAGTAAGAGCTCAAACATTACTTTGAACTTCTTACATCAAAGCTTCATTAATAGGCAGGACAACAACCCTCATTGATTAAATCCACTGTTTTGGGGGCTGAATATTTCACATAGGTAGGACCTTAGGGGGGTTTTGATCCATAAAGAATCAAGTATCCAATTTGGTTTGAGGTCCGTGAGGTCACTGTGGGTGGACCCCAGAAATAAGAACTTTACAGTTATGGACTACAGTGGTATTTATTTTTATATCCATACCATCTACCAACAGTGCCTGGAATATAAGTGCATGATAGGTGTTTGTTGAATGAATAAGCCTGGATTTTTAGGGCACAGCTAGAATCCTCAGGGTTATGCCAAGTGACACCAAACTCTCAGCCTGAGTCTGATGTCCTGTAGATTTTATATTATGGATTTGGACAGGGCTTCAGGAAAAAGATCAGGCAAGCCAGTTGGCCCAGGCATCTAGTGCTCTACATGGGTCTCTGCTCCTGGGCTAACACTTTATCAGGTGTGAGGAGGGCTTTTGTGATTTGCCTTCTCCTAATACAAAGCAAAGTTAATCAGTTACTTAGGTAAATACTGCTATAAATAATTTTTTGAGTCACTTAACCGATTACTGATGGTAGATTCTCTAATCTCACATTACTGGAAAACAAACATGATAATTTTCCATCCTAAAATACCCACAAGGTTACTCATATACTCTGCTTTAGCATCACCCTTTAGCTTTGACATCTAAGGGGCCTTGAAATTCATTCCTAAGGAAAACTGAAGAAAGCAGAGATAAACATTTGAGGACTTTCTAGTAAAGTGGAGCAAAGCAAATCAATTTGGAATTTATGTTTGTGTATTTTTTTTAATGTCCTACTTTCGTCATTTTCCCAATGCACAATCTTCACTTTGTTTTTTGCCCTATCATCGTCCTGAAGAGCTCCAAAGAGATGAGAAAAATGTAACAAAGCCCTAGAAAAGGAAATATATTTCTATGTGAATATTCTTTTGTATCTTAAACTTTGCACTGTATACATGGAATTTGAATAATAATCCATTCAAATATATATAATGTCTTAGTTTTAAAATCATATTTTAAGTCATGTTCTTTAATATCTGTATCATCTTTTGCTGTATAGCAAATCACCTCAAAGTGTAATGGCTTGAAATAAGAACTAATGATTTGCTCACAATGCTGTGGATTGGCAATTTGGGTAAGGTTATATCATGGCAGCTCATTTTTGCTTCATTTGGTCTTAGTTAGGCTCTACCGTGCGTCTGCAGTTAGTTGGGAGGTCAACTAGGGACCAGCTTGTCCTGGTTAGCCTCAAAGTCCAGATGTTAATGGGAGCTATTTGCTTGGCTGCCTCAGATGCCCCTCACACAACTCTCAACTGGCTCACTATGATCTCTCCACAAGGCAAGTGAGCCCAAGAGGGTGAAAGAGGAAGCTATAAGGCCTCTTGAGGTCTAGCCCCAAGATCATTCTGTTGCATTCCACCATTCAAAAATATCACAGAGCCAGCCCAAATCCAAGGTTTGGAAAATTGAACTCTACCCCTCAATGGTAGAAAAGATAATCAATCATATTACAAAGGGACAGGAGTACTAAAATAAGAGGAATTTTTGCACTTAAATTTTGACCTGTTCTATTCATATAATTATATATGTACATATACATATATATGTACTGTGTTATACCAACATTGTAGATCTTAGGTAATAATAAACATTTCTGTGGGTCGTAAAAAAAAATACACACAATAGATTCAATAAAGAACTAAGGCTTTATGTCTCTAAAGAAGCTAAGATTGACCAGATTCTAAATGGATGTATTAGTTATTTATTGCTGCATAACTAATTACCATATACTAGCTTATCCTTGCCTTAGTTCACATACTCCCTGGCGGGGCTCTTTGCTCAAGACCCCCAAATCAGAAATCAAGAACTTGGCAGAACTCACAGCTCAACTCATGTGGAGTTCGAGGCCCTGCTGGCTGAATCCAGTTCCTTGTGGTTGTAGGACTGAAGCCTCTGTTTCCTTATTGGCTGTTAAGTAGAAGCCATTCTCAGCTCCTAAAGGTGGTCCTCTCCATCATCAAATCAGCAGTGAATGGCACAAGAAATATTTCCTGTGCTCCCAACCTCCACCTCCCTGGGTCTGTGCTTCTAGGCCCTGGTTTACAGTGTTCACATGATTAGGTAAGGCCCACTCAGATTATCTATCTTGAGGTCAACTAATTGGAGAACTTACATTTGCAAAATCCCTGCACAGTAGTACCTAAATTATTGTATGACTGAGTAATTGGGAGAAGGTGTGTAAAACATGGAGGGCCAGAAATCTTGGAGCCTATCTTAGAATTCTGCCCACATCATCAGGAATATACATAGATGGATAGGCACATAGACAGACAGATGTTCCTTAATATAAAACATATAATGTGAGGGCAGGCAGAAGATGGGGCATTGGGGAGCTATCCCATACAGGTTCATCACTTACTTAGGTAAACCAGAAGCAAGATAGAAGAAAGAATTCTGATTAAGTAATAGTATAGCTCCCTTCTGTACAGCTCAATAGATAGTAAGTTTTCATTAAATCCTGATGACTGAAAAAATAAAGACAAAGTTAGGAATATTAAATAAGTAGCAAAATATGAATATAATAGCATTCCATTTATTTTGCTTAGTTTGCACTGTTACATTCCATGATAACACAATGTTTAGTGTTTCTGTTGCTGCCCAATACTTTTCAATAGAGAGACTTATAGAACTCATTTGTAGAAAATTTTTGTCAAAAGATGTATGGCTTGCCAAATAAATACAGTATGTACCTTTTAAAATGAGTAGCACTTAGAAAGGATCAAAACTATATAACCAAATCAAGGAGAATGTGCTGTAAGCGAGATCCTAAGCTATGTGTTAAAATAGTCTCTTTGCACGAGCATTCGTGAGCAAAGGAATGGAATAATTTTATTAAGTATGCTAATCACACTAATAATAAAAATTAATATCCTCCTCTTTAATCGTTATCTTCTAAAACATGTTTTGCAGACCCAACATCAGTGGTGGAGTTCATAATGTAACTAAACACTGATGTTTCTAGAGAGTTTAAAGTTTAGAAGTTTTAATTTCAACGTGTTGCCTAAAATGTTTAATTTAGTTTTAACAAAACACTTGCACTTTGTTATTTATAATTTTAAAATCAAAGGGACTCTATAAAATGGTGATTCAAATGTGTAACTAAATATCACCTAAGAATCAAAAGAAACAGCTGTTAGTCATATAAACAACTATTAAATGATGCAAAGACCTAAGTTTTATGTCTTTTCTTTACATAAATCAGAAACCAGAAAGAAAGGATTTCCTGAGAGTCTTCCTGTATGTTAAAACTAAAATTTGCAAAAAGCTGAGAAGGGGAAAAGCACTGAAACTCTCATCCTGTTAAAAATATTAAGATATCTTAATAGTAGGTAATATGAGTAAACACACAATCTCTGCATTTAAGCATAATAAAGAATTTCTGTATGTTTCCTATTTCAAATAGCTAACATATAAAATCAATAGCCAATTCACTGAGAACATTCTAGATTTTGCTCAAACATTTTACTCTTTCTGCTATACATTCTAGATACACACATTTCTGTTAACAGGAAGTATCCCTTAAAACTCTTGTATTGGTAGTAACTAGTTGAATGCCATTTATATATACTCACCTACCTTTTAAATAATGCCTTAAAATAAGTAGTGAAATGTAGACTAGCCTGGGGTAGAAGAGATCTCAATCCTGGTTCTGCTCCAGGCTCAGCAATTCTAATTCTGTCACTTTGGGTAAGATATTTAATTCACTGTAGGCTGTTTCTTCTGGGTTTCATTCTTTTTATTTTTAAAAAATATTTTTATTGATTTTTTTTTTTTACAGAGAGTAAGGGAGAGGGATAGAGAGTCAGAAACATCGATGAGAAAGAAACATTGATCAGTTGTCTCCTGCACACTCCCTACTGGGTGTGTGCCCGCAACCAAGGTACATGCCCTTGACGGGAATCAAACCCAAGACCCTTGAGTCCACAGGCCCATGCTCTATCCACTGAACCAAACCAATCAGGGCTGGGTTTAATTCTTAATGATTCTATAGCAAGATATAGACATATAAAAATTACAGCACTCTAGTATACATATATGAATACATACATGTATGTATACAAAGGTGTGTGTTTATTTACATATATATGTGTGTATATATGTGTGTGTGTATATGTATAACATATATATGTAATAAAAGAATAATATGCTAATTAGACCAGACATCTTCCAGATGTCTCTCCTGATGAAGCCAGAGGGAAGCCAGCCCAGGTCCCAGGTGCCTGCAGGCGGCCGGAGGAGGGAAGCCCAGGTCCCAGGTGCCAGAGGAAAGCCAGTGCCAGCAGCCAAGAGAAGGAAGGCCTACTTTTGAATGAATTTTCATGCATTGGGCCTCTAGTAATAATAATAAAAGCATAATATGCCAATTAGACTAGACACCCAAATGACCTTCGGTCGTCCTTCTGGATGACCTTCCACATGAAGCCAGGGCTGCGAAGGCTGAGGCAGCCATCATGGCTAAAAGGGCCAAGCCCCTGGCATGAATTTTGTGCATCAGGCCTCTAATATGTATGTATGTATGTGTGTATGTATGTATGTATGTAATATGTATATATATATATATGTTAAAGTACTGATAATGTTTCTGTTACTATTCAGGTTTGGCTAGAAAAGAGGCCTGTTTGATCCACTTTGAGTTTCCAAGTAAAGTCCAAACTGCCAGTTAAAGTTAAATCTTGCCAGAAAAAGTTTGCTTATTAACTTTGCTTAGAGAACTGTATCATCCAGACATTGAAGTGCAAATTATTGGACTTGAGTGGTAACATTCTGATATTTGTTCTACCCAAACTTAACATGAATTAAAAGTCTACCTAATGTTACCTTTAGCTAGATAATGTTAATATGAATAAAAATTTGCACTTTATAAGGAGAAAGAATAAATGAGAAAATGATAGAATCTACTGGGGAATCTAAAGGCAATTTCTGGAGATGTTTATAATGCTCCCTGTTCACCTCACAGACAGCGACTGTCCTTGCTCTGAACAACCTGCCTTGTCCGGGTTCCAGCATGCTCTGATGACCTCCCTTTGGCAAGACAACAGCTGAGATACATAGCAAGGAAGGGTACTTGGATACGCACCTGCTTTCCCCAGATCATTGCTGTCTACAACAACTGCTTAAGCCATCTGCCATCATCTAAATCAGTGCATGAAGGACTACTTAAAAGGGTAAAAGAAGGAAAAATGCAAAACTGTAATGGAAATTATCTTTTTTAAGATAAAAATTGACAAATTTCTGTACAAAATGAGAGATAGAGTCACACACAGAGGAGAACAAGTACAACAATATTAGAAATGAAAATGCAGACATAACTATAGATACTCAAAGGCTAAGAAGAGAATATGAAAAAACTATGAACAATAACAATTTTATTTGAAAATATAGATAAAATGGGGAAAGTCCTTGAAAAAGACAACTTCTTAAAACTGACTCAGGATGAAATATAAAAATGGAATGTTTAATAAACTTTCAATGAATTGCATCAACAATTAAATTTTTTCACAGAAGAAGAGGAACCTAGGACTATGAAAATTGGTTTTAAGGATGATTTTCTAATGGCAATTCTAATGTTGGCTAAAGATATTTTTAATCTTTTTTTATTAAAGAGACAGTTTATCACCATGACTAACAGAAAGCAGAACTTGTCTATATACTCTTCACTTCCCTACTTATCCGTACACCCCATTTCAAGAAGACCCCTGATAATCTTGGTCCCACAACTTTAAGATAATCTTAATTTCCTCTCTCATGCTCCAGATCCACTTAGGTCATCAAAACAAGCGATTACTTGCTCTGTCACTTCTCTCATATCTACATTTTCCTCTCCACCTCTATCAAGTTCTGCCTGAACCACAGATACTTAATCCTCCTTGAATGGACATCCACTGGAAGGAATGCTGCTTTACTTCCAAATGACCGACACACCAGCAGGCCACATCCACCAGGCTAATCCAGTACAAACTATACAATACTTCTCCTCTCAGATCCAGAGCAGTGGCTTTTCTTATTAAAATTCAAAATTACTTCGTCCTTTCAGAAATTGTTTCCTTAAAAAATAAAATTACCATATGATCCAACATTTCTTCTTCTGGGTATATACCCAAAAGAAATTAAATCAGTACTTCCAGAGATATCAGTACTATCTCCTCATTGCAGCATTATTCACAAAATCCAAGACATGGAAACAACCTTAGTGTCCGTCAATGGATGAATGGGTAAAGAAATTGTGCTAGGTATATGCAATGGAATATTATCCAGCCATTTATTTACAACAACATGGATGAAGAACATTATGCTAAGTGAAATAAGTCAAACACGAAAAGAACTGCATGATCCTCACTTATAAGTAGAATCTAAAAAATGTTGAATATATAGAAAGCAGAGAGTAGAATGGTACCAGGGATAAGGAGGTGGGGAAAATGGGGAGATGTTATAGTTATGTGGGATGAATAAGTCTGGATATCTGATATATATAGCATGATGACTATCATTTATAATACTGTATTGTACACCGGAAACTTATTAAGACAGTAGGTTTAGGCACTCTCACTACACACACAAAATGGTCACATGTAAGCAAATGACATGTTAATTAGCTTGGCTGTAGTAATCATTTTACTATGTAGTATGTACTTCAAATATAACCATTTTTATTTTAAAAATTATTTTCTTTCCTCCTAAACAATGAGCCAATGCTAATTAATTCAACTAAGCTAAATATATAAAGGCTGGGGAAATTTACTCTTCTAGAATAATTCATTTTCTCATGAATTGTAGTTGCTGATTAGAATTATTATTTTGAAAACGGAACTTTACATACTTCAGAAATAGTAGTGTCATAAGAATTTAGAAAGAACTAGGTCTTAAATATTATTATTTATGAATAATATAAAAATAAATGTCTAGGTAATTATTTCCTAATTAGCTATTTTCTTTTTATATTTACTATAAAAATAAATAAGCCAAGTTAGAAGGACACTGAATAGTTCTTTTTTCATGAAATTTTTTAAACTACTTACAATTTTAGATAATAAATTTCTTTCAAGTTCTGATTTTTCCATCTTCTCAAAATACAAATGAATTCTTCTCTAATTTACAAAAAATTCCAAAACCTTCAATAAACTATAAAGTGACATGTGGATTTGGAATTAATGTGTTCTTTTATCATATTTATTTATTTATTTCTCCTTAATCTTAATTAGGTTAATTAATAATGCTATAGAATTTCTTCTTCTTCTTTTTTGTTAATCCTCACCTGAGGATATTTTTTCCATTGCTTTTCAGAAAGAACAGAAGGGAGGGAGAGAAGGAGAAAGAGAAAGAAACATCAATGTGAGAGAGACATATCAACCAGTTGCCTCCCAGCACAGGCCCCGACCGGGGCCAGGGAGTGAACTTGCAACTGAGGTATGTGCCCTTTACCAGGAGTTAAACCAGAGACTTCCTTGCATGGACTGACGTTCTAACCACTTAGAAACATGGGCCAGAAACATGGATTTTCAAGGGAAGAGTTTATGTATATAAGGTAAATATGAAGATGCTACATAGATATGACTAGGACAACTAAATGGTACTAGTAAATATCGAATGATGCTGCTTTTGTGTTGCTACATTTTTTTTTGCTTTTTTAACTTTTAATTTTATTTTATATTGGTTTCAGATGTACAGTTTAGTCATTAGACAGTCGTTTGCTTTACATAGTGTTCCACTCTACATTTCCAGTTCCTCACCTGTAAAAAAAAAAAAGCTGTGGTACATGTATATAATGGATTATTACTTGGCCATAAAAAGGAATAAAATATTTGCTATTTGAGACATCATGGATGGATCTAGATACTATTATGCTCAGTCAGAGAAAGACAAATACAATTCTTATTTATGAGCAAGTTATGACTACCAATAATGAGAGAAAATCAAATTTTTCATGTTATGGAAAAGTCATCAAATCACATAATTAAAAATGCCTTAGAGAGCAGTGCCATGCCTGGTGTAAGATAAGGAATGGTTGCTTTGCCCATCAGAGGGCCAAATATTATGATTACTTCCACATTCCAACTGATGTGAGTTAGTGTCCTATATCTCCTGCTTACGAGCTCAGTAACCTTGATTAAGTTGTTCAGTTTCCTTAAGACTCAGTTTTCTCATCTGTAAAATTGGAATTTACTTATTTATTTAACAAGTATTTCTCGAGCACGTTCTTTGTTCCAGGATACAACTCAAGAACTAATCTAGTTCTTGAGAATACAACAGTGAACAATAAAGAAAAAAATTCTTGCCATTATGTATATTTTAGAATTAAACAGGAAAGAAGGAAGAGAGGAAGGAGAAGAAAAACAGAAAAGAATATAGTTTGTCAGATAACCTTCATTATTGCTATGCTATAGAAAAATAATAATAAAGCTGGGAAAGGGATAGAAAGCATGGCAGGAATTTGTCATTTTAAATAGGATGGCAAGGCAAGATTTCTCTGAGAAAGTGATATTGAGCAAACACCTGCAGGATGTGAGGCAGCTCTTTGTGTAGGCTTCTGGAGGACAAGCTCTCTAAGCAGCTAAAATAGCAAGAGCAGAGGTCTTAAGGCTGCACACATGACAAATTCAAAGCACAACAAGGGTCTAGCATGGCCGGGAGCATGAGCAGGAAATATGATAGATGATGTGGACAGAGAGTCATGGAGGGAAGGCAGGACAGATCACATAAGCCCTGTAATCTACTGTAGGGAGTCTGGCTTTTACTCTGAGTAAACTGGGAAGCCACCAGAGGCTTTAAGACAAAGGAGAGACCTGGTCTGATGTACATTGTAACTGGATCACCTGGTAGCTGGGTTGAAAATAGATTCTAGGAGAACGAAGGTAGACTCAAGAAGAACACTGAGAAGGTTGTTACATTGAACCAGGAGAGAGAATGTGGATATTTTGAAGGTAGAACCAATGGGGTTCCCAATTGAATTAGATATAAACAATAGGATTTGCAACTGGATTAGATATGGAATGAGAGAAAAAGAGTCAAAGGTGACTCCAAAGTCTTGGACCTGAGGATCTGGAAGGATGGATTCCTTTTTCTGAGGAGGAGGAGGCTATGAGAGGAACTGCTTATAGACAGAACAGGAGTTCAGTTTTGGGTATGCTGAGTCTGAGGTGCCCTTCGTGATCCAAATGAAGATATAAAGTAACTAGTTGGAGATGAGTCTAGAGTTTAGAGGAGAGGTCCCGTTGGAGCTAGAAAATTAGGGGTCATCAGTGGATATATGATATTGAACGCCAGGAGCTGCATATATCACCAAATAAGTGACTGAGGTCTGGGCCGTAGGTTATCCAAACAGAGAAGTCAGGGCCATGAGTGAAAACTGGAAAAGCAGGCTGAGAATGAGTGGCCAGTGAAAGAATGGAAACCAAGAGGGTATGGCTCCTGGAGACTAAGTGGGTCCTGTGTTTCAAGGAGAAGGGAGTGGCTCACTGTCTCTCAGATCCAGTGAGGTGGGAACGGAGAGTGGAAGGTTGGATTTACCCACTAGAATGTCCCTCGTGGAGCAGCAGGGATGGAAACCTGGCTGGAACAGTTCCAAGAAAGAATGGAAGGAGAGATACTGGAGGCAGCTGGTCTAGGAAACTTTTCTTAGAACAGGAAATGAAGGAGAATATAGAGCCAAGAAAGGTTTTGTTTCATTGTTTTGCTTGGTTTTTAAAGTGGAAAAAATCAATGGCATGTTGAGATCTGGGTTTAATTCTTGTTAGATTTTTTGTAAGCTGATGGCAATGATCCTTTACAAGAAGTAATGATTAACCTTACTGGCCTTTTAAACATTAAACCCAGACCTGAATAAAGTGAACACTCTGCTCCAGCCAATTTTCCTCACTTTGACATGAACACACTCGCTCCCACCTCTGAATGCTGTTCATGCCATTCCCTCTGGCAGGAATGCTGTTCCTCTTCCTCATTAAACAGATTCAAATTCTATGCCTATATTAAGTTTCAGCTCAAGTTCTACTTCCATCAGGAGGCTTTCCCTAACTTTTGTAACCTAGATTAATTGCTTTTTTTATTTTACTTTTATAACACTTAGTGTTTGTAAGACACTTTCAAGGACCTCTGTGTGCAAAGGAATGAGCTAGATTTGGGAGGGGAATAAATTAAATAAGAAGCTCAGTGTCCATGCTCAAGAAGCTAAAAACTTGCTATCTGTTGTACATTATAATATTTTGTAAATATCTTTTTTTCCCTAATTACCTTGTAAATCTTGAAGGCAGGCAAGAATTAATGCTTTCATTTTCTCAGTGTTCAGCACAATGAGAGGGCCATTAGTATGATAAAGTTATTTTAATTATTTAAAATATTACTTCCCAATTATATGAAATAATTACTCCCCAAACCTTAGCTTAATTGTTTATTTCTTCAAACATTTTTATAACAGTTATTTTAAGTCTTTCTAAAAGATATTAGACATTATGTGTTTTACAAAGGTCCTTAAAGATGATATTTTTAAAAAATGATTCTGATCTCCTTATAGGAAGCAGAACTGGGTATCTTCATTGGAAACTTTGATAAAGCTGAACTTAGAGCATATTGCACATTTGCTGCAATAACTGTTCTTAAGACTCAGTTTTATATAGAGAAAGATAATCTGATAAGCAGTTCAATGGATCAATTGGAAACTTGTGTTTCAAAAAATATCAAAGCAAATGAAAAGACAAGAGGTTTCCACAATCTCCAGTGCTTTCCTGATGACAGAGTAAACCGAGGGGACTACTACTGAAGTAGGAAATGTGAATATGCATGTGCTAACATCACACCAAGAAGGTGGTACAGGGTATTGTTCCTCGCCTAAATCGGCCTGGTATAATGAAACAGTGGAAGGATCCAGTGAGTGTACTGTCGGCAAGTTTTAGCAGATTTTCTCCAAGGCTTATTGAAGAACACAAAACTTTATTAAATGAAAACAGCAATAATAAAGGATACATATCAGTCCCTTATAATTGTCAGTTAAAGAGAGTGAAGAGTAGGAAAAATAAAGTGAAATAAGATAAGCAGGTGATTAGATGAAAGCAAGAGGAGGAGAAAAGGAAGGGGAGGGGAGCAAGGAAAAAAAAAGACAGAAGGAGGAAGACAGAGAGGAAGACCAGAGACAAGAGTGGGGCAGGAGGCAGAAGAGGAAATAAAAAGGCTGAGAAGGAAAAGGAAGTTAGCAGGGAGAAAGACATTGGATATTTTAAGGTATTTTTTAAAAGGTCATGCCCTGGTTTTTACTGTGAATTAAAGATTCAGGAAACAAACCTTCCTGTTTCATGTGTGTGATTCTTGTGTTCCTCATAAGCGCTTGTTGTGTATTAAGATAAGAGTATCTGCAAAGAGAAGGGGGTTGCATCTAAAGCTGGGCCCCTTTCCTCGAAGAAGATACATGTCTTTTACACTTGAAAAAGGAAGTGAGACAGAGAGCCTTGGGCTTGCTCAAGAAGGACTCAATCCATGTAAGAGACATAGTCTACATAAAAGGTATAGATTAATATGATTTAACATAACATTGCATGTTCTGTCATTTGAAGCTTAATATATCATAATTTCACAACTGATGGCTTCTTCAAATTGAAACATGGAAGCATAGGGTGGGGCAAAAACAGGTTTATAGTTGTGAGTACACTAAATAGAATTTATTCTTGTATGGTTATTTCTTAACTCTTGTATTGTTTTCCATATGAACAACTGTGAATCCACTTTTTCTCCACCCTGTACACAGTTATCTATATTTGAGTTCAGATAAAAGTAGAGTGCTGAATCCAAAGCCAGGAGAGATGAAAACCAAGACAAGCTGTCCTGGTAGGGAAGACATAACACATCCATGTCTGGGAAAGGTCTGACAGGAGGATAGACAGAAGAAGTAGGGAACATTAGAGAAATAGTATATACCTGGCTGGAGGTCTCATTGCTGCTCACCATTTAGGTTTTCTAAATCTCAGGTTGTTTTAAGGGCTACTCCCTGTAATTATCAGAAGGCTATTCCCCCCAAATATGGACCCTGACTCTTAAAGATTTCCTTTCTTGACTTCCAGGCAGGGGGAGCTATGCTGACATTTATTAATTCCAATTAACCTTATTATGTCTAACAATCTTTGTTAGAAACCTTAATTCCTCAGATTATAATAGTTTATGTATAGTTGACCTTTGAACAAACAACATGGGTTTGAACTTTATGGATCTACTTATATGTGAATTTTTTCAATAAATACCTATTGTTCTATTCATGGTTGGGAGTCCTCAGATATGGAAGGCTGACTGTATGCATTGTTTGACACTATCCTATATAATAAAGAGGTAATATGAAAATTGACCATCACTATGTCACAAGATGGTGGCACCCATACGGGGGTGAGGCCAGCGGCTCTGCACTGGCCATCGGAGTTCCTGATCCCCACTGGGGACCTCAGGTCCTCCTACCTGCCTCTCCTCCACTGACTGAGGCTCAGGCAAGCCTCAGACGGCAGTTGTTCAGCCACCCAGGGCTGGCCCAAGGTGCAGGCAAGCTGCCGATGGTGGCTGCCTAGCCGCCCATGGCTGCCTGAAACTCGGGTAAGCAGAGCCGGCCAAGGCTTGCATTTCCGACAGTGGCAGCAGCAGAGGTGTGATGGGGGTGTTGCCTTCCCCTGAATGCCTGGATCACCTCCCACCACTGAGAGCTCCCAGACTGTGAGGCGGCAGGCCAGGCTGAGGGACCCCCTCCTCTCCAGTGCATGGATTTTCATGCACTGGGCTTCTAGTTTTATATAAGGGACTTTGTGATCCATGGATTTTGTGATCTATGAAGGTCCTGGGACAACTTTGAGCAGATGACAAGGAACAGCTAAGTTTTGGCAGCTCCTACCTCCTCTCCCCCATTGTTCAAGGGTCAACTCTGAAGATTGTTTGTAGTGAGATCTCAAAGAGTCTTGGGTCCTACTTGTTTTTAAGTACTTTTGATTTTCAAATTGCAGTACATAGAATTTTTGTAACAGTCCATTTTATTAAGACAAAATGTACTCTTTGTAATTAATGTATATATCTATGAATTTTGACAAAGACATACAGCTGTATAATCACCACCAGAACTAAGACAGAGAATATTTCCACCACCTGAAAAAGTTGCCTGTTGCTCCTTTGTGATCAATACTCACCTCCCACCTCTAGTCCCTACAACTATTTCTATGATTTTTACCTGTAGTTTTTACTTTTCCAGAATGCTGAACAAATGGTATTATATGCTTTTTATTCTTTTCTACATAGCTTGTTTCACTTAACATAATGCTTTCAGATTCATCCATGTTCTAGGATGTATAAGTAATTTGATTATTTTATTGCCAACAAGTATTCCATTATACAGATATACGACATTGTATCAATTTACAGTTGCTGAATGTTTAGATTCTTTCTAGTTTTAGGTGACTATGAATAAAGTTGGTATAAACATCTCATACAGGTCTTTAGAAGGACCTACATGTTCATTTCTCCTGGGTAAATACCTAGGAGTGGGATTGTTGTTTCATATGATGCTATGAGTTGAATTGTGCTCCCCAAAAAGGACAGGTTGAAATCCTCACCCCCAGAATGTAATATTATTTGGAAATAAAGTCATTCCCATGTAATTGATAAGATCATATTGGAGTAGGGTGGGTCCTTAATCTAATATGATTGGTGTCCTCATAAGAAGAGGGGAAGAAACACAAAAACAGAGATACACAAGAAGAATATGGCCATGTGACAACAGAGGCAGAGATTGGCTTGATGCATTTATAAAGCAAGGAATGCCAAGAATTTCTGGCATTAAGTGTGGATTTACTTCTGAACTTTTTATTCTTTTTCATGTGTAAATAGATCTATCCCTTCATCAACACCACACAATATTACTTTTTTGCTTTATATAGTACAGTTGTCCCCCATATAGAGACCATATTCTAAGACCCCCAATGGATGCCTGAGAACTTGGATAGTACCAATTCTCTATATACTATGTGTTTCCCTATACATACATACCTTTTCACTTAAAGGAAGCACTTTATGTCTCCTATTCAGCTTATCTGAATTACCAGTATCATCATTCTTTAGGGTCATTATTAAGTAAAATAAGTGTGACTTGAATACACATATTTCAATACTGTGACAATAGATCTGATAACCAAGATGGTTATTAAGTGAGTAATGTGTGGGGAACATGAACAGTATGAAAACACTGGATAAAGGGATGACTCAGGTCCTGGGTGGGACAGAGGAGAACATTGTGAGATTTCATCTCACTACTATGAATTTTTTATTTCTGGAATTTTCAGACCACAGTTGACCAAGGGTAACTGAAACCACAGCAAGCAAAACTGCATATAAGGAGGATAACTATAGGCCTTGCAATCAGGCACTGTGCTTCCTTCAACTTTGTTCTTCAAAATTATTTTGGTTATGCTAAGTCCTTTGCTTTTCTATACACATTTTAGAATCAACATGCCAATTTTTTTTTCAAAAGAATTATTGGGATTTTGAGATTGAATTAAATCTATAGGTAATTTGAAGGAGAACTGACATCTTAATACTTAGTCTTTTAAACTTTAAGCATGCTATATTTTTCTGTTTATTCATACCTTGCAAATGATTTGTTACAGTTATCCTTACATATTTCATACTTTTGATGCTGTTGTAAAGGATAAATATTAAGATTTTAATATCCAATTATTTATTGTAGTATATAGAAATACAATTGATTTTCATATAGACCTTGTATCCTATGAACCTGATAAACTCTCATGCTACTTCTATTTATTTTGACAGTCTTTTTGGATTTTTAATGTAGATAATCACATCATTTGCAATAAAGCAAGTTTTATTTCTTAGGTTCACTATTTGTTTTTAATTTGGCATTTCTTTCAGGGGACTCCAGGGGGGAAAAAAAGCATATCTACAGCAAATGAGAAGAATCAGATCCAGTTCTATATTAATATGCTGACAAAGTCTACATTAAACTGCTGCTTTATTAACTGCATTCATTTTAAATTTTTCTGTGAAACTGTGCCTGTGTCATTTGTGCTCTGTGACTGATTCCTACTGCAGACTATTTGGTTCTAAGCTCTAAAGTGTTCAAACTATAATGTTCACTTTGGATGAAATATTTCCTCTTGTGGGCTACTCTTTAAAATATATACAAAATGGAACTTTTGTGGCTAGACATAAGCCAAATGCTACAGGGCAAGGGAAAATTAAAGCAAGACATTTGATTAAAGAGTTTAAGATCAGGGAATTAAAGAATGCAAAGGACGAAAAGGAAGCTAACAGTTAGGCTGGAAATCTATTAAAGGAAACAGGATACATGGCCTTGAGAACTCCCCTAGATTCCCAGACTAGAAGCATATGCCAGTTGAGGTTGGGGAAGAGGGGAAGAAGAATAAACAGAATTTCAAATGGAGAGATTCAGATGCTGTGAGGCTTTCCCAGCCGATGTGGGAAATGAGCCCTGCTCCACAGTGTGCTCGTCGCCCTTAGAACCAGAATGTGGAGGGAAAATTCTTGAGGATGGAAAAGATCTACAGAAATATCTGGCCGTTAGAGGATTTGTCAAAACAGTGCTAACTAACAAAATATTTTCGAGTTGCTCTGGGACCCCCCAGCTAGTTTCTCTTGAAACTCATTATATAACATGTCTTGAATACCAGAGAAACGACCCCTATACCAAGAAAATTTTCCATGGTCTTTCCATAAAGTAATATACCTACTACTATTTTTTATCTTAATTATTCTATCAACACTTTAATGAAATCTGTCTGTCAACACAAGCATTTATACATCCATGCTGGATCAAGCAGTATTTTAGGAACCTAAGAATATGGGTGTTAATAGAGTTCATTGCCCTCTGCAATGTAGCAGAGCAATGATGGAAGAGATAGACAACAAAGTAACCAGTAATGGTCCGCTAAAATGTTGTGATGGACAAACAGCCAGGAGCCTGGATGAGGGATTCTTAGCCCAGATTGGAGAGGTACGTCAGAGAAAGCTTCCCAGAGGAGGCTACACCTATGGAAAAGGGTTTTTACTAGCTTTTGGTTCAGACAGATGGGCAGTTAATCAGAACGACAGATTATATAAAAATAACTGATGCCTTAAACACTTAATTTAAGCAGTAACATATATGGGACATTGTTTACCAGGTTACTTGACTGTAGAGTCAAGGTTTTCTTTTAAGCGTAACTGGAATTCCCTTGTGTTCTTTGCCACAAAGATCACATTCATTATGCATTAACTACAGGATTACCAGTGCTTTTCTTTAAATGGGAGCCAGAATGTAGAGAGGATTGTAAAGCAATCTGAATAAAGAATCCTTCTTGATTTTTAGTACTGTATTTGCTTTATATGATTCTCTTGCCCACATCTGATTCAATAGCATTTGTCTTAAGCAGCCCATCTTCATCCTTTTCCAAGCATTTGATTTGATTTTTATAGTAATAACTTTATTTTGGCACTCATAAATTGTTGATTCATTTAAGGTTTAAATGCATTATTACAATAACAATTGGTGCAAACAAGTTTGAAACAATTTCTTTTCGGTTATCAAACAGCTCAATCAATAAAAGCGAAAGTGTACAACCATCAGCTGCAAGGGTCTAGCATATCCTGGGACTCAGTGTGCATCTCACAGGGAGGATTTAAGAGTGACAGCTAATCCAGGAGGTGCTAAATGGAGATTTGTTAAAAGAACATCTATGCCCGATTGGCATAGCTCAGTGGTTGAGTGTAGACCTATGAACCAGGAGGTCATGATTTGGTTCCGAGTTAGGGCACATGTCCAGGTTGTGGGCTCCATCCCCACTCCCCAGTGTGGAGCATGTGTAAGGCAGCTGACCAATGATTCCCTCTCCTCATTGGTGTTTCTATTTCTCTCTCCCTCTCCCTTGCTCTCTGAAATCAATAAGAATACATTTTTTAAGTATTTTTAAAATAAAATGACATCTACTACAGAAAAGGCACAGACATTCCAAGAAGAGTAAACAGCACAAGATATGGAGATGGGTACAAATTCATACAAATATATATATGGAAAATGATGATAAGTTCAGACTTCAAGTTACATATCTCACAGTTGGACTTTGCATTTTAAATGCCTGTAAGCCATCCATTCTCCTTAATTTTCTTATTGTTTGACAAAGATGTCAAATTCATCTTTCTCAACATGAACACTAAGCACTGCTGAGGACCCTGCATTTTAATGAACTTGCCAACATCAATTACAAGGCATGTTTCTGAACAATAGAGCATTGTAAAATGTCTGTTGTCCGCACCATCAGCTTCCATGGTACACGCCTCCAAACTGTTCCTAGCAAACATAAAACAATGTAGAAGCAGGTAAGGTTCAGAAAACACGTGGAGGACCATTTAAAAGCCACTGGAAACTCTGAAAGAGACTTATTAATGTAAAAAATCTAATAGTCATAAGGACAATAAATAAAACCATGAAATACTTCAGAAGATTCGAGAAGTATGCAAAGTATTGAAAAGGCTGGTGAAGAAATGGCAAAGCCAGTTCCCAAGGGACCACCATTTTGTTTTTGGGGGGTTTTTTTGTTTGTTTGTTTGTTGTTTTTTTTAGCCCTCTTTATCTCAAAGTAAAAAGAACTTTGGAATCAGTTTTTCCAAGGAGCTTGAAGATCCTTGAGTAGCTTTCCAAATTTGGGCACCTCAATCTGCACTTATGACAAATGTGGTAAAATAACTCAAGCAGCTGACAAATGCAGGGGGAACGTAGGCAGTGGAACTATTAAGTCAATAATAAAGAAGTCTTATAAACCAAAACACATAACAAAGTTTATTTATCTTGAACAATAAGTATTCAGGAGGAAGAAACACTTGTACTTCCAGTGGCCCTCCAACCACCAGATTCATTACAATAATCACATTGATTAGAATATCATTTTCGTGTGTGTGTGTGTGTGTGTATGTGTGTGTGTGAGAGAGAGAGAGAGAGAGAATAGCCCTTCCAGCCCTGCCAATTTTTCAACTTGGCATTAAATCTCTGCCCTTTCTCAGGGTCATCCTTCATTCCTTCTTCTTTGACCCTCTGGCAAAGCCTCATCTAGTCCTCTACACCTTCCCAGGACAGTGTGCAGAACTGGCCCCTAATCTGTAATTGCTCCAGCCTCCAGCCAGGGTCTGACAGTCACAAATGTGATTCTTCTGGCAGCCCTGTAGGGAGCTTATAAGAACAGGCAAACAGGAGGGACCAGCCCTGCTTTGCAGCTGTGACATCATGTGCCAAAATAGGCATTAATGTCGCGTGGAAGAGAAATAGGATTAAGGGACAGAAAGAATTTGCCTCATATTTGAACTGAGCTATGGTTTACAATCCACATTTCTTGGTCATTTTTATGGTGAAATTTGAATAGTTTTAGAAGTAGTGTTACTGCTTAGAATAAGAAGAAATTGGCACAGAGAAATGATTGGTTTAAATAAATATTCGGGAGTGCTTTAGCCAGACCCATTCAGTTTGATACAACAAGCAAAATCGTCCAACCCTGCATGCAGCTGCTCATGGGTAAATGAACAGCTAATTTCAACAGGGCTGCTGAATAATCAAGGCTTAAAAGGAGATGTCCTACTGGAATCTGATCTCTTGCATACTCATTAGAAAACCTACAGCTGTACATCAAAGCCAAGCACATGCTCCTCCCTCATTAGGGCCAAAGGGAGACTGAGATTCTGGGTCCCTCCAAAGTACACTTGGGACTCTTTTAAGACAGTGGTTGTTTTGAAATTGACAAAGCAGAAGAGAAGAGAGAAGCCATCTCTTGTTACGGTGATGATTTTAGTTACTTTTCTGAGGACTGGTCACTGCTGGCCACTACCAGTCCCTGACTGGCCTTGGGTTTACACAAGAACCTTCTTCTAACATGAATGAACTGAGATCCCCTCCCCCTCTCCGGTCTCTAATATACAATTCATTAGAGGAACAATAAAAACAATGCTGTTTTATATTTGAATGGCAATTTAGAATTTTCCATTGTCCCATACACGCGTCCAAGAGCTAGAGATCCTGGCATTTTGACATAAAAGAGCATATTCTACCCTACCAATTCTGCTTTTTGGTTTTTTCATTTGGGGTCACAGTTATCATAGGAACTAGTTTTCATGGAAGTAGATTGTGGCATTTGATATGGATCGTTTTATAGCTTTCGGTGTCTTATAAGTCTCTGTGTATCTCAGCACAGCTCTTGCACCATGCATAAAAAAATGCCTCTGAGGACATACTCAGTGGACATCCTCAATGCCCTCTGAATTTGTTTCTGAGCTGCCCTCACATAAGCCGTTTGTACCTCACTCCATCTTTCAGCCATCACATTATAAATCCTCATTTATTATCCAGATTTTCTTCTGCACCCACTAGCTATGCTTCCTGTTCTCATCAATATTTATCCTCCCACAGTATGCTCCTAATTAAATGTGACCAAGGCCTAATGGTGGGCTTGAGAAAGGACATTTACAAGGCAGGCACTGGCGGGCCTATTTCCTCGCAGGCATCAATTACCACCAGGGCAATTTACGTAAATTGTCATTGCTTGAACAGCATAGTCTAAATTATGGTCATATGATTAAAAAGGAAAATTTCTGAAATGAATGGTTATTAATTCTTAAAGTATTGTAATCTCATTCTGTCAAAACACAATTGTCTCACAGTCTAAAATTTCCTACTTTTCAATATGCTTAAATTAATATTACATCTAGAATATTATAATTAGAATGGCTTTAGAAACTGACCATGCCAATAAACAGAAAGGAGACACTTGCAGGATCTAAAGAATGTCATCCAAATATCTGCTTAAAGTAGCAGCTCTGTGAGACAGAAGGAATATACTAATAAAAAGAATTCAGAGCAGAAACACACATTTAACAATGAGGTTATGAAGCAAAGAGGGAGAATGAAATTGGGGTTTGGAGGAAAGATAATGTGATATAATGTACTAATCAAAGGACAGAATTGAGAGTAATTAGAAAAAATAAGCATGAATTCAGGGGACCTAGGCATTAACTTGGAGTCCCCTGTTGACATAATTCATTAATTAAGAAGTCTCAAACATTATTAGTCATTAGGGAAATATAAATCAAAACCACAATGATATAACCACTTCACACCCACTAGAATGGCTATAATATTCTTAATTGAAAAAAGAAAAACAAGTGTCAGTGAGGATGTGCAGAAATTGAAACCTTCATACATTGGATGAAGGACATAAAATGGTTAGGTACTATGGAAAACAGTTTGTTAGTTCCTCGAAAAGCTGAACCTTAAAATTACCACATAACTCAGCAATTCCACTTCTAGGCATATATCCCAAAGAACTGAAAACACACAAATTCGTGCACAGGCATGATCATAGGAGCATTATTCATAATATTCAAAAGTTAGAAATCCCAAATGTCCGTTAATGGATAAATGTGGTATATTCATACAATGAAATATTATTCAGCCATAAAAAGGAATGTTGATAAATGCTACAACATGGATAAACCTTAAAAATATTATCTATAATAATAAAAGTGTACTTAGACTGGATAGCTGAACAATCTTCCAGATATCTTTCTGGATGAAGCTGCTGTGGTGGGGGCTGAGGCAGAGGTGGTTAGGGTTGATCAGGTAGGCAGATGAGCAGTTAGGGGTGATCAAGGCAGACAGGTAGACCAGTTAAGAGCAATTGGTCAGGCAGATGAATGGTTAGGGGAGATTAGGCAAGCAGGAAAACAGGGGCGATCAGACAGGCAGGCAAAGTGGTTAGGGGCAATGAGGCAGGCAGGCAGGCAGAGTGCTTAGGGGTGGTCAAGAAGGCAGGCAGGTGAGCGGGTATGAGTCAGTGGTCCCAGATTGCGAGAGGGCCTAAACCTGCAGTTGGACTTCCCCTGAGGAGTCCCTGATTGCAAGAGGGTGCAAGCCAGGCTGAGAGCCCCTCCCCCATGCACAAATTTTGTGCACCAGGCCTCTAGTGTTGAGAGAAAGAAGCCAGATATAAAAGTTTACTTATTTTATGCTTCTATTTATATAATATATCTAGAACAGGTAAATCCATAAAAATAAAAAGTAGATTGGTGGTTACCTGCGGTTGGGGGTAGTGATTAATGAGGAGTAACTACTTAGTGGGTACAGGGCTTTATTTTGGAGTGATAGAAATATTTTATTAATAAATAAAGGGGGTGGCTGCACAACACTGTGAACGTACTAAATGCCATTGAATTTTTTTTATCTTAAAAGGGTATTTTTTTTTCCTGTTTGGCCCCAGAGGATGGCTGGTTAGCCAGAGACAGATGAGATTCCTCAGGGAAGAAACAACCTAAGACAGACACAGTTGCAGAGGGGCCAACAAAAGAGAACTAAAAGGTCAACAGAGGTGGGGCACAGACCCTCACCCACTAACCTTGCAGGGGTCTGAACTCTCACCCTTTGTGAGGTAGGTCTCCTGCCCCCATGGCTGCTTTACTTCCCACACACAGCTCAGACTGGGACCCAGGTTACAGACAGAGTCTTGGCCAGCAACAGCTGCCCTATATCTAAATTAAATCTAGTACCAGGAATGCTCAGGGCCTACTCAAGAATGCAAATAATCCTTTCCACTAATATTTACAAGATAAACTAAGATTTCTGCTTGAGTATTAAATTTGACAGTAAAATAGTAATCAAGTTTTCAGATTAATTTAAATTGGCCAAGTGAAATAAGTGAATAGTCAAGAAAATTTAAGTGTACCGGACAAAAAGCTGTTCCCAAAATATTAACTAAAATTCTATTAGTAGTTCATCTTATTGTAAAATTGCCTAACAACCAAAGAACCTAAAGCAGTCATATTTGTGTGCAAAAAATTAAAATTTAAAGTTACCAAGACTGCAATATAAAATTTCCAAGAGCCCCCATTAAAATAAAGGGGGGGGGGATAGTGGGGTAATATCATGTAAGGGAAAATATCCTGTAAATAAATTACATCTAGAAATTTCTTACTCCAGAAAAGTAACTTTCATTTGTAATGCCAACAGTAGGACACTTATGAAAAACACAAATGGTGTCAAAATAAGCCAAAGGAAAATCACTTGGGCAAAATTAGAAAGAATCTCAAGTCTAGTTTACAGAAAAGATCCCTTTATTAACTTTTGGTCGAGAATATGTTTCTATATTTTCAGAAAACAACTCCAAGACCACATGGGTTCCTGCAACAATGAGGAACTGACAGGTCTGTTCCAACCGCAAAGTCAGTCCAGAGATGGAAGACACTGATGACACCTTGCCATGCTAGCAGTCAGCAGCTGTGTGTCCCTGCAGGCGGCCCAGGACCAAACCAGAGAGGGTGAAACTTGCATTGCCACCATTTATCCACCATCCAGATACCATTGCTGACATGTACACATAAGGAACTATTTGACATTGAAACAGAGACTCAAACATTTTTTGTTCTTATACATTTATTTACAGTATGCAGATGCAAGATCTTTTTAAAGAAAAGAAACAAGGGGAAAGATTGACAGAGAAGCATTGAACAGACTGTCAAACTGCTGGGGGAAGGCTGGGGAGGGTGGGGGGTGGGGGCTATGGGAGGGGATAGTGGGGTAATATCAACCGAAGGACTTGTGTGCGTGCATGTAGGCATAGCCAGTGGATGGATACAGGACACTGGGGTAGGGGGGCCAGGTGAGGACGTGTGCTAGAGGGTGAGGGGGGCTAGGGGGAGGACAATGGGAGGAAGAGGGGAAGATGTATGTACTGCTATTTGTAGTATTTTAAAGCATAAAAAAAATTAAAAAGAAAAAAAGGGTATTTTTGTGTTACATAATTTTTTAGATGCTCAATAATGCAGTCCATTGGTGAAAAAAAAATTATCCTGGATGTCTGTAGCTCTTCATTTCACACCCAGACCAATATTTCTAATTTATTTGCAACTCAGTCTCATTGAATGGAAATCCCACTTCCTTGAAACAGTATTTCCAAAAATACTTGGAGAGAAAAATGAAATTAAAGTGGGATACTATAATTGGTTCCTTTGTGAGTATGTTTAACTCCAGGCTAGCTTAGAAGTAAGTATAAGATGATTAAGTAAATGCAGTTTATAATATTTCTATTTTTGTGTTATATACATTGTGTTTGTCTTGTATTTGAAATGTTTGTATTGTCTAAATTAATAACTGGCATGAATAATTGATTTAGACTCATGATAATTATGATGATTATTTTTTAAATTCTCATCCAAGGATATGTTTTTTTTTAATTGCTTTTAGAGAGAGGAAAGGAGAAAAAGACAGAGTGAAAAACATCAATCTGAGAAAGAAACATAAATCTGTTGCCTCCTGTATGTGCCCTGATCAGGGATCAATCTGCAATCCATGTATGTGCCCTAACCTCTAATTGAATTGGTGACCTTTTGGTGCATGAGATGATGTTAAACCCTGCTAAGAGCTAAACTCATGATTATTAAGTTGACAAAGTAAAACACAGTTTGTAAATAGTGCTGAAAAATTTAGGAGCATTTAACATTATATTTAAGTCAAATAGCATGAAATACATTATTCTATCTAATTAAAAAGTAATATGCAAATTAACCATCACTCTGCTACACCCACAAGCCAGGCCCATAAGCCACGCCCACACACCAATCAGGAGTGAGTATGCAAATTACCCCCAACCAAGATGACTGCAGCCACAAAGAGAGCAGGAGGGAGGCTTGGGTTTCCCCGGAAATGGAGGAAGCCAAGCTTTCCACACACCCTGGAGAACCCAGGCCTCCACTCGAGAATACAAAGTTTCAATTATAGAAGATAAATAAATCCCAACAAAAATGGTGGCAACCATGGAGTTGGAGAGAGCAAGAGGCTAGCATTGCCCCCGACAGTGGAGGAAGCCAAGCTTCTGCAACCCTGGCCTGCCTTGGCCTCCACTCAAGGCTACAAAGTTTCAATTGTAGAAGATAAATAAATCACAGATCCCAGGGCCTCCACTTAGGTTGCTGGGGGTATGGCCGGCCTGCAAACCTCCATAGGCCCCTCGCCCAGGCTGCCCCTCACCCCAAGGGAACCCCCACTCTGATCTGGGACACTCTTAAGGGCAAACCAGCTGGCCTCTACCCATGCACCAGACCTCTATCCTATCTAATAAAAGAGTAATTTGCAGACTGACCATCACTACAACACACAAAAGGGCTGCCCCCATGTGGTCAAAGATCCTGCCCCCATGTGACACAAGATGGCCAGCAGGGGAGGGCTGTTGGGAAGTTCCAGGCCCTGCAAGGGAGGACAGTTGTGGGCGATCAGGCCAGCAGGGGAGGGCAGTGGGGAGGGACCAGGCCTGCAAGGGAGGGCAGTTGGGGGATCAAGCCTGCAGGGGAGGACAGTTAGGGGTGACCAGGCCTGCAGGGGAGGGAAGTTAGGGGCAAACAGGCTGGCAGGGGAGCAGTTAGACATCAATCAGGCTGGCAGGGGAGTGGTTAAGGGGTGATAAGGCTGGCAGGCAGAAGCAATTAGGGGCAATCAGGAAGGCAGGCAGGCAAGCAGTTGGGAGCCAGCAGTCCTGGATTGTGAGAGGAATGTCCAACTGCCAGTTTAGGCCTGACCCCAAGAGGATTGCATCTAAACGGGCAGTCGGACATCCCTCAAGGGGTTCCAGATTGGAGAGGCTGCAGGTTGGCAGCATCTGTGCAGGAATTTCGTGTACTGGGCCTCTAGTCATATTATATATAGTAGATTCATATTAAGTAAGTTTTGGTGTTAGAAAGATAATTGAAGGACTTGTAAATTAAGATAACTACATAAACTGCCTATGTGTAAATATATTTAAAATATTTAAAGGTGTTTAGGTTTTAAATAGGACCAAAGATTAATCAAAGAGCTTTTAAAGTGGTTTTTAGAAAGGTATTGGCACTGTATAGCAAAAATAAGATTTATAAATTAAGCAAAATTATGACTTTTAAAAATCAAGTATTAATGTTAAAAACACACAAGTCACAAAAGTGTGAACAATCTTTCAATCTAAAAAAATTAAAAACTATGTACTGGTGTGTTCCTGAAGTTGCATAGTAAATGAACAACACATATCATGATAAAGCTCTCTGATGGAGCTTTAACTCCTTCCACATGATGTTGCATACGGAGGGGAGTTTCCTTGGCTGTGGAATTTCCTTTCCTCCATGCAAGTTCAGTGCAATAATTAAGACTTTAAAGAAAACACACAAAATGTACTTCTCTTGCTCGCTTCAGCAGTTTGTATTAAAGTAAGCACTTTATACCCCATGCACAATGTTAAAACTTGGTTGTTGAGTTCAGTATACCATCACTTCTCCTTCAGGGTTAAAAGATACAAAGGAAATAGATTTTCAGAAAAATGTCTGAATTTCATGATTGATGGTAGCAATTACTAGTATTAGCAAAACTTACAATGGCCAAGAAACGCCCACTGCTCCCAAAGATTCTCAACAAATAAGAGGCAAAATGATACACATGCGCAGAGCTGAATTTTACATATATATTTTACTCAGCTCTCATTTTCAAAATCATCTTTTGAAATGAACTCTCTTTAAGAAAGATCAATTCTGTGTATTGAAAGAACTTCAGCAAAGGATTTTCAAATGCTATGGTTTGAAATTCCATGAATTATAATGGGATCTAGTCTGTTTGAAATGGTTTACCTAATGAACTTTTATTATTATTTTACATTTATTAAGAGCCAACAAAACAATAAACACAAAGCAAACACAAAGGCACGTATTTGCAATCTCAACTAAGCTTCTGTTTCTATCAATAAATGTAGACTTTTTTTTTCCAGGACAATTTGCAATTATCCTGCATGTTTTCCTTTGTTTCCTTCTCACATATGAATCTCAATGTTCTTCCCAAAGCTCTGCCTGAAAACCATCCTAGCATCTCTTCAACCATTCTCCCCTTCCAGGTTTTCTCTTCCAAGAGTTCTTTTCTGAACCACTACCATACATCATCAATTAAAAGCACCTACTGCCACTTCTAAGTTTTCGCTCATGGCTTTTCTGCGATAAACGTGTCTTTTACATTAGGTTCAGATGACAGAGATATATAAATTCCATGGCAGGATTTTTAGAATCATTCTATTTTTAGAGATAGATTCCCTTTCTAGATTATGGCAGGGATTTCCCAAGAGTAGGTTAAAATTGACTATAATCAACATAATCCCTGATTGATTTATAAGAAGACTACCACCACGTCCTTCAAGTCTGGCCCTGTGCTTTAATGAAATTCCCAGGGAAAAGAAAGCACTGCTGAAAGGAGATTCTATCTTCCCTCTTTTTCTAACCTCCCAGTCCCCCCACTCCAATCATAGTCCTGACTGTTCCTTTTTCCTAGTTTATTGAGCAACCTTCTTAATGCAGAACTGGCTACATAGCTTGTGGGGCCCAATGCAAAATGAAAATGTGTGACCCCCTGTTAGAAAAGCTGACTAAGCATTTCAATATGGTGAGAGCATAGCATGACTGGGTCTCAGCTCACATGCCCATAAGTAAAGGAGTGTGGAGCCATTGCAGAGGTCCCTCAGCACTATAAAATGGACTAGGATGGACTTTTTTTCTGTCATTGGGAAATGCTTTTAAGATAGCATGTCTAATTCTTATGTGTTTATTTGCTTGTTTATGTTCTTTATCATTTTAACATTCTTATTTTAAAAATATGTCTTATTATTGTAGTACACTTTTTTAAATATATGTTTTTACTTATTTTAGAGAAAGGGAGAGGGAAAGATGGAGGGAGAGAACATCAATGTGAGAGAGAAACACTGATCAGTTGTGGGAACCAGAACCACAACCTGGGCATATTTCCTGACCAGGAATCAAACCAGCGACTTTTTGGTGCCTAGGACAATGCACAACCAACTGAGCCATACCTGTCGGGGCAACATTCCTTTTTTTTTAAAGCCTCTCCCATATTGTAGTAGTTTGTTAGGGATGCCATAATAAAATATCACAGACTGGTGGCTTAAACAGCAGAAACTTACTCTCTCAGAGCTCTGGAGGCCAGACATGCTGACCGTTGGATTCTCTGTGACCTCTCTCCTTGGCCTGAAGATAGCTGTCTTCTTGTGTCTCACATGGTCTTCCCTCCGTGTGTATCTGCTTCTTAATCTTACAGTCAGATTGGATTGCAATCTACCATAAAAGCCTAATTTTAACTTAATCATGTTTTTTATAGGCTATAAATGTGTCACATTTTGAGGTACTGAGGGTTAGGGCTTCAAAATATGAATTTGGAGGGGACACCGTTCAGAGAACACACATCATTTTTTATTAAGTTCTTGGAGATCTAATCCTACTTCTTGAGACTGCTGCCTCTAATTCATAATGAAGTTGCTCCTCAAAGATTTCATAAGTTGAAATTGTGATCTTTATCTTCAATGGAGCTTTATCTGAGGATTGTGGACACATCCTCCCGAAGAGGCTTTCCATTTGTTTTTGCCAGGTACTCTGAGAATTTACCGACCCAAGGCGTTTTGTATGTTCATTTTTCAACTTGGAGAGTGACAGGACTCTGCAACAAGCTTCAATCTCAAACCCATGTGTCATAGATAGACTCTGACCATGAATTTTCATGAGAGACTTTTTTTTCTCACTTCAATCCATACTGAGATAGAGAAGTCTCCTGGGTATCTCACATTAGAGAAGGCTGTAGTTCCTCAAGGTCCTGGCTTAATGAAGGGGTCTCATTTACCACACCACACCTCTCATGGAACCCAGACCTTGCCCTGTGGCCGTCAGATTCTTAGGGTGCTTCACATGATATCTGTCTTGTGGTATTCATGCCCTTGTGTGCTCTCCTCTCTGGTGTAGGCAGAACTTGTGACGGCTTCTAACCAACAGACTGTTGCAAGGATGATGGAATATACATATTTACTTTATATAAGACTCTAGTACCCATTCTGCTGGAGCCCTCACTTCCTGTGAAGAAGAAGAAAGCTGCCTGAGTTAGGCTACCATTTTTAGAAAGCTCACCTGACACTGAGGGAAGCCTTTAGCCAAAAACCAGAAAAAAATTGAAGCTCTCAATCTTAAAACCATATATAATTTAATTTTGTCAAGTGTGGCTTCTTCAATGGAGACCTTGTGCTGTGTTCACACTCTTGAGTCACAGAAACTGTGAGATAATAAACCTGTGTTGTTTCCAGTGTGGGTACTGTTACACAGTTGAAATTAAAAAAGGCTAGAATATTCCCCAACCCATAAAGGTATTAAACCTAAGCCCTGAGATTTTCAAGACCTGCTGCCACAGTCCCAATTTATGAGATTACTAGTTGGTTTTTAGTTGCCTATTAGGGGTTTTTATTATTTCTTTAACAATTAGCTGTGCATTTATAAAAATCTTTGTTAATTTTATGTAGCATATGTATGTATTTTTATTAATTTATTTTCAAACTGAATGGCTTTCAGGTAATAAAGTCCTCCATATTGTTAAAAATGGAAGGACTTGTTTAAAGTTTCCAATCAACCTAGAGCATCGTACTCTTTTCTCTTTCTATTCTTTCCACAGAAAATTTATCTACTTACGAAATTCAATATACCCTCTCTGTGGATGACACTCAACTCTTTGGAATGTTAAAATAGGGCAAAATAACCATGAGACTGAGCCTAGGCAATCTTGTTTTCCAAAGAATTGTTTGCAAAGATAACAAGAAAGCAGTTGTTATGATTATTGTTATTTTCTCCAGAGTGACATCTCTGAGTTCCTATTTGTATCTAACAGAGTATGGCCATGGTAACACACAACACTTACTGAATGACTTCTATGTGCCAGGCACTGCTATCAATACTTTCCATATATTAGTTCATTTATCTCTCACAACAGGTACTGTTATCAATATTTTCCATATATTAATTCATTTATCCCTCACAACAAGTCTTTGACCTCTCCTACTTATACAGATGAGGAAACAACAATTAAGTAACATGATCAAGGCCACAATGAGCCAGAGCTTGTTCTGAGACCCACAGCCAGCTTGCCTAACTTGTAACCTCATGACCTCTCCCACTTCCACAGATGAGGAAACAAAAATTAAGTGGCATGATCAAGGCCACAAAGCACACACGTGGTGAAACTTGGATTTGAACCCATGGCATCTAACTCCAGATCTTAAACTATATACTATACTGCTTCTCAATAAATGTTGTTAAATGAATGTGTGCATGAGTGAATGGTTTGTCCAGAATGATAGGAAATAATCAATTATCTTTTTCATTTGCCCTTCATTGCTCACTTTAGTGTATCCTAGGCAAACTCTCTTTGGATCTACATCTCTCAAAAGAGATTCTCATATGCTTTAGTTCTCTTGGACTAAGCAACTTCTACCAAGAGAGCTCTCACATGAGCCTGATATGACCTGGCTGGGTGGCAGATATTAGATAATAAGAGAGTTCTTTCCTCCAAGTCAAGTAAAATCAGCAACTTTTTTTTGTTTTGTTTTGTTTTGGGGATTTTTTTTGCTTGCTGGACTTTCTAGCATAGCACCTTGCATAAATGCTAGCTAGCTGGCACTATAGAATTTTAGAGCTGGAAGGTCCTTAGAGATAATGGTACGGAGACTGAAGTTCCAATCAACAAAGTCGTCAAACTGCCCGTGGCCACAAAGTTAGTGACCCCTGGGCCAGAGGAGACAGAATAATCCATAATCTGTTGGTGCATCCCTTTCCTCCAAAGAAAATACCTAGCTATGACATTTTTCCCCATTCTTTTTTTTAATAGGAAACTTGCTTTAAAGGAGTTATAATCTAATTGCGATCATTTCACCCTATACGTAGCATAGCTTGCTTCCACTTCCAGGGGGGTTTAGAAGAATAGGATTTATGCTGGTTCCATTATGTCCTACAAGGTGAATGTGGTGTGTGTGTGTTTTTTTTTGTTTTGTTTTGTTTTTTTGTTTTGTTTTGTTTTGTTTTGTTTGCCTCACTAATGAAAAGACTGCTTTTCTTACCAGAAGCTTTAGCAGAAGGGGAAAATGTGTTGTAACCAAATGTGTTTGCTTAAATCATATAATTGAACATCAACAAAGTCCTACACACTCTAGTTTTTCTTAGGCAGATAAAAAACCAAGTTGAAACTCCCTAGTGGCCCCAATTGTATTATGCATACTATATATATTGTATATATAATAACTACCCATTTTGACAAACAGATAAAACACATGTTGGGAGCTTGGGGTCCTCTGCCACATGAAACTTCTGAATAATTCAAGCCAATATTGGTTTGGGAAAATACAAGTTGCTGTGTTGGGCACACAAAGAGATGCAAAGGCAAGTTAGGCCAGTTCAAGTGACTGACCTTTGGGTACAGAGCCTCAGCAGCCATTGCAGGCAGCCAGGAAATAATTCCAGAGGGCGATTTAATGTCACTTTGGGCAAAGACATAAGAAAACGACTGTTCGTTGGTGGATATTTTAAAAAGCTATTGTGATATTACTTATTTGGAAATGACCTAATAGTGCCAGTATCAAAGAGGAGAGATCAAGTGTAAGGAGGAAGGATACTTCCCCTCCCTCTGTGGCTTCTTATTCTCTCTCCCTCTGTCTCCTGGATCCTGTTATTGCAGTAAGATGGCAGAGCTGTGAGGGCCAACATATTTGGGAATATGCAACAATAACACAGCAATGGTAATGATGATGGCTAACATTTGTTGAGTGCTTACTATGTTTCAGGCATTCTTCTCGTATCATTTTTATTTAATCCTTTGCTGTGTATTTGGCATTGTGCGTTCCAGGTATTGCATTGTATTAATTCTCACACCTAGCTGACAAGCTAGGTCTTGTTATCCTATTTCACAGCTAAGAAAATTTCCCAAACAATGAGCCAGAGCTTGTTCTGAGACCCACAGCCAGCTTGCCTAACTTGTAACCACATGACCTCTCCCTCTTATGCTGCCTGCTACTGCTAAGGCCCCTCAGCAACATATACATTAGTAAACATAAATATTGCAAATGTGGCTGATGTTTTCCTCTGTGCTAGAAGCCGGAAAATGTAAGATTGTCATCTTAGTTTTGCTTTCAATTTGCCATGTGACCTTAACAAGTGACTTGGTTTCTTGTAAAGTAAAAGTTATATCGGTCAAGATATTTTAATGAAAAGTTAAATAAATTCGATAAAATGTGAAAGCACTGAAAGAATGCTGTACAGATGTGGGCATTGGTATGATTGGTCGTGTTTACAAAATGCAGAAATCTTTCTTCTTGTTTGACAGACAGGAAAGGTCTTTATTTTTGTTGTTGTTAATCCTCACCTGAGGATACTTTTTCCTATTGCTTTTCAGAGAGTGAAGGAAGAGAGGGAGGCAAAAGAAGAGAGAAACATCAGTGTGAAAGAGACACATTCACAGGTTGCCTCCCAAAGGCACTCCGACTAGGGGCAGGGAGGAAACCCACAATCCAGGTACATGCCCTTGACTGGGAATCAAATCCAAGACCTTTGAGTGAGCAGGCCAACACTCTTACCATTGATCCACACCAGCGAGGGTGAGAAGTCTTTCTTTATACTTCCTCTATCCCGGTGGTTCTCATCCTTTCTAATGCCACAACCCTTTAATGCAGTTTCTTATGTTGTGGTGACCCCAACCATAAAACTATTTTTGTTGCTACTTCATAACTATAATTTTGCTACTGTTATGAATCCTAATGTAAATATCTGTGTTTTCCAGTGGTTTTAGTCCAGTAGTCTGCAAACTCATTAGTCAACAGAGCCAAATATCAACAGTACAATGATTGAAATTTCTTTTGAGAGCCAAGAATTTTAAATTTAAACTTCTTCTAATGCCACTTCTTCAAAATAGACTCACCCAGGCTGTGGTATTTTGTGGAAGAGCTACACTCAAGGGGCCAAAGAGCTGCATGTGGCTCGCGAGCCGCAGTTTGCCGACCACAGTCTTAGGCGACCCTGCTAGCAGTTCTCAACCTGTGGGTCATGACTTAAGCTGTAGAGCCTAAGACCATCGGAAAACAGATATTTACATTACAATTCATTAATAGTAACAAAATGACAGTTATGAAGTAGCAACAAAAATAATTTTGTGGTTGGGGGGTCACCACAACATGAGGAACTATGTTAAAGGGTCATGGCATTAGACAGGTTGAGAACCACAGCTCTATCCTATCATATTCATGCCAAGCTGTACAAAGTAGGCAATAAATTTCTCCTTATTTACAAGAACGGGTCTATATAGAGTATCTGACCTAGCAGGTGCTCAATAAATATTAACTTCCTTACTTTGTTTGAATGGGCATAGGACGCAGAGCCAGTGCAATGGTTAATTTTATGTGTCAGCTTGGCTGGGTCATAGGGTGCGCAGATATTTAGTCAAACATTCTGAATGCTTCTGTGATGAACTGTTTGATTGAGATTAACATTTAAATCAGTAGACTGAGTAAAGCAGGTTGTGGGTAAGCAGACCTCTTTAATCAGTTGAAGGCCTGAATAGAACAATAAGGTTGACCCTCCCCTAAGAGAAAACATTCCCTGCCTTTGCACTCTACTGAAACATCTCTCTGGGTCTTGAGCCTACTGGTCTTTGGACTAGAACTACACCATTGGCTCTCTTGGATCTCCAGTTTGCATCTTACTTAGCAGATCTTCAAAGCTAGCATCTTTACACACACACACACACACACACACACACACACACACACACACACACACACACCATTGATTCTCTGGAGAAGTCTGATTAATACAGTCTGATATATGCTTATTAAGCATCATGGGGAATCAATCTGTTTGCAGTATTGTAAAAATTATAACCAGCCATGTTCTTCTTGTAAGCAATTAGGTTACAAAATGAAAATCCTGAGTGTGGTGGGGCAAGGAAAGTGCCATAGAAGTCACTTAGCTTCATCAGACACTTCATGATTCAGGACATATCCCTGAGTAATTTAGTTCTGGCCTGGGTTCAGAGTTGCTGACTGGAAAATGCTTTGTTTTGTCTTCAAATAATAATCTGTATGAGAACAATAATCTTATAGGAGATGGTTATCCATTTTTACCTATCAATTGGCTAGTATTGATTGGTAGCATTGACTATCTGTCCAAGGCTGTTGGTGGTGCATAACAGCATGTGGGTCATTATAATTGGGCCTAACAACTCCTAGAATTTTTGTAATCTGTACCCTTTAAAATATTTTTGTTTACTCATGTACCTCACCAACAATTATTTGTAATTGAGTATTCCTATGTGGAAGAGATCATGTTATGTCTGTCGGAAAAACATGAATGACACAAATTTGTAATTGTAGGATAGTCTCAATTTAAAAGAGGAGGTAAGATCTGTACCTATGTAACTATCAAGCAAAATCATATCCTAAGCAATATAATGATACAATGATAGATGTTCTCTTTAATCATCTCTTTCTATAAGCGGGCAGTGGTGGAGGGTAGGATGAACCCAACTTTTTGAGTAATCCAGTAGAGTGAGTGCAGAGGAAATCTGAGCAGTAACATCTATTCCATAAAGAGAGAACTTTGAATCCAAGATTGTTATTTTAGCTCTTTTTATTAACCTTATATTTATTAAAACAACAAACGAAACAGGAAAGTCCCCTGTGTCATGATATTCTGACAATCCAAATGGGCTATTTTTAATCAATGTTAAGAGCTCGACATATATCAGCCACAGTGACATAAAACAGAAACCAGGAAGAAAATTTATCTGGGATCTGGGAAAAGTAAAAAAATAAATCTTAACCAAGGGGACATTTGAATTTCCACTGTTTATCTCAGTTTCTTCCCAGGCATTATTTTTACTAGCAAATGAGAGAGGAAGAAAAATGCATTTCAGGAGCCAGATTGTCTAGGAGTCTGGCTCTCTCTTTAATAGCGGTATTCCCCCACAAACTGAGGGGTCTACTTAGGGTAGTGTTCTCTGTCACCATGGTCCAAATAACCAGAAAAATCGGTTATAAACCAATGAAGATGTGGGGGAGAAAGTGCCAACTGAAGGCAGGTGGCCACTGAGTGTTCTTTCTCAGCTGGCTGAGACTAGAGGGGAACAGAAAAGTCATCTCATTATGTCCAGGGGACAAGCCTTTGGGGATCATTTCAGATTTACTAAACTAGCCACTGCCTTCTGGGGAGTTGACACCTATGAAAGATTGATGAAGTGGAAAATGTGAGACAGGAAAAAAAAGGACCGTTTGTAGCTAAATAAGTGATTTGATTTTTTCACCTGAAGGCAGAAAGGACAGTTAGATCTCAGCCTAATTTACATTTTAAATACGGCACTGGGGCTGGAACTGGAGCAGGATCCTGTCCCCAGTTAAGGATGACGGCCTCCAGAAGTTCTGTTCTGCTAGACTGAGACAGTGCTATGAGAAGGTATTTTGTTATTTCCCCAACCAGTGTGTGTATTAAACTACGTATTGAGATGCTGACAGATATAAAGAATGAAGAAATTGTTTGGTTCCTGTGGAAAAACAAAGTAAAGATGGGGTAAGAATGAACTTTTCAGGAACAAAGTCTACTTTTATGTTAAGAGGTTTTTCTTAAGAGATTTAGCTAACTTTAAAAATGTGCAAAAACTATTTTTTGCTTTTTAAAAACTCAATTAAAATTTTCTTTGGACACCTCAGTATTTTCCATTTCTGGTCAAAATCTGAAGAAAACAAAACAAAACAAACAAACAAAAAAACGGAAGTATGATCTGAGGTAACTATGGTCTAACTAGGAGCAAAACAGGTCCCAGACCTCACGATGAAGCTTAACCAAAAGAGGAACAGAGCCCTTCGACTTAGAACTCAACGGCTGCAGTTCAACTGGCCAGCCCTAACTCAGAGCAGGTGCAGTCACTCTGGCCTTAAGCTGACGGGCAACATGCGGGAGAGAAAACACAAAGCAGGGAGAAGCACTGAGCGCTAAGAGGCTTTCAGAGGCTCCTGTTGCTAGGGAACCACTTCCTCTGTGCTCATACACAGCTAACTCAAGCCATTCAGATATCACTAGAATAATCTTTCTTAGGCTTAAGAGGAAAGGAAACAGCTCTCAAAGCTCAGACGTCATGGTAACACCAGGCAAGGCTCGGCTTCTCCAGCAAGCACTGAAGAGCCAAGGATGCCGGGAAAGAACCAGAAGTGAATGGGCATCTTGTTTTTATTAAGCAGATGGAGGGTTGACCATTTCTCTCCTTTTCTACCCAGGTGAGTGGGTTGCAAACAGTGATAACACATGTATATACACACATGCAATTTTATTATCAGTTTCCTGAGAGCAGAGACGATGTTTTATTCATCGTCAGCTACTTAAATCAGTCAACATGGTGCTTTAAATGTAGTTCTCCAAGTTTGTTGAATTCAACTTTTTCGTGTCACAAAGACTTAATGAGGATTTGGTACTCTGTGTACTGTGTAGAGTGCTATTGAGGAGAAAAAAATGCACAGATGCCATCTTCGCCCCAAGAAGCTTGCTGATCTTATATGAGAAACGTGAGAGAGGATTAGGGTTGTCTACAGATAACAGGAATGCATAAAACTGAAGGGTTTATTTTTTTTTATTTTTATACATAAAAGAAACCTGCTGGGAGGCAGTCCAGAGTTGATTATTGTGACCAATCAGTGGTCACTAGAGAACCAGGATTCCCCCTGTGTTTTTCTTCCGTTGTTCTTAACTTGTGGTTTGATTCTCAAAGTCAAACCATGAGGTCTGGGATGGTCACCATGATGTCCTGTTGAATTCTAGAAAGGAAAAATGAGGAAGGTGTGTGCACTGGCAGGAGCTGTCCAGAAGCCCTATAGTAGTAGGTGCTATATTTAAAGTCTGTCTATGAACAACACTAAAGTCCCTTCCCCATGTTACTCTTTGGGGGTTGAGAAATAAATCTTATTTGTTTACAGTTACTTTTTTTTTTCATTATCAACTTTAGGATGTCTCATATGGTAAATCTGGAAAACAGATGAATTCATCCCCGATCCCAGACCTTACTTAAGAACAACAAATATTTATTGCACACTGGGAGAGCTAGAAACTAGGGCTGGGAAGGTGAACAACTACTGTGAGCATTCTAGTTTCTTTCCTCTATTTTGTAAAATTATGCATCAGGTCTTCTGTTTTGTTTTATTGTTCTTTAACTTTTGTCTTTTTATGTTATCTTATTTTTAAATTAGAGTTAAGGTACAGTACAGTTTCAGGTGCACAGTTCAGTGATTGGATATTTATATAAGTCACAAAGTAATCATCCTGATACATCTAATATCATCTAACACCATACATGGTTATTATAATACTAGAGGCCTGGCACACAAAATTCGTGCACTGGAGAGGGGAGGGTGTCCCTCAGCCCAGCCTGCACCGTCTCTAATCAGGGACCCCTTGAGGGATGTCCAACTGCCAGTTTAGGCTGGGCAGTAGGACATCTCTATCACAATCCAGGACTGCTGGTTCCTAACCATTCACCTGCCTGATTGCCTGATTGCCCCTAACCACTCTGCTGCCAGCCTGATAGCCCCCTAACTGCTCCCCTGCTGGCCTGGTTGACAACTAACTGCTCCCCTGCCAGCCCAATCACCCCCAACTGCCTTCCTCTATAGGCCTGGTCACCTCCAACTGCCCTCCCCTGCAGGCCCCCAACTGTCCTCCCCTGCAAGCTTGGTCAACCCCAACTGCCCTCTCCTGCTGTCCATCTTGTGACAATATGGAGGAGATCATCTTGTGATGACATGGGATAGCCATCTTGTGGTGGCCATCTTGTGATGATGTGGGGGCAGCCATCTTGTGACATGAGGGAGTGAGGGTCAATTAGCATATTACCTCTTTATTATATAGGAATATTGACCATATCTCCTATGCTGTATGTTACATTCCCATGACTATTCTGTTGTACCTGCTAATTTGTGCTTTTTAAAAAATTCTTATTGTTGAAAGTATTACATATGTAGGTTTTATGTTTTGTAGTTGAAATTATAGTAAACAATTTTATATCCTACTTTTCTCACTTAACATTCAATTACTTTTTTATTGTATTACATCACTAAATTTTTAAGAAGTACTATATGCTTATAGTAAAAATTAAAATATTATTATTTTTAAAACCCAATTATCAAACAATGAGATATCACTATACTCCTATCAGAATGGCTAAAATCTAAAACACTGACAACACCAAATGCTGACTAGGCTGTGGAAACACAAGAACTTTCATTTGTTCCTAGTGGGGATGCAAAATAGTAAAGCCACTTTGGAGGACTGTTTGGTGGTTTCTAGGAGGTAAAAAAAAAAAAAAAAAAAAAACACCCTAAACATACTTCTATCATACAATCCAGCAATTTCACTCCTTCATATTTATACAAAGTGTTGAAAACTTATCTACCAACTTTGTTCACACAAAAACCTACAAACAGATGTCTATAGCAATCCTATATAATAAAGAGGTAATATGCAAATTGACTGTCATGCCATCATAGGTGGCTGCCTATGACCAGGCTGGCAGAGGGGGACCAAACGACTGAACAAGTATGGTGTGTGGGGAAACCAGGCTTGCAGGGGGACTGTGAGGGGCAACCAGGCCAGCGGGGGGGGGGTAGTTGGGGGAAACCAGGTTGGCAGGGGGCGTTTAGGGGTAATTAGGCTAGCACACAAAGGCAGTGAGGGGCAACCAGGCAGGCAGGTAGGTGAGCAATTAGGTGCCAACAGTCCAGGATTGTGAGAGGGATGTCCTGGATTGGAGAGGGTACAGACTGGGCTGAGGGGACCTCCCCCCATGCACGAATTTCATGCACCAGGCCTCTAGTTTATCCATAATTGTCAAAACTTGGAAGCAACCAAGATGTCCTTCAGTAAATGAATGAATAAATAAATTGTGATACATCTAGACCAGTGGTCAGCAAACTCATTAGTCAACAGAGCCAAGTATCAACAGTATAATGATTGAAATTTCTTTGAGAGCCATATTTTTTAAACTTAAACTTCTTCTAATACCACTTCTTCAAAATAGATTCAGGCCATGGTATTTTGTGGAAGAGCCACATTCAAGGGGCCAAAGAGCAGCATGTGGCTCGTGAGCCCCAGTTTGCCAACCATGGATCTAGACAATGGAATATTATTCAGTGCTAAAATGAAATGAAATATCAGGCCATGAAAAGGCATGAAAGAATATTAAATGCATATTACTAAGTGAAAGAAGCCAATCAGAAAGGGCTACAAACTATGACATTCTGAAAAAGACCAAATTATGGAGATAGTGGTTATCAGGGGTTGGGAAGTTGGGAAAGATAAATAGGTAGAGCACAGAGGATTTTTAGGGCAGTGAAACAATTCTATATGATACTATAGTGGTGGATACATGGTATTATGCATTTGTCCAACCCCACAGAATATACAGCACCAAGAGTGAACCCTAAAGTAAACTATGAACTTTAGGTGATAATGATATATTAATGGAGGTTTATCAGTTATAACAACTGTACCACTTTGGTGCATAATGCTGGTAATGGGGAAGGCTATACATATGTGGGGGCAGAGATATATGGGAAATCTGTTCACCTTTCACTCAATTTTATTGTCAATCTAAAACTGCTGAAAAAATAAAGTCTATTAAAAAACCCAGCCATGAGGGACCACACCATCTTTAAGGGGAGAGTGGCTGTGACTGGGAACCCAACCTCACCTCCACCTGGGGAGACATTAGACACTACCTGGAACCATAGGGCCATATCAGCCAGGGACCAGCTGCCCGGCTGCAAACCCATGAACACCAAGACTCCATCCTTCCCAGCTGTGGGCTCCTAAAATGTTTGTTCAGGGGGAGACAAACTTGTGGCCGAATAGGCAGACAGATTCAACGCCTTCTCACAGAGTAGATAGAAGAAATAGCTGAAACAAATAACGTCCACCTGGAATTGGTGAATTAAACACAGCTAGAGAAACAATCCATGGACAAAAATGTCAGAGCTAGCTGGGAAACTGGTGGGATCAGGTATCTGGGCTGAAGGGAGAAACACACACAGCCATGACTACACTGAACCAACACTGCGTCCCTTGGGGATAAGTGTAGTGCTTGATTGTGGAGGGTGTCCACAGAACTGCTGGCAGTGGGGGACTCTAGATCTAAGCCCCTGCCATGGGAGGCTTCACCCAGAAAGGCAACCTGAAGTTCTGCACCAGCCACACAGTGCTGGGAGGAGAGAAACACCCAATGGGGAGGTTTCACTGTCTTTATAATCTCCTTGCTTTTACTTGCTCAACCCAGGATCTTTCAATTACAACAGTCACTGTAACTGCAATGCAGGGGAAGGTGGTTTTGTGGAAGCTGGGAGCAAAATAGGGAGAGTCAATTAGGAGGCCAGCTCTATCCCTCAAAAACTGAACAGACATTTTTCTCCTGAAGACCAGACTCTTCCTAGCAGCACAGCTGCACCCAGCCTTGAGCTTGTAAAAAAACAAAGTTATGAAATACTCCCAGGGAGCCCTTGGGGGCTGGGTTGAGGCGACATTTGGTCCTAGAAAGTGATACAGAAACACTGCCACCTAAAGGCAGTATCAGAAATAGATGCTTGTGTAAATACAACTGAAAGAGGCAGAAAAACAAAGCAGTCAGGAGACCTGTCTGAGGCAAGGCTGACTGGCAGCCATTGCTGTTTGCTCCATCCTGGTGATTCCCTGAGATTGTGCCCAACCCAATCTACAACCCCAGCCAAGTTGTACACAGCAGCTTTTGCATATGAATGGCCTGGCCTTTTGCAAGCTAAAACCTAACAAACTATAGCTGGGTCAGAGAGCTCTAAAGCTTCCAAAAGAAGACCTAAGGCCCTTACAGCAGCAGACTTCATTGTTTCACAGCTGGGCCTCATCTGGGCACTTTCAAACCCCAAACAAAGAGGAGAAATCTGCAGATGTCTCTGTAGTTTCTGCTGGGTGGCGTCAGGCAGTAGCTGACTTTGCACCTCCTTGGAGATCCAAGAGCCAGTGTACCCAGTGTGCAGTGTGAGACCATATCAGATTACAACTCTTTACATCCAAAAGCAGCACACTCAAGGGGCAGACTTAGTGAGCACTAAAGCCTCACTGAAGCAAGTCTTGCTCCATAAGGGTGTCTCCAGCACAGCATTTCTCCCATTGTAGACACAGCTAGCTGGTCCTCACAGCCAATTGGCCTGGAGATAAATTCCTCCCAGGGATATCAACAACATTCAAGGCATAACTACCACAAGACTGTGCATACAGCCCACAAATGGGTGCAACAAGAGTGTCTATTAGAGTTGTTCCTCTCCCCCACCCCCATAGCTCACCTCATGTATTTGGGAAGGCTGAGCCTATAGGACACTTACAATACAAGGTCATTCTATCAACACAAGGAAGCAGCCAAAATGCGGAGACAAAGAAACATGTCACAAATGAAAGAAATGGAGAAAAGCAAACTACTGGATATAGAGTTCAAAATCACAGTTATAATGTTACTCAAGAATCTTCTAGAAACCACCAAAAAATTTAGTGAGATCCTCAAGGGTATGAAAAACGACCAACTAGAATTTAAGCATACACTGACTGAAATAAAGAATAATATACAGAGATCCAACAGCAGACTAGAGGATCCTAAGAATCAAGTCAAATATTTGAAATACAAGGAAGCAAAAAACACCCAACCAGAAAAGAAAAAAGAAAAAAGAATCCAAAAATATAAAGATAGTGTAAAGAGCCTCTGGGACAACTTTAAGTGTACCAACATCCATATTACAGGGTTGCCAGAAGGAAAAAGAGAGCAAGATATTGAAAACCTATTTGAAGACATAATGACAGAAAATTTCCCTTACATGGTGAATGAAATAGTCTTACAAGTCCGGGAAGCACGGAGAACCCCAAACAAGAGGAATCCAAAGAGGAACACACTCAGACACATCATAATTAAAATGCCAAGGTCAAAAGACAAAGAGAGAATATTAAAAGCAGCAAGAGAAAAACAGTTAGTTACCTACAAGGGGGTACTCATATGACTGTCGGCTGATTTCTCATCAGAAACTATACAGGCCAGAAGGGAGTGGCTAGAAATATTCAAAGTTATGAATAGCAAGAACCTACCACCAAGAATACTCTACCCAGCAAAGCTATTATTCAGAATTGAAGGTCAGACAAAGAGCTTCACATATAAGAAAAAGCTAAAAGAGTTCATCACCACCAAACCAGTATTATATGAAATGCTGAAAGGTATTCTTTAAGAAGAGGAAGAAGAAGGAAAAGGTAAAGATAAAAATTATGAACAACAAATACCTGTCTATCAACAAGTGAATCTAAAAATCAAGTGAATAAAAAATCTGATGAACAAAATAAACTGATGAATATGATAGAATCAGGGGCATAGAAAGAGAGTGGACTGACAATTCTTGGGGATGGAGAGTGAGGGAAGAGATTGGACAAAAATCTTACACCTATGGATGAGGACAATGGTGGGGGTGGTGGTTAAGGACATGGAGTGGGATGAGAACCAAGTGGAGGAGAGCTATGGGGGTGGGGGAGAGGAGCAACTCTAATAATCTGAACAATAAAGATTTATTTTTTTAAAAAATCCTATGCTTTTCATCCTTAGTTCTGCTTTCCTCTCTGGAACCTGTAGCCGCCTCTGTTTTGGGTACTCTGGCCCCTCTCTTACTGGCGTTGAGAGGCAGAGTGATGAAGCAACAGTGTCTTGCCTACGGTGGCCCACACCTCCCCTCTCTGAGTTGGTGGAGGGTCCAGCTGGCCAGGACCAACGTCCATCACTCAGACAGCTGTGTTACGTAAACACCTATTCATGTACTGCGAGACTATACTCCTGTTGAGTGCTGAAAGGGGGGTGGAGGGGCGGTATGCAGAGACCTTTCTGCCCCCACCCTGCCAGCGTGTCCACTCCCAGGTGGCTCTCCCTCCACTCTCCTCTGGAATTCACATGTGACAGAGTCCGGCTTCTCCTTAGGGGGTGTTCTGCCCAAGATGTGAGTCCCCACCTGTGTTGGACCGGGCTGAGGGGACCAGGCAGATAAATGGATGGACGGCTGGAGAAAGCTTTGGCGGCTTCCCTGTGGTGTGAGGGTCACCTGTGGTCTCACAGTGGCAGGGTCATGACTTCGGGGCAGGATCTGCATGGCGAGAGGAGGCTTTGAGGTTGTGCACTTTGGAGGATCAACCAGTGTCCCACGTGGGCCACCTTTTGTGTCTGTGGTGGTGTGTTCCCTGTGTTATTTACCCGGTGGCCTGTCCAGGTCCGGTGCCTTACCTGGACGTCCACTCTCTGTCGTTGCACCCAGGGTCCACATCCAGGCCCTCTGGATTTGCACGCACAACCCCTCCTGGGGGTTACCACCAATGCACGCACCCTCTGGTTGACATCTGCCATCTGCTCCCTGAGAACCAGCCTCTGCTGTGCAGGTGTTGCCCCTCACCCCCGCCACCTCAGGATGGGGGTTGGTGGCATCCCGGGGCAGAGTGCTCTTGGAGGGGATGTGGTATCACCAGAGTGTTTGTTGGGTGGGTGCACCTGGGGGCAGGGAATCAAGCCTCACGCAAGTCCCACCTCTGCGTGTGCAGCCTCTTGCTGGTCTGTCAATATGCAAATTTGTCATTACTGTGACACTGATAGGACCAATTTGCATATCTTTATTGTATAGATTTTTAACCTTTTTTGTTTGCTGTTTACTAGTGTTTTACATTCTATTTATTTTACTTTGTGTTTTTATCATTACTTTACTCTATCTCATTTTTTCCTTTATGCCAATCCTTTATTGCTCACTTCCCCACTTTTCATCCTGTTTCTCTTCTCCTGTTCCTGCTTTAATTTTGCTCTCTCCTTACTGTTTATTCCTTGCTAAAAATTGATCTTCTTTATCTGCTTTATTGACGCATCACTATTACAGTAGTCTCTATTGGCTTACTCATATATCTAATTTCCTCTCCTCATCCCTTGTCCATGCACCTGTCTCTTTCTTCACTAACCATTTTTTTTCTTGTTGTTGTTGATTGTTCCATAGTTTGTTAGTTTGTTTTTTTGTTTTTATTTTTGCCTTTTATTTTATGCTTTTGTTCGTCTTCTCACTTGTTCTCTTCTTCTACTAATAGCTTAATTAGTTTCACTCACCAAACTAAGGCCTATCTACTGCTTACTCTATTCTCCTTTTCCAAAAATAGATGAATATATAGATAGATAGATTAAAGGGGGAAATTTTTGTTTACATATATAAGTTTTATATATATATACATATATAGACATATATATGTGTATATTTTTAAATTACTATTATGTTTAATTATTATTTTTATTAATATTATTTTTAATTTAGTATTTTGGTTTTTACTTTTCTTGTTATACACTCATTCTCTTTCTTCCTCCTCTTTACTGAATCATGGCCATTCCCCCATCCATTCAATTCCTTTACCTTACCTTCTGGAAATAAGCTCTGCCTCTTCAGATCCAGCTCCTCTTCTTTTTTTCTCTGGGGGTTTGTTGTTTGCATTTTTTGGTTTAGTTAGTTTTGTGGAGTTTTCCCCCCATATACACATTTTTTCTTTCTCCTTCCTTTTTCCTTTTACTCTTACCTTCTTTCATTTTCTCAATTTAATTGTTGTGCTCTTTTCTCTCCCCAAATTTTCTTTTCTCTGGTGATCACCTTTATTTGAGGTTATCAGGATTGTGAATACATTTGTGTTTTGTTTCATCTGTGCTATATCATGACAAGGTGTATTTTGTGCCTTTTGGTCAATATGGTAGAGAGTAAGCCATATAACCAGACACCCAAAAGAAGTAAAGAAAATGAGGAGACAAAGAACCTCTAGCCAGGTTCACCAAGAAGCAAAGAGAGAGGACCAAATTAAACAAAATTAGAAATGAAAGAGGTGAAGTAACAATCGACCCCAAAGAAATACAAAGGATTATGAAAAAATATAATGAACAGCTCTATTCTAACAAACTGGACAATCTAGATGAAATGGACATGTTCTTAGAAAGATACAAGCTTCCAAAACTTAATCAGGAAGAATAAAAAAAATATGAATAGGCTGATAACTACCAAAGAAATTGAAGTAGTAATAATAAAAAAAAAATCTTCCAGCAAACAAAAGGCCTGGTCTCGACAGCTTTACAGGGGAGTTCTACCAATAATTCAAAGAGAACTAAAACCTATCCTCCTCAGCTATTCCAAAAAAATTCAAGAGGAAGAAACACTTCCAAACTCTTTCTATGAAGCCAGCATTATCACAATACCAAAACCAGATAAAGACACTACAAAGACAGAGAATTAGAAGCCAATATAGCTGATGAACATAGATGCTAAAATCCTCAACAAAATTCTAGCAAATCAGATTCAGCATTACATTAGAAAGATCATACACCATGACCAAAGAATAAGACAGGGATGCCCACTTTCACCACTCACGTTCGATATAGTACTGGAAGTAAGTGTTAGCCATAGCCCTCAGACAAGATAAAGAACTAAAGTCATCCAAATTGGAAAAGAAGTAAAACTGTGATTATTAACAGATAATATGATACTGTACACAGAAAACTCTAAAAACTTCATCAAAAACCTACTAGACTTAATAAATGATTTGGCAATGTAGTAGGATACAAATTAATACCCAGAAATCTATGGCTTTTTTATACACCAACAATGAACTCACAGAATGAGAAACTAAATAAAAATCCCAATTACCATTGCACCAAAAAAAGTAAGATACCTAGGAATAAACTTAACTAAGAAGGTAAAAGACCTGTATAGGACATTGAAAAAAGAGATAGAGGAAGACACAAATAGATGGCAAAAGATACTGTGTTCATGGATTGGTAGAATCAACATCATTAGCCGAAACCAGTTTGGCTCAGTGGTAGAGCGTCAGCCTTTGGACTGAAATGTCCCGGGTTCGATTCCTGTCAAGGACACGTATCTTGGCTGCGGGCGCATCCCCAGGATGGGGTATGCAAGAGGCAGCTGATCAATGTTTCTGACTTTCTATTCCTCTCCCTTCCTCTCTGTAAAAAAATCAATAAAATAAAATTTAAAAAAAGAATCAACATCATTAAACTGTACTACCCAAAGTAATTTATAGATTCAATGCAATTCCCGTTAAGATACCAATGGCATATTTCGCAGACCTAAAATAAACTCTCCAAAAATTCATACGGAATAAAAATAGTCCCTGAATAGCCACAGCAATTTTGAGAAAGAAAAACAAAGTTGAAGAGATCACAATACCCGATATCAAGCCATATTACAAAGCCCCCAACTGCCCTCCCCTGCTGGCCTGATTACCCCCAACTGGAATCAGGCCTAAACCAGCAGTCGGACTTCCCCCAAGTGGTCCCAGATTGGAGAGTGTGCAGGCATGGTTGGGGGACACCCCCCTCCCTTTGCACAAATTTCGTACACTGGACCTCTAGTTATTAAGAAAATCATTAGGAATAGATAATATACGTACAGTATTTATGGAAAAAATTGTGTATAAGTGGACCCAGGCAGTTCAAATCTGTGTTGTTCAAGGACCAACTGTAGTTTGGATATAAGGGAGTAATGACCTAAATTGGAGTGTGACAGCAGGACAGAAAAAGTTGAAATAGATATGAGAAATACTCGAAAGATAGTAAGATTGATATGGAAGTGAAGCAGAAAAAAGGACTCAAATGACCTTGAAACTTGAAGCCAGGATGAATGTGGACACCATAAACAGGAATTATACAAATTGTTATTATCTATGATTCTACCAGATTTATATATAATGTTCCAATAGAGTGAAACAGATTTAAAACAGAGATACTCCACTTCACCAAATCTTTTTTGTTTGTTTGTTTGTTTGTATTTTTTTATTCCTGTTTTTAGGGAAAATGATTTTAGTTTTTGCCCATTGAGTATGTTGGCTGTAGGACTTTTATTATGTTGAGGTATGATCCATCTGTTCACACTTTGCTGAGAATTTTAGTAAGAAAGGGAATTGGATTTTTGTCAAATGCCTTTTCTGCATCAATTGATATGATTATGTGATTTTTGTCTCTCAATTTGTGTATGTGATGTATCACATTTATTGACTTGTGGATATTGTATCATACTTGCATCCCTTTAATAAATTTCACTTGGTCATTGTGAAGACTTTCATTTCTATGCTTTATATCAATCAAAGAATGACTTTACATGCCCACAGCAAGTTCCAAGAATTCACCCTACCCAAGCACTCCCTTCTTACAGGAAACAAGAGGGTTAGGCTTTCTAAAGGACACCAGATCTAAGATCTCGGCTGCTAAACTTGCTCAATTCATGGACATAAAATCAACTCTCTAAGTACGATACTTGATTTTTGCAGAGTTGCTAAAGTGGCTAAGTATAAGGTTGTGGGCTCTACCAGGCCTATATTGGGATAAATTAACATTTTAAGCTTGAGTTTCCTTATCTACAAAGTGGGGATACATAGTATGTATTCATAGGATTGTTAAGAGGATTAAATAAGAACTCTGTGTACAGTATTTGCTCAGTGCCTAATGCTTTGCAAGTACTAAATTATTGTTAGCTAGTGCTGCTGTTAAAGTATCAGGTAGGCCTGGTTACCAGATGTTTTGTGTTCAGTTGTTAGAAAAGAACAATGCAGATAATGTGACCCTGAATGTGCGCAAATTAAAAGCAGCAGCCGGACCAAATTAACTCAGTATACAATCAATGGGTTCTAAGTGGCAAGGAGCAGAAAAGTTGTAGTTACCTAAAGTGATGTAATTAATAATTTTCTTTACATCTTTTCCAATTGTTGGAAAGAAAAACCTACTTAGAGCAGGGAAGTCATGAAAATAATTCAGGCACAGAAAAAAATGGTGAAGTATAAACTTCTGGAAACATGGCAATTAGGGATCCAAATGAACATAAAACCAAGAAGGTGAGACTTAAGGCCCTATCTCAGAGCCCACCATAAAGGACAGGTCCCACGAAAGCTTGTTGAACACCCAAAGAAATTAACAATGTGACTGAATGAACGGATGCCACAGTATTTACAATTATGGCCAACTACTAGAATTGGGCCTTTGCAAAACATGCCCTGACTTTTTGAGTCTTTAATCTGTTCTGGCTCAGAAAACCCAAGGGCAAATTGTCCCTTTTGTCAGTTTCTCCTTGGAAGGAAAACTGAAATTTTCCATGATGATTACACATACTGGAGACATGCTCGATTGACATCCCTCTAGAAGGTGCCAGGCACACTGCCAGGCAGGCAAAGGGAATTTTACATCAGACTTTCTGAGCAAAAACAGAAGCAGAAGGCCTTCTCTGTAGCCCTCTCAGTTCCCACGATGGCAGAAGGCCTGGAGGAGAAGCTCATGGCCCTGTAGCTTTTCTGGAGATCTCAACTTCCTATGTCATCCAGGTACCAGCTGGAAGTATACCTCTAATTGTTTAGCCACATCCATCCATTAAGTAATTCTGTTTCCTGGTAGTAATCTTCCTAATCACAAGATGTTTGTAAGCCTTCATTACTGAAATAATGAGAAGCCTCTGAATAGTACAGCATTGGCCTATTACACAGAAGAAAAGGTAACTGCAGGAGCTCTGGGGAATTGTTTAAAGTTCACTGGCCAAGGTATGTGTTCCCAGTTTGATATTAGCATTTCCTCCTTGGTTTCCATAGCAATGGCCCACACACAATTTTACTGCTCTTCATACCAGGATGGAAAGGAACTTCCAAAGAATGCAATGCCAGCTGATTTTTTTTTTTTTCCTATTTAGAAATACAGGTCTGGGCTGGCTAGTTCTTACAATTTTTCAAGAGAAAATGGAACTTAGGTTTTTACAGGAATTTTTCCAGTTTTTAAACATTGACAAAAATTTTTTTTAATTTTAAGAATTATGAGCCAAACAAAACACATCTACAAGCTGAGTTTACCCTGTTCGTAATATTAGTCATAAGCAGTTAAAATCACCTTTCAGGTTTTCAAAATTACTCACCGTGTCTAAGTATCTGTGTGGAATGTAGACTGCATATCAACCCTCAAGGCAAAACTCGTTAGAGAATCGTCTTCATTAACATTTTACTATTGTATTTTATTTACTCTTTCTTTCATTCTCTCTCTTTGATGAAGAATAAGGAACCTAAGGTGTTTTTTCCTAAGCTGTTTTAAAAAATCAGGCTCAAAACAGGATAAATGAGTATTCAATCACACAGATCCAATCAGAAATTAAGTTGAACATTCAGGCCCAAATTTGGGACTCAAGAATAAATGATTTTATTATGCAAACTAGAGGCCCGGTACACAAAATTTGTGCACAGGAGGTAGGGGGTGTCCCACGGCCCAGCCTGTACCCTTTCCAATCTGGGACCCCTTGAAGGATGTCAGATTGCTGTTTAGGCCGGATCCTACCAGGCCTATGTCAGACATCCCTCTCACAATCCAGGACTGCTGGTTCCCAACTGCACACCTGCCTGCCTTCCTCATTGCCCCTAACCGCTTCTGCCTGCCAGCCTGATCACCCCCTAACCACTCGCCTGCCAGCCTGATTGATGTCTAACTGTTCCCCTGCCAGCTTGTTTGTCCTTAACTTCCCTCCCCTGCAGGCCTGGTATTCCCTAACTGTCCTCCCTTGCAGGCCTGATCCCTCCCAATTGCTCTCCCCTGCAGGCCTGGTCCTCTCCCCCAACTGCCCTTCCCTGCAGGCCCTGTCACCCCAACTTCCCTCCTCTGCCAGCCTAGTCACCTCTAACTGCCTTCCCCTGCAGGCTTGATTACTCACAATGCCCTCCCTTGCAGGCCTGGTTCCTCCCCACTGCCCTCCCTTGCTGGCCATCTTGTGTCCACCTGGGGGCAGCCATCTTGTACATTGGAGTGATGGTCAATATGCAATTACTCATTTATTAGATAGGATAGAGGCCTGCATGGATGGGGACCAGCTGGTTTGCCCTGAAGGGTGTCCCGGATCAGGGTAGGGGTCCCCTTGGGGTGTGGGGCCGCCTGGGTGAGGGGCCTGTGGTGGTTTGCAGGCCGGCCACTCCCCCCAGCAACCCAAGCAGAGGCCCTGGTATCTGGGGTTTATTTAGCTTTTACAATTGAAACTTTGTAGCCTGGAGCAGAGTCAAGCCTTCTACTTGCTCCATGGCCACATCCATTTCCATTGGGATTTATTTACCTTTTATAATTGAAACTTTGTAGCCTTAAGCAGAGGCCAAGGCAGGCCAGGGCAGGTGGAAAGCTTGGCTTCCTCCATCACTGGGGGCAACCCAAGCCTCCTATTCTCTCCAGCTCTGTGGCTGCCACCATTTTTGTTGGAAATTTATCTACTATAATTGAAATTTTGTAGCATTGAGTGGAGGCCTGGGCTGGCCAGGGTGTGTGGAAATCTTGGCTTCCTCCATCACCGGGGAAACCCAAGCCTCCCTCCTGCTCTCTCCTTGGCCACAGCCATCTTGGTTGGGTTAATTTGCATACTCACTCCTGATTGGCTGGTTGGCATAGCTGGTGGGTGTGGCTTGTGGGTAGGGCAGGTATGTGGTCAATTTGCATATTATTCTTTTATTAGATAGGATACACTCTTAAACTCAATTCAAGCATGCTCCAATTGAGTCAAGATATGGCAGTATCTAAACAAATATGCTTTGCATGATAGTTAACTTCAAGATGGAAAAAACCTCTTCCTGCATTAAATGTTCCCCAATGGGTAAGCAAGGACAGAACACATAAGGTATTCAGAAAAGGTCAGAGAATTTAAGGAAGCTTAAGACTGCCACCATTTTCACCAGTTAATGTAGTGGTAATCAAAGCAGCTATTTTGCATTTAGGGGTTGTTTGTTTGTTTGTTTGTTTGTTTGTTTGTTTTGTGTGTGTTTTTTTGTGGGGGAGGATGGAGGGTTGAGATCTCTGTCAGGATTATGGATGCTTTTAAATATGTTATGGTGTGTTCAATGCTGTGCCAAGGGACCCTCTCTTAGTTTGGGTTCCCCCATAATCAATTTATATGGTGAAGGTAACACCAGGTGGTGAGACAAGAAGGAGAACAGCTGGCACAGGGCTTTGTCCATCCAGCTACTTGTGTTGGTGACTGGGGCTTAAACGTGCTGGGTCAACTCCTAGAGCCCGTGCAGCTGTGCTCCCTAAAAGGTCAGTGAGCAGAGTATATTTGCCAAGTCCCATCAGTGATTGCTTGAGGGCTACTGGTAAGGGCTACAGCTTTGGGGGAAAAAATGCCTGAGACAGACCTGCAGGTGTTGAAAGTGGGGCCAGTGTGCACTGAAGTGAAAAGTGGGGAGAGGGGGGCACTGAGTGTTGTCTGAACCCTCCCAGCGACATCCATCCTGCCTTCCCTGTCTTTGATAGACAATGACATTTTCTCAATATTATGTAAAGTGTTGAAAGGTTGGAAAATAACTTTAGGACAAGCCCCTTACTGTCTTTTCAACCATGTTGCCTGTGCCTTCCTATGTGTAAATTCTGGAGCATTGGCTGATCCCTGAGGAGCAGCCTTAAGTGTGTAGTAAGGTATGGTTGCCACAAAGCCAAGTTTAACTGCAGTGTGGGGAGTGCAGAGAAATGAAGAAGCTGATTTTAGAAACTTCTAGGATGAAAAATGCCACTTCATTGAAATTCTTGCAGGAAAACATGAATAAATAGCAAGGACAACAATCTTTGAGATTTAAAAACTTCACATTCTCTCACCAAAGAGCACCTGTGACAATAGTTATCTGAAATTTCTAAGTAGCGATTTCCACTCTCCATATCCTGCAAATGAGAGGAAAGGTACACTCCAAGAGCAGAGCTGGTTGAGCACCTGAGTGCATAGCATGCAACACAAGTTCCACCTTTTTATTCATGTTGGGGGAAAGGAAGTGAGAAATGAGAAGTGGGTAGAGAGATGCCTCCAGGATGGAAACATTTAAAGACCATGGCTTCTGCAGACTAAAAATAAACATATGAGCACAAGAAATGTTTGAGTCCCGATTTCAATGACCAACAGTTCTGAGTCCCAGTTTCAATGTCAAGCTGTTCCTTATTTGTGAATGTTAGCAATGGTATCTGGATGATGGACAAATGTTGGTAATGCAAGACCCTCAAGATTTTTTAAAGAAAAGAAATGGGGGAAATAAAAATAGATACAGAGGCAAAGAAGCATGGAATAGACTGTCAAACTACAGCAGGAAGGCAGGGGAGGTTGCGGGGGGAGGGGTGCTGCAAGATCAACTAAAGGACCTGTATGCATACATAAAAGCATAACCATAGGACACAAGACACTGAGTGGGGGTAGGTGAGTGCATATGCTGGAGGGTTGGGAAAGCTGGGGGGAGTTAAAGGAGAGAAAAAGGAAAACATATGTACTACGATTTGTAATACTTTAAACAATAAAAAAAAACACATAAAGACCATGGCTTTACAGTTTGAGTCGTTTCATAGATGTGCTACTTCAGTCACTGCAGCTTTGTATATTAATGTCACGGTTCCAATTCTTTCTCCCCTAAGGGATTCTTACAAAGGCCCAATGAAAAATTTTAAACAAACAAACAAACTAGAAAATAAGGTGAAATAGCATAGAAATAAGGTAATTCTGCTCCAACTATTACCACATTAAAAATTTCATTCCTGATAACTGTTTCACTTTACGACCTGGATAGACTTCTGGAAAGTTCCATTCCTCCATTTCCATTGTGCTAAGAGGACATAGAATTAGATAAAGAATAGTAGGTGATAAAACTACTGAGGTGTCCCATGGGGGTGTGGGCACAATATCAAAACTAAACATTTACTGTGTGGGTACATTTCAACTCCTCTTCAAAGCACAGGTAGGTACCCAGTTGATCAACAAGGCATCAAGTGTACTTGAACACAGAGGATTAATCCAAACTCTCATTTTTATTTATATTCATGTCTTCCCACTTATGAACAACAAGTGGTCTGTTGAATTTTTTTTTTAAATATGGAAATGGTTAGCTCTCCACCAAGGAGAGGAGCAAAAGCAAAGACTGATTTCTGGTGACTTTGGGGAGGATGGATACTGTGGTTCAGAGCCATGGGTGGTAATCTAACTTAATAGATTTTTCCTATGAAAGCACTGAGAATGGGAAAGCAAATTTCATTAGTCTGATACCCTCTCAATGAAAATGGCAGTGAGCTGGGAGCAGACTGATACATTTTAATGGGCAGACCAGGAAGCCTCCCTTCACCTTAGTCCAGAAGCATGGCCTTGCTCCTTCTCCTGCCTAAGACAGACAACACCCTCAGTCACACATTTTCCCACCTTGGTCACGAGGGAACCATCTCCTTAGATTCTAAAGCAATTTCACTGATTTCGCAGGTGAAGAAAATCTAGGCCCCCCAAAAGAGAGACTTTTTCCTACTCATGCTGATACTGCAGAATCTTCAACTACTTTCCAAAAACATCTTGTTCTGTATGAATATAAGTTAGAGTGTTGGAGCCATCATCTTCTCCTGTCCATTGATGTCTTAGTTCTTAGAGTATAGTATATGTCGCCTTCACAGCCTGTGACCCTTTGGTACAAACCTGCTGAGTCAAGCCTGTTGCTGCCTTCTTTCCTTGGGAAGAATGCACATGATGGTAAGTCTCCGATCTGAAGTAGAGAGAAAATAGTGGGGCTCCTTCAGCTAAGTCTCATAAAGGATTTAGGAATCAGAACTTGACTGAAAGTTATCTCCAAACCCACTAGCATTTCTCTAATAAAAGCCCTCCCAGGAAAACCTCAAACTGTCTGTTCTAGTGGTAAATGAATGGGAAGAAGAAAAACTCAAGATAAAGGAAACACACGTAGTGTCTTGAGGACAAGATTGTGTCCACCTCATCTTTGACTACCCTGTGGATTAGCCTGCTTCACTTCCTATTTATTAAATCCTCAACCAAATAACAGTTTTTATATCAAAAGTTATATTGTAAGCCAGACTCAATCATTCATGCATGTATACTTTATTGAAACAACCATTTATTTTGAGTGTTTCCATTTTTCAGGCATTGTGCTATGAGCTAGGGGTGGAGATGGGGGTCAGGCAAATAGAAGACACTCAGTGTTCAGCTTCTGATTGATTTAATTGCTTTAGCAAAAGTTTAAAAGTGCAAGCATTCATCTAACAAACATTTATTGAGCACCCACCATGTCAGGCTCTATTCTAGGCATTTGTTCTGTATGCAGCAACTCATAAAAGACTGAAACATCCCTGCCTTAGTGGAGTTTACATGTCTAAACAGGAAGACACACAAAGAGCAAGTCAAGGAGATAGTGTGTCAGAGACTAGTAAGTTGTTTTCAGACAAGCCAGGAGGAGCAAAAAGGTAAGAGATGAAGGCAAGGTTGCAGTTCTGCTCAAAGTGGTCAGGAAAAGCCTGATTGAGAGCAAAGACCCAGCAGGAAGTGGGGATGTGAGCCATACAAACCAAACATCTCACACAGGAACTTAGTAATCTACAATCCTAATAATGCCGTCTCTAGTACACCCACAGAACACTCACGTTGTCTGTTCCAAAAGGTTAAGGGAATGGAAAGAAAGCAATTTAAGAAAAAAGAAGTACCACCCTTCTGTTTCTCACTTTCCTATCTGAACAGTTTTCTATCATTCTTTGGCCAGAGCCTCAGAAAAATTGGTAAAGAAGGTAACTTTTTTTTGCACAATTAAAGTGGGGTGCAACTGAAATATAGTTATTTGGGGTCAGAAACCTCATTTTGACTTTTCTTCTTTTGTCTGAATTATCAGAGAAATTCACCTCCCAAGACTCTGAGCCCGAAAGTCTGACCTCTTAGTTCAGAGTGCTGGCCTCATACATAGTAACACCACATTGTTTAAGAATCTGTTCATTGGAACCCTAGTCTTACTTCCCCATAAAGGTTACAGAAATACATGTGTTTTTTTTCCCTCATTGCATTCATTTTCAGTTGAAGAATTTTAACCGCCTGAGGTTCATTACTTTACACTTGAAAAACCTACAAACCACAGGAAATGAAAACTTGACTAAAATCAGATGACACAAACAGCCAACCCTGAAAGTGTGCTGGGCCCTGATCAATGCTAGGTGACCTTTAGCCAAAAAGAAATGTTCTGATGAAACTCCTTCACTGTCAGAAAATGGCTTCAACTTATAGGATTCTCTCCTCTTTTGATCAAAGTGTTGCAATCCTGGGGTCTTGACAGCACAAGTTGAGTGCAACCCAAAAGATAATAAGAATTCTGCAAATTCTTCTTGAATGTTCAACACATTAAAAGTTATTTCTGCATTAAAAATCACTTGGCCTGCTTCTAAAGCAATGCAGGGGCAAGAAAAACGGCAAGATCAAGCCAACATTTAAAAAAATCTTTTACTTGAAAACAAACAAACCAACCACAGCCACCAGACAGGATGAAATTAATTTTTTAAAAGAATTTCCTCCTGAAAGCATAACTGGCCCATTCATTGGTGTTCCTCTTTACAAGGGGATAAGTGAACAAATTACAATGGGATGTGCCACCTCTGAAAAGGTTTCAATCTCCATCTCTCTCTAGGAAACGGGTACTACATCATGTCTATTCATCTTGGCTACAAATAAGATTAGAATGGGCAAGATCTGTATTTTCTATGTCAGCTATAAGCCTGAGGGTTTGTACTGAAAAAGTAATGCTCCATTTTAATATTATTCAACAGTGATGCCTTCCATAAGCTATTGTATGTTTGTGTGCTTGTGCCAAGGGCCTTTCAGTAAAATAGAAATAAATTAAATGAAGACTCATCAGAAAACTTCTCTGAAATAAAAAGAGCAATCATAGAGGGGTCTGAAAAAGGAACACATTCTATGGAAAGGCAAAAAGGAAAGAAAGACTGACTGCTCATGGAAAGAAAGACATGAGGAGAGGTGGGGATGAAAACCTTGAAGACCAAAGAGTCTTAAAACTTTGATAGAGCAGTTCCTGAGAAATGAGGCATAAACACAAGTGAGGACATATAAACTAGTTTTCTCCCCTGTCCTTAGCTACTCCTAATACCCAGTTTACTTTCAGAGGGTTACATTATCAGGCCTTCCCACTGATGTACAGTTCTCTCCCTCGGTTTGGAATTACAATCTTTCCCTTGTTACTATTACAGTGTCTTTGCTTTTTCTCTATTATACAATGTCACAGTCACATCAAAGGAGCTCTAAAGTATAGATATTTTTCCTCCATGATACCTTCCCTTATATCATCATTTTTCATGGATGCATTACCACATTCTTCCCTTGTGCATAGCTCAGGTTCAGTTTTTTCTTTATTTTTATGTGGAATGCTATATCAGATGTACTGCATCTTTAAAATAGCACCTTTCAATAAAGGATATAACATCACTTGTAAACAGACACAATTTCTAAGGAGCAAGCAGTCTTATGGGACCTTCATTAAGTGCCCCCATGATTTAAGGTCTTCCTAGGCTAAGGTCAAGAAAGTGGCTAATCATGCATTGTGACTGTAACCAGAAGTGCCCCTCCCCTTCTTCACCTGTTTCCTGATGTTTCAAACCCCTAGCAGCCACCAAGTTTTTTTCATTCCGTTGGTGGATTTACAACTTTCAATGCCAATAGGCTGAAGAAGAGTCAACACAATGATGTTAATTAATAGGAACTGATTGCATGTTTTTTTATGGTAAAGAAACTTGGAACCAAAGGTAGAAAGGAGGGAATCCCTCTGTGGGACCTGGATTTTCTTCACCTGTGAAATCAGTGAACTTGCCTTAGACTCTTGGGCATGGAGGGGGCAGGCTGCAGGCATCTGATGAAAGTGTCCCACACTGGTCTTGCTGAAATGGAGCACCAGCTGACAGCAACCCACGTGGTATCACATTAAAAAGGACTTATTATAAGTGGGCTACCCTATCCACTCAGTAAGTTTGTCCATGAATTCAAGAACAAATGCCAACTAATCCTAAGCAAGCATCAGGCTTCTGTCTATTACAGGTAGGCCACTTACTAAAAAACAACAACAAAAACAAAACAAACAGAAAAAAACTCAAATGTATACAACACTGAATTATTTGAGAGCAAAAAAAAAATGGGTAATGGGGGTGGCAAAGTTTAAACACACTTCTAATCAACCTGCCATTACCCCCTGGTGGGCCCTGCAAGTGTAAATTACAGACCTCAGGATAAAGTGACAGATGCCTAAGAACTAAGTCGCCAACCAAAAAATGGGCTGAATTCCAAATAGATATCACTTTGGGTTCAATGTGGTTTTCATTTTATAAATACATTGGCTAATGTGTTTCTCTTCACAAACGGATTTCATGTCTATTCTTCAAGAGTAGGCTCATATGCCACAATCTCTTGGATAGCTTCCTGGATCCTCCAAATGAAATTTCTCCCTTTTGCCTTAGCTTCCTGTGTCCATGTTTTATAGGCCCCATTTAAATATAAGCTCTGTGAAGACAAGGCTTCCACAGAACCCTGCCTTATCTGTAACTTTTATTTGTTTAAAGGCTATAATTTCTCTATAATTTACATTTTCTTTTCATATGTGTAACGGCTGCATTTCTCCTTTTTCCACAAGCTCCATGAAGCATAGTCATATCTGTTCTATTTTCCATTCTAAATATAGCATACTTCCTAGCACAATATCTAGCATATCATAGACATTCATTAAACATTTTAGTTAACATATTTCAGTAAACATAGTTTGGCCTAGCAGACACAATTTATACCTAATAGGATTTCAAATAATGGCTAAATACAGTAGATCTGAATTGAATGGACTAAACTAAGATGCAAACACTAAAGTCACAGTGTAAAAATACACATTTGGAGTAAATCCTGAATAAAGAAGTCAAACTCTACAGCAAGCCCCAAAGTCAGTGGCCCCAAAAGATTATTATTTTTATTTTATTTTTAGAAATAGTGAGAAACTTTGCATTTTCTGCTTGAAATCTTTTTTTTTGAGGGACCTGGATTTTCTTCACCTGTGAAATCAGTGATCTTGCCTTAGACTCTAAGGAGATGTTTCACACGTGACCAAGGTGGGAGAATCATGGGGACACTTGGAGAATTAAGTGGTGTTGTTATTTAAAAAAAACAACAACAGGGAAATCATTCATTTATTTACAACCAGAAATCATTCATTACCATTTAAAAACCATATAATCAAGGGAACTAAGATGGCGGCAAAGGCAAAACACCTATCTTGCCGTCATAATCAGCAATTTTAATACTACAACTTAACAAAAGAACAAACACCTTCCAGAATCACCAGAAAGCTCGCCGAGTGAAAATTCCACAAATAAAAGTGAAGATAAGACACTGTGACTCCGAGGAGCTGCGGCGAACAGCGTTGAAAGATTCGCACGGAGAGAGGTTTGGAGTGCGCGCCGCGGAGACGGTGGGCGGCTGAAAACTGGCCAGTTTTCTCCAACGGGGAGACAAAGGCGTCCCACTGGACTGATTCTCCAGCTCTGGGCGAAGTCCAGAGAACCCACTATCACACGGGGTGAAAACTGGACAGTGGGAGGGCAAGCCGAAGCTCGGGTGCTGCCGGGTCTCCCGGCTTGTGGAGACGACAGCTCGCGCGAACAGCTCGGCTGCGTGACGGCGCAGAGAGCGCACCGCGACTTGCCTCTCATTCGGAAAACCATCAGACTGCTTTGTTTTACGACCCTGGGTGAGACATTGCGCATGCAGACTCATTTTGGGAAAGTCTGAATTCCCCGGCAACTGGCAGCCGGTGGAGCTCCGCAGCGGCTCTCTCTCAGAGGTGCTGGCAGCCATTGCCCCCGGCACAGAGTCCCTCCCTGGGGCTGCATAGGGCGGAGCTAACGCTGTCTGCTTGGCCCGGAGACTCCGCCCACCCAACCTGAGCACAGCTGAGCTTCACAGACAATTGGCCTGGCGGTCAACCCTCCAAGTGCTAACAACGATTAACTGAGCTTAACTTCAGCAAGACTGTGCAGCCCATATCCACCTCAGGTAACCGGGGAGGCTGAGCCACTATCCCTAGTAGGAAGTCTACCACACAAAGCTAATTGACCAACTCAGGGAAGCAGCCACCATGCAGCAACATGGAAAGAAATCAGATGTGAAAGAAATGGAGGAAAAAAAACGACTGGACATGGAATTCAGAACCACGGTTATAGGGTTTTTTAAGAGGCTCCAACAAAAGATCGAGGCCTATAAGGAAATAAGCAAGACCACAAAGGAAATGAATGAGTCCTACAAGAAAATGAACAACACCCTCCAGGATATAAACGAGAGCTGCAAAGAAATGATCAAGACCAACGTGGAAATGAAAGAAACCCTCAAGGACATAAAGCAGACTCTCAAGAATATGAAAAAGGACCAACCAGAAATTAAGCGTACACTGACTGAAACAAAAAATATTATACAAAGACCTGAAAGTGCCCTGGAGCACCCCAAGAACCAAGTTAAAGATTTGAAATACAAAGAGGTAAAATCCACTCAGCTGAAAAAGCAAGAAACCAAAAGAATCCAAAAAATTGAAGATAGTGTAAGGGGCCTCTGGGACAACCTCAAGCATACCAACATCCGAATTATAGGGGTGCCAGAAAAAGCGAGAGGCCAAGACAATGAAAACCTATTTGAAGAAATAGTGACTGAAAACTTCCCACACCTGGTGAAAGAAATTGACTTAGGAGTCCAAGAAGTGCACCGAACCCCAATATTTAGGAACCCTAAGAGGACCACATCGAGGCACATCATAATTAAAATGCCAAGAGCAAAAGACAAAGAGAGAATATTAAAAGCAGCAAGAGAGAAACAGTTGGTTACCTATAAGGAACCACCCATACAACTGTCAGCGGATTTCTCAACAGAAACGATGCAGGCCAGACGCGAGTGGCAAGAAATATTCAAAGTGATGAACAGCAAGAATCTACAACCAAGATTACTCTATCCAGCAAAGATATCATTCAGAATTGAAGGTCAGATGAAGTGCTTCGCAGATAAGAAAAAGCTAAAGGAGTTCATCACCACCAAACCAACATTATATGAAATGCTGAAAGATATTCTTTAAGAAGAGGAAGAAGAAAAAGGTAAAGATGAAAATTATGAACAATAAATACACATCTATCAACAAATGAACATAAAAATCAAGTGAAGTGATAGGCTGTTGAACAGGATAAACGGGTGAATATAACAGAGACTTGGACTTAGAGAGGGAATGGACTGACAATTCTTGGGGAGAAAAGGGTTGTGGGAAGTGCAGCAAGAGACTGGACAAAAATCTAGCAACAATGGGAGAGGAAAGTGGGGAGGGGGAGGTGAGGATGGAGGGTGGGATAGGTACAGGGTGGAGGGAAGCTATAGGGGGATAAAAAGGGGAAACAATGTAATTAATAAACTGAACAATAAAGATTAAAAAAATAAAATAAAATAAAATAAAATAAATAAAAACCATATTATCTTGTCACAAAGAAACAATGTGTCCCTCCTCCTCTGCAGAATGATGTTTTATGGAGATCTCTGATTCTCAATGTATTTGGTGAGGGGAATTTTTAACACTACACTAGACTTCTGGTAAAATACACCAAGGCCTAATAATCTAGGAACTCTAGTGGACGTTTGAAAATGAAATATATGATTTCTCATCCTGAGATGTCACAGCAGAGCTCATGGGAGTCAGCTGGTCTTAGAAAAGCCTTGATAAGTAGTGGTGCCTACACGACATACAGGGTAATCAAGGCTTTGGATGTGAACAAATGTCCTCAAAACACAGTGAATACTATGCCAAGAGAGTGAAGAATGTTGCTTATAACAGCAGCTGAGAAACAAAATTTAGCCAAATTTGTATTGACTCAGCAATGGCCATTATTCCAACCTTCTTTTCTAGCGGGGGAAATAAAATAAAAAATGGCACTCAGGATATTTTGGGGGGTATAACAATAACAACCATCCCCAACTATTTTCAATACCTCCTTTCCACCTCCCATATTCAGTACAAGAATCATCTAGCCCAGAAAACTTCTTAGATTCTACTTCCTCAATACAAATTTAGTTGCCTCTTCCTCAATGCTCCCAGCGCTTTAATTGTATCAACCTTTTTATGTTACTTTTTATGTTCTAACTGCATCTGTCTCTTAGACATGATTTGTTTTCTAGAGGGCAAGCATCATGTCTTATTTTCCTTATCCCCCAGAAATCCAAAATAGGCATGGACTTGGCTCACATCAAACCCAGCCCACCCTGATCTCAGTTGCAGAGAGAAAAAAAATGCCTCTCACATAGGGGACATGAGGCCTCAGTAAGAATTTTCTGACTGATTATTGTGTGGCAGGCACTGCCCAATGTGCTAGGAATAACTTTAAAGTAGCTAAGATCTTACTCTCTAAGGGACATTAAAAAGATAAACCGATCAACAGGAAGATTATTTTTAGTCATAATGGGTGTTATAAACAAAATAAAAATGGGCAATAGGATGAAGAGTGCTTGGGAGGAACAAGACAGTGGCCTGTGGCACTGGGCTTTTCAGCTGAGACTGGATGAGAAGGAGCTAGCCGGCCATGCAAGGACCTGCAAGGGGAGAGTGACCTAGAAAGAGGAAATTTTTGTTAGTGGTGGGGGTAGATCCTGGGAGAAGAGGGAGCTGGTTAATTGCTAATTCTCTCATTTCCATCTCTATCAGAGCAGGGTACCATCTTTCCTCTTTCACTCTACATCTTATTTTCATTACCATTTCCATTTTCTTAATTCTGCTCTCTGATTTCTATTAAATTACAAGATCATGAGCAGCAAACACATCTAGAGCCCGCTTCTAACGTCTAATTACATAAAACAAACAAAAAGCCATTGGAAAATAGAAGCTGAGAGCATTATGATTTAGTTTTCATTGTTATTAGTTCCACTCAACTAATGTATTTTTATGACAATTACATCCCATTATCAGTACTGTTCATAGTTAGAAACTAAGTTAGAAACTTGCCCATCATTTATTTCTTTTCACATTATCTCATAGAAAGTTCTATTATGGAGTAAATATATTTAGCAAAGTTGCATATTTAACTACACACTAACAAAAAAACCCAACAGCAAATGCATCTAAATAACATTTTCCAAGATAAGCATAAACTTTTCAGTGAATAACTACTTATGCTAGTACTAGAGGCCTGGTGCACAAAATTTGTGCACAGGGGTGTGGGGGTGTCCTTTAGCCCAGCCTGCACCCTCTCCAATCTGGGACCCCTTGGGGGATGTCCAATTGCCAGTTTAGGCTCAATCCCACCAGCATCAAACCTAAACTGGCAGTCGGATATCCCTCTCACAATCCAGGACTCCTGGCTCCTAACCACTAGCCTGCCTTTCTGCCTGATTGCCCCTTCTGTCTGCCAGCCTGATCGCCCCCTAACCATTCCCCTACCAGACTGATTGATGCCTAACTACTTCCCTGCTGGCCCAATCGCCCCAAATTGCCCTCACCTAAGGGCCCTGTTACCCCCAGTGCCCTCCTCTGCTGGCCCAGTTGCCCCCAACTGACCTTCTCTGCTGGCCAGGTCACTCCCAACTGCCCTCCCCTGCCGGCCTGATCACCCCTAACTTCCTTCTGCCAACCTGGCTGCCCCTAATTGCCTTCCCCTGCTGGCCTGTTTCCTCCCAACTGCCGTCCCCTGCCTGCCATCTTGTGGTGGCCATCTTGTGAGGATGTTGCACGTGACACCACCTAAGTTTTTATTATATAAGATAACTGAACTTGAAATGTCTTCGTCATAATAATTATGTACTTCATTGCAAGTACCTATTCATAAAAACTATAATCAGCCCTGGCTGGGTTGCTCGGTGGTTAGAACACTGGCCTGTGAACTCAAGAGTCATGGGTTCAATTTCCAGCCAAGGATACATACCTCAGTTGTAGGTTCGATCCCCAGCTGTGATTAGGGTGTGAGCTGGAGGCAACCAATGGATGTGTCTCTCACATCAATATTTCTTTCTCTCTCTCCTTCTCTCCCTCTCTTCTACACTCTCAAAAAAAATCAATGGAAATATTCTAGAGTGAAGATTTAATAAACAACAACTGTAATCGATAAGAGAAGAAAGGAGAGAAGCTATTTTTTGCATCATGACCAGATTGTCCAGATATCATGCCTGGAATTCATCACAAGTGACATTTCTAGTCATGTTTCCAATCTCTCAGAACATACAGATTTTCCGTTGCAATCTGGAAACTGTCAGCAAAAGCAGCCCAGGAAAGAATGTGTCACACGGAATGTACTCTACCTGATGTCATCTTCTGTTCCAACCGAAGGCATCTAGGTTCTTTTTGGGATTCTTCTTCTTCCTGAGTTCCAGTCAGAGAGAGAGAGAGAGAAATGCATTCATTTAGAGCAAACATTTGCAGATCTACTAATTAATATGAGATCAAGATCTGAAAAAAAATTAGACCAAGCCCATTTAAAAACTGAGACTTTGGAAAAGCAACAAATGCAACAATAAATGTTGGAGTAAAATAACTATGGGGAGTATTGGGTAACAAACTGCAGGGTGCCACATACATGACTGTGTCCATAAATGCTTCCCCTGAGTAGTACAACTCAGGGACCTCTGTGATTAATACGTTTGGGGGCTTCAGTTATTTAGACATGGTGGTGATAGGTTTTTCCATAAAATAGAAATTCTGCCAGTATGATACAACACAAGATAATAATGTTTTAGCTTTTATTATTCAAAAGAACTGATTTCATGTACTTTTGAAAATTCTATCACTGCTCACAACTATTATTTTTTTTATTTTCAGCAACTTTATTAGTAACAGTCCAAACCTGAAAACAATGTCCTTCAATGGGTGAGTGATTAAACAAACTGTGGTTCATCCATACCATGAAATACTACTGGTCAATAAAAAGGAAAAATTATTGATACATGCCACAATTTGGATGGATTTGAAGGGAATTATGCTGAGTGAAAAATGTTGATCTCAAAAGTTTACATTCTATATGATTCTATTTACATAACATTCTTGAAATGATAAAATTAGAAAGACAGAGAAAAAATTAGTGGTTGCCAGAGACTGGGGCTCAGAAGAAGGAGAAGATGTGGCTGTGGTTTTAAAAGGGTAGCACAAGGTATCTGTGGGATGGAACTGTTCTGCATTTTGTCATGGTGGTCACATGAATCTGCACATCTAATAAAACTGCATAGAACATATGTAATACCTTAATCAATAAAGAAATTGTGAAAAAAGAAAAAGAAAAAAATGCATAGAACTGCCGAAACCAGTTTGGCTCAGTGGATAGAGCATCGGCCTGCAGACTGAAGGGTCCCAGGTTCGATTCTGGTCAAGGGTATGTACCTTGGTTGTGGGCACATCCCCAGTCAATGTTTCTGACTTTTTATCCCTCTCCCTTCCTCTCTGTAAAATATCAATAAAATATATTTTTAAAAATAACTGCATAGAACAAAATGCACATAAATACACTAGAAGGAAAAGCTCAAGCATTGAGCACAAATATTTTAATTATCTCAAATTAAATTTTCTCTTAAAGCGTTATCTATAGTTCAAAGCTCATTTCTATGAGGTGTCTCATTTATCACCCTTTTAAGAGACATAAAATGATGAAAGGATTCCACCAGAAGCTACCTAAACGTTTCAGTTAAGGGGTAAGATAAAGCTAAGGGTATTTTCACATGGAAATCTAAAGAGGACAGTGAGAATGAAATAAGTTCCACATGGTCATACTAATCCTGGTAAAGGAACTAGAATGGAAGCCCAAACTGGTGAGCAAGTGGGAAAAGGAAAGAAAGCATCCTTCAAGCAGATCACAGGAGAAAACCTTGTGATCAAATGTTGGCTCTGGCATTACCTAGATAAGCCCTATTTTTTGTCATAGGTGACTCTAATAATAGGCCTATTGTTGCGAAACCAGTCAAAATACTATCAAGTTGATTTGTTGGGTTTAGGTGGTAACCCATGTCCTCCCACACTAAGAAAGTTCTGGCAAGAAAGTTTCAATGTGCCTTGAAGGTGGTGTTGGTAGAATGCCTCGCGCCATGCACCTCCCAGGGACGTTCTGCTGGCTGATACAAGGTGGGAGGGGAGTGGGCATTATTACTCAATCAATTTCTTGGTCTTAAAGAAGTGCTCAAGGCAGAAGACCTGCCACATGGCTAGTCCAATGAGGCATTGAAAAGATCTGAAGTACAGGACCCGAGTGTTTGTTGATACTCTGGTAACATGCATCTCCTCCCCTCACTTCTTCACGTAGGCAAAAATCATAACAATAGATTCTGAAAGGTCTTCTGGGTTTCCTATCTCCACCTCTAAAGGTTTGAATTTCTCAACTTTTGTGATCATTTCATAATTTTTTTCACCTCCACACTATGTTCCATGTCTAGGATCATTAGTTAGTTGGTAAGGTATCCGGCTTGTTCCCTTGCTCTTAAATTACACTTTGTGGGGTTTTTTTTTGTTTATTTGTTTGTTTGTTTAATTTTCTTTTTTTTTAAATAGATTTTATTGATTTATTACAGAGAGGAAGGGAGAGGGATAGAAAGTCAGAAACATCAATGAGAGAGAAACATTGACCAGCTGCCTCTTGCACACCCCCTATTGGGGATGTGCCCGCAGCCAAGGTACATGCCTTGACCGGAATCGAACCCAGGACCTTTCAGTCTGCAGGCTGATGCTCTATCCACTGAGCCAAACCAGTTTCGGCTTAAATTACACTTTGAATGTGTTATAATCTTCAGTGATAATGGCACATATTTCCTTGGTTGCATCCTCCTTTGAGTACAGAATATGACCAGCGGAATCTGTAATCTTGAGGTGAGTGCTCAGACTGCCAGCGCCCCCATACTTGCTGGTGATCTTTTAGGTGCTGCTGGTCTCCAGCAGGTCCTTGTGGATCTCCGCATGGAGGCACTTGCGAGAGTTAATGAACATATGGAAGAAGATGGTGAGAACCAAACTGGGGCTGAGCAGAAGACCAGTAACACTAACTTACAAGGGCCATACTGGGCTTGTGGGCCAGACAAATCAGACTGATGCTATATAATTATTTTTATCTCTAGGAAAATGGGTAAACACATTCTCTGAGTTCTAATATATTCTATATTTTAAAAAAATCTTTATTGTTCAGATTATTACAGTTGTCCCTCTTTTTTACCCCTATAGCTCCTCTTCACCCACTTCCCACCCCACCTCAGGCCCTCACCACCCCACTGTTTATGTCTATAGGTAGTGCATACATGCATGTAAGATTTTTGTCCAATCTCTTCCCATACTCCCCACCCCCTTCCCTCTGAAAATGGTCAGTCTACTCCATTTCTATGCCCCTGATTTTATTACATTCACCAGTTTATTATGTTCGTCAGATTTTTTATTCATTTAATGTTTAGATTCACTTGTTGATAGATATGTATTTGTTGTCACTTTGATGTTCACAATTTTTTATCTTTACCTTTTTCTTCTTCCTCTTCTTAAAGAACTAGAGACCTGGTGCATGAAATTTGTGCATGGGGGTAGGGGGCAGGAGAGGGGGAACTGTCCCTCTGCCCAGCCTGCACCCTTTCCAATCTGGGATCCCTCTCACAATCCATGACTGCTGGCTCCCAAATTTTCTCCTGCCTGCCTTCCTGCCTGTTTCTGCCTGCCAGCCTGATCACCCCCTAACCACTCCCCTGTTAGCCTGATTAATACCTAACTTCTCCCCTGCCAGCCTGTTTGTCTCTAACTGCCCTCCACTGCAGGCCTGGTCCCTACAACTGCTCTCCCCTGCAGGCCTGGGTCTCCCCCAACTGCCCTCCCCTGCAGACCTGGTCACCCTCAACTTCCCTCCTCTGCCAACCTGGTCACCCCTAATGGCCCTCCCCTACAGACTTGATCACCCCCAACTGCAACTCTTGCAGGCCTGGTCCTTCCCAACTGCCTTCCCTGCTGGCCTGATTGCCCGCCCCCCCCCTTGCAGGCCTAGTCCCTCCCAACTGCTCTCCCCTGCTAGTCATCTTGTGGTGACCATCTTGTGTCCACATGGGGCCATACATCTTTGACCACATGGGGGCAGCCATATTGTGTGTTGGAGTGACAGTCAATTTGCATATTACTCTTTTATTAGATAGGATAGAGGCCTGGTCCACAGGTGGGGCCAGCTGGTTTGCCCCAAAGAGTATCCAGAATCAGGGTGGGGTTCCCCTGGGGCATGGGGCAGCCTGGGCAAGGGACCTGTGGTGGTTTTCAGGCCAGCCACACCCTTCAGCAACCCAATCAGAGGCCCTGGTATCTGGGATTTATTCCTCTTCTATAATTGAAACTTTGTAGCCTTGAGTGAAGGCCTGGGCCTGCCAGGGTGTGCAGAAAGCTTGGCTTCCTCCATTGACAGGAAACCCAAGCCTCCTGCTCTCTCCGTGATCACAACCACCTTGGTTGTGGTTAATTTGCATACTCACTCCTGATTGGCTGATGGGCATGGCTTGTGTGTGTAGCAGAGTGATGGTTAATTTGCACATTTCTCCTTTAATGGATGGGATACCCTTTAGCTTTTCCCTACTATATCACTGGTTTGATTGTGATAAACTCCTTTAGTTTTTTTCTTGTCTGTGAAGCTCTTTCTCTGACCTTCAATTCTAAATGATAGCTTTGCTTGGTTGTAGGTTCTTGCTATTCATAACTTTGAATATTTCTTGCCACTCCCTTATGGCCTGCATAGTTTCTGTTAAGAAATCAACTGACAGTCATATGAGTAATGCCTTGTAGGTAACTATTTTTCTCTTGTTGCTTTTAAGATTCTCTCTTTGCCTTTTGACCTTTGTATTTTAATTATGATATATTGTGGTGTGGTCCTCTTTGGATTCCTCTTGTTTGGGTTTTTCTGCACTTCCTGGGCTTGTAAGTCTATTTCTTCCACCAAATAGGGGAAGTTTTTGGTCATTATTTCTTCAAATAGGTTTTTAATATCTTGCTCTCTCTCTTCTTCTGGCACACCCATAATTTGGATGTTGGTATGCTTGAAGTTGTCCCAAAGGCTCCTTACACTATCTTCATATTTTTTTATTCTTTTTTCTTTTTGCTCTTCTGGTTGGGTGTTTCTTGCTTCCTTGTATTTCAAATCTTTGACTTGATTCTTGATATCTTCTACTCTATTGTATTATTCTTTATTTCAGTCAGTGTATGCTTAATTTCTGACTGGTCCTTTCCAATTTTTTTGCATTCTCTCTAAGATCCCTATAATACTCACTAAGTTCCTCAGAGGTTTCTAGAAGATTCTTGAGTAACCTTATAACTGATTTTGAACTCTATAGTCAATAGTTTGCTTTCTTCCATTTCTTTTATTTGTGACATGTTTCTTTGTCTCCACATTTTGGCTGCTTACCTGTGTCTGTTTCTATGTTGGGTAGCTGCTAAGTCTCTTTGAGTTGATAGAGTGGCCTTGTGTTGTAGGTGTCCTATAGGGCCCAGTGGCTCAGCCTCCCCAATCACCTGAGGTGGACACACTTGGTACACTCCTTTGTGGGCTGTGTGCACAGTCTTGTTTTATTTGAGCTTTGGTTGTGGTTGGTATCACTGGGAGGAATTGACCTGCAAGCCAGTTAGCTGTGAGGATCAGCTGTGTCTACAATGGAAGAGCTTATGAGGCAGGACTTGCTTCAGTGGGGCTTTGGTGCTCATTGAGTCTGCTCCTTGAGTGTGTTGCTTATGGATGTGAAGAGTTGTAATCTGATATGGCCTCACACTGCCTCCTGGGCACATTGGCTCTTGAGTCTCCAAGGAAGTGCAAAGTCAGCTACTGCCTGGGGCCACCCAGTAGGAGCTACAGAGAGATCTACAGATTCCTCCTCTTTTTATCGGGTTTGGAAATGCCTGGACAAGGCCCAGCTGTGAAGCGAGGCAGGCTGGTGCTGGTGCCAGCCTTGGGCTTTCTTTTGATAGCTTTGGAGCTCCCTGACCCAGATGAAGCTTGTTTGACAGGCCAGGCCATTCATATGCAAAAGCAGCTGCACACAGCTTGGGTGAGGTTGTAAACTGGATAGGGAAGAGTCTCAATAAATCTCCAAGGTGGAGCAAACAGCAATGGCTGCCAGTCAGTCCTGTATTAGGGAGGTCCCAGCACAGGAACAATGACCATTGTGCTTACCTCCATCTGGAAGAAAGTCCCCACCCCCACATGCCTGCCCCAATGCCAAACAGTCCAGTTTCTCCCTTTATGTGTCTGGCCCCAGAATCTTGCCCAGCACTGGAGCTCAGAGCAAGCAGGAGCTTGTATCTCCCTTCTGATTAAAAAAGCGGCACACCCAGGTGCCAGCCTATTCCATGCCTCTGCACCTCCTACCAGTCTCAATACACTTTCTTCTTTACCTCTCTAGTTTTAGTACTTCCGGTCAGCCAGCTTTCCAGTGGTTTTGGATGTAGTTGTTAGGTATTTTAGTTGTAATTTGGATGTGGTTGTGGGAGGAAGCAAGGACAGATAGATGTTTACTTGCTGTCATCTTGGTTCTCTCCTAGTATGATATTCTTTAATGACAATTTTCACTGCTATAGAATTAATATATGAATAGGCACAGCTAGGAGTAAGGGAGGTAAATTAAGAGGAAGGTTTACATGATGCTTTTTAAATTTTATCTACAAGATGGTTTTATGCTGATTCCTTCATTTATTTTTTCCTTGATTAAATATTTGTTAATAAATGCCTGTTATGGGACTATTTCTGTGGGTCCTTAATCTTTAGGCATGATCCCTTCCAAAAGTCTTTGAATTACATACTGCAGGTAATCACCTACTCACTTTCCATCCTAGGCAGGCACACTTTCTGTGCATACTTTGTTCCACCCATGAAGTTAGTCTGATCAGAGATACTCTGAGCTATAATAAACCATATCGGTATGATTCCCATTAATGACACCTGAAGTTACTCTGTAACCAGATTGGAGCAATGGAACTCAAATATTGGTATTATCCATCAGAGGAGCACTCCCTAATTTGTTCTAAATTTTCAGTTCTTTGGCAATATCTCATTGCTGGTGATGAGAATCCACTAGCCTCTCAAGATTGGTAAGGTTTGAAAAGAAAAAATCATTTTCAATTCATAAAGGTTAGTTTTCTTAAATCACTATCAGTATCAACTCATAAGGGAATTGATTTCAACTGTTTGGGAACAAATATATCTAGAGATCAAAGATCATCTTCAAATGTTCAGCATCAGGGACCTGTTTCAAAAATTTATCCTGCTTTTAAAATCCATGAAGTAGCACTGTCATGGGCAATTTAAGTAAAAAGCCTTCAGTCCAATTATCTCAAAGTTATATGTTATAATAAATTTTAAGAAAAACTACTTTCAAAATTATGTTTGTGAAAAGGATATGAATTAATACTATACTAAAAGACAAATAAATGATTTTTAAAGCCTCACCACACAGCAACTAAATATAGCAAATAATTTCTTGTTTCACATGGCCCAAAAGAAAGTATATAATAAAAACATGAGGAGCTATTTTATAATACACCCACAGAGAAAGTCTCTTGAGATGCCAAAATAGCCCAAATAAAGTTGTTTCATACATGAAAGGATTCTCCTTTGAGGCAAGAAGACTGTTTACTTTTTTATTGCTCTGAATTCCAGAATGGTGAAATAACTTAGGCCTTTAACTTTCCTCCTAACATATTTATTACTTCATTTTAAATTGCCCTTCCCCCAATTTTCTCATATACTAGTAAAAATTGCAAAGCCGTAGAATGATCTGCAGATGGAAGGATATTTGGAATATTTTTGGCTGATAAGTAAGCATCTGTCTTCGATAGTATAAACTATGTAGTAGTTACTGAAAAAAGGCTGAGCGCCTTAGATTCTTGTGTTTTTTCTCTTCCGTGCAAGTCTGTGATTTGCTAAATTTGTTCTTACTGGCTTTTTCCCAGGGAAGCTATAATAAAATGACAACAATCCAATGGTAGTAGCCATCTGTTGATTTTGCTGCCTGGCATTCACTCATTCTGTCTGCTAAGTGTGTGCTGATTCCCTCTTTAAAGTCATCTTTTCCCACTCTTAATGAATTGTGATTCTCACAAAACCAGTTCCAGGCCCTGTACAGACCCCTGTCCACTGCCAAGAATGGTCAGTGACTGAGGACTATGTCTCTCAGTCCAGTGCATTTCCCTGTGATTGGTGGAGGGTGATCATGTGACCCAGAGCAATGTTTATCAACCCACTGTAATTTTCCCTGAAATTGGTTCAGAATAGTCATGTGACCCAGGGTGGTGCCCATCAGTTCACTTTATTTCCCTATAATTGGTTCACGGTGGTCATGGGACCCAGGCAGGGCTGGTGAGAGATATTCTCTAGACTTCAAGGAATAGAACCCCTAGTCTCACCCACTGATCCTGATACCTGAGATAACTGTGAAGATTGAAGCTGCTACTGTCACTTGCAGCTGAGACAAGTCCATACAAAGGAGGGCAGAGCCAAGAGATGGACTGATACAGAGTCCCCATGATATTATTTGAGCCCTCAATCCAGCCATGCCTGAAGCAAATTAACCCTGGACTTTTCAGCCTAAACTAGAGATTACATTCCTTTTTATTTTTTAACTACATTGATTTATTTTTAAATGCACTAGATTCTTTTGAGTTTTGTCACTTCTAACAGAAAGGGCTCCAGCTGATACTTTAGTTTTGGGGAGCTTTCTGGGGGGGGGGTGCTGATTATTGGCTTCTGAAGTTCACGCACCATCATGTACTTAACAACCTAATTAAATAGAATGTGACAGGAATGATGCACTGAAGAGCTGTTACTGAAAGTTGGCAAACAATTGATCTTTTCATCTGTTTCTGAGGACTAATCCCAAGGTGTTTTAATGAGAGGCCATGTGCTTTGTATACTTTATGAAATGGTCAGTGAGGTGTAGCCCCAAGAAGAGACAGAAAATAGGTTTAGGAAAAAATTAAGTTTGTTACACTCACAGGTCCTAGACAAGGAAGCATGGCGCCCTTTGCAGGGCTACAGAGGAAAGACACCAGGATGGTTAGGAACAAGGGGAACAGTTAGACCACAGACTTTATTGGCATTTCAGAGGGTAAGGCAAGCAAGGCAGGGAGAGCCCCTCAGGCAATGGTAGATGCAGGGGAGCCCAAGGAGATGCAAGGTGTCACTCTTGCCTTAACCACTTCAGCACCTCACTCTGGCCAGCATTGAGAGGATATATTCCTCAGGAGCAAAAACTGAAATTCACTGAACTACCTAAGATTCAGGAGACAGGGCCCTTGAGCAGAGATTCGCTTAATTCACTGCCTATGATACCATAGAGTGCTAAGTGATTTTCTTCATCTCTGCTTATAGGAAACCCAAGTAACTGCAGCAAAGGAGGAGATGTATTGGGCTTCATGCTTGTAAAGCTGCAGTTCTTGAACTTGGGTGTGTATCCAAATCACCAGGAGAATGTGGCAGAAACACACAGCTCAGCCTTTTCCATCTTCAGCAAGCCTGGGCCTCTGGATCCCTTATTAGCTCTGCCAGTGGTGCTGATACCCACCAAAACTTGAGAAGCACTGTTGTCAAGGATGGATATTGGGTCTAGTATTCTGGCAGTATCATCCAGGCCTCTCATCTTCACAATATTTCCATTTGTCTGTTTCTGTCAGTTTATCACTTCTCAGGCTGCTTCTTCATCATATGGTCAAGGCCACAAGAAGTTCTGGGACCACATCCTTTCAGCTCATTGAGACTTCAGAGAAGTGTCTCTGAACCCCAGTACACAGAGAAACCCTTTCCAAGAGGAACAAGGAATGACTCAGTCCCTGAATTCATATCCAGAGTTCTAAGGGAAGATTCTAATTGGTCCATCTTGTGTCATATACTTATCTTGAGTCACAGGCACACCTCTATGAGGGAATGGGGACTATAATTTTCTAGACTTATATCACTGCCCATTTCAAGGGCCACTGGAAGGAGGGTGTTCCAATTAGAAACCTCAGAGACAGCAGTTCCCTAAAGGAAGGAAGGCTATGTACCAAAGTGGGGGAGGAAGGAATGCTGGCTACTCTGCTATTCAAATTACATACTCCCAAGTGGACTGAATTCTCCTAAACCATGAGAATGAAAATGGCTGCTTTTTATTTAGTGCATAACATATGACAGGAGCTTCATATATGTTACATGTAACATGGGATGACTTAAAAAATATTTAACAGCTTGGAAGATATAGACCACAAGTACTCAGAATAGGAAGCGACCTAGAGGTCCCTGGGGTATAGGTCTTAACCCTTTAGTTCAGGGGTCTGAAGAGAGGGGTAATGTAAGACAGGAACACCACTCAAGGGCTTGAGTAGCAGTTATTTACCAATTAGTAAAAGGGTGTTTTAATATTTTAACAGGCAATATGTTCTTACTGATGCATACCTGCTGAATATTTTCAGTCCTGAGTATCATCTTAACAATCACACTTATAAAGGATAGGTAGCTCCTGGAAGTATGCTATCATATGCTAGAGGCATGCAAGGACTCTCTCTCTGGAGCATCAGTTTCACTCAAAGATATGGAGATTTGTATATTAGAACAAACTGAAGTACATTGCATGTAGAACAAATATAAATGGTTAGGATAACCATGAGATGTTAAGGAAGTCTGGATATGGGGTTCCTGACAGGGGCTACTCCTGTGGGAAAGATTGAGAAACATGGTCAGGCCAAAACCGGTTTGGCTCAGTGGATAGAGTGTCGGACTGCGGACTAAAAGGTCCCGGGTTCAGTTCCGATCAAGGGCATCTGCCTTGGCTGCGGGCACATCCCCAGTAGGGGGCGTGCAGGAGGCAGCTGATCGATGTTTCTCTCTCATTGATGTTTCTGACTTTCTATCCCTCTCCCTTCCGCTCTGTAAAAAATCAATAAAATACATTTTTTTTTAAAAAAGGAGAGAGAGAAACATGGTCAGAGGAATTCATTGTTGATATTTGTGACCCTATTTAACAGAAGGGACCCTTGAGGGGTAAAAAATTTCTAACTGTGCATTCTTTTAAATGGGGCAAGATTCAGACCATCTGTCTGGGTCAGAGCCATACCATGCTACTTTCTTTTATGTTTGCTTCCTGCTGGTGTTATTTATAGAAAATTTAACCTTAAGTGGAAGGATAGCTAGTTATTAAAAGCTATATTTAGTGAAAAGATTAACTGAAGAGAACTCTGGGTAAGGAAGAGCATAAATCATATAGTTTTACAAAGGAATGAGTGATTGTTCCTCAGAGCTAGGGAAGGCCATTTCAAAGACGTAATGAAGTTTATAGGGCCCCAGGCCAAGAAAACCACAGAACAAAACAACACTTATCATATGGAAATTTCAGAACCAAGTATGCAGGAAAGTTTGATAGTCTTTAGGGCTGTAATTCAACATGCTGGTCCTGAGTTTAGAGTTACATAATGATTGTGAAAATATTCAAATTAAAATAAACTCTCAAACTAATGAGGAATAGACGCAGTAAGACTGGTTGCCCATAGTGATTGCTACAGTCTGAATGTTTGTCTCTCCAAAATTCATATGTGGAAATCCTAAACTCCAAGGTGATGGTATTGGAAAGTAAAGCCTTTGGTATGATTTGGTCATGAGAGTGGAGCCCTCATGAAAGGGATTAGTAGCCTTATAAAAGAGGCCCCACAAAGCTCCCTCACCCTTCTACCATGTGAAGACACAGGTGGAAGATGGCAGTCTATGAACCTGGAAGTAGGCTCTTACCAGACACCAAATCTGCCAGCATCTTGATCTTGGATGTCTTAACCCTTAGACTGTAAGAAATAAATGGTTGATGCCAAAATCGGTTTGGCTCAGTGGATAGAGTGTTGGCCTGCAGACTGAAAGATCCTAGGTTTGATTTTGGTCAAGGACATGTACCTTGGTTGCGGGAACATCACTAGTGGAGAGTGTGCAGGAGGCAGCTGATTGATGTTTCTCTCTCATGGATGTTTCTTACTTTCTGTCCCTTTCCCTTCCTCTCTGTAAAAAATCAATAATGTATTTTTTTTAAAGAAATAAATGGTTGTTTAAGCCACTCAGTGTATGGTAATTTGTTGAGACTAAGACTGATTACCTGAGGATAATTATATATCCTATACTAGAGGCCCAGAGCATGGCCAGCAATCAGGGCTAATCAGGGCCTTCCAGCTGCTGACCAGGGCCTTCCTTTGTTCTGCACCACCCCCTGGTGGTCAGCACACATCATACTGAGCAATCAACTCCCAGTCTCCTGGTCGAACTCCCAAGAGGACAACTTGCATATTAGGCTTTTATATATATAGATATAGATTTGTGTTACAGATATTAAATGAGTGATGAGAATCATAGCTCTATAATTTATACTCTATAGGTACTCTATAAACATGTGGTGAATGAAATTTTGTTTTAAAAAATTTTTTTTCCAAAAAAATCTCTCTTTTTTTGCCTAAAACTAAACCTCCAGAAAGCTCTGCATGTATTAGCACATTGATGCTTCAAGCTCTGAAAGGCACATGGCCAAATATCCCTGGAAGGCAATGCAAGTTTGAGAGAGAATGTGCCAAAAGGATTTCATACATACACTGTGAACCAGAGAATAAGAGTGTTTGTTGGAAACTTGGGCACTAGTTTTAATTTTGTCTTCATGTTAGTTCACAAAATTAGTGACACTTCATATTTATCTATTTGCCCAAAACATGATTTATTTGATTCCTTCAATAACTCTACATGGTGGACAGAGCAGGTATTCCCTTTCTAGAAAAAATACACTGTTTTCCTCCATTAACACTTAGAAAACCAGATATGTGGGGGGGGGGGGGGGGGGAGGGGTTATCTTACATAGAACAATTGTCTAACATTTTGCAGGTGTCCTATTCAATTCAGTTCTGACACTAATTGAAGTTAACAATGACCCCACAGGGTAAGGGTTCCGTTCCACAAGTATGCCCTCACTTCAGATGCTAATTACAAGTAGTAAGTCCCCAGGTTACCTATAACTTCTGCCCAACTTGTTACACATTGGAGGTTCCCATGGCTGCCTCCTCAGTTTAGATATTTTGCTATCTTCCAGGATCCAGGAAAAGAGTTCAATTCCTATTGTCAATTTATTACAAAAGATATTTTAACGTATATACATGAACAAGGAGATTAAAAGGTGCATAGGGAGAGGTCTGGGAGGGTCCCAGACACAGGAATTTCTGTGTGTAGATGTGTTCACCAACTCCGAAACTTTCCAAAAGCCATACTTTGGGGATTTTTATGGAGGCTTCCTCACGTGAGCACAATTAGTAAGTCCATTTCCAGCCTCTCTTCCTTCTCTGGTGAACAGGGCAAAAGTCTGAAATTTCCAAGCTTTTAACCATGACTTGGTCTTTCTAATCATGGTTTGTTTTTTGTAATCATAGCTTGGTCCTTCTAATCATGGCTTGGGTGACCCAATTCAGGAGCCCACCCAGAGTTGTCCCATTAGGACAAAAGACACTCCTACCAGCCAATAAATTCCAAGGGATTTAGGGGTCCTGTGTCAAATGTTCCTATCACTTACAAAATTACAAAGGTTTAAGAGGTCTGTGTTAGGGGTCAAAGACTAAATTTTAGGACCAAGATTCTCCCATCACTCCTATTTACTGGGGTTATAGGAATCTTGTGTCAGGAACTGGGGACAGAGACAAATATAACAGAATAATTTATTATCTTACACCCTCATTTTCCACATGAGGAATTTGAGGAATTGTAGGCACACAACTATAAAAACATGTCAGACCAGACCCTTTGCTCACTAGACATTAAAGGAACACTTTTCAATTTGCTCCCATCCATCCCTCAGAGTTCAGGCAGAAGGATCAGAAAGTAGGGAGTCCCCTTTTAGGAATCAAAAGGCAGGGAAGGACAAAAGGTGCTGTTAGAGACCCAAATTGCACTATTATTAAGACTTTCTTAGAGCTTTTATAAGAATCCTATAGATAACTTCTAGGGTCTGGTTTCCATATTCTGAGCAATCTCACTTTCAGAATGTATTCTAAGCCATGACACTTGTAAAATCTGGAATTATGTCAATGAACAGAAGTTACACCCCTAGACAGTAATACCCAACAATTCTTTTGGTTTCCTGTAGGACTTTTCAGAATAAGTGAAAATTTGATGGGGGATTTGTAAACATAATTTTTTTCTAGTTCTAGCCAAAGCTAGGCTATAGTAAGAAAGTTTAAACTAAAGTTCCAAAATTCAACCTCTTTTTTTGAAGTTTGGGTTAACATAGAGTACTATTTATTAATTTCCCAAATGGACTTAAGATATTGTCTGGATCCACCTGTGGAGGGAGGGGGGATGGTAAACTGCTCAATGCTATCGTGCCCTCTGCTCAGTTCCACCAACATGCAGGGTCCTGACCCAGCATACCTTTTAAAGCAATTTTTAAAATGTAACTTTTAAATGTAATTGTTCTGGTTCTTAATTAAAGTACTGTCCTGGAACTAATGGCTTTTTGGGAATTTCCCTCAGAGAAGCTTTATGCAAAAAAAAAAAAAAAAATCCAGAAAGCCTGCTAGAGAGGACCCAAGATTTCCCTGAGGCAATATACAGTTTTCATATTTCAAACTGTGTTACAAATAAAACAATTAAAAAAAATAATGCCCTTCCACTAATCCTTATTAACATCATTTTAAAAGGGCAGTCATATCTAGTGAAAAATGAGAGTCAGAAGAACCATCTTCCATCCCATATAATGGGAACCTGACCAGTTCATACTGCCTGGGCTTTATTTTCTCCTTAAGAAAATGGAGAGAACAGCAGCCCTTTGCAATGCTATGGCCATGCTTTCAGATCAAATAAGGGAGGGAGCAGAAAAAGCACTCTGAGCTCTTTTAAATGATAAATTCTTATTATTTGGAAAAAGGTCATTATAAAGCTCAGCATTTATCTTTTTACTTTAACAGAACCTATTCAATACAAAATCAACACAATGAATAGAATCTTGTCATCTTGCACACAGTGATCATTCAGCAAATATTTATGGTTTGTGGGCTAACCTAATATAGACACAAACACATACATAACACACACATAGACAAACACATACCCACAAACACACATACACAAGCACATACATTACACACACATAACCACATGCACAAACACATACACATATACTCAAGCATATATACCATACAAACACATAAACATATATACACAAAGGCACACACACATAAGCACACACACATACACTGAAATAAACATGTACATAAAAGCACATGCACACACATGAATGTACATGTACAAACACACACAGTGTACTAAAAGTAAACTGAGCAACAATAAAGAAAAAGTCTGGTTGAGTTTTTTCAGTTGCTCAGCCTCTCCAATGTCTCTGCCCTTCCTATTAGGATACATGCTGTTCTTCAGAATCTTTTTGTCAGAGCTTCCAGAAAGAGAAGGGGAGCTACTGAAATTTTGAGTGTTAACTTAAGCAGTATCCAAAGTTCTAATCAACAGAGTTGCCTTTTTCAGGCATCGCTCCATGGTCTGACAACCCTCCACCCACCTTCCTGCTGGTCGCTGCTTCCCACAGCAACTGTTGACACACTCCAGATGTGCAGGCTCACCAGTACTTGCTCACCTCTTTCTGTGGGCCTTCTCTTGCCTACTCCTCTAAGGGAGAAGAAAAGTGCTTAGAGAGGAGGGGGTTAATTCTGGGCTGTAATCTAGAAAACCAAATGGAATGGCAAGCCTGCTTTCTTTTTGTGGGAAATTTATTCATTCAGCAAACAGTGTCTGAGCACCTATTGCATGCCTACCTGCTGCTACGCTATGTGTGGGAAAGACAGGAAGGACCACACATAGTCCTGGCCCTCAAGAACACCTAGAGGAGGAAACCAATCATTAGAACATGTGGAGTGCAAGAGGAGAGTGAAGAGGAAGGTGCTCAGGTATCTGCAGGTGATGAGAGGAAAGTAGAAGGAAATCGTCTGGGTGGATAACATCCTGTGCCAGGAAAGGGGAAATGGCCGTATTCTAGGTAGGGAAGAGGTTCAAGAAACACAATCTCTGATAATGTTTTTCCATTTTAATTTTCTCTTTAAAAATATCCCTTGCAGCCAAGACCGGTTTGGCTCAGTGGATAGAGCGTTGGACTGCGGACTGAAGGGTCCCGGGTTCGATTCAGGTCGGGGGCATGTGCCTTGGCTGCGGGCACATCCCCAGTAGGGGGCGTGCAAGAGGCAGCTGATCGATGTTTCTCTCTCATCGATGTTTCTGACTTTCTATCCCTCTCCCTTCCACTCTGTAAAAAATCAATAAAATATATTTAAAAATTAAAAAAAAACATATCCCTTGCATCTCAGAGATAGCTCTGACCCTAATACTTTTCATGCACTCTATCCTTCTTCCCAGCCCACCCACTGATGAATACATCATGGGTTCTTGTGCCCTCTGGCTTCCCACTCGGTTCAGTCCATGGTAATAATGAGCAGATCTAAGGGAGGGAGCAGGGTGAGGTCAAGGCACTTATTCCACTCTCCTATCAAGGCAGTCTCCTTAGGAAATGCTCTGTTTTCCAGGTTCCTGTTGCAACTTCCTCCCACTCTCATCCTTTTGAGCCTCTGAGTGGTAACTCTCTTTTACTGTTATGAATATCCCTTGTGGTTCCTCTCCATCTCACCCACACTTTTGTAAACAGTGGCTTTATTAAGCTCTCCTGGAATTATTCCATTTTGAGGGCCATCTGTTTCCTGTTGGGTCCTTGATTGTCAGAACAAATAGCAAATATATCACAGACAACAGGATGCAAAAATTATTTAAATATATATGTATGTTTGTGTATGTGTATATACATGTATGCCAGTGATAGTAGTGTCTAACTGATTCATTCATTTATTCCATTTATGGACTCCTCACATTCTAATTATTGGTTTCCTCCTCTAGATGCTCTTGAGGGCCAGGACATTTATGAGGGTCAACTATGTGAAAGGCACAATGGGTGAGGAAACCACACTTTCTGGAATTTATAAGATAGTATCAGTTATAACATTCTTTGCTATGGTCAGACTATGTCAATTTGGGGTTCACAAAATATGATTTCAATAGTTATAGGCAAGGGGGAAATGAGTACTCTCAGAGTTTAGTCCTCAAGAGTCCAAGTCTTTAAAAGAAAAAAAGCAAATGGAGAAATTTGAGATGTGATCCAGTAATAGATCTGCATTCTGCAGATTACACTTTGGGCAAGGCTCCCTTGTTTGTCCACTGAGTGGTGAGTCTGCTGCTTTGGGATGAAAAGCATCAACAGTATAACAAAGGCTCACAATGGGCCAGGCAGGGAGCTGAAAGCTTCCCTTACAAAACTGAATTTATTCTCCATGAAAACCTCTATAAAATAGACATGGTTTTCCTCATTTTGCCAGAAACTGAGGCTTAAACTGTCATACAGCTAGTAGTAATAGCAGTAGTAGTAGTAACAGTAGTAGTAGTAGTAGCAGTAGTAGTAGTAGTAGTAGTAGTAGTAGTAGTAGTAGTAGTAGTAGCAGCAGCAGTAGTAGTAGTAGTAGTAGCAGCAGTAGTAGTAGTAGTAATAGTAGTAGTAGTAGTAGTAAGCGTTTACTGACCAAAGTCTACATCCAATTCAAACCCAAGTTTATATTCAAGGCCCATAGTTCTTAACTACTCTGCTGCAGTGTCTCTCCCAGGAATAGACAATTCACAGCCAAGACCAGAGGGTGTTTGGTGAATGAGGCAATTATAGGTTTGAAGGCAAAGGGCTATCCTACAATTTTGGCTTACTCTCTGTTATTATATCCACATGGTGAGAAATTGGCAAGGGAACCAACTTCATAGGAATATCCTTTTAACTCTGTGTGGTAGAATCAGCCCTCAGCTAACAATTTGCTCAGATTAGATTAGAAAGAAGGACTAGAAAGAAGGGTAGGGGCTAGGCAACCACGATGTAGCCCAGGGGCACACTGAAGACTTGCTGCTATGAAGGCTCTGGCTCCCTTTGAACTGTAAAATAATTATTGCTTTGGAGAGGTAGTAGAGATTAAAGTGTTGATGGCAGGGATGTTAAGGGGCACATTTGAAATTTAAGGCTGTTCTACTTGTGATTAGTCACGCTGGGACAGGGTAGGCAGCTTTACCATGTACTTTCTTTGAATACAAGGGCAGCCAACCTACCTACACAGGCAGGTTTTTATGAGAGGCAAGCAATACAAATGCTTGTAAATTTAAAGTACCCCATATATTTTGAAGAATTCAAGTTTAAAACCTGTTTATACCCTTATGAAAAATGTACTTTACTTTATCCTTACACCTAAAATACCCACATATCATGGTTTATGCCTGATGTCCCAAATGATCCTTAATTGTATCCCTTTTCACTCTCAAAAGTGTCGATTTTGATAACAAATTTCACCTACCTGTGCTGTATGTAACTGATCAACAAAAGAAGGTGAGGCAAAGGATCCCTGAGCACAAGTCTGGTTTCATGTTGTCCTCCTGCACCGGCCTAGGTGATTTAATTAAACTTGTGTGCAAGTGAGAATAAAATACATGGTCCATAACTTTTATGAGTAATACAAATAGAAGTAGTTCATAGAATTATAGATCTTAGAGATAGACACAACATGGAGAGATCATTTATCACGCAGGGCTAGGAAGAGACCTACAGAGGTCATGATGGTGCAATCAGCCTTCACCACTGCCCTCTGTTGTTTTGAAGAAATCTAAAAACTCAACCCAACCATGATCAACTACATGGAAGACAGCAGACACCTTTCCTCAAGTGGAATTCTAACTACCAATCAGTTTGTGTCTGTTTGTCTGTGTTTACCATAACAAAATATCCAGTGGTCCCCCTGCCCTGTTAACAAACCTCAGTAAGGTGTCCAACCTGGATTCAGCTGCCGTTCTCAATGTGGACTGCACTTGACTTCAAAGAGAAGGGTGGGATCTAAGGACTCAACCCATAGGACCTGCTGGCTGTGATTAGAGGCATTGTGACTGGTCCCAGTGATTTGTTTCTTTAATGTCTCTGAAGATTGTCACAGTCTGCTCCTCTGTCCTATTTACTCCTGTCTGAATCAAGTGTGTCCCCAGGCCCCACTATTCAATCATGCCCAACAATTTTATTCAAGTGACAGCTGATAAATTGGTGATGCAGAAAGAAAGAAAAAAAGTTGCTAAAATACATGATATTCAGCCCAAAGTCTGGAATGGGAGCCAATGCTATTTTTGGGCCTTTAGTGAGACTGTGGATGGAAAGGATTTATCTCAACTCCTTGAAGGAGCTGGAAAAGGCTGACTTAGTTCTTCTGCTCCTTTATCTGCTTGTGGCTAACTCTTCTTTACTCCTTTGCAGCTCATCTCAGTGCCCAAACCCTGACTTCTCCAAACCCAACTGGGTCCCAGAAATAGCTGTGGGCTGTTCCTTCAAATTTGCCATAGCCTAGAATCTAGAATCATTTCTAGGGCAAGTACCATGGGCTTTTGAAATAATGCAGTTTTGTGTTTATGAAATTGAAAAGTTGCCATGCCTGCCCAGGAATTAATCATAGGCCAAATTCAAATTTGGGTGTCAGTAATTTACAAAGTACTGTGTTTCAAAATCTGTTTTTCTCCCTCTCACATAGAGGGAGAAATCATAGAGGAACTTAGAAGGAGCAAATAAAAAATAGTCACTTTCAAATGCCTTCACTTCCAGGGAAAATCTAAAGGTGACTTTGAAAGCTATTTTATCCCTCTGCAAAACGGGTTGCCCATGGACTTCAGTGAAAGCAGCTGTTGTCTCTCCCTCTAACTAGTTTGTGACATCCATCTCTATGTCTCTCTCTTTAGATTGCTTCTATATAATTTGGCATCTTTATTGTTATGGGACCACTTGCTACACACTGGCCCAGCCCTAATTCAACTTCTGGTCTTAAAATACAAATACTAAGATTAAAAATAATGTCCATAGTCACTTAAAAATCCATGAAAACAAATTAGTCATGTGGTAGTGCTCCCTGACCAAGTTAAATCATGGCAGATTTGCTTAGAAAGAGGCAGAAATCTACTGGGGGCAGTTCCCTGTGACTTTTCAATTTAGTATTCAAAGGCCTAATTAAATGAGTTATTTGAGTAAAAGCAGAAAGAGGTTACACTAAGTGTGGGTAAAGCTAATGCAAAACTTAGAGGGTTATTTGAATAACTGTGTCTTGGAGATTTTTGGAAAGTATTTGCAAACTTTTAAATTTAATTCACAAAATATTTACCACAAAAAATTAACCTATATGTACTTTATAAAGATGTTTCAAATATATTATCTCACATGAGCTATGTAGCAGCCCTTTGAGGTTAATTTTACCATACTTATTTTACTCTTGGGCATACTAGGGCTCAAAAAGGTTATGTGATTGGACCAAGATCATATGGCTAATACTCAACTTCACATCTATCTGATTTTTAGCATAGTGTTCATTTCACCATACCCCTGCTGACTTGTTTATGCTTACTGTTTACAAAGTAGTGTGCCATGTTTCAGGAAATTACAAATTAGAAAATAATGCCGTACCTTTGAGGCTAAGATAAAAACATAATTTATGATACAAAGTAGGTGTGATCACTATAAAACTGGCAATAGCACACTGAAGATTCTGAGAAGGATAGAACCATATTTCTTTGGGGGACTAGGAAAATCTTGCTGACAAAAACAGGTTTAAGTTGGAGTATAGAAACTGGGCATACTGTGAGCTGGTAGAGATACATTACATACTAAGGAAACAGTATGAGGAAAGGAAGAGAAAGTATGGTACATGATGAGAACAATAAGACACAAGTTCTAGCCATAGACAGGGCATTTGTAGGGGAGGGGCAGTCGGTTAAGTGCACAGTACAGTATTTGAGTGGCATGGTAAGGCATTTTACTCAATTTGCAAGGCTGTGGGAAGCCCTCAGTGGTGCGTAAAGATTGCCCAGTGAGAAAATTAGTCTGGAAACAGTGTGTAGACTGGATTGCTGTATGTATAGCTTCTAAGTGGGGAGGATGATGAAGACTCCTTTAAAAGAAAAAGGCTGTAATGACAATTGTGATGCAGGGAAAATAGCTGACAAGATGAGGTCAAGCAAAATCCAGAAGAAAATCAAGAGTCAAGAAATAATACCCAGTGGGAAGACTATTCTTTGAAGGTGAGCCATTTCTTTGGGCAATTTATGAAGCTGGAAGGAAGCCCTGTTGCACTAAAAAAGCCATAAAACCTAACATCCTCTGGGGTACCTTGAGGGATGAGAAAGTACCTGGCTCCACAATTTCTAACTTTCAAAATTGGAGAAAAATGGAGTGGATGGCTTACTTTCATATGGAAGCGTTGGAGGCATTTCAGTGTTTGCAGAGAATTTAATGAAGAGAGAGTAATTAGTCTGAAATCAGACGAGATCCAATAAAAAGATGAATGTCCTGATTCGGAAACAACAATAAAAATGGTGGTGACTCGGGGGAGGGGGCGGAGGAGTGTGGAAGCTAAAAAATCCAAGCTGGGCTTATCTCTGTAGCCTGAGCTGGACCCATAATGCATTATCTATCTGTTTCAAGGGCATCCCTTCCCTGCCAGAAACTAAAATGACACCCTCCTTTTCAGATGTTGAATCAGACTAATCTCGACTATCCACTGGCAGCTCTGACAGACAATTTATATGGAATCTCATCAGCTCTGAAGGAATTGCAGGCTCAGCTAGCTAGTCACTTGGATGCTATAAGCAGGAGCAGGGAGAATGCCAGAGAGTGAGCACAAAGGTTTACTAGTGCTCACTACAAGCCTTCTTCGGGATTACTGGGAATCACTAGGACAGTGACTGCTGAGTGGGGCAAGTGCATTCACCTACAAGCACACATGAGTCCACATCCTACCTCACCCCTGACAGGGCCCCTGTATGCCCTAGCAAGTTGCTTCATGTTGATGCCAGATGAGAACCAGAGATGAAACCCAGTCATGTTTTCCCTGGAAAATTCTTCTCTACTGTGGATTTCTTATAGAAGTAAGTCTCAAGTTCATCTGATTTTAAGCCATTTCTGTGAAAGCATTCTTTAATGTCCTAATTTAACCTGTTCCCTGACATTGTGGCAAAATTCTAACAAAATTATTTTTTAAAATAGTAGTGCCAGCCCTGGCCTGTGTTTCTCAATGGTTAGAGCATCAGCTGTGCACTGAAGGGTCTCAGGTTTGATTCTCAGTACCTGGGTTGCAGGTCATCCCAGCCCAAGTCTGGCCTGTGTGGAAGGCAAACAATTGACATGTCTCTCTCACATATTTCTCTCCCTCCCTCTCACTCTCTCTAAAATTAAATGGGAAAAATATCCTCAGGTGAAGATTAAAAACAAAAATTGGTGCAGGTCAAGCCTTCCATTTATTTATTTATTTAACTTATTTTATATATTTATTTAAATTTTTTGCCATTTTTAATGATAATAACAATTCCAATTCTGTTTTCCTGTCTCTCACAGAATAGTGGACTATGGGAACAAAAAAGAATGCAAAGGTCATCCAGCCCATCAGCTTGTGTTGCACTTCAGGAAGGGAGATTGGACAGAAAGTATGATTGGCCCCAGGCAAGGGTTTTATTTTTTTCAAAATAAAAAGGGTGAGGGAGGAGGGAATTGTGTGATGCATAGTGGTAATCTCCTCCAACACTAATCAATCGTGGACTTGTCCCTCTAGTGACTTTTCTTCCTTTTTGAAATTTATTTTATTTTTTAAAATTAAATTTATTGGGATAACATTACTTAATGAAATTATATAATTTTCAGGTGTACAAGATTATAATTTGTTACCTGTAAATTCTAATGCATGCTTGACCTCGGAAGTCTAGTTACCTCCCACCTTTACCTACTTTGCCCTCCTCCATCCTCTTTTCCCTCTGATAACCACCATTATTTTATCTTTATGAGTTTGTTTTTAAAAGTGACAAACTAGCTAAACAAACAAAAACTCTGGGGGGCTTTTGAGACCAGCAATGCAGCAGTTCCTTACTAATGGAGGGCGGTAAAAATGTAAGGAGTAGCTAAGCAGGAGTAAATGTATTTCCTAGAAATCAAAATAGAATAAAACAATTGTCACAATGTTAGCAGTGTTTTAAAGCAAACTTTTAGAGATCCAGGGTTGCTGCTGCTTCTGGCAAAAGAAGCCACCCCTCTCCTCCAAAAAATATTGTGGAAGTATCCTCTTATTTCTTCTTTCCAAATGAAAAATAGGGAGTATGCTGATAACTAGATGCAGGAATTATGACAGTTTGTCCCACAAACAAATGTATTTAATGAAATATTCTTAAGCAACAGAGAAATAACATGGTTTACTCATGTATATACACAATATTATATGCATAGGTTGAATGTGTATATGTATATGTAACAGCTATCTTCTGCTCAGCATTCATCCTTGGCCAGATGTAATTAACCTTCTGTTGAAATGTTGCTCATTTTTATATAAACTTTGACTTAATTAAATTTATTATCTTTTTTTAAAATGTAGTAGAAAGCCATGAATTCTGATGCTTCACAGCTGGAACACCAGCTTTTCCACAGCAAATTTTGGATTTTTTTTTTTTTAGTTTGAACAAAACACACAAAAAATGTCTTTTTAAAATAGCATTTTGACTTATTTCTATGTTGCCCTTATAAATGAAATGTAGTAATCAACTCTGCTTTTATTAATCAGTAAGGAAATGCCCCCACTTTTCATATCTACATCAGGGCTGCATGTCAAGTTTGGTCTTAAAGTCGTCTTTTTTCAGAAATGCTGCCTCGATATTTTTAAGGTTGCTATTCATAGTCTACTGGGCATCATAATCTACAATTTCTGGTTTATTTCCAGGTATAGTAGCAACAGAGATGGTGAGCAGAGAACCAGGCATGATGATTCAAAGTAATTTTTTTTTTAATGTTGGAAAGGAAAAGAGAGAAAGAAATGCTTGAACAAAAAACTAGGTTATCTTCCCAGGAGGTGCTAAGGAAACCCTGTACATACTGTGTAACCCACCTTTTGAGAGAAGCAACAATTATGACACCTATTTTCTAGATGTTAGGAGATACTTTTCTGTGATTGGAAAAAGCACATCCATGTGGCCTATGTGAAGAGCAGTGATTCCCAACCTTTTTTTGGCCATGTCCCACCTAAGTATCTCTAAAATCCAGATGCTTCCCTTGTGACATATAATTCTTATTATTCAAAAAGTGAACTCTTATTCATGTGGAAGACACCTAAAAGGCATTAACTTTGTCTAAACAAGCTTCTAAAGAACATGGAATCCATAAAAGAGAAAAATAAAAGAACAAAAGGACAGTTGAAGTACTGAGGAAATTATTTAAGAAATTTAATAAACTAAGAAATTGTTTAAAAAATAATAATATGAAGAAATACCAAAGTTTCAAAACATATAATAAAGAACTGAAATGCATAAATATGTCACAATATATATTTATGCTAGAGGCCCAGTGCACAAAATTCGTGCATGGAGGGGGCTATCCCTCAGCCCATCCTGCACGTTCTTGTAATTCAGGACCCCTCTGGGGATGTCTGACTGATGGTTTAGGGTTAAAATCAACAGTCAGACATCCTTCTTGCAATCTGGGACTGCTGGCTGCTAACCGCTGGCCTGCTTGCCTGCCTGATCACCCCTAACCACTCACCTGATTACCTGATCAATACTAACTGCTCACCTCCCTGCCTGATCACCCCTAACCATCTCTTTCTTGACCCCTGCTGCTACAGCTTTGTCCAGAAGGACATCTGGAAGGTCATTCAGCTGTACAATCTAATTAGCACATTATGTTTTTATTATTATAGATACTGTATATGAGGCCCCTAGAACCATAAGAAATGCCCCAAAAAATGTACTATTGATGACTCATTCTCAAATGAGTTAAAAATTAAATCTCACCACCACCACCCTCCCCCCCCCCCCCACCGTGGGGCATGTGCCCCACATTGGGAACCACTAGTGTAGAGCATCAAAGACTGTTAGATGATTGAATGAAGTCCACCTTCCTGATTCAGGACTTAGGGATTTTAAGGCTCAAATGGAAAATTTCAATCACTTTATTTTTCTCTTTATTTCTTAATGTTCTAATGAGTTCATAGTAAAAATGTGGCCCAATTGCTATGCAAAATAAAGAGAATAAATGAATCATCCAAACCAAAAGGAACAGGTTTGAACTAATAGCAAACAAGGTGCCATAAGTCATAGAAGAATCTACTAACAAATAATTTTCACTATTTACTCTAAAAATGTTAAAAGGTTATAGCCCATCCTCCAAAAGGTGGGTCTAACCAGAGACAGATCCCTGACAAAATCAGGAAAAAATAGAAGGAGCGTCAGACCCAGCTGGGGTGGTTAAAAATTAAACTAGATATATCTGAGATGAAAACAAAATAGAGTACAACCCACAGAATGGGAGAAAAATATTTTCAGACCATGCATCTGATAAGAGGTTAATACTGAGAATATATAAAGAACACCTACAACTCTACAAAACAACAGAAACAAAAATGAACAACTCAAATTAAAAAAGAGCTCTAGCTGATTCTTCCCAGTGGTTAGAGCATCAGCCTGCAGACTGAAGGGTCACAGGTTCAATTCAGATCAAGGATACGAACATTTGTTGCAAGCTCAATTCCCAGTGCTGATCGATGTGTCTCTCTCACATAGAGTTTTTTCCCTCTCCCCCTCCATTCCACTCTCTAAAAATTAATGGGGGAAAATATATCCTCGGGTAAGGATTAACACAAAAAAATGGGCAAAGAACTTGAATAGACATCTCTCTCTCTCTCTCTCTCTCTCTCTCTCTCTCTCTCTCTCTCTCTCTCTCTCTCTCATAAAAAAAAAGACATACTTTAAAAATAATAGGCTGTAGGGAGCGACCATAGGGTCAAGCCTCAGATTGACCTGTGGCAGAGCCACATACAAGTCCCAGCTTGGAGGGCTCTCTGCCCTCCAAGCACAATGAAGCTTGACCTTATAGTTCTCTCTTGTTCCTAAGTAGCTAATGGGTTGTGGGAGGTTCAGCAAGCCCTGCCAAAACAAGACTTGAGTAACAAAACAGATTTGAAACTCATAAGAACATTGTAAACATGTTGACCACTCCTTTTGTTTTGCTTTGTGTGATCTAACTATAAAATAAAGCTTCAGTTTAGAGGCTGTGTCACTGTTTTCTCATCTAGGCAGTGATCCACCTGGTCCCAGCTATATGCTCTTGTCTGTTTTCTTTAATCCTTCACTGCCCCTCCTCAGGTTTACCGCTGGCCATGCTGGATGTGGTTCAATGGTCAAAGAACTTAAATAGTAATTTCTCTCTCCCAGTCCCCCCAAAATACAAATGACCAAAAAGCACAAGAAAAGATACCCAATATCATTAATCATTAAGGAAATGCAAATCAAACCATTTCATATCCATTAGGATGGCTAATATAAAAAACAACAACAACAACAAAAGCCAGCTGTCATGGCTCAGTGGTTGAACATCAACCTATGAACTAGATTCGTGATGGTGAATCTATGACACGTGTGTCAGCACTGACACATGTAGCCATTTTCAATGACACTCGGCCACATGCGGTCTCATACAGAGAAGTATGGGGCCACATGCCAAGAAGGACATTTCATCCTCGGCTACTGCACAACCAGGTGCAGTAATTGAGGATGAAACATTTGCTGTAGTGCAGTGTAGACACTCTGTGCCGGAGGTCTGTAGACCAAAACAACAGAACTCCAGCACAGAGCGTTAGTTCTGGGACTTCCGGTTAGGCCCTTAGGAGATCTTTGACCTCACTTCCAGCCAGCAGAGCAGGAAGGAGTGGAATGCCACAGGGGATGCATCTCTGGGGACCCTGTGATCACCATTACCAGCAACCACATAACAACAGCAACCATCATCCAATTTACTGTTCTGGGGTGTCATGGCTTTCTAATTGACCATCATTCCTGAGATAAGTGAGGGGGAGGCTGGGAGAGGCGAGGGCCTGTGCCATGGATGCCATTTTCAGCCATTAGAAATAGCAGCAGCCATCTTAATTTATATAAAGTATGCCATTTTGCACCATAGTGCAGACTCCATTTCACCACCATTACTGTCGTATATCCTTATTAACCCCTATTTCTGCTTGTTAACCCTGCCCTTTCCTAAAAGACAGTTACATGTGCCATCTTGTGGTTAAGCCAGTTAACCCCTAATTGCCTGCAGAGCTAACAGGCTATCTATAATTCTATCTTTTGTCACTGCCCCCCTGATGGAGAACCCAAAAAATGAAAAAACAAGGTTAAGTAAAGGAAATGGTAGTAGCAGTAGCTGACTCTTTCAAGAGACATGGACCGAGATGTATGGGATTATAGAAAAAAATGTCAGATCATTTTGCATTCTATGTACTGAAATGGTAGTAAGCAGAATGTGGAATATAAATAGACATTTTGAAACTAATAATTCCCAGCTCTTGAAAAAAAAAGTGAGGATTAAAAGAAGGAATACATTTCCAGGCAGCTACACCTTTATAAGAGCCAATCTAATTCCATCCTTAAATTTATAAAAGGCTCTACAAATTTAACATCTGCAAGTTTGAGCATTGCTCACTCCATAGGTCAGCATGGAAAAGCACTCAGTGAGGGTGAATTTATTAAAGAAAATCTCCTAAGATGTACACCAGTTCTATTTCACGATATGCAGAATAAAGATGCAATTATTAAGAGAATATCTGAGTTACCACTCAGTAGAAATATCAGAAAAGACCGAATAATGAGACTGAACACAAACAGACAACATCAATTAAAGATAGACATAAGTAATTGTAAATATTTTTCAATCTCTCTTAATGAAACTACTAATGTCACATCACATGCTCAGTTGGCCATTATTGGTCGATATTCAGATGGTCTCACAATGAGAGAAGAGTTGTTAAAGTTAGTATCAGTGCCAATGAGTACATCAAGAAGCGAAATATGTAAGGTTGGTATACAAATATTCCGTGACCTAAGCATAGATATCTCTAAAGTTGTGTCAGTGACAACAGATGGGGCACCTAACGGAGTGGGGAAAAAAGTCGGATTTGTCAAATTGTTTATGGAAGCTATTGTACATCCAATAGCTTTTTATTGTATTAGCCATTAGGAGGTTTTATGTGCCAAGGCAGGATTCACCGACTTAAACGACTTAATGTCAGTTGTTACAAAAATAGTTAATTTAATAGCTGCTCACCCCTTCACAAGTGAGAATTTTCTGCACTTTTACTGGAGGTTGATTCCACCTACAGTGGACTGCTGATGTACAATAATGTAAGATGGCTGAGCCAAGGCAAAGTTCTTGAGTGCTTTGTGGAGTGCTTTGAAGAAATTAAGGTATTTCTTGAGGATAAGGATCTGGGAAACTTTTCTCAGCTCAATGATGAAAGTGGGTCAACACATATATCTGTTCATATTAATGAACTGAACTTAAAGTTACAAGGTTTTGGCAAAAGTATTGACGTTATGTTTGGGAACATAAAAGCTTTTGAAAGTAAACTTAAATTTTTTAAGCAAGATGTAGAAACTAAAATTTACAAGTATTTTCCTCGAGTAACAAAGTATTTTGAGAAGGCCAGTGCAGCTGTGCAAAATGAAATGGAACTCTTGCATATAAAGTACCAGCATGTTTTAGATTCATTACTTGACCAGTTCAGTGATAGATTTAATCAATTAAGAAGCCCAAAACAGACCATAAAAATAATTAAGTATCCAGATGTAATAGTCTACAGTAGTTTGGAATTAAATGGTTTCCAATGGATGCAAATTGATGATTTGGAGATGCAACTTGCAGAATTTCAAGACAGCATCTGGGCTCAGGTGTTTGTCAACTTGAGGTCAAAGCTTGAGAATCTGGAAAGGTGCTGGTTGGAGAATCAAGAGGAATGCCACTATGAACAGGAAATTTGGAGTGCCTGGAACGGATTACCAGACACTTTTAGCACCCATAAAAATATAGCAATGGCTTTACTCACAATTTTTCTCTCTACGTACTTTTGTGAGATTTTATTCTCAGCGTTAAGTAATATCAAAACCAATGAAAGAAACAGATTGACAGATGAAGTTAGCAGCGCTTGCTTGGGCTTGAAGTCTACAAAATACCAACCTTCAGTTGAAGGTTTAGCCAATGAAATTCAGCAACAAAAAAAGTCACTAATAGGCAGGTTAGTTAACATATTCCCCCTACCCCTCACTTATCTTAGTTCATGGCACCCCACAGAAGTTAAATAATATCAAGACCAACAAAAGAAACTGACTGAAAGATGAACAAAGAAGTCACTAAGCAGATAAGTTAAATAATTAGTTTTTGGTTTATTAAATACAGTTATATATTACAATTATACATTTTTGTTATTTAAACTATAAATATCATGAAATTATGGTTTTGTTCTAGAAGTGACACACCACCGGAGTTATGCTTGGTTTTTTGGCAAATTTTGACACACCAAGCTCAAAAGTTTGCCCATCACTGAACCAGGAGGTCACAGTTCAATTTCCGGTCAGGGCACATGCCAAGTTGTGAGCTCTATCCCCAGTGGAGAGGCATGCACGAAGCAGCCAATCAATGAGTCTCTCTCATCATTGATGTTTCTATCTTTCGCTCTCTCTCCCTTCCTCTTTGAAATAAATTTTTAAAATATACTTTAAATTTTTTCAAAAAACAAAACCAAGTGTTACTGTGGATATTGCTGGTGGTAAGTAAAATGATGTAACCACTATGGGAAACAATATGGTGGTTTCTCAAAAAGCTAAACGTAGAATTGTGATATGACCCAACAATATTACTCCTAGTATATACCTAAAAGAACTGAAAACAGGATGGAAACAGACATTTGTACACCTTATAGCAACATTATTCATATATTAAAAGATACATATTCATACTCATACAGACACTGGGATATTATTTAGCCTTTAAAAAGAATGAAATTCTATATGTATTACAACAAGAATGAACCTTGTAGACATGATACTAAGCACAATAAGTCAGTCACCAAAGGACAAATACTGTATGATTCTGCTGGAGTAGGCAATTTCATAGAGACATAAAGTAGAATGGGGGTCACCAGGAATTGGGGGATTACTGTATAATGGGTACAAAGTTTCAGATTAAGTGATGAAAAGATTCTGAAGCTGGATGGTGGTGATGGTTTTTCAACAACGGGAATGTACTTAATGCCACTAAACAGTACACATAAGAATGGTTTCAATAGTAAGTTTATGACCCTTACTGGTTTGGCTCAGTGGATCAGCATCCAGACTCAAGGGTCTCAGGTTCAATTCTGGTCAAGGGCATGTACCTTGGACAGGCACATCCCTAGTGGGGAGAGTGCCTGGTGCAGCTGATTGATGTTTCTAACTCTCTATCCCTCTCCCTTCCTCTCTGTAAAATAATCAATAAAATATATTTTTTAAAAATAGTAAGTTTATGTTCTGTATATTTTAGCCACATTAAGAAGGAATTAAGATTAAGCCCTTATTGGAGATAACATTGGCAAATATGTTCTCCCATGCAGTGGTATTTCTGTTTTTTTGTTGATGGTTTCTTTTGCTGTGCAGAAGCTTTTTACTTTGATGTAGTCCCATTTGTTTATCTTCTCCTTAGTTTCCATTGTTCTAGGAGATATTGCTACAACATATATCTGCTATTTTACTGTCTATGGCTTCTTCTAAGATTTTTTATGGTTTCCCGTCTTACATTTAAGTCCTCTATCCATTTTGCGTTTGTTTTTGTGTACGGTATAAGTTGATGATCTAATTTCTTAACAAAGGAAGATAAATAATGCAATCAAAAAAAATGGGCAAAGGACCTAGATAGGCAGCTTTCAAAAGAGGACATACAGAAGGCCAGGAGACATATGAAAACATGTTCAAAGTCACTAATCAGCCGAGAGGTGCAAATCAAAACTACAACGAGGTATCATCTCACACCTGTCAGAATGGCTATCATCAACAAATCAACAAACAACAAGTGCTAGAGAGGATGTGGAGAAAAAGGAACCCTTCTTCATTGCTGGTGGGAATGCAGACTGGCACAGCCACTATGGAAAACAATATGGAGTTTCCTCAAAAAATTAAAAATGGAACTGCCATTTAATCCAGTAATACCACTTCTAGGACTATATCTCAAGAAAACAGAAACACCAGTCAGAAAGGATATATGCACCCCTATGTTCTTAGCAGCACAATTTACAATAGCTAAGATTTGGAAACAGCCTAAATGTCCATCAGCAGATGAGTGGATTAGAAAACTATGGTTTTCTAATTCCATTAGTAAACAATGGAATACTACGCAGCTATAAAAAATGAGGAATTCTTACCATTTGCAACAGCATGGATGGAACTGGAGAACATTATGCTATGTGAAGTAAGCCAGCTAGGGGAAGATAAATATCACATGATCTCACTCATTTGTGGAATATAATAAACAACATAAATGGACAGAAATAGAACTAGAGTCACAGAAGCATTAAACAGACTGTCCAACCTATGAGGGAAGGCAGGGGGTTAAGGGATAAGAGATCAACCAAAGGAATTGTATGCATTCAGATGAGCATAACCAATGGTCACAGAGAGAGTTGGGGGGAAATGAGGACATGTGCTGGGGAGTAGGGGCAGACTGGGAGTGGTCAAAAGGGGAAAAGGAGACATATGTAATACTATAAACAATAAAGAATTTAAAAAGTACTTCTGGAAGAATATAATGTAGATAAAAATATTAGAAGAACTTCTTTGTCTGGTGGGCTATGAGGTATTCTAATTTTATTTCTCTTTCTATGTCATGTATTTTTTCTTTTAAATCTTTATTGTTGAAAATATTACATATGCCCTCTTTTTCCCCCCACTGCCCACTTTTGGCTATGTCATATATTTTTAATGATAATAAACACCTATCACTCTTGCAATTACACAAAATTAAAAAAAGAAATTAAGATTATTTTATTAGTAAATGGCTTAGCTCTTGTTCTATCACGGCCACCTCTTAAGTGAGTTGAAGAGCTGTCATAACCATCTTTCATCTGCTTCTCCCAATTGTTCCCACAATGAGATTCTCTTCAAGGACACAAAGAGAGACTGGACATCTGGGTCAGGTGATCATCACATACAGCAGCTCGGAGAGTTTGTGCTCCCAAGAACTTCCCAGAATCTCTACTTAGAACTAGGATAAGAAAATGATTATGAGCAGGCTGTCCTCAGGATTGAAAAGAGGCAAACCCATTCTTCAGAGGACAAGGCTCTGCCCTGCATGGGCCAGTATTGTAACTTGGGGAACTCTAGTCTCCAGAAACAGATGCTCCCCACCCCTCCAAAAGCTGTGGCAGCTGGGATATTTTAAGGAGCCACAATAATGTCATAAGTAGGAGGGCCCAAGTATTTATTCTCCTTTTCTATTTTTCATTCTGTTAAAATCACTTTACTTTTGCCATTTGTAAACATGGTTCCCTACCCTCAGTCTATTAATAGTGAAATAGTCATACATTTGGAACATTTTAAAAAGTAATTAGAAAGACATTTTAGTCTCTCGATGGATCCCATCTTATGAGGGAGAAAGCAAGCTTATATGGGAAAAAAAATAATACAATTTCAGATCAAGCTCTGGAAGGCACAGCACATGTTAACAGCTATTAATGGCAGAGCCTTCATCCCCTAATATTGCTGGCAAACAGTCCAGCCATGACATGCTGTCCCCACACTTCCTCTTCCATTTCCCATCTTGCTGTCACTATACATGATTGTCCAGTCTCAAATCAACTTGACCATTCCCTGTTCTCATGCTTCACATACATTTCAGACACATGTCTGCAGAAAGGATGATAGGATGAATATCCCACTTATCTCATTTTGTATGGAACTGAATTTCCCAGAGAAACAGCCCTTGAGATAAATGGTAAAGTAAAAATGTAGCCAGGCCATATTCACTCTTTTCTTTGGTCATTGGATCTCAACCTTGGCAGTATCTTTAAAAAAAAAAAAGGAAGTTGGACTTTATTAAAATTAAAAATATCTGACCTACAAAATGCACTGTTAAACAATAGCTTGGGAGAAAATATTTGTGAAACACATATCTGATAAAGGACTGGTATTCAGAATATACAATGGACTCTTAAAACTTAACACCAAAAATTTTTAAATGAATAAATTACCTGAACAGAAATCTTAGCAGATGGCAAATACCATATGAAAAGATGGGAATTGAAATTAAAATAACAATTTGATACCACTATACAACCACTATATACCTATCAGAATGGCCAAAATTCAAAACACGGACAACACCAAATGCTGGCAGGGACGTGCTACAAAAGGAACTCTCATTCATTACTGGTGGGAATGAAAAATTCTACCTAATGTAAATTATGGACTCTGGAAGACAGTTTGGCACTTTCTTATGAAACTAAACAGAACTCTTACCACCTGATCCAGCTGTTGCACTCTTCAGCATTTACTCAAATCAATTGAAACTTATGTCTACATAGAAACCTGCACATAAATGTTTATAGTAGTTTTATTAAGAATTTCCAGAGCCCCCGACCTCGCGCCCCCCCCCCCCCCCCCCCGCAGCATCAGGGAAAGAAGGCCATAATGGCAGGTGAGATCACTAAGGCTCAGGTGGATCGGGATGATCATTTGCAAGGAAATCTCAACCAAAATCATTTTTGAGGAGGACCAGTGTCTTCCTCTCCATGACATTTTCTATCAAGCACCAACACAGTCTCTGGTGATGCCTAAGAAGCATATATTCCAGATTTCTGTAACAGAAGACAATGACAAAAATCTTCTTGGACTTTCAGTGATTGTTGGCAAGAAATAGATGCTAATCTGGGCCTGGAGAAGGGTTATCAAATGATAGTGAATGAAGGCTCAAATGGAGAACAGTCTGTCGATCATGTTCATCTTCATGTTCTTGGAGGTCAGCAGACGAGTTGACCTTCTGGGAAACCATATTTTAGGGATAATTTTCCCTACTCTAGGCAGTGATCAGTTTTGTAAGTTCTAATATGCTAAATAGTACACTTTATTTTTGGCTATGTATGGAGAGATTGAGGAAATAATTTCTAAAACTCATACATAATAAAAGATATTGATGCATGTTCTGCAAAAAAAGAATTCTAAAACTTGGAAGCAGTGAAGAGGCTTTCAATAGGTGAATGGATAAGCAAGTTGCAACATATTTAGACAATGGAATATTATTTATATATAAAAGGAAATGGATAAAAAAGGAATAAACTACCAAGTCATAAAAAGACATGGAAAAACCTTAAATACATGTTGCTTGGTGAAACAAAGTAATCTAAAAAGCCATATACTCGCAGAAACCGGTTTGGCTCAGTGGATAGAGCATTGGCCTGTGGACTCAAAGGTCCCAGGTTCAATTCCGGTCAAGGGCATGTACCTTGGTTGCGGGCACATCCTCAGTATAGGGGGTGTGCAAGAGGCAGCTGATCGATGTTTCTGACTTTCTATCCCTCACCCTTCTGCTCTGTAAAAAATCAATAAAATATTTATATTTTTAAAAAGCCACATACTCGGAGAACTAAGATGGCGGCAAAGGCAAAACACCTATCTTGCCGTCATAATCAGCAATTTTAATACTACAACTTAACGAAGGAACAAACACCTTCCAGAATCACCAAAACGCTCGCCGAGTGAAAATTCCACAAATAAAAGTAAAGATAAGACACTGTGACCCGGAGGAGCGGCGGTGGACGGCGTTGAAAGATTCGCGCGCAGAGAGGTTTGGAGTGCGCGCCGCGGAGAGGGCGGGCGGCTGGAAACCGGCCAGGTTTCTCGAACGGGGAGACAGGGGCATCCCACTGGACAGATTCTCCAGCTCTGGGCGAAGTCCAGGGAACCCACTATCACACGGGGTGAAAACTGGACAGTGGGAGGGCACGCTGAAGCTCGGGTGCTGCCGGCTTGTGGAGAAGGCAGCTCTCCCGCGAACAGCTCGGCTGCGTGACGGCGCAGAGAGCGCACCGCGACTTTTCTCTCATTCGAAAAACCGTCAGACTGCTTTGTTTTACGACCCTGGGTGAGACATTGCGCAGGCAAAGTCATTTGGGGACAGTCTGAATTCCCCGGCAGCTGGTGGAGCTCCACAGCGGCTCTCTCTCAGAGGTGCTGGCAGCCATTGCCCCCGGCACAGAGCCCCTGGGGCCGCATAGGGTGGAGCTAGCGCTGCCTGCTTGGCCCGGAGACTCCGCCCATCCAACCTGAGCACAGCTGAGCTTCACAGACAATTGGCCTGGAAGTCAAACCCTCCTAGGGCTAACAACAAAAAGCTGGGTTTAAATTCAAAAACACTGAATACAACCCATAAAGGATTGCAGTAAGAGTACCCACCTCAGGTAACTGGGGAGACTGAGCCACTGTCCCTTTGAGGATAGCCACCACATAAAGCAGCCACCATGCAGAGACATGGAAAGAAATCAGGTGTGAAAGAAATGGAGGAGAAAAGACGACAAGACATAGAGTTCAAAACCACGGTTATAAGGCTTTTCAAGAGGCTCCTACAAAAGGCCGATCAACTTAATGAGAATTACCAGGAAATAAACAAGACCAACCAGGAAATAAACAAGACCAACCAGCAAATGAATGAGATTTACAAGGAGATGAATTATACTTACAAAGAAATGAATGAGACCCTCAGGGAAATGTGCAAGACCTCTGAGGATACAAACCAGACCCTCACAGATAAAAAAAAGGACCAACTAGAAATCAAGCATACACAGGCTGAAATAAAAAATATTACACAAAGTCCTAAAAGCAGTCCAGAGGGCCACAAGAACCAAGTCAAAGATTTGAAATACAAAGAAGCAAAATCCACTCAGCAGGAAAAGCAAGAAACAAAAAGAATTCAGATAATTGAAGATAGTGTAAGGGGCCTCTGGGACAACCTCAAGCAAGCCAACATCCGAATTATTGGGGTGCCAGAAAAAGAGAGAGAGCAAGTTAATGAAAACCTACTTGAAGAAATAGTGACTGAAAACTTTCCCCACCTGGTGAAAGAAACTGACTTAAAAGCCCAAGAAGTACACAGAACCCCAAAATATAGGAATCTAAAGAGGACCACACCAAGACATATCATAATTAAAATGCCAAGAGCAAAAGATAAAGAGAGAATATTAAAAGCAGCAAGAGAAAAACAGTTGGTTACCTACAGGGGAACACCCATACGATTGTCAGCGGATTTCTCAACAGAAACGATGCAAGCCAGACGGGAGTGGCAAGAAATATTCAAAATAATGAAGAGCAAGAATCTACAACCAAGATTACTCTATCCAGCAAAGCTATCATTCAGAATTGAGGATCAGATAAAGTGCTTCGCAGATAAGAAAAAGCTAAAGGAGTTCATCACCACCAAACCAGTATTATATGAAATGCTGAAAGATATTCTTTAAGAAGAGGAAGAAGAAAAAGGTAAAAATATAAATTATGAACAACAAATACACATCTATCAACAAATGAACATAAAAATCAAGTGAACTGATAGGCTGATGAACAAGATAAACTGGTGACTATAACAGAAACATGGACATAGAGAAGGAATGGACTGACAATTCTTGGGGAGAAAAGTGTTGTTGGAAGTACAGCAAGAGATTGGACAAAAATCTTGCAACAATGGGAGAGGACATTGGGGAGGGGGAGATGAGGGCGGAGGGTGGGATAGGTACAGGGTGGAGGGAAGATATAGGGGGATAAAAAAGGGGAAACAATGTAATTAATAAACTGAACAATAAAAAAATTTAAAAAATTAAATAAAAAATAAAAAATAAAAAAAAAGCCACATACTCTATGATACCAACAATAAAACATTCTAGAAAGGGAAACTGAATAAAAATAGTAAAATATTTAGTGATTACCAGGGGATGGGGGTGGAAGGAATAAATAGATGAAGCACAACAAATCTGTATGATACTATATTGTAGGTACATGTCATTATGCATTTGTCAAAACCCATTAAAATATACAACACAAAGAGTGAATCCTAATGTAAATTATGGACTTTAGTTCATAATGTGTCAATATTGACTCATCAAATATTAATAAATCTACCACACCAATACAAGATGTTAGTAATAGGGGAAACTTGGGAGGAGGAGCAGGTTGTATATGAAAACTCTCTGTACTTCCCACTCAGTTTTTCGATAAACCTAACACTGCTCCAAATAAAGTATATTAATTTATATATGTTTAGATAGATGATAGATAGATAGATAGATAGATAGATATGAAAAATACCAATGCCTAGGCACCACTCCAGAGAATCTAATTTGATTAGTGTCCAGTAGTATACATGTTTCCCCCCCCAAAAAAAAATAGTTATAGGCTTCTTGTCAAAGAGTAAATGTACAAAGACAGAATTTTCAACCATAACCCATCAGCATCACTTAAGAAAAGTGCAGGTTTATTGATATTTTAGGAAGTCACCAAAATAGGGATGACTAACTAGACACCAAGATCATTTGTATACTGAGTTTAGGACTTAATGATTTACAAAAGTAATTGCTGGGACAGGGCTTAAGGAACAAAATGGTCAGAGCTTCAGATGAGAAGTGTTTCTTTCCCCTGAATTATTTCTCTTGAAAGTACTCAGGAAGGGCATTGTTTTAGAAAAAATCAGTCACTTGGGGCTGTAGGTTGTGACACTTTTCTTAGTGGTGACTAAAACTAAAAGTGTGCCCACCTTTCACTTTAGGGCTTCCTGTCTTTTTTCATTTCTGTTCCTAAACTTCAGGTTTCTGCTGTAGCCTCAGTCTTGGCTACTGAGCCTCCCCCCTTTTTCCAAGACTAAACTCCCTGCACTATTTGTTCTACATGCAGGTTTAGAATCTCACTCAAATCCATGCTGTCTTCCAGCTAAGGAGGGTTAAGTTAACCACATTGTTGCAATGGAAGATAATGGGTTATTGTGTTTCTTCCTCTCAACAATTGACAATACACACCCAAAGTCTCTATATCGTCCATGGCCCTTGGCCCAACAATTTTCTAAATGTCAGCGAAGTCTCATCTATAAAGATGTTCATTTTACAGCAGGGATACAGAAAACATTTTGAAAATGTGTAACAGGGCACTACTCCTCCAAAAGTTTCTTTGTAACATTCACCGTCAGGGCCCCAAGGACAGGGGGGAGGGAATGCCACCTAGGGCTGGAGGAATTTGTGACACAGCAAGTCTGTGAGTAGGAAGAAATAATGCAAATCTCTTGCCATTTCTGGAGGAGAGGGAAAAGAGGGTGGGTAGGTGAGTTGGGAAACTGGCAGATGTCTGTGTTCTGTTTTCCTTATTCTACACCAGAATTCCAGAACGTGGTGTGTTAAATGGATTGAGCAGAGAGAGCAGAACCTCAGGGTTCATGGGTGCCTGCCTAGTATGAAGGCTCCTGCAAGCATCTGGGGAAAAGTTTTTTTTTTTTTTTCCCATATGTCTTATTGAATTTTAGAGAGGAAGGGAGAGGGAGAAATAGAAATATCAATGATGAGAATCATTGATTGGCTGCTTTTTGCATGCCCTCTACTGGGGATCAAGTCTGCAAACCAGGCATGTGCCCTTGGCCGGAATTGAACCTGGTACTTTTCAGTCTGCAGGCTGACGCTCTATCCATTGAGCCAAACCAGCTAAGGCTGGGGAAAAGTTTTTATCCCACATCCTACATAGGGTTGGAGTTGCTAGCTCAGCATTGGTGGTAGGAAGAAGTTGTTGAGGGGCCCTGAGGCCTTGTTGCTGGACCCTCACAGTCTCTGTAACTAGGGAACTTTACAAGTCTCTGTGTGACTCAGTATGGGTGCAGAGGATTGTTGGGCTGGTGGTCTTGGCTCAGAACACAAAGGAGACAGTGTGCTGGGACTTTAAGACAAGATACAAATGGCCGGTACAATGAAATCCAGTAATAAGAGCCACATAATGGCTCAAAAATGCGGTAAGAGACTGTCACACATCAGCAAGCCCTGGATAAATCCCGTCCTGCCAGTCTTCATTAGGAAGCAGTGAGGGTGCCGATGGTAGCACAGGGATCCAAAGCCTTTAACCAACATGCCCAGCCATCCTCCTAGAAATCCAGACTGATTCTCAGGAAGGCACTAAGAAAGGAGCCCTGGAAACTGGCCATTTACCCAAAGAAAATGACCTAATCGGAACTACTTAACCTGGAGAAAACAGAGAATTTTCATTTTCTTCCTACAGTAGTGTTGGAAGGCAGAGAAGCCGGGTTGGATCAATGATGGAAAATAAGCTACATGTCTTCTCTCTGTGATTAGTGCTGTGCTAAATTTTGAAACCACTACATTTGCCAGATAGCCAGATTACTCTCGAGTCAGAGGTTGGACAACCCTTCTTCAAAGACTCAAACCAGAGAAAAGTGCATTAAGTACTGATGGTAGGTGTTTACAAGAAGAAACTGGTGATCCACCTGTTGTTCTGTAGTGAAATCACTTATTGACAACTTCAGACCTCACAAGGAGAGTTCAGATTGTTTGACATCCCCCACCACCACCACCACCACTTGCTGCCTCTTTTTAAAATATAAATGGGCCAGCAACGCTCAGGAGGCATTGAGGACAACTTCCCAAGTGAGAGAGAGGGGAAAAAAAAGGTGGGGGGTGTGGGCAACTATACAAAGGGTAGAGGGGAAATATTTTTTAAATCGTTAACATCTTCAGAGAGAAAGGAAATTTCTAAAACAATAACAAATTATGTGGAAAAGAAAAGAAAAGAAAAGAAAAGGAAAGAAAAGAAAAACAATCAGAGCTCAGGAAAGAACTATTAGAAATTACAAGTGTGACAATTAAAATTAAAAGAGACTGGACAATAAAATCAAGGAAATCTCTCAGGAAGTAAGTTTAAGAAAAATGTAAGAAAATTAGAACATTTATTTAGCAGGTTGTATTAATTACCCACCACTGTGAACAAATTACCCCAAAGTTTGCTGGCCTAAAACAATAATAAACATTTATTATCTCATACATGAATGGTTCTGGCTTAGAGTCTGTCCCAGGTTGTGGTCAAGCTGTTGGTTGGGACTGCAATTGTTACCAGAGGGGAGCATGCCTCATCTTCCCCTATTGCTAGTGTGAGTAGGGTTATTGGGGTTTTGATGGAATCAGTTATTTCCAAAGGCTCCCACTGGAGGATAAGATATGGTAGAAAGCTTTATTTCCCTGGAATTACGTCCCCCAGATTTCCAAAATCCCATTTCCCTTAATCCATTCATCGAAGAAGTGTGTGTGTGTGTGTGTGTGTGTGTGTGTGTGTGTGTGTGTGTGTGTGTGTTGGGGGTGGATGGGAGGGGGCTTCCACAGAACTAAAATCAGAGCCCGTGTCCAGAGTTTCCTGTCCCTGTTGAAGCCGGGTCCAGTTCAGCATCAGGCTAGCTGCAATCCGTTAGTCCAGTCTGTGTGTGTAAAGAATGTGAAAGGAGTCTCAAAAACACAAGAGAATGAGCTTATTTGCTCAGAGTTGTGTATTCCAAATATTCCTGTGTTTGCAGTGGCCATCCTCATTCTGGCAGACCATCTCTGTCCCCAGGTATGATTGAAAGGCACCTATCTTCCCTATGTCACCCCAACTTTATTGAGCATGCATCTATCTTCCCTATGTGGTTCCCTCCCCCAATGTTTTGCAAGGAAAGTGCCTATTATGTATGATTTTTCCTGTGCTCCTTTTCTGTTATTAATAACGAGTTAATTACAATGGTATAAATGGTAAATGGGTGAAGGTCTCGGTCTCCATCTTCTTGTAACTGTTTCATGCTATGAGAGGATCATAGACCTGCCTATTCCAAGACTCAGAGGTTCTTCTCTATTTAACAGAGGTAGGAAGAGCAAAGGGGAAGGAAGTCTTCATGCAGGGAAGAGGGATTTTGCAAAATACAAGTCAGTCTGGTGTCCCTAGGAGGTGACATAGGTGATGTCTAGAGGATGGCACATGGACAAGGCTATAGAGTCACTTTCAAGATGGCTCCTTCACAGTGTAGCTCCTCGTTGGTAGTTGGAAGCCTGCCCAGTTCCTTTTCATGTGGAACCCTATATGGAGCTGTTTGTGCTCATGACATGGCAACTGGCTTCTGCCAGAACAAATGATCCAGGAGAAAGAGCAAGTAGGAAGTTGCAATGCTTTTGAGAAGTAACATGCCATCTATCACAATCTTTTTCTACAAGTCACTAAGTCTGGCTCAGGGAGAGAGAGCTAGAAAGGGTTAACAGCAAAGGGTTAACAACCCTGCCAGGCAATGGTATGGTGAGGTGGGAAGAACATGGTTCTAATGTCAGATGATCATGGACTTGAATCTTGGATCTTGCTCAAGCAAATCATTTAACCTACCCTCAGTATTCTCTTAGAGAATGGGTGTGATATTGCCACTATGTGGGATTGCATTAAATAAATTAAAATTATTAGTATTAACTAGAGGCCTGGTGCACAAAATTCGTACATGTGGGTGTGTGTCCCTCAGCCCAGCCTGCACCCTCTGCAATCTGGGACCCCTAAAGGAATGTCTGACTGCCTGGTCGGATTGGGCCTAAAAGAGCAGTTGGAAATCCCTCTTATAATCCAGGACTGCTGACTCCTAACAGCTCGCCTGCCTGCCTCCCTGATTGCCCCTAACTGCTTCTGCCTGCCAATCAGATCAGTCCTAACCACTCCCCTGCCAGCCTGTTTGCCCCTAACTTCCCTCCCCTGCAGGCCTGGTCACCCCTAACTGCCTTCCCATGCTGGCCTGATTGCCCACAACTGCCCTCCATTGCAGGCCTGGTTCCTGCCAACTGCCCTCCCTTGCTGGCTATCTTGTGGTGGCCATCTTGTGTCATATGGGGGCATACATCTTTGACCACATGGGGGCAACTATCTTGTGTGTTGGAGTGATAGTCAATCTGCATATTACTCTTTTATTAGATAGGATAGAGGCCTGTTGCACAGGTGGGGGCCAGATGGTTTTCCCTGAAGGGTGTCCCAGATCAGAGTGGGGGTTCCTTTGGGGAATGGGATGGCCTGGATGAGGGACCTGTGGTGGTTTTCAGGCTGGCCACACCCCCCAGCGACCCAAGTGGTGGACCTGGTATCTGGGATTGATTTATCTTCTATAATTGAAACTTTATAGCCTGGAGCAGAGCCAAGCCTTCTGCTCCCTCCTTGGTGGCAGCCATTTCTGTTGGGATTTATTCCACTTCTATAATTGAAACTTTGTAGCCTTAAGCAGAGGCCTGGCCTGGCGCGGGTGTGCAGAAAGCTTGGCTTCCTCCATTGCTGGGGCAACCCTAGCCTCCTGCTCTCTCAAGCTCTGTGGCTGCCATCATTTTTGTTGGAATTTATTTACCTTCTACAATTGAAACTTTGTAGCCTTAAGCAGGGGCCTGGGCTGGCCAGGGTGTGCAGAAAGCTTGGCTTCCTCCATCGCCGGGGAAACCCAAGCCACCCTCCTGCTCTCTTTGTGGCTGCAGCCATCTTGGTTGGGGTTAATTTGCATACTCATTCCTAATTGGCTGGTGGGTGTGGCTGGTGGGCATAGCTTGTGGATATGGTGGAGTGATGGTTAATTTGCATATTACTCTTTTATTAGATAGGACATTGAGATGCTTTGGTTAAGATAGAAAAGATGTGGTCTGCTGCAAAGTCCTGGCTAAGTACCAAACCAGAACACAGAGAAACAGCAAAACCCTCTCTGGACATCCTCAGTGACTGATAGACAGTTAAGCAATTGGAGTGCACTGCTCTATCATTTCTGGATGAGGTTGGAGAAATGATGTCATAGAAATCTTCTGATATATGGTTCTTATGAATTTGAAGGAAACTTTTCAGCTGATGACAAGTCCTGTTTTGGCTTTTAGTACTTGAGAGGTCATTACCCAAATCAAGAGAAGAAATATGTTTGAATCTTCAACTTCACAGATTCAATAACAACATGATTTCATGAGTAGCAAAAAGGCATTAACCATCCTTAAGTCAAAATTCCCCCAGTGAAATAGCTTCCAGTTGGAAAGATAGGCCTAGTTGGTTCTCCCCTGAGTATGCAAATGCATTTCTATTTATAACCTACCTGGCTTTTGTGAAACAGGAAATGTAGGATGTGGAAAAACAAGACAGTTTTTTGTGGCAATGTTGGCTCAGATTATTGCAGTAGATGAAGTACATCAGTGATCATTCTAACTCTGGTTTGTAAATGTTTCCTCAGTTTCCACAGCCATTATTGTTTTTGATCCTCAACAAACTTGAGAGTTGGGAAAAGTCAAAACTTTTATTCCCAGTCTACAGATAGGAAAATGGAGACTCAAAAAAATGAAGCAACATTTCTGATATTGTACATATTTGCAGAATTAAGACCAGAGTTCAGGTCTTCTTGGGGTCCAGTGCTGCTCTCATCACCTTGTTATCCTATGGCACTTAGATAGTGATAGAAAGGGATGAACCTTCACAGTCAGATGATGGTGTCAGAGCAGTGGCCCTCTAATTTGGGATTCACTGGACAAAGCCTGCCCTGATGACAAACACTTGGGCCTGGGCCTGAGGGCTGAGAGTTCAGCCAGAGACGCATTCTCCCTTGGTCCTATTTTCTTGTCTCTAAATTAAAAATTCTGACCTACTACATTAGACTGTCCTCAGGGAAAAGGTCAACAATTTTAAATTAAATTATAATTGTATTTTTAAATGTCCTAATACAAAATAATAATTCTTTGCCTTCAATGATCCTTTCTATTCCTTGAGAATCTGAAAGATATTCATTTATATTATTTCAGTTAATACAAATATGTTATGGAGAATGAAAGACACAAAAATGCTAGTAATTTCCCCCCAGGGAAACCTTATAAGTCATTTGCTTATTTGCTCTCAGATTCAAATAGGCATGCTATGTTATATATATATATACACTGCATATCGTTACTCCATTCATCAGTTAGATATTTGGGTTGTTTCCACTTTTGGTTACTATTAATAACTAAAGGTCTGGTGCATGAAATTTGTGCATGGGTAAGGTCCCTAGACCAGAGATCAGTGCCAATTAGGGCCTTCCGGCTGCTGTCCAGGGCCTTCCTTTGTTCTTCACCACCCTCTGGTGGTCAGTGCACATCATAGCAAGCGATAGAGCTCTCAATCAAACTCCCACAGGGACACTTTGTATATTAGCCTTATATATATATATATATATATATATATATATATATATATATATATATATATATTAAAGGCCCAGTGCATGAAATTCATCCACTCATTGGGGGGCTAGTCCTGCAGCCCAGCCTGAAGCCCTTGAGGGATGTCCAACTGGCCAGTTAGGCCCACTCCCCTTGTGGGAGCACACTGACCACGAGGGGCCAGCTCCTGTATTGAGTGGGATCAGGCCAAAATGGGCTCTCTGACATTCCCCGAGGGGTCCCAGATTGTGAGAGGGTGCAGGACAGACCAAGGGACCCCACCAGTGCATGATCGCCAGGCTGGGGAGGAATGCAGGAGGTTGGCCAGCCGGGGAGGGACCCCAGGAGGGCTCCAGGGTATGTCTAACCCATCTCTCTCAGTCCTGATTGGCTGGATCCCAGCAGCAAGCTAACCTATCAGTCAGGGTGTCTGCCCATGGTGGTCAGTGCATGTCATTGCAACTCATCAAATGGTTAACTATCTGCCCCTGGTGGTCAATGCACATCATAGCAAGCAGCTGAGCCACCTTAGCATATCTTTAGCATATTACTCTTTGATGGATTGAATGGCCAACCAGATGACCAGACATTTAGCATATTAGGCTTTTATTATATAGGAATAGTGGCCCAGTGCATGAAGATTTGTGCATGGGGGATGGGTCCATCAGCCCGACCTGAACCATCTCCAATCTGGGAACGCTTAGGGGAGCCCTCTCTAAACATGGAGTTTCTATCTGTCTTTGCCATCATATGAGTGAATTGTCTGAAACCTCAGAACTATGATTCCCAGATTTCCTGGTGCTTCCCACGTTCTTGATTTTAGCTTCCAGTCCAGGGGCTGCACACCTGAAAAGGACTGCGAACTCCAGCTGCCCCCCAGGCCGGGCTGACAGTTCCGGGACACTCCAGTGGCATCCCTGGAACCCTGGTTGCTCAGCGCTGGTGGGCACATCCACTTGGCCACAGGCTCTAAGCAGGCAGGGTCTCAGGGACACCCACCCCACCCCAAGCCACTCAGCACCTGCACATTTGGCACTGAGTAGCCATGGGACAGGAATGTCTGCTGTGTTGCTATGACGATGGTACTAGCATCCTGTCCCATCCCCAGCCACTCAGTGCCTGCATACCTCCACAACACCCATAGGCCTACCATCTTTATGAATTTAATTTGCATACTCACTCCTGATTGGCTGTGGGTGTCACAGAGGTGTGGTCAATTTACATACTTGTCTATTATTAATGTAGATAGCTACTGCTACAAATATTCATGTACAACTTTTATACAGACACAGTTAAGAATAGAATTGCTAGGTCATATGGCCAATCTATACTTAATATTTTGAGAAACTGTCAACCTGTCTTACAAAGTAGCTATATATTTAACTTTCCCACCTATGAGATGTCCCAGTTTTTCACATCTGTGTCAATATTTGTTATTGTGCTTTTTATTATACCATCTCAAGGCTATGAAATGGTATCATATTGTAATTTTGATTTGCATTTCCCTAATGACTAATATATTAAGCTTTATTTCATATGTCTGCCTTGGAGATATATTCAGTCAAATCCTTAATTTATTTAAAAATTGGTTATTTGTCTTTGTATTATGTAGCAAAAGTTTTTTACATATATATGTATATATATATGTGTGTGAATATATATATATGTGTGTATATATATATATATATGTCCCTTATCAGATATATAATTTGCAAATATTTTCTTCTAGTCAATGGGCTGTCTTTTCAATTTCTTTATGGTAACTTTCAAAGTATAAAAAGTTTTAATTTTGATAATATCAAATTCATCTACTTTTCTTTTTTGACATTCTTTTTATATTGATTTGAGAGAGAAAGAGAGAGAGAGAGATCAATTTGTTGTTTCATTTATTTATGCATTCATTAATTAATTTTTGTATGTGCCCTGACTGAGGATTGAACCCGCAATCTTGGTGTATGAGGACAGTGCTTTAAACAATTGAACTATCCAGTCAGGTTCTCCTCTAGTTTTCTTTTAGAGCCTGTGTCATATCTAAGACACCATTGTTGTATCCAAGTCTATGAAAATTTACTTATATTCTTCTAAGAGTTTCATAATTTTAGCTGTTACATTTTGGTCTTTAATCTATTTGGGGTTAATTTTTTAAAATTTATTTTTATTAATTTCAGAGAGGAAGGGGAAGGTACAAAGAGATAGAAACATCAATGATGAGAGAGAATAATTGATTGGCTGCCTCCTGCACACTTCCCACAGGGGATTGAGCCCACAAACCTAGTGTGTTCCCTGACTGAGCATCAGACCATCACCTCCTGATCATAGGTCAATGTTCAACCACTGAGCCATACTGGCTGGGCTATTTGGGGTTACTTTTTGTAGGTGGTATGAGATAGTGGTTCAATTTCACTCTTTTGCATGTGACTATTCAGTTATACCAGCACCATTTTTTGAAATAATTATTTCCCCTTGAATTTTCTTGGAACCTTTGTCAAAAATCAACTGACCATAAATATAATGGTTTATTTCTAAAATATTAATTCTATTTTGTAGATATATTATGTCTATCTTTATACCAGTGCTAGCCTGTCTTGATTGCTGTGGTTTTATAATCAAGTTTTGAAATCAGGAAGTTTGAGTCCTTCAATCTTATCATTTTTTAAAGATTGTTTTGGGAGGAAAAAAAAACACCAAAATGGCAGCATAAGTAAACACCTAAGCTTTTGCCCCACACAACAATTACAAGAATAAAACTGAAGGACAGAATGGACACTGTCCAGAACCACAGGAAGGCTGGCTGAATGGAAGATCTGAAACTGGAGGGACAGAGAAGTGCACACGGATAATCAGAGCTTCTGCAAATCCCAAGTAAGGGGGAAACTCGTGCAAGCGAGAGGACAGGGTGTCTGAGCCTGGCAGGGGTGCTCTGGCAGAAAGGAGACAGGGCTCCAGGCTGCTCTGAACCCAGTTCGGTTTGCATTCAAAACCCAGGGGAACCAAGCCCTTACCGGGAGAACCTGGATTGCGGGTGGAATCCCAAGGGAAGAGCCAGAGGCGGATCTCTGTAGGCGTGCACTTGAGTGAATGCAGAGGGAACAAACAGGTCACTGGGTGTGTCTGTTAGGAGAGGGGAGCTCCGGCCAGAGGCAGAACTCCGGGGGCGCTCACAGGTGCTCATGCTGAGAGCGTTCTGTTGACTGTGTGGCTGGCGTCTGGCGGAAGGAAAAAGGAGTTCCGATTGCACTGAACCCAGATGCCAGGCGAAAATCTGAGATTCCGGATCCATTGGGGACTGGACGTTCTGGTGCCAGGCAGAGTGTGAGAGCACCTTCCTCACAGAGGTGCCTGCAGCAATTGCCTGCAGATGCTAGGACCCAGCGACCTTGTGGGCCAGAGCTGACTGGAAGCCAAGGGTGTTGGCTCCACCCTGAAACTCCGCCCCATCCAAACTGAGCACAGAGACTTTGGCAAGTTTGCAAGTCCAGACTCTGAAGGCTGTCTCCTAGAGTAGACACAGCTGATCCTCACAGTCAACTGGCCTGGAGGTCAATTTCTCCCAGTGATACCAACAACAAACAAGACTTATCTGCAACAAGGCTGTACACACAGTCCACAAAGGGGTGCACCAAGAGTGTACACCTCAGGTAACAGAGGAGGTCGAGACACCTACCACACAAATCTAACCAACCAACTCAGGGAAGCAGTGAAAATGGGCAGAGAAAGAAAAAGATTGCAAACAAAAGAAATGGAGGAAAACAAACGACTGGATATAGAGTTCAAAACCACAGTGATAAGGTATTTCAAGAGGCTCCTAGAAAAAGCCAATAAGCTCAGCGAGAACCTCGAGGATATGAACAAGACCCTTGAGGAGATGAGCGAGACCCTCGTAGATATGAAAAAGGACCAACTAGAAACTAAACATACACTGACTGACATAAAAAATATTTTACAGAAACCCAACAGCAGACTAGAGGAACGCAAGAATCAAGTCAAAGATTTGAAATACCAAGAAGCCAAAAACACTCAACCAAAAAAGAAAAAAGCATCCAAAAATTTGAGGATAGTGTAAGAAGCCTCTGGGACAACTTCAAACGTACCAACATCAGAATTATAGGGGTGCCAGAATAAGAAAGAAAGAGCAAGATACAGAAAACATATTTGAAGAAATAATGACTGAAAATTTCCCCCACCTGGTGAAAGAAATAGACTTACAAGTCCAGGAAGCACACAAAACCCCAAGCAAAATGAATCCAAAGAAGACCACACCAAGACACATCATAATTAAAATGCCAAGAGCAAAGGACAAAGACAGAATATTAAAAGTAGCAAGAGAAAAACACTTAATTACCTACAAGGGAGCACCCAAATGCTTGTCAGCTGACTTCTCAACAGAAACTATGCAGGCCAGACAGGAGTGGCAAGAAATTTTCAAAGTGATGAATAGCAAGAACTTACAACCAAGATTACTCTACCCAGCAAAGCTCTCATTCAGAATTGAAGTTCAGATAAAGAGCTTCACAGATAAGAAGAAGGTAAAGGAGTTCATCAACACCAAACCAATATTATATGAACTGCTGAAAGGTATTCTTTAAGAGGAAGAAAAAGGTAGCTTCTTCAAACTATAGCATGGATAGAACTGGAGAACATTATGCTAACTGAAATAAGCCAGTCAAGGAAAGATAAGTATCACATGAACTCATTCATTTATGGAATACAATGAATACCATAAACTGATGAACAAAAACAGATCCAGAGACAGAAAAACATTGACTGTCAAACCTCAGAGGGATGGTAGAGGAGGGTGGGAGTAAGAGAGAGAGAGATCAACCAAAGGACTTTTATGCATGCTTATAAGCCTAATCAATGGACATGGACACCAGGGGGGTGAGGACATAAGTGGTGACGGGGGAGAGGAGGGGATTGGAAGGGGTAATGGGTAATGAGGACACATATGTAATACTTTAATCAATAAAGAAAATTTTTTTAAAAGATTGTTTTTGGTTGTTCTAGACCACTCGCACTTTTATATAAATTTTAAGATCAGTTTGTCAATTTCTGCAAAAAAAAAAAAAGGTGGACAGGGATTTTGATAGGTATTATGTTGAATACATAGACCACTATAGAAAGTATTGCCCTCTTAACAATATTAAGTCTCTCAACCCATGAATATATGAGATATCTTTCTACTTCTTTAGGTCTTCTTTAATTTCTTTTAGTGATATCTTATAAATTTCAATGTAAAATATTATGCCTCTAGTTAAATTTATTCTTAATTATTTTATTTTTATGGTATTATAAATGGAATATTTTTCTTAATTTCATTTTTGGAGTTTTGATGCCAGTGTATAGAAATACAACTTATTATTATACATTTCTCTCATTGAACCTATTCATTGGTTTCAATCATTTTTTTAGTGGGTTCTTTAGGTTTTTCTATATATAATATGGTCATCTGCAAATAGAGACAGCTTTACTTACACCTTTTGAATCTGGATGTCTTTGCTTCTTTTTCTGGTCCCTGATTAGGACCACCAATACAATATTTAATAGAGTGACAACAACAGACATCTTTGTATTGTTCTGGATTTTAAAGCAAAAGCTTTCAGTCATTCACCATTCAGTATGACATTAACTGTGAGTTTTTCATAGATGTTCTTTATCAGGTGGATGAAGTTCCCTTCTATATTTAGTTTATTGACTGTTTTTATCATTTAAAGAATATACTTTTGCGCCCTGGCCTAAACCATAGACTTTTTTGGTCCCCACTGTGCTGAATTAATACCCTCTTTTATTTCCATGGAAATGTTAGCAAACAGCTACTACATTTGATCTTTTCTCACTAACTAAATAATTCCTTAAGTTTGAACAAAGCAGTTAAACTGCTTGGAAATGTATTTAGGATGTTCTTTAATGTAAAAAGCATACATGGTACTAAAATTTAAAAAGCATGAAAAGAAAAATGTTATCTGATAGTACAACATTTTAATTTTATTAATTCCAGGTGTCTATTGTTGCTTGACCCCCACCCCTTTTTTTTGCTTCTTGTTTTCCCATAGCATTAGTATGCCTTTCTCGTTTACTTGTGAGAAGCAGGTGAGAGTGGGGTTATGCTTTCTTTGTAACTTAGAGCAAATTACTTAATTTCTCTGTACCTTAACTATCTCATCTGTAAAATGATCCTGAGTACTTAACTTACACAGATACAAATAGCCTACCTATGTAAAGTACTTAAATTATTTCCTGACACTTGGCAAGTGCACAATAAAAGTTAGCTTCTATCATTATTTGAATTATTTTATTACTAATACACTTAGTGACATCTGTGTTTCTAGTTCATATTCCACAGGTTATTTGACATTTATGTATAAAGAATAAGCCATTTAGAAAGTAGAAAGGAAGTTTATTATAGTCTAATACATACCATAATAGTCAGTTACTATTTTCTATCAAATATTAACCATATCTGAGCCTGTGGTTTTAAAGATCAACATAGCCATAAGATCATTGAAAGTAATTTTGAAAATTTAGACCTATAGAATTTTTACTTTATCCTCTGTATTTTTACTATCTTAAAAAATGTCCTAGAGAAAAAAACCAAGATGGCAGCATAGGTAAACACCTAAACTGCTGCCTCACACAACAATTTCAAAACTACAATTAAAAGACAAAACGGACATCATCCAGAACCACAGGAGAGCTGGCTGGGTGGAAATTCTACAACTAGAAGGAAAGAGAAAAACACATTGAGACTCAGAGGAGCTGCAAAAGGCTGAGGTATGGAGGCGTGCGCACGCAGAAAAGACAAGTGGCTAAGTTTGTGGCTGGCTATCTCAAGTGGGAGGGAGACAGAAGCTTCTGACTGCACTGAACTCCAGTTCTGGGTGAAACTCTGGGAATCCAGACTCATTCAGGGAGAAACTGGACTGTCTGGCAGTAGACCAAACTCAAGGGGGGCTTTTTTTTCTCTCAAAGGTGCTTGGAGCAATTACCAAGAAACATTGAGACCCAGGGGCCTCTTAGGGCAGGGCTAACGGGAAGTGAAGGCTGTCTGCTCTGCCCTAAGACTGCACCCCATCCAAGCTGAGCACAGAGACTTTTTCAGTTTTGCAAGTCTTATCTCATAAGGCTATCTCCAGCACAGAAGTTCTGCCAGCATAGAAATAGCCAATTGGACTGGAGGTCAATTCCTCCCAGTGATACCAACAACAATCAAGACTTAACTACAACAAGGCTGTAAACACAGTTCAAAAATAAAGGTGTACCAAGAGTGTCCACCTAAGGTAACTAGGGAGGCTGAGCCACTGGGCCCTATAGAACACCTAGCACACAAAGCTACTCTACAACCCAGGGAAGCAGCAAAAATGTGGAGACAAAGAAACAGATCACAAATGAAAGAAATGGCGGAAAGCAAATGACTGGATATAGAGTTCAAAACCATGGTTATAAGGTTTTTCAAGAATTTCCTAGAAAAGGCCGATAAATTTAGTGAGACCCTCAAGGACATGAAAAAGGACTAACTAGAAATTGAACATACACTGACTGAAATAAAAAATATTATACAGAGACCCAACAGCAGACTAGAAGAACGCAAGAATCAAGTCAAAGATTTGAAATGCAAAGAAGCATAAAACACTCAACTGAAAAAGCAAAAATAAAAAATAAAAAATAATTTTAAAAAATGTGAAGGTAGTGTAAGAAGCCTCTGGGACAAACTCAAGCATACCAACATCTGAATTATTGGGGTGTCAGAAGGAAAGAGAGAGAGCAAGATACTAAAAACATATTTGAAGAAATAATGACTGAAAACTTCCCCCACCTGGTAAAAGAAATAGACTTACAAGTCCAGGAAGCGCACAGAACCCCAAGCAAAAGGAATCCAAAGAGGACCACACCACGACACATCATAATTAAAATATCAACAGCAAAGGACAAAGAGAGAATATTAAAAGCAGCAAGAGAAAAACAGTTGATTACCTGCAAGGGAGCACCCATACCTTGTCAGCTGACTTCTCAACAGAAACGATGCAGGCCAGACAAGAGTGGCAAGAAATATTCAAAGTGATGAATAGCAAGAACCTACAACCAAGATTACTCAAAGCTATCATTCAGAATTGAAGGTCAGATAAAGAGCTTCACAGATAAGAAAAAACTAAAGGAGTTCATCAACACCAAACCAGTATTATATGAAATGCTAAAAGGTATTCTTTAAGAAGAGGAGGAGGAAGAAAAAGCTAAAAATAAAAATTATGAACAAAAAATACATGTTTTCAACAAGTGAGTCTAAAATTAAAGTGAATTAAAAAATCTGATGAACAGAATAAACTAGTGAATATAATAGAATCAGGAGCATAGAAAGCGAGTGGACTGACAATTCTCAGGGGGAAAGGGGTTTGGGGGGGGGTGCGGGAAGAGACTGGACAAAAATCGTACACCTATGGATGAGGACAGTAGGGGGGAGTTAAGGGCAGAGGGTGGGGTGGGAACCAGGTGGAGGGGAGCTGTGGGGGTGGGGAGAGAAGAGGAACAATTGTAATAATATGAACAATAAAGATTTATTAAATTTTTTAAAAATATTTTATTAATTTTTTTACAGAGAAGAAGGGAGAGGGATAGAAAGTCAGAAACATCTATCAGCTGCCTCTTGCACACCCCCTACTGGGAATGTGCCCGCAGCCAAAGTACATGCCCTTGACCAGAATCGAACCTGGGACCTTTTAGTCTGCAGGCCTATGCTCTATCCACTGAGCCAAACCAGTTTTGGCAAAAATTTATTATATTTTTTAAAATGTCCTAGAAATAAAAGTAAAGTAATGCCCTTATATAGTCCTTTCACAATGTTACTAAATAGAAACATTGAGCACGAGATACTTTTCATGTCTGAGAGGGAATAAATAGTTCATCTCACATATATACACACCCCCTTAAAAAAAAAAAAAAAAAGATGGCCTCGTGCTCCCTGTTGCTTCTGTGTTTTCAAGGCTGAGATGCTGCGGGGAAGGGAGGGATATGCTTTAGGACAATCCATTCCCAAGCCCTGTCTCTTCACTACTTAAGCCAGAGTGGGAACTTATAGCACCATCAATATGAGGAATTGGGGCTGAAATTTTTTTTAAAGGCAGAGACAGATAGTTGTCCTCAAAATTCATGCTCTCTTTCCCTAAGCAAAGTTGTCATTGGGAAGTGGCTACTCAGCCAAGGGACATTTCTATGCAGCTTGATTATACCATGTTCACTAATGGAATGTCCAAAGAAACTATGCCTCTTCTTGAGCTGCTCATAAAACTTTATGGGACTCCTCCATGTGTTTTTTTTCTTCTTGGTTGGAATATAAATAGCCCCCAGGGAGTTGAAATTGCAAAGCCTCCATCACCCTGGGTCCCTGAACAATGGTAAGCAGGAAGCTGCTTTATTGATCTCTACCTACTGGTACTGTTATGTGAGTTAGAAATGAAATTCTCTCACGTTAAGCTTTCGATAGTTCGGCATTTGTTTAAGCAGTTAGCATTACTCTAAGAGCAATTTTCAACTGGTGTCCTGCAAGAATGTTTAAAACATGCAATACCTGACTATTTTGTCAGGGACACTGACACCTTCAACTGTCAAATAAAAAAATTTTTAAAATGACAACAGCTAACACAACAGTCCAGTGTGAATGAATCAAAATGATACCTGTTTTTTGGTCAGATAAAAAAAATAGATTTTTGGTGTGCCATAGAATTTTAGTAATTACTTTATGTGTGCCATGAAATGAAAGGGTTGAAAACTGCTGCTTTAACTAGTTCAGCTCTTTTCACTTTGACAAACCCCAAATATTTATATAATTTGGGTTGATTTTACACTAAATATTTGTCCTCGCATCTCTGGGCTGCTATATAGCAAATTACCACAGACTGGGTGACATATAAGCAATGAAATGTATTTCTTACAGTCTGTAAGCTGAAAGTCTGAGACCAGGGTGCCAACATGGTTGGTTGGATGAGAGATATCTTGCTGTATCCTCAAATAGTAGGAAAGATGAGCTAGCTCTGTAGAACCTCTTTTATAAGAGCACTCATCCCAGCATAAGGGCTCCTCTCTCATGACCTAATCACTTCCCAAAAGCCCCCACCTCCTAAATCAGTCACTTTGGGCATTAGGTTTCAATGTATGAATTTTGGTGAACACAAACATTCAGGCCATAGCAGCATTACAGGGGGCGGGAATGTTTTTCTTTCCCTAAATAGTGAAAAAATATCCACCTTGATTCATTTTAGAACCTGGATTTATCAGGCCGTGTTAATTTGAGAGATTAATGGTTGAGCATGTGCATTAATACATATGTATAGTCATATGTTTATACACATCTTTCTGAGTAGTCATCTGCTCATTCTTTAAACACCAAGGACCTATAGTAAACCAGGCACCTTTTGACTATGGTACAATAAAGGTTAATAAGATACAGTCTCTAGTATCAAGACACTCACAGAAAGCTGCTAGCCTAGTTTTGCAGATATTCCATATATTCAGATAATTTATCTACTGGTGTGACACAGAACACCAGATCTTCTATGAATTTTGGGGTCAACTCTAGAAATTTTCTGGAGCATGTGCTCACTTTTCATTTTCAGGAGGAGAGTATTCTCTAGGATGAGAAGCTTAGACCAGAACCCTCCCAGAAGGAAAAATCAGTCCCCAGTCTTCACAGAAATGTCCAGGAGCTGAGTAATTATAAGGGCAGAGAGAAGGCTAAGGAGAAAGTGTGAAAAAGAAGTTCATCCACACCTGAAGAATAGAGAAATCCCAGGCTTCAAGCACATGACTCAAGTCTCATCTCTTCTAGGTCACTGGCTATCAGAAAAGGAAGAATGAACATTTCTAAAACTAGTTTGAGAGTGAAAGCACAAAAATATGCATTCGTGGAATCTATCCATAAGGCTCTCATAACTTCAAAAGATTGCAAGGAAACAACATTGTTAGAAACTGGGTATGAATGAAGTAGAAACATATGATTTAGATTTCTATGAAAATAAACTCAGCTCCAGAGGAGAAAGAGAAACATCATCTGAGTGCCATATGCCTTTGGGTGGGCCTTTGTGTTTGGAAACCCACAAACATTGCAGAAACAGTTGAGAATCTCAAAGTCTCAGCAATATCTAGCTCCCTGCAAAGCCAGCCTTATCGAGCTGGATAATGAAGCTTAGCTGGGTGTTCCAGAGGCTAAAATCTTTACTTGGTATTGGAAACACTTAGAGATGGTAAGAGAGAGAGGGATAGGGAGAATAATATTGAGATTTACTCCTCAAAAAGCAAAGTTTATAAAGTAAATAATATATTTTACTCTGGATTTTGTTAAATCAAAGCTCCTGTCTTAGTCAGTTTGTTATAACCACTAGAGGCCCAGTGCATGAATTTTTGCACATGCACTTGTGGGATTCCTCAGCTTGGCCTGTGCCCTCTCACCATCTGAGACCCCTCAGGGGATGTTGGACTGCTGGTTTTAGTCTGATTCCCACCAGCAGTCCAACATTCCCCAAGGCAGTGGTCGGCAAACTCAATAGTCAACAGAGCCAAATATCCACAGAACAACGATTGACATTTCTTTTGAGAGCCAAATTTTTTAAACTTAAATTTCTTCTAATGCCACTTCTTTAAAATAGACTCACCCAGGCCGTGGTATTTTGTGGAAGAGCCACATTCAAGGGGCCAAAGAGCTGCATGTGGCTCGCGAGCCACGGTTTGCCAACCACTGCCTCAAGGGATGTGGTAGTGCAGATGTAATAGTGTGAGAAGTGATAGGCGGCTGGAGAAGAGCCCAAGCCAGGGCTGGACGCCAGGTCGCTCCCACTCGGTAGTGCTGCAGTGGAGGCAGGAGAGGCTTGCACTGCCACAGCTGCACTTGCCAGCCATGACCCTGGGTTCTGGTGCCCATTGGTCAGCTGAACGGTGCTCCCACTGTGGGAGTGCACTGACCACCAGGGGGCAGCTCCTGCATTGAGTGTCTGCTCCTTGGTGATCAGTGCATGTTATAATGACCAGTCAACCAATTGTTTGGTCGTTGGGTCAATTAGGCTTTTATTTATATAGATAACAAATATACCATAGACTGCAGAGCCTAAACAACAAACATTTATTTCTCACAGATCTAGAATCTAGAAAGTCCAAGATCAAGGTGCCAACAGTTACAAAGTCTAATGAGGCAATGCTTCCTGGTTTGTGATGCCCATTTTCTCATTGTATCGTCACATGGGAAAGGGGGAAGGAGAGCTCTCTCAAGTATCTTCTTATAAGGACACTAATCCCATTATGAGGGCTCCACTCTTGTGACCCAACTAGGTCCCAAAAGCCCTACCTTCTAATATCACAATACTGGAAATTAATATTTTAACTCATAAATTAGAGAAGAGGAGGGAGAGAGAAGGGAGACACAAACTGTTATGCCCAGAGCTCAGGATCCCCATTAATTAACCACCAGGGAGCCCTTTATTATCCAATGCAAAAAGCAAAGAACCTTTATTCAAACCCGGGTTTGGCCCTCAGCCTCTATCTGGCACAGCAGCGAGATGAGAGAGCAAGCCCAGCAAGAACAATAGGTTATAAAGAGTTGGTCATTTGGGTGGTCTTAGGGAAGTGATGTGGTTACAGCGATAGTCTTATTAGGTCAGGGTTTTTCAGCAGGGTTCTCACAGTACAAGGATCAGGAAGTGACCAGTACTTTGGTTATGCCTTATTAGGACCTAAGCCATGTCCTCAGGGCTACATTGGTCCACTCAGGCAGTGGTTGGGGGAGTCAAGACATTCCTGGCACCCTTGTGGCCACTCCCAGCAGGGGGAAAGGGGAGATAGGCTGACCAGCCCCTCAAGATGGAGGATAGTCCTTTGTTCTTTCACAAACATTTAGTTCATAAAAACTCCTAATAAAATCTGGGGGCTATTGGACACCATGGAACCAAACTGGAAGGACAGCTATTTGTTGAATCTCTAGGGATAAATTTTTTTTGTAATCTTCCAAAATTAAGGAAAATAGTGTCATGCTTCCCTCCAGAAACCATGTCTACCTGTATGGCATCTAGAAATCTGTACTGCCAAATTTGTGCAAATGGCTTGACCCTACACCATAGGTACTGCCCCAAAGGATCAGGACAAATTAAATAACTCTTCCAGGCTTCCCAAATTATCAGCTCCATTCTTGTGCATTCCCCCATAAAGGGGTCCTTTAAACTCTGTTCATTCTCTGATGTTCAAAAACAGATATGTGTTGTTCCAGAAACAGCACCATCATGCTTTGGTCTTTGGTCACAGTGCCTGAGCTAAGTCTCTCAAATCATAACTTAACGGTGTGTTCCAGACTGGACTTCAAACTGTCAGTAGCTGGGACTTCTCTGCCATAGGACTTCTAGAACTAACAAAGACTGTAGCCTGAGACACAACAGGCCAGAAGTACCAAGAAATTAACACCTCCTAGCATCAATTCTCAACTAATAACTCTTGGGAGATGGTATATAAGTACTCTACTCCCTCTACTCAAAATGGGATCATGCTGAAGCATGATAGCTAACATAATAACAGGTTTCCTTTTCTTGGATCACTTCCCCACTCTCTTGCTGGGACTTCCAGGGAAACCCACACCAGAACAGACACCAAAATGCTTAGCTGAATCTCCAGGCTTTAGCAGCCCACATCACTTCCTAATGTTAAGTAAGAAACTTATAAAGTGATTTCAGGAAGTTTGAGTTAAATGTAAAAGCTCTAATCAGATAAAAGGTGAAATATCCTCTAGGCAATTCTTAATTTCCAAACAAAGGAAAGAGAGCTGTGCTAAGCATTGCAGTCATCAGCACCCTCTATCATCAGTCATCAGTCATTGTTACATAGTCTGTTTCATTCACTACTAGATCCACCCTCATCCAGCTATGGAGCAAGGAAGTTTATTGGATAACCGCAAATTAATAAGGAATTAATGTCCAGCTAATACAACATTGGTAAGTTAGTCAGTGGTCTCAGATCTAGGCTCAAAGCCAGCTTTAGGTCATTATTTGAATCTTTAAGATCAATTGTATTTGCACTGTTCTCTTTAGCCAAAGATTTTTTCATTGATCAAATTTACTTCAATCCACCAAGTTTTTTTAAGAATAGTCATCAATTATCTTTCTCCCTTTTTTATTATTTATTTCTTCAGTGGTGTGGTTTTTAGTGTGTGTTTTCTTTTTTAATTGCCAGTGGTAGAAGTCCTACTTTGAAAAAAAAAATCAGTGAGAAATATAAAAACAAAACACACTAAATAGAAATGTAGGGGAAAGGAGAAGAGAACCTTCTCAGAGTATCGATTCCAAGTGGTATGGAAGTCCAGCTGTGTCAGCAGCGGAAATTGATGTGGGCTATCTATTACTGAAGGCCTTAAGAAATACATTCCTTCTCTTTGTCAAGAATTTCCCCACCCTGATATATTCTTATAGACTTGAATATTGGGTTGGGAGGTCCTATTTTCCCCTTAGTGCATGGTGATTTATCTCCAAAACTCTGAATCACAGACAAGCTTGCAAAGCAATCAACTAAGAGGGATACACGTGATTCTAAATTGTTCAGTCATTATATAACATTACTTATACTCACTTCCAGCTTTGTTTTGGGCATGTTCACTCTCAAGAGCATGTTCAAGAGAAAATTAAAAATGTGGGTAATGGTACACAAATATCAGTCAATTCATTGATTCATTTATTGAGCACCTATTAGATGCTAGGCACTGAAAAAACAAGATAGAAAGGATACCTGACCTTATGGAGCTCTTCGTCTGGTGGGAGAGAGAAGCTAAATCAATAATTTCACCCCCCCAAAATTTACTTTTTAGCAATACACTACTTTGTTTTCACCATATTATGCCCCTGTAATACTGTTATATCTAAAGTGACCAGACATCTGGTTTCCCTGGGTCAGTACCAGTTTATCCTTATTGTTCCCACATAATTATTATTAATGACCCCTTTCATTCTCAAAAGTGCCTCAATTTCTGTAGAAGATTGTGTGATTACCTGACTGTAACTACTCTCTCTATACCACCTAGATCACACTATTGATTTTCTTAGTTCATTTTCTTACAATAGCTAGCTCTCAGCAGAGACATCACCACTCAGCAGGTATTGATTACCATCTGAACAGCCCAAGAGCAAGAGCAAATAAATGAATCACATCTACTTCTATACTATATAAACCAGTCTTTCCAGGAGATGGATAATTCATCAACTTGTCTGTGAGGCAGTGCTGTCATGGGAAGATATTGATTAGACTAGGAGGCCAAAGAGCTGTTTTCAGTGATAGCTTTGTCATTTACTATATGTCATTTCATTACCTAGAGTGGCTTTATTTTCGAAATGGGAATAATAACGTTGCCTAACTATTTTAGAGGACTGTTTTAAGAAGCAAATGTATGTGAAAGTATCTGTAAATTGTAAAGTGCTATACAAATATAAGGTATTATAAATATGAAAGTACAAATACACTTGATATTTTATAATTGACATAGTTAATACAGAATATGACTCCTGCTTATAGAAACATGTAATGTTTGTGTGTAAAGTACAAATATTTTGAAGAGATATTTTATTATTATTAAAAATATTTAGTAATCTATATATATAAAAGCCTAAGCAACCCAATGACAGAATGACCAAACGACTGGTCGCTATGATGTACACTGACCACCAGGGGGCAGGTGCTCAATACAGGAGCTGTCCCCTGGTGGTCAGTGTACTCCCACAGCCAACCTCCCATGGCCAGCCAATCTTCTGCAGTCCCTTCTTCTCGGCCAGCCCTGATCAGGACTGGGAAAGATGGCGCCAATCAGCCCCAATTTCTGGCCAGGCTGAGGGACCCCATCCATGCATGAATTTGTGCACTGGGCCTTTAGTATTATATATAACATTTAATAACATTAGCATTGAATCTGGTATTTCATAATATATTTTCTATAACATACTTTATTTTATATCATATACTAGAGACCCAGTGCATGAAATTCATGCACTGGGGTGGGCGTGTCCCGCAATCCGGCCTGCACCTTCTCCAATCTGGGACCCCTCGGGGGATGTCTGACTGCGGCTCGCAATCCAGGACACAGGCTACTAACTGCTCACCTGCCTGCCTGCCTGATCATCCCTAACCCCTCTGCCTGCCTGCCTGATCACTCCTAACCACCTCTGCCTCCCTGATTGCCCCTAACCACCTCTGTCTGCCTGATCACCCCTAACTGCTTCCCTACCAGCCTGATCACCCACTAACTGCTCTCCTGCTGGCCTGAATGCCCCTAACCACCTCTGCCTTGCCCCACAATAGGAACCCAGAATTCCCTTCTCCTGTTGGTCACAGCCACAGGGGACCATGGGAAGGCAACTACACCTAGCCGCAGCCATAGCTCCAGGCTCCTGGGACCGTGCTGCAAGCAACTTGTCCCTCTCCTGAGCTGCAAAAGCAGGTACTGGTGCCCAGGACTGCAGGGACCATGGGGCATGCAGATTGTCCTTCTCCTGGACCACAACTGCTGGCGCCCAGGACTGCAAGGCATGCAGCTTGTCCCTCTCCCGGGCTACAACCCCAGCTGCTGGTGCCCGGAATGATGGGGCAGCAGCTTATCCCTCTTATGGGCCACAGGCGCAGGTGCAGCTGCTGGCACCTAGGAACATGATGCGGGCAGCTTGTCCCTCTCCTGGGCCACAGGCATAGGTGCAGCCATTGGTGCTGAAGACCACAGGGTGGGCAACTTGTCCCTCTCTCAGGCTGCAGCTGGCTGGACCCCATTACTCTCTCACAAGCTCATTTGTGCCTGGATGGTCCCCATTTCTCTCTCCCCAGTGTTGAATGTCTGAGCCGTTTAGGCACGATGGCATGAGGGTGTGACAACCATTTGCATATAAGCTCTTTATTATATAGGATAAATAATTACTTTATATATTATATTAGATATTCAGAAATTTAACACATTATTTAAATGACAAAGGATTTTAACTATTCCAGCCAGTATGCCAACTTCTGTCACCAAAAAGGATATAAGGTATAGTACATGCAATCACCTTCACTCAACTTTTATATATATATATATATATATATATATATATATATATATATGTTTGTTTGTTTGGTTTTTTTTACAGAGAAGAATGGAGACAGATAGAGAGCTAGAAACATCAATGAGAGAGAGACATTGGTCAGCTGCCACCTGCACACTCCCTACTGGGGATGCACCCACAACCAAGACACATGTCCTTGACCGGAATCGAACCTGGGACCTCTCACTCAGCAGGCCGACACTCTATCCACTGTGCCAAACTGATTTCAGCTACCCAACTTTTTAAAATCAAATAGCCCCAAATGTATCTGATTCAGTTTTGTCCACACCATCACATGGTCTTTCAACTTTGTCTGTCTCATGCAGAGATCTATAAGGTATTTTGTTGACAAAATGTCATGAAATTCCATACAAACCTGACTAAAGTTATATGTTAAACAAAAGTTATATTCACCAAGATAGTATTGTTTTTTCCCTAATTTTCCTCTTTCATTTTGTTATTATTTTTCCATCACCATTTTCTACCATATGCCTTCTTCTACCCTCTCCCACCCCATCCTCCTGCAGTCACCACACTGTTGTCTGTGTCCATGAGCTCTCGCTCACTCTCTTTTTTTTCCCCTTTTTTGCTCAATCCCTTCACTCCCCAAATGAGCTGTCTACCTGTTCTCTATCTATGAGCCTGTCTCTATGTTGCTTATTCATTCAGTTTGTTCATTATATTCCACATATAAGTGAAGTCATATGGTTTTTATCTTTCTCTGACTAGATAATATCACTTAGCATGATGTTCTCTAGGTCCATCCATGTAGTATCAAAGGGTAAAATTTTCTTCTTTTTTATGGTGAGTAGTAGTCCATTGTGTAAATGTACCATCACTGTTTTATCCATCTATCTACTGATGGACAGTTGAACTGCTTCCAAATCTTTGCTATTGTAAATAATGCTGCAATGAACATAGGGGTGAGTGTATTCTTTCAAATTAGTGTTTCAAGTCTCTTTGGATAAATTTCCAGAAGTGGAATTCCCAGAAGGGTCATAGGGCAGTTTCATTTTTAATTGTTTGAAGTAACTCCATACTGTTTTCCACAATGGCTGCACCAATCTGCATTCCTACCAACAATGCACCAGGGTTCTCTTTTCTCCACATCCTTACCTATTGAATAGACTTTCTTTAGCTCATTGTATATTTTTGCCTCCTTTGTTAAATATTAAATTAGTATAAAAGTGTAGATTTATTTTGGTGCTCTCTATTCTATTCCATTGATCTATATGTTTGCTTTTATGCCATTATCATGCTGTTTGATTACTATGGCCTATATAGTTTGATATCAAGTAGTGTGATTCCTCTAACTTTGTTATTCTTTCTTAAGATCACTGTTGCTATTCAGAGTCCTTTGTGGTTCCATACAAATTTTTGTAATATTTGTTTTAGTAATGTGATACACCACAGAAACAACATGAAGGTTAAAAAAAAACATGATCATATCAATAGATGCATTAAAAACATTTGATAAAATCCAGCACGCATTTATGATAAAAACTCTCAGCAAAGTGTGAATAGAGGGAACATACCTCAACATAATAAAGATCCTAAATGGTAAACCCACACCCAATATAATACTTAATGGGCAAATTCTATAAACATTTCCCTTAAGATCTGGAACAAGACAGGATGTCCATGTTCACCACTCTTATTCAGCATATTCCTAGCCATAGCAATCAGACAAAAAGAAGAAATGAAAGGCACCCAAATTAGAAAGGAAGAAATAAAACTTTTATTATTTGCAGGTAACATGATACAGCATATAGAGAACCTTAAAGAGGCTGCCAGAAAGCTACTAGAACTGATAAATGAATTCAATAGCAGGATACAAAATAAACATCCAGAAATCAGTTGCATTTTAATGAACTGTCAGAAATGGAAACAAACAAAAAAAATTCCATTCACAATTGCTTCAAAAAGAATAAAATACCTAGAATAAATTTAACCAAGGATGTGAAAGATCAGTACTCGGAAAATTATAAGATAGTGACGAAAGATGATACAAATAAGTGGAAGCATATACCATGTTCATGGATAGAAAGAACTAACATCATTAAAATATCCATACTACCCAAAGAAATCTACAGATTCAATGCAGTGCCTAGCAAGATACCAAAGATAGTATTGTTTTACATGTGATGACAAACTATTTCCTAAATGTAGAGTATAGTCTGCTGTCACACCAGGAAATTTCGCTGGCAAATAATATACCATAGAGCTCTTCAAATATTAGAATAGACACACATAGCATTGGAGAAAGTTTGTTCATAAGACTGGTGAAATAACTATGGTAAATTCAGCTCTTATTCTCTAACTTATTAATCTCACAAATATGAGAGATGGGTTTTATAATTCCTATTTAACAATGAGAAAACTGTGGCTCAAAGAAACTATGCAAGTTGCCCAAGATCAAGTAGCAGGTAAGTGACTGAGTACGTCTAACTCTGGATTTCATGCTCCTTCCAGAAAACCACACTGCTTATCAACATTTTCTTCTTCAACAGATTTCCAAATTGGTTATGTTAATTGCATAAGTCCTTTGGAATTAGTATCAGTGAATGTTCCCATATTAGTCAGGATTCTCCAGAGAAACAGAATCACTAGGATATAAAAGGAGAATTACTTCCAAATCTTTGCTATTGTAAATAATGCTGCAATGAACATAGGGGTGAGCTTATTCTTTCAAATTGGTGTTTCAAGTCTCTTTGGATAAATTTCCAGAAGTGGAATTCCCAGAAGGGTCATAGGGCAGTTCCATTTTTAATTGTTTGAAGTAACTCCATACTGTTTTCCACAATGGCTGCACCAATCTGCATTCCTACCAACAGTGCACCAGGGTTCTTTTTTCTCTACATACTTGCCTATTAAATAGACTTTCATTAGCCCATTGTATATTTTTGCCTCCTTTGTTGAAAATTAAATTACCATAAAAGTGTAGATTTATTTTGGTGCTCTCTATTCTATTCCATTGATTTATATGTCTGTTTATTGTAAATAATGCTGATCTACATAATATGAAGAATTGGTTCACACCATTATGAAAGCTGAAAAGTTTCATAATCTGCTGTGTACGAGCTAGAGGTCCAGGAAAACCAGTGATATAATCTGGTTTGAATCCTAAGGCCTTAGAACCAAAGACACTGATGATTTAAACCCTAGTACAAAGGCAGAAGAAGATGAGAGAAGACATTCCAGTTCAAGCAGTGTAGTAGTGTGGCAGAAAGTAAATGCCAATTCCTCCTTCCTCTACCTTTTTGTTGTGCTCAGGCTGTCAGCAGATCAGTTGATGCTCATCCACATTGGTGGGGGAGGAGGGAATTCTGCTAAATTCACTGATTCTAATGCTAATGCTAATCTCATCCAGAAACACCCTCACAGACATACTGAGCAATAGTGTTTAACTGTATATTAGCACATCCCTTTATCCAGTTAAGTTGACACATAAAATTAACTATCACAGTCCCTGTAAAGAGTTTTTGGTCACTTGGTTCTACTACACAGGATTTTGGCAAAGACAGCTGGTGTTAAAACAAATGCTGTCATCACTTGAACCATTGACTCAAATAAATGTAGTTCTATCCACACCCACATGTATTAGGGACTAGACTTGTTTAAGCACTCACACTTAAACTTAGAGTCAATAGTCTTCTTCACTGAAAACAACACTAAATCAATTTGTAATGAGATTGAAATGTTAAAATAACAAGGAGAATAAATGCCCTGCCATAGTCAGAATCAAAGATCCATTGTATCACTGTTTTACAAGCCACATGGGAAAAAGTGAATTGAAGGTCAAGCTGACAGATTTCCATGGTAATGAATGGAGTGCTCAGACACCAATATTGTCAGATCCAAGCTATAGCCCAATTACACTTACATTGACCTATCCAGAGAGGAAATTAAAGCACCTATTAAATGAATGTAAAAGTGATAATTAAGAATTAGTATGAGTGCCCTTCTACCCACTCTCTAAAACTCAATGGAGAGAAGAAACCAAGATAGTGGCATAGGTTAACCTAAACTGCTGCCTCACACAACAATTTCAAAACTACAACTAAAAGACAAAACGGACATCATCCAGAACCACAGGAAGCTGGCTGAGTGGAAATTTTACAACCATAAGGAAAGAGAAAAACTCATGGAGAATCAGAGGAGCTGCAAAAGGCTAAGGTACAGAGACACAAGCACAGAGAGAAAGGGCAGCTGAGTGCCTGGCTGGCTTTCTCTGGTGGGAGGGAAAAGGAAGCTCCTGACTGCACTGAGCCCCAGTTCTGACTGTACTGAACACCAGTTCTGGGTGAGACCCTGGGGACCCAGGCTCATATGGGGCGGGTGGGGGGGAGAGTACGGACTATCAGGAAGAAAGAAAAGCACAGAGAAACTCAGGAGAGCCATGGAAGACAGGGGACTGGAGGCGCGCGCAAGTGCACACAGAGAGGACTGACTGCTGAGGTTGCCATTGGCTTTCTCTAGCAGGAGGGGGTCAAAGGCTCCCAACCGCACTGAACCACAGTTCCATGCGAGACCCTGGGAACCCAAGCTCATTTAGGTGGAATCTGGACCGTCAAGTGGAAACTCAGTGGAATTGCGAAAGGCAGAGGTCTGGAGGCACGCACGTGAGTGCATGCAGAAAGGACTGACTGCTGAGTGTGCCACTGGCTTTCTTTAGCTGGAGGGAAACGAAAGCTCCCGACTGTGCTGAACTCCAGTTCCAGGCAAGAATTTGGGAATCCAGATTCATTGGGGGAGAAACGAGACGGTCTGGCAGTGAGCAAAACTCAAGGGCAGCTTTCTCTCAGAGGTGCTGGCAGCAATTACCAAGGGACACTGAGACCCAGGAGCCTTATAGGGCAGGGCTGACAGGAGGCCAAGACTGTCTGCTCAGCCCTGAGACTGAGCACAGAGGCTTTTGCAATTTTGCAAGTCTTGTCTCATAAGGCTGTCTCCAGCACAGAAGTTCTCCCAGCATAGACACAGCTGATCCTCATAGCCAACTGACCTGGAGGTTAATTCCTCCCAGTGATACCAACAATAATCAAGACTTAACTACAACAAGGCTGTAAACACAGTCCAAAAAAAAAAAAGGTGCACCAAGAGTGTCCACCTCAGTTTGGAGCTGCACTCAAACAGAAAGGGCAGGCAGCTGCAAACCTGGCTCGTTTTCTTGAACTAGGAGGGAGACAAAGGTGTCACACTGCACTGAGCCCCAGTGCCGGGCGAGACTTGGGGGACCCAGACTGATGTGGTGTGAAGCTGGACTGCAAGGAGGAAGAACGCTGAAACTTGGGCACTGCAGAGGCACGCAAGCTATCAGAGAAGGCTCACAGCTGGCTCTAACGTTTGGGAGGAAAAAAAAAAAACAGAAAAAAAAAACCACCAGACTGCTTTGTTTTCCCATTCCGGTGAGCCTTTGGGTGTGCAGACTCATTTGGGGAGAAACTAGACTGTCTGACAGCGGGCAGAGCTTGGCGGCAGCTTTCTCGCAGAGGTGCGTGCAGCCATTGCCGCAGGGCACAGAGACCAGGGAGCCATTTAGGGCGGAGCTGACCAGAAACCAAGGCTGCCAGCTCAGCCGGAGACTCCGCCTCATCCAGGCTGAGCACAGAGGCTCTCACAGCATAAACACAACTGATCCTCACAGACAATGGGCCTGGAGGTCAAACCCTCCTAGTGCTAACAACAATAATCTAGGCTGAACTTCAACAAGACTGTGCAGCCCATAAAGGGATGCACCAAGAGTATCCACCTTAGGTAACTGGGGAGGCTGAGCCACTGTCCCTTAGAGGACATCTACCACACAAAGATAATCAACCAACTCAGAAAAGCAGCCATAATGCAGAGACATGGAAAGAAATCACATGTGAAAGAAATGGAGGGAAAAAAATGACTGGACATAGAGTTCAAAACTACAGTTATAAGGTTTTTCAAGAGGCTCCTTAAAAAGGCCAATGAACTTAATGAGACCTTCGAGGATATGAACAAGACCCTCGAGGATATGAAAAAGGACCAACTAGAAATTAAGCATACACTGACTGAAATAAAAAAAATATTATACAGAGACCCAACAGCAGACTAGGGGACCGCAAAAATCAAGTCAAAGATTTGAAAAACAAAGAAGCAAAAATCACTAAGCCTGAAAAGCAAGAAGCAGAAAGAGTCCAAAAAATTGAAGATAGTGTAAAGAACCTCTGGGACAAACTCAAGTATACCAACATCCGAATTATGGGGATGCCAGAAAAAGAGAGAGAACAAAATACTGAAAACCTATTTGAAGAAATAGTGACCAAAAACTTCCCCCACTTGGTGAAAGAAATAGATTTACAAGTCCAGGAAGCACACAGAACCCCAAACAAAAGGAATCCAAAGAGGACCATACCAAGACACATCATAATTAAAATGCCAATAGAAAAAAACAAAGAGAGAATATTAAAAGCATCAAGATAAAAACAATTAATTACCTACAAGAGAGCACCCATACCATTGTCAGCTGATTTCTCAACAGAAACTATGCAGGCCAGACAGGAGTGGCAAGAAATATTCAAAGTGATGAATAGCAAGAACCTACAACCAAGATTACTCTACCCAGCAAAGCTGTCATTCAGAATTGAAGGTCAGATAAAGAGCTTCACAGATAAGAAAAAGCTGAAGGAGTTCATCAATACCAAACCAGTATTATATGAAATGCTGAAAGGTGTTCTTTAAGAAAAGGAAGAAGAAAAAGATAAAGATAAAAATTATGAACAACAAATACATATTTATCAACAAGTGAATCTAAAAATCAAGTGAATTAAAAATCTGATGAACAGAATAAACTGGTGAATATAATAGAATCAGAGGCATAGAAAGGGAGTGGATTGACAATTCTCAGGAGGGAAGGGTGTGGGGGTGAGAAAAGAGACGACAAAAATTATACATCTATGGATAAGGACAGTGGGGGGAAAGTAAGGGCAGAGGGTGGGGTGGGAACTGGGTAGAGGGGAGCTATGGGGGAAAAAAGAGGAACAATTGTAATAATCTGAACAATAGAGATTTATTAAATTAAAAAATTTTAAATTTAAAACTAAAAAAAAGAATTAGCAGGACTGCCTTGGCCAATATTACTCAGTGGTTATAGCACAAGACTGTGCACTAAAGAGTTATGGGCTCAATTCACAGTCAAGGGCAAGTACCTGGTTTGCAGGTTGGAGCTCTGGCTCCAGTCAGGGTATGTGCAGAAGGCAACCAATCGATGTGTCTCTCTCACGTCGATGTTTCTCTTTCCCCTTCCTTGCCTCTCTTCCACTTGTTCTAAAAATCAATGGAATAAATATCCTTCAGTGAGGATTAACAATAACAACAAAAGAATTAGTAGGATCTGTGCCCTAAAGGTTAGGACATGACTTTATTGTTCAAGCTAAGTGACAACTTGGATTTATAGATTGCTCTCGGCATTTCCTTATAGCTCAGTGCTTTTAAATAGTTCATTTGGCTGGTACCTTGGTAGTGAAATGCAGTCAGTACAGTTTTACAAATCCCTCCCAGAAAACAAATTAATATACATCATCTCCCCTTTTAGCACATGGAAGCCCATCTGTCCCAGTCTAACCTGCCAAGTCAGCTCAATACTGAGCCAGTCAGTTTTGGGTGACACACAAGCTGGTGTCCTGCAAGATGTCATCCACCTGCTGTCTCAAGGTTTGTATTGCAAAATTTGGTTTTATTTTAGTGTTCAGTCATTCAGAAGTCCTGTGCATGGTGTTGGGGAAAATAAGTTGAATTCATCCCCCCAATATCTGATGGCTTTTTATGGCCAGATATACATCTATTGGAACATTTGAGCGTTGGCCTTGGCTAAAAGCAGGCTGACAACTGGTTAAATGACCCCTCAGTATGTCTATCCAGTTAAGGAAAAAGAGCCTGAATTCCAGATCCATTTGGGAAGGTAGGGATGGGTGGGTGAGAGGGTGGGAATAGATCAACCAAAGAGCTTGTATCCATATATGCATAATCCATTGGCACAGATATTAGGGGGGTGAAGGTCTGGGGTCAGGGGCTGGATGTGGGCTTGAAGGGGTCAATGCAGAGAAAAAGGGAACATATGTAATACTTTCAACAATAAATATTTTTTAATTTTAAAAATAATTTTTTTAAAGATTAGCAAGAAAATTTGGGGCAAAGACATTTTGACTGATTCTAGGAAGAATTTTCTACTTGAAGGGGATAAAATATTGGAATGCATTATTAAGGGAGATTGGAAGGACTCTTTTCCAAAGACTTTAAAGCAATGTTCCAAAGAACACTGACTAATGTTCTGCCAAGCTTCTCTGAACCAAGGCATAGACTGGAATGCTATTCATAGTCAACTTCCACAAACCTGTGATTGCCCAGGTTCACTGGGATTTTAGATCCCCTTCCTAGGAAATGTAGTGATGTTAAATTTAGTTTTTGCATATGCTCTATAATTTCCCAAAGTGCTATTATATATTATCATATTTTATTGTTACAGGAAAGTATGAGAAGGTAGAGCATGATTATAGGTTAAATATAATAAAATACTACAAAGATTTTGTTTATGGTGCCTGGAAAGGGAGCAGTGGGGAGAGAGCAGACAGAAAAGATGCTAGTCCTCAAAAAAGAATTCCTCTCTTTGGCAAAGCATTGGTGTATGCCTTTAGAATAGAGTATTACGATAACCAACCTTAAAATGGACAAGCAAAAAGAGAAGTGAGAGACCATCAAGTCTGTTCTCCAGTTTTCCCATCAAGAAATTGGCAATGATCAGGCCAAGTTATGTCAAGAGAGAGGCAGAACTGAACAAAAACATAGGTTGCCTAACTCGCAGCCCTGTGTCTTTCCCATTTGTCTACACAGTCTCACTTCTTTCAGTTTTATACCTTATCCATACGAGTAACCTGAATTTAAAATTGATTGCAAATGAGCAATAAATAATTTTACTTATTGCCTATGAAAAACACTATGAGCATCACTTTAACTTTTAGGTGCCAATTTTAAAGAACAAATAAGTAGAACATAAATAACAACTGATAGTAAGAATGATCATAAATACTATATATAAACATATCACTATTTATCCATTGATGGACATTTATTTATACTACAGTGCTGGAAAAGCAATCATTGCCTCACTAATCGAGAGATGTGACCAGGAAATCCAGAAGGCTGGTTAAGCTTAATCGCTCTGAATGGTCAGAGCTAATCACTCATTGTTTAGTTGAGACATTGGTAGTTGAAGCAGCTTCCACTTATTAGTTTTATGTAAATTCTTGCTGATTAGAATTTCCTAGCTTAAAGGATATGGGAGTATCACATAGTTTTAATAAAAGGGAATAGCAAGGCCAGAGCTGGTGGTAGTCCTCCTACTAGAGGTGGCTGCCACCTGGCCCCCAATAATCCCAAATTAATGTTTTTCTAGTCTCTTTCATTTGTGTGCAGACTTCTCCAGAACCCGAACCCTGACCCTGGAACCCTGGACCATGCAGGATGTGAAAGGGTTCCCACATCTGGTGCCCAAACAGGGACATCTGGAGGAGATGATATTTTTTTGCCTAAAAGACTGAAGGAGGAAAAATACACTGAGAAAAGGTGTGGAAATTTCACTGCACACAAAGCTCATGAACCAGCTGTAGAATCACAATCTGTACATCTTTTTCAGCCAGGCAAGAATTGGAATTTTGGTTTGTATGCTTAAGGAATTAAAAGTTTCAGAAGGTATTATTCTTTTATAGCTTTTGTTTGATGTTATAGAACATAACCTTTTGTTTCCTGAAGAAGGTACATTAAATCTTGAGTGTTGGGCAAAAAGTTGGTCAAAATTTTATAAAAGCTCAGCAACAGGTAAAAACTTACCTCAAAAAACTCTTTCTCCATGGTAACACAATATTGCATTTGCTAGAGCCTTTTTAGAGAGGCTGAGGAGGAGCCTCCTCGCCTGGTTCCCTCCACTCCTCCTAGAGAGAAGTAGGAAGAAAAATTGGAGGAATAGACTTTATGGCCCCCTCCACCTCCATGTCCTAATCCTGAAACATTTAATTCACCACCAATAGAATCATCTATCCAGAGAGCCATCAGAGAAGGGATGAAGGACATGTCTGTGGAAGAAAGACTTGCTTTTCCTGTTATACAAGTAGCTGACCCACAGCTACCAAATCAGATAATAAGACACCATGAAAAAATTGATTTTAAAATGATAAAAACTTTACGAGAAAGTATTGTTCAAAATAGTCCAATGGCTTCTTTTACAGGAGAAATTATGAGTAATATTTCTGAAGTGTTCTTAGCTCCTTATGATTGGTATTCTCTGGCTCATGTAACTCTAGATGGAGGAGATTATTTTCTATGGAAGAGAGAATATTTGGAGCAATGTCAAGAGCAAGCCCATGCAAACGGAGGGCTGAATGCTCAAATAACTTATTAAATGTTGGCAGGACTGCGACAGTATGTGGATGTACAAAATCAGTTACATTATATGCAACAGGCATATGAGCAAATTAGACTTTGCGGAAGGAAAGCTTGGTGGGCTTTACCAGCAAAAGGGGACCCTCAGGGAGCTTTTAGTAAATGTGTGCAGGGACCTACAGAGTCATTTTCTGATTTTGTGGCTCGCCTCACTCGAACAGTGAGATGACAGATTCAACATGAGACAGCAGGAGATATTTTAATTCAGCAATTAGCTTATGAAAATGCCAATGCTGATTTTAAGAAATGCTTGACACCTCTGAGAAGAAATAGTACCATTACAGAGATGATTCGAGCGTGTCAGAATGAGGGATCAGGCACTTTTCAAGCAAGTTTACACACTGCTGCAATAACAGTGGGAAATAAGAGGTGTTATAAGTGTAGAAAAGCAGGACATTTCCAAAAGAAATATAGGCAACCAAGAGGGACACAAGGTAGCGCTCTAGGGAGAGGCATAAACGCTCAGCCTCCATATTCAATCTCTTGGTGTCCTAGATGTCAGAAAGGGAACCATTGGAGAACCAAGATGATGGCATAGGTAAAACACCTATCTTGCTGTCATACACAGCAATTTTAAAACTACAACTTAACGAAAGAACAAACACCTTCCAGAATCACCAGAAAGCTGGCTGAGTGAAAATTCCACAAATAAAAGTGCAGATAACACACTGTGACTCGGAGGAGCAGCTGAGGACAGTGTTGAAAATACACATGCAGAGAGGTTTGGATCACACACACCAGCAGAGAGGGCGGGCGGCTGAAAACTGGCCAGTTTTCTCGAACAGGGAAGACAAAGACATCCCACTGGATTGATTCTCCAGCTCCGGGGGAAGTCCAGGAAACCCACTATCATACGGGGTAAAACCTGGACAGTGGGAAGGCACGCCGAAGCTCGGGTGCTGCAGGGGTCTGCCGGCTTGTGGAGAAGGCGAGCTTGTGCGTGAACTTGGGAACAGCGCAGATGCGTGACTGGGTAGAGAGTGCTCACAACTTGCTCTCTCATTCGGGATACTGTCAGACTGCTTTGTTTTACGACTCTGGGTGAGACCTTGGGTGTGCAGACTCATTTGGGGAGAGTCTGAATTCCCCGGCAGCTGGTGGAGCTTGGCAGTGGCTCTCTCTCAGAGGTGCTGGCAGCCATTGCCCCCGGCACAGAGTCTCTGGGGCCACATAGGGCAGAGCTAACACTGTCTGCTTGGCCTGGAGACTCCGCCCATCCAACCTGAGCACAGCTGAACTTCACAGACAATTGGCCAAGAGGTCAACCCCTCCAAGTGCTAACAACAATTAACCTGAGATTAACTTCAGCAAGACTGTGCAACCCATTACCACCTCAGGTAACTGGGGAGGCCGAGCCACTGTCCCTTATAAGAAGTCTACCACACAAAGCTAATTGACCAACTCAGGGAAGCAGCCACCATGCAGAGACATGGAAAGAAATCAGATGTGAAAGAAACGGAGGGAAAAAAACGACTGGACGTGGAATTCAAAACCACGGTTATAGGGCTTCTCAAGAGGCTCCTACAAAAGGTCGAGACCTACAAGGAAATGAACGAGACCCTCAAGGATATGAACGAGACCTGCAAAGAAATGATCAAGACCAACGTGAAAATGAATGAGTCCTACAAGGAAATGAATGAGACCCTCAAGGATATGAAGGAGACTCTCAAGGATATGAAAAAGGACCAACCAGAAATTAAGCATACACTGACTGAAATAAAAAATATTATACAAAGACCTAAAAGTGCTCTGGAGCATCCCAAGAACCAAGTTAAAGATTTGAAATACAAAGAGGGAAAATCCACTCAGCTGAAAAAGCAAGAAACCAAAAGAATCCAAAAAATTGAAGATAGTGTAAGGAGCCTCTGGGACAACCTCAAGCATACCAACATCCGAATTATAGGGGTGCCAGAAAAAGAGAGAGAGCAAGACAATGAAAACCTATTTGAAGAAATAGTGACTAAAAACTTCCCACACCTGGTGAAAGAAATTGACTTAGGAGTGCAAGAAGTGCACCGAACCCCAATATATAAGAACCCTAAGAGGACCACACCAAGGCACATCATAATTAAAATGCCAAGAGCGAAAGACAAAGAGAGAATATTAAAAGCAGCAAGAGAAAAACAGTTAGTTACCTATAAGGGAGCAGCCATACAATTGTCAGCGGACTTCTCAACAGAAATGATGCAGGCCAGACGGGAGTGGCAAGAAATATTCAAAGTGATGAATAGCAAGAATCTACAACCAAGATTACTCTATCCAGCAAAGCTATCATGCAGAATTGAAGGTCAGATTAAGTGCTTCGCAGATAAGAAAAAGCTAAAGGAGTTCATCACCACCAAACCAATATTATATGAAATGCTGAAAGATATTCTTTAAGAAGAGGAAGAAGAAAAAGATAAAAGTGTAAATTAGGAACAACAAATACACATCTATCAACAAATGAATCTAAAAATCAAGTGAATTAATAAGCTGATGAACAGGATAAACTGGTGAATGTAACAGAATCACAGACACAGAGAGGGAATGGACTGACAACTCTTGGAGAGAAAGGGGGTGTGGGAAGTGCATCAAGAGTCTGGACAAAAATCATGCAACTATGGGAGAGAACAGTGGAGGTAGGTGAGGGCGGAGGGTGGGATGGGTACCAGGTGGAGGGGAACTATGGGGGGGGAACAATGTAATTAATAAATTGAACAATAAAGATAAAATCTTAAATTTAAAAAAAATTAAAAAAAGAAAGGGAACCATTGTGCCAGTCTGTGTAGATAGAAATTTCATAGAGATGGGCAACCTCTAGATCAAGATAGAGCTCATGGTCATGGCCGGGAAATGACCAGAGGGGTACCCCCGAGCCCCGTTATCAATAGGGGAAATCTGCCCTGCAAGGCCCACAGTGGATTCCCTCATCCAAGCAAGTCCAGGAAGCACAGGTGTGGATCTTAATAGCACTATAGCGGGTCACTTTGACCCCCGATATTACTCAGCAAGCTATTTCTACAGGAATTTGTGGACCTGTGCCACCGGGAACTTTAGGACTAATCTGAGGGAGGAGTGGAAGCACTTTAAAAGAACTAACTGTTCTGCCTGGAGTCATTGATTATGAAGGAGAAATTAAAGTTATCCTAGAATGTAATCATGTTATGCAAATTTCTCCAGGGCAAAGAATTGCTACTTCTACCATATGTTCAGCAAGGTGAGGCTATAAATAGGAAAAGAGGAACGCAAGGATTTGGAAGCTCAGTCATTTATTGGATACATGAAATTAGCAAAACCCATTCTATGATTAATTTAAGAATAGAGGGAAAACAATTTAGGGATCTAGTGAACACTGGAGCACATGTTAGTGTTATCAGCAAAGAATTCTGGCCTCCAAGTTGGTCCACAGCAGAAGCTATGAGCTTAGTTAAGGGGGTAGGAGTCCCTGATGACACAAAACTGACATATAGAACTGGAAGGGAAACTGGAGATCTTGACATAGTTACCAGTAAATATTTGCTGAATGGATGGATAAATTAATGGAAGGATACATAAAACAAAGAGATGGTAATAATTAAATGAATTACAATAACATTCAAATCTCATTCTACCATATTGCTTCTGAAAGTTCAAAGAGGACAACTTGCCCCAAACATATCAATAAAAGGCCCAAAACCCAGTGCTAGTACCAGCCTGCCTTGTCCATAGCTGGACCTCACTCGGGCATCTCCAAGCCCAATACAGATAGCAAATAACAGCTATCTGCATATCCCTCTGTAGATCCTGCTGGGTGGCCCCAGGCAGAGGCTGACTTTGCACCTCCCTGGAGGCTCTAGAGCCAGTGCACCAGTAAACAGCTTCTGACCATAGCAGATTATAACTCTATACATCCACAAGTGACACACTCAAGAGGTAGACTCAATGAACACCAGAGCCCCACTGAAGCAAGTTCTGCTCCAAGGGGTGTTTCCTGCACATCAGTTCTTCTTTGTAGATGCAGCTATTCCTCACAGATAACTGGCCTGGAGGTCAATTTCTCCCAGTGATACCAACAGCAATCAAGGCTCAACTACAAGATTGTGCAAACAGTCCACACCAGGGCACACCCAGAGTGCCCAGCTCAGGTGACTGGGGAGGCTGAGCCACTGGGCTCTATAGGGCACCTAATACACAAGGCCACTCTACCAATTCCAGGAGACATAGCAGCTCTACTTAATACATTGAAACAAATATAGGGAAGCAGCCAAAATGCAAAGACAAAGAAACATGTCACAAATGAAAAAAATAGAAGAAAACAAATTACTGGACACAGAGTTCAAAACAATGATTATAAGATTACTCAAGGATCTTCATGAGACTTCCAAGAATCTTAGTGAGAATGTCAAAGACATGAAAACAGACCAGTCAGGAATTAAGCATACACTAACTAGAACAAAAAAAAAATTTACAGGAATTCAACAGTAGAATAGAGGATTCTGAAAATCAAATCAATAAAAACCTGATCTGGTATAGCTATTTGGTTTCTGGAAGCAAAAATCACCCAATCAGAAGAGGAAAAGGAATTTAAAAAAATATGAAGATAGTGTAATGAGTCCTGGGACAACTTCAAGTGTATCAACATTCACATTTTGGGGGTGTCAAAGGAGAAAAGATAGACATTTGAAGAAATGACAGAAAACTCTCCCTATCTGGTGAAAGAAATAGACTTATAAGTCCAGGAAACACAGAGTCCCAAACAAAAGGAACACAAAGAGGCCCACGTCAAGACACATCATAATTAAAATGCTGAGGGTTAAAGAAAAGAGACAATTTTAAAAGCAGCAAGATAAAAGCAGTTAGTTACCTATATGGGAGTACCCCTATAACTGTCAGCTGATTTCTCAACAGAAATTTTGTAGGCCAGAAGCGACTGGCAAGAAATATTCAAAGTGATGAGTAGCAAGGACCTAGAACCAAGTTTACCCTATCCAGCAAAGCTCTCATTTAGAATTGAGGATAAGATAAAGAGCTTCACAAACAAGAAAAGCTAAAGGAGTTCATCACCATCAAATCAGTATTACATGAAATGTTGAAGGCTATTCTTTAAGAAGAGGAAGAAGAAGGAGAAGGAGGAGAAAAGGAAGGAGGAGGAGATAAAAAAATATGAACAATAAAATGGCAACAAATACATATCTATCAACAATTAAATCTAAAAATAAAGAATAAATGAATAAGAGATCTAATGAACAAAACAAACTGGTTAATAAAATAGAATCAGAGTCATGGAAGCATGGAACAGACTGATGAATCTCAGAGGGAAGAGGTGAGGGGGGACAGGAGGAGATTAACCAAAGAGATTAACCTCTGGACTCAAACAGTAGCGGTGGTGAAGGCCTAGGGTGGGGTGGGAACCAGGTTGAGGCGGGTAATGGGAGGAATAAAGGGAGGCATCTGTAATACTCTCAACAATAAAGATTTCAAATTGGGGGGGAAATAAAATTAAAAGAAATAATATCTTTATGTAAATATGTAACCTATTTTCAGTAGGTCGCTGATGATATGGCTCACTCTTTCCCTCCCCACACCTATAATCTAGGGAATAAGCCAAACTTTTGAGATAGCTTTCTTACAGACTCACAATTAAGACCCTATCCATATGCATATTATTAATTTCCAATTGCACTAAATTGAACAGTACCTAATGTAAGCAAATAAGTTTGCTACCAAAAAAAAATAAAAATAAAAAACACAAAAAACATTATCACTCAGTTTTCCTGCACTGTCTCTATAAATCACTGCTATTTTTTTTTAAGTTCAAGATATACTAAAAACCTTTACTATATATAAACATCATAAATCATTAACTGGTCATTTCTAAAATTTATTTTAACTCCAGCCAGTGGTAACTATTACTGGGATTTGTTCCCACTCACAAGCAGGCAGTATTATTTCAGGATAGTCAATGCTGTAATTTTGAAAGGGTCATCTAAAAATAGATCTTAAATTAATGCAATGGGAAATATTGCCAGTAGAATACTGACTGTTGGCTTAAAGCCCCACGGAGGACTTGATAATGTCATTTCCCAGCAGTCAAATCGGAAGTCAGCACCAGGTGGCCTTGTTGACAGTCTGGGGAAGGATCTCATTGCCTGAGAAAGAGAGAGTGTGAAGTCCTGTGAACTCCCAGAAGGACAGAAATAAAGGAAGGAGTAATGAAGGAGGCAAAAAAGCAAATGAACCCAGAGAAATTCCCAGAACATGATGGAGCCAGAGATCTCATCAGGCTGCTAAACAAAGCAAAGAGATTCCATTCATCTCTGCTTTACAGTAGGCCCTTTTGTTTTACTCATATATCACAGTGTTGAGATGATATCTAGAGAAAAAGGAAGTAGAGAGAGAAGAGGAGGGAGAAGAGTAAAGAAAAGCACTTCTTTCACTAGAAAAGCAATTTATCTCCACAGTGAAATGGTCTAAGATAAATTTATCTTCCCCAACATTCTGAAAATGCTCCACAGGCCAATAGGCCAGTCCATTCCTGTGGGAAGCTGTTATCTCCAACTAGCTTGTTGGTTTTATTTAGACCAGGCAACAGCACAGTACCTCAGTTTCTTTTTTCTCCATCTGAAAATGTGATTGACCCCACTGACTGATGGTAATGTTGTAAAGCATGCTGAACATCTTGGAATGAAACCTGTTCATGGACAGAACTTTCAACTCTGCATTTAATTCCCATGACACTAAGCAGCAGTGTCACCATTGTGGAACATTTACCACATGCCAGCTTTGTGAGAAACAAGTTACTTACAGGACCTCACTGGAATTTAACAGTATTTACACATACAAATGTATAACCCCCAGGGAGGAAGACTTCTCCATCCCACAGCTAAGGAAGCTAAAGCATAATAACTTATTATGAAAGTAATAAAATGGTTAAATTTGGACCTGAATCCACATCTCACTCCAGAACCCAGGTTGTCTTAAAATAGTTTTAAATTAGATAAAATAAAGCAATCAGAATAGTGAATTTGTTAGGAGTTGGAGTTATGAAAAAGATAAAGTGGATTTCATAGCAAAGTTGGAATCATCTACAACACCCTTGAGCCCAGGCACTTGCACAAAGAATTGATTGTTGACTGGTAAGTGGTGAAAGCGACATTCATCTTGGGTTCCAGGCCAGGCTCTTCCTCCTGACCACAGTCATGCCCCTAACCTCCTTAGATCTCTTTACATCTTATCTGTTAAATGAGATGTCTTTCAGGGCCCTTTCAGCTCCAAAATATCCCCATGGGGTTCCCATCAGTGGCCTATTTCTGAGGAGCCTGAAATATGTCATATGCCATCTGAAAAAGGAGGTTACATTAGTAATTCCAAAATTAGGACAACAACACCTACAGAACTGCCTGTAGCCACTAGTGAATGAAAAGTATCCTGACATTAAAAATAACAGATGAATTGGGTCAAGTGGGTTGGTATACTAAGTTTTAGGTGACTGTTGTCATACTTGTTGCTTTCTGTTCTGGATAGTATTGCTGTGTAACAAGCAGCTCCCAAACTAGTGGCTACTTGATTTGCTCACAATTTTGTGGATCAGAAATTGGGAAAGAATTAAGGTGGGCTGTTTAATTCTGATCCACATACATTATCTATGGTGGCTGGGGCTGGAGGATACCTTTCCAAAATGGTTTCCTCATCTGCATGTCTAGAGACTCCCTCCACATGGCTTCTCATCCCTCTGGCCTCTTTCTGGGGCTTAGACATATCCCAGGATGGCGGTCTCAGGGATTCATACTTCTCACATGGCAAATGGCTTCCAAATGACCAGAAAAAAGCTGTCAGTCATGGTAGAGGCTATGCCCAGAGTGGAATAGTATAACTTCCATTGTAACCTATTAGTCAAAGCAATCACAGAATAGTACAGATTTAAAGGGAGAGGAAACAGCTTTCATGTTTCAATAGCAGATTTGTCAATCTACCATGGTGTCCCGCCTCAGAGTCTGGCCAGACAGCTCTCAGGTAAAGTTTGGTTTTGGAGAAAGTTAGTGTTCCAGGACATAGAACAACAACCACCCACCAGAAAGGACTGGGGTCCATGGGCAGATGCTTTTGCCTGCCCAACATCTGTGATCCAACCAGCTCTCTTCTGGCTGCAGCAACTTGAGAAACCTGACTTCCTCAGCCTTTAGTTCAGTTGATGTGGTTTGATAGCAGATAGATTTTACCTCTGGAACATATGATCTGGACCTGACCAATCATCATCAGTGCCTAGAACAATGTCTGGCACATAGTAAGTCTTCACTATGAATAACTGGAAGAAAAATAATTAATTCCTCTGGCCACAAGGGTTGTTTCAAGGATGGGCACATGATTCAAGTTCTAGGACTTTTAGAAGGACAGAGGTATCTTCTTTATGCTGAACTTGGAGTTGCCAGCATGTAATCCTAGAGTCATTGAGAGATACTACAAGATAATTCACTATAAGAGAAGGGAGCTGACCCAGGGAAAAGGAAACCTGAGAGATAAAAGAAAAAAGCAAAATAGAATCTTGATGACATCATTTGACATTCAGCTAAAGTTAGTCTATCACGGAGACTATTCAGCTAAATGGCTAAAATCCAAAACACTGACACCACCAAATTTGGCTAGGATGTAGGACAACTAGAACTCATTTGTTACTGGTGGGAATGCAAACCAGAACAGCCATTTTGGAGGACATTTTAGTAGTTTTTTTACAAAGTTCATCATTGCCTTTACCATATTATGCAGAAGTCATGATCCTAGGTATTTACCCAAATGAATTAAAAACTTACATTTACAGAAGGGTCGCAGGGGTAGAGGAGACAGGGGGAGGTAAGAGCACATATGTAATACCCTAATCAATAAAGAAAAAAATAAAAATTAAAAATTAAAAAAAAAAAAAACATTTACACAAAAACCTGCATATCCCCTAGCCAGTTTGGCTAAGCGGATAAACAGCTGGCCTGTGGACTAAAGGTTTCTGAGTTTGATTCTGGTCAAGGGCACATACCTTCGGCACCAGCCCCAGTCAAGGTACATGGGGGAAGCAACTAATTCATGTGTCTCTCTCACATTGATGTTTCTCTCCCTCTCCCTTCCACTCTCTCTAAAAATCAATGGAAAAAATATCCTCAGGTGAGAATTAATAAAAAACAGAAACCTGCACATCCTATATAATAAAAGAGTAATACGCAAATCAACCATACCTCTGATCAAGCCACGCCCACCAGCCAATCAGGAGCGAATAAACCCCAACCAAGATGGCTGCAGCCACTGAGAGCAGGAGGGAGGCGGGGATTTCCTCAGCAATGGAAGAAGCCAAGCTTTCTGCCTGCCCTTGCCAGCCTAGGCCTCCACTCAATGCTGCAAAGTTTCAATTATAGAAGATACATAAATCCAACAGAAATGGCGGCAGCCATGGAGCTGGAGAGAGCAGATGCTAGGGTTGCCCGGGCAATGGAGGAAGCCAAGCTTCTGCAGCCATAGTGCCTAGGCCTCCACTCTAGGCTACAAAGTTTCAATTATAGAATTTAAATAAACCCAAACAGAAATGGCTGCCACTATGGAGTGAGCAGAAGGCTTGGCTCAGCTCCAGGCTACAAAGTTTCATTTGTAGAACATAAATTAATCCCAGGTCCCAGGGCCTCCACTTGGGTCTCTGGGGGGCATGACCGGCCTGCAACCCACCACAGGCCCCTCACCCAGGCCACTCCATGCCCCAAGGGAACCCCAATCCTGATCCAGGACAACCTTCAGGGCAAAACAGTTGGCCCCCACCCATGCACCAGGCCTCTATCCTATCTAATAAAAAAGTAATACCCAGATTGACCAACACTCCAACACACAAGAGGGCGGCCCGCATATGGTCAAAGATCCTGCCCCCATGTGGACACAAGATGGCCACCACAAGATGGTCATCAGGGGAGGGCCATTGGGAGGTTCCAGGCCTGCAAGGGAGAGCAGTTGTAGGCAATCAGGCCAGCCGGGCAGGGTAGTTGGGAAGGACCAGGCCTGCAAGGGAGGGCAGTTAGGGGTGATCAAGCTTGCAGGGGAAGGCAGTTAGGGGTGACCAGGCCAGCAGAGGAGGGAAGTTGGGGCCAAACAGGCTGGCAGGAGAGCAGTTAGACATCAATTAGGCTGTCAAGGTAGTGGTTAGCGCGCAATCAGGCTGGCAGGCAGAAGCAGTTATGGGTAATCAGGGAGGCAGGCAGGCAAGCAGTTTGGGACCAGCAGTCCTGGATTGTGAGAAGAATGTCCGACTGCCCTCAAGGGATCCCAGATTGGAGAGGGTGCAGGCTGGGTTGAGGGACACCCCCTACCCACCGTACACAAATTTTGTGCACAGGACCTCTAGTTAACATATATAACAGCTTTATTTATTATTGCCCCCCAAACTGGAAACAACCAAGATTTACTTTAATAGGTGAATAGATAAGCTGTGGTACATCCATGGAATGGAATATTATTCAGATATAAAAATAAATTAACTATCAAAAACCATATAAGAAACTTAAATGGATATTGCTAAGTGAAAGAAACCAGCAATGAAAAGTTAAAGGCTACACAATGTATAAAGGACTTAAACATAAGACAGGAAACCATAAAAATACTATAGGAATCCATAGGCAGCAAAATCTCAGATATATGCCAAAGGAATTTCTTCACTGATACTGCTACTAGGGCAATGAAAATAAAGAGAAAATAAACAAATGGGACTACATCAAAATAAAAAGCTTTTGCACAGCAAAAGAAACTATCAACAGAGGAACCAAGACGGCAGCATAGGTAACACCTATTGTGCTGCTCCGTGCAACAATTCCAAAACTACAACATAACAACAAAACAAACATCATCCAGAATCACTGGAAAGCTGGCTAAGTGAAAATTCCACAAATAAAAGTAAAGGTGGGACACTGAGATGCAGAAGAGTGGTGGAACGCAGCCTTGAAGATACGCGTGGAAACAGAGGTTAGGAGCCTTGAGCGCACGTGGGCTGTAGGGCTGGCAGCAGCAATCTCAGCTGGATTTCTCCAATGGGGAGGGCAGAGACGTACCACTGCACAGATTCCCCAGTGCCAGGCGAGATCCGAGGCCTGGGGTACTCACAATAAAAGCCGGGCATGGCAGAGGCTCCGAATTTGAGGAGAGTACACGTAGCTTAGAACAGCAGTTTGCATGCATAAAGTGTGTGACAGCACAGACACGCGACGTGCTCCCTCGTATGGGAGACCACCGGACAGCTTTGTTTTACAACCCTGGGCAAGACTTTGGGTGTGCAGACTCATTTGGGGAGTGGCAGCGTTGTCTGGCAATGGGTGGAGACCAGCAGCGGCTTTCTCTTAGAGGTGCCTGCAGCCATTACCACCCAACATAGAGACCCACGCGCCGCATAGGACTTAGCTGAGGCTGACGCTGCCTGCTCAGCTCAGAGATTCCACCTATCCAACCTGAACACAGCTCACCTCCACACCCAATTGGCCAGGAGGTCAAACCCTCCCAGTGCTAACAACAATTAGCTGGGCTTAACTTCAACAATACTGTACAACCCATAAAGGATTGCAGTAAGAATATCCACCTCAGATAACTGGGGAGGCTGAGCCACTGTCCCTTAGAGGACATCTACCACACAAAGCTAATGGACCAACTCATGAAAACAGCTAACATGCAGAGACATGGAAAGAAATCAGATGTGAAAGAAATGGAAGAAAAAAAACGATTGGACACAGAATTCAAAACCATGGTTATAAGGCTTTTCAAGAGGCTCCTAGAAAAGGAAATAAACAAGACCTATGAGGAAATGAACAAGACCTACAAGGAAGTGAACAAGACCTGTGAGGAAATGAATAAGACCTACAAGGAAATGAATGAGACCTACAAGGAAATGAACAAGACCTATGGGGATATGAACGAGACACTCAAGGATATGAAAAAGGACCAAAGAGAAATCAAGCATACACTGATTGAAATAAAAAATATTACACAAAGTCCTAAAAGCAGTCCAGAGGGCCACAAGAATCAAGTCAAAGATTTGAAATACAAAGAAGCAAAATCCAGTTGGCTGGAAAAGCAAGAAACAAAAAGAATCCAAAAAAATTGAAGATAGTGTAAGGGACCTCTGGGACAACCTCAAGCATGCCAACATCCGAATTATAGGGGTGCCAGAAAAAGAGAGAGAGAAAGGTAATGAAAACCTACTTGAAGAAATAGTGACTAAAAACTTCCCCCACCTGGGGAAAGAAACTGACTTAAAAGCCCAAGAAGTACACAGAACCCCAAACTGTAGGAATCCAAAGAGGACCACACCAAGACACATCATAATTAAAATGCCAAGAGGAAAAGATAAAGAGAGAATATTAAAAGCAGTAAGAGAAAAACAGTTAGTTACCTATAAGGGAGAACCCATACGATTGTCAGTGGATTTCTCAACAGAAACGATGCAGGCCAGACAGGAGTGGCAAGAAATATTCACAGTGATGAGTAGCAAGAATCTACAACCAAGATTACTCTACCCAGCAAAGCTATCATGCAGAATTGAAGGTCAGTTTAAGTGCTTCACAGATAAGAAAAAGCTAAAGGAGTTCATCACCGCCAAAACAATATTATATGAAATGCTGAAAGATATTCTATAAGAGGAAGAAGAAAAAGGTAAAAATATAAATTATGAACAACAAATACACATCTATCAACAAATGAATCTAAAAGTCAAGTGAATTAATAAGCTGATGAACAGGATATACTGGTGAATATAACAGAATCACGGACATAGAGAGGGAATTGACTGACAATTCTTGGGGGGAAAAGGGGTGTGGGAAGTGCAGCAAGAGACTGGAAAAATTCTTGCAACAATGGGAGAGGACAGTGACGGGGGAGGTGAGGGCGAAGAGTGGGATGGGTACAGGGTGGAGGGGAGCTATAGGGGGATAAAAAAGGGGGAACAATGTAATTAATAAACTGAACAATAAAAAAAAATTTTTAAAGAAACCATCAACAAAACAACAAGAAAGACTACTGCATGGGAGAACATATTTGCCAGTGTTATCAATGATAAGGGTTTATGAACAACTCTCTTCCAACAAACTAGGCAACCTGGAGGAAATGGACATATTCCTAGAAAAATACACACAGGGAACTAATACAACTCAGCAAAAGGAAGGTAAACAATCCAATCAAGAAATAGGTAATAAAAACTTTTTGAAAGAAGACAGAAGGAAGGCCAAGAGAAATGTGAAAACATGCTTAAACTCACTAATCATACAAGAGATGCAAGTCAAAATGACAATAAGGTACCATCTCACACCTGTCAGAATGGCTACCATCAACAAATCAATAAAGACAAATGTTGGAGAGGATGTGAAGAAATAGAAACCCTCCTGCACTGCTGGTAGGAATGCAGATTGGTGCAGCCACTGTGGAGAACAGTATGGAATTTTCTCAAAAACTATAAATGGAACTCCAATTTGACCCTGTAATACCACTTCTAGGAATATGTCTGAAGAAGCTAGGAACATCAGTCAGAAAGGATTTATGTTCATAGCAGCACAATTTACTATACCTAAGATTTGCAAACAGCCTAAGTGCCCATGAGCAGATGAGTGGTTTAAAAATCTGTGGTACATCTACATAATTGAATACTATGCTGCACTAAAAAAGAAGGAATTCCTTCCATTTGCAGCAACATAGATGGAACTGAAGAGCATTATGCTAAGTGAAATAAGCCAGCCAGAGAAAGATAAATATCACATGATATCACTCATCTATGGGAAATAATGAAAAATATATAAAATATATAAAACAGATCATTAATCTGCAATTAATGATTAGCAATCAGACAAGAATTAATCAAACAGATCATAATCTTGGTTGTAGATCAGAGACAGGGAAGCATCTATCAGACTGTCAAACCTCAGAGAAAAGGTAGGGGAGGGTGGGGGTAAGGGGAAGAGATCAACCAAAAGACTTGTATGCATGCATATAAGCCTAACCAGTGTATACAGACAACAGGGGGGGTAAGGGCATGAGTGGGGGGGGGCATTGGGAAGGTAATAGGGGGGATGAGGACAAATATGTAATATCTTAAGCAATAAAGAAATTAAAATGCAAAAAATAAAAAATTGGGCAAAGGAAAAAAAAAGAAAACATGACCTATATATCTGCTGTCTATAGCAAAGCCACCTCAGAAAAAAAAGGACTCACACAGACTGATGGTGAAGGGATGGAAAAATGTATTTTAGGTGAATGGAAATTTAAAAAATAAAAAACTGGGGTAGCAATACTTATATCTGACAAATTAGATCTCAAAGTGAAGAACATAACAAGAGATAAGGAATGCCACTTCATAATACTAAAGGAAGCAATCCAACAAGAAGCTATAACTCTGGTAAACATATATGCACCCAATACAGGAGCATCCAAATACATTAAAAAAAAACTTCTGGAGGATATCAAGGGAGAGAGTGACAGCAATAGTAGGGAACTTTAATACACCACTGGACAAATCCGCTAAACAAAAAATCAGCAAAGAAATATCAATCCTAAATAGCACACTAGATCAGATGGAAATAATTGACATCTTCAGAACATTTCAACCCAAATCCACAGAATATACATTCTTCTCAAGTGCACATGGGTCATTTTCAAAGATGGGCTATATGTTGGGACATAGGCATTCTCTTCAAATTCAAGAAGATAGAAATCATATCAAGCATCTTCTCAGATCACTATGGCATAAAACTAGAAATCAACTACAATAATAAACAATCTTAAAAAATCAAACATATGGAGACTAAACAGCATACTATTAAACAACGACTGGGTTACCAGAGAGATCAAAGAAGAAATAAAAAGCATCATGGCAGCAAACAACAATGAAAATACAACAATCCAAAATCTATGGGACACAGTGAAAGCAGTCTTCAGAGGGAAGTTCATACGTAGCCATACAGGCCTACCTCCAAAAAGAAAAAACAATGGTAATAAATTATATAACCCTGCAACTCAAAGAGTTAGAAAGAGAGCAACAAGAAAAGCCCAGCACAAGCAGAAGGAAGGAAATAATAAAAATCAGAGTGGAGATAAACAACATAGAGACCAAAAAAACAATACAATAGGTCAACAAAACCAAGAGCTAATTCTTTGAAAAGATACACAAGATTGATGAACCTCTAGGCAGGCTCACCAAGAAGCAAAGAGAGAGGACCCAAGTAAACAAAATCAGAAATGAAAGAGATGAAGTAATAACTGAGCCCACAGAAATACAAATGATTATGAAAAAAATACTATGAACAACTCTATTCCAACAAAATGGACAACCTAGATGAAATGGAGAAATTCTTAGAAAAATACAAGCTCCCAAAACTCAACCAAGAAGAATCTAAAAACCTGAGTAGGCTGATAACTACCAAAGAAATTGAAACAGCAATTAAAAATATTCCAGCAAACAGAAACCCTGCTCAGGATCACTTTATAGGGGAGTTCTACCAAAAATTAAAAAAAGAACTAAAACCTATTGTCCTCAGACTACTCCAAAAAATTCAACAGGAAGGCACACTTCCAACCTCTTTCTTTCTATGAAGCCAGCATTACCCTAATCCCAACCAGATAAAGACACCACAAAAAAAGAAAACTATAGGCCAATATCCTTGATGAACATAGATGCTAAAATCCTCAACAAAATTCTAGCATATCAAATTCATCAGCACATTAGAAAGATCATACACCATGACCAAGTGGGATTTATTCCGGGGATGCAAGGATGGTAAAATATCCACAAATCAATAAATGTGATACATCACATAAACAAACTGAGAGACAAAAATCACATAATTATCTCAATTGATGCAGAAAATGCATTTGACAAAGTCCAACACCATTTCTTAATAATAAAAAAAAACTCTCATCAAAGTGGGAATAGAGGGATCATACCTCAACATAATAAAAGCCTTATATGACAAACCTACAGCCAACATCATACTCAGTGGGCAAAAACTAAATTCATTTCCCCTAAGAACAGGAACAAGACAAGGATGCCTACTTTCACCACTCCTGTTTGACATAGTACTAGAAGTACTAGCCATAGCAATCACACAAGAAGAAATAAAAGGCATCCAAATAGGAAAAGAAGAAGTAAAACTGTCCTTATTCACAGATGACATGATACTATACATAGAAAACCTTAAAGACTCCATCAAAAACTACTAAATCTAATAAATGAATTTGGCAATGTAGCAGGACACAAAACTAACACCCAGAAATCTATGGCCTTTTTATACACCAATAATGAACTCACAGAAAGAGAAATGAAAAAAAAAAACACCATTTACCGTTGCACCAAAAAATTAAGGTACCTATGAATAAACTTAACTAAGGATGTAATAGACATGTACTCAGAAAACTACAGGACATTGAAAAAAGAGATAGGGGAAGACATAAACAAATGAAGGACATACCATGTTCATCTATTGGTAGAATCAGCATCATTAAAATGTCCATACTACCTACAGCAATCTATAAATTCAATGAAATACTTATTAAAATACCAATGACATATTTCAAAGATCTAGAACAAACTCTACAAAAATTGATCTGGAATAAAAAGAGACCCGAATAGCCACAACTATCCTGAGAAAAAAGAACAAAGTTGGAAGGATCACAATACCAGACATCAAGCTATATTACCAAGACACAGTTTTCAAAACTGCCTAGTACTGGCACAAGGACAGACATATAAACCAATGGAACAGAATAGAGAATCCAGAAATTGACCCAAGCAATTATACTCAATTAATATTTGACAAAGGAACCAAGAACGTACAATGGAGTCAAAACAGTCTCTTTAATAAATGATGCTGGGAAATTTAGTCAAATACATGCAAAAAAATAAAACTAGATCACCAACTTACACCATACGCAAAAACAAACTCAAACTTTCTAAAGGGTTTTAATGTAAGAAGAGAAGCCATAAAAATTCTACAAGACTCCATAGACAGCAAAATTTCAGTCATATGTCTTAGCAATATCTTTACAGACACAGATCCTAGGGCAAGAGAGACTAAGGAGAAAATAAATAAATGGAATTATATCAAAATAAAAAGCTTCTGCACAGCCAAAGAAACCATCAACAAGACAAGAAAGCCCACTGCATGGGAGAACACATTTGCCAATGTTATCTTCGATAAGGCTTTAATCTCCAACATTTACAGGAAACTCATAAAACTTAACAAAAGGAAGATAAACAACCCAGTCAAAAAATAGGCAAAGGATCTAAATAGACACTTTTTGAAAGAGAACATTCAGAAAGCCAGGAGACATGTGAAAACATGCTCAAAGTCACTAATCATCTGAGAAATGAAAATCAAAACAACAATGAGGTACACCATCTCACACCTGTCAGAATGGCTATGATGAACAAATCAACAAATGACAAATGCTGGAGAGGATGAACCCTCCTTCACTGCTGTTGGGAATGTAGACTGGTGCAGCCACTGTGGAAAACAATATGGTGTTCCTCAAAAATTTAAAAATGGAACTGCCATTTGACCCAGTAATACCACTTCTAAGAATATATCCCAAGAAAACAGAAACACCAATTAGAAATTATATATGCACCCCTATGTTCATAACAGAACAACTTACAATAGCTAAGATTTGGAAACAGCCTAAATGCCCATCAGCAGATGAGTGGACTAAAAAACTATGGTACATCTACACAATGGAATATTATGCTGCTATTAAAAAAAGAAGGATTTCTTACCATTTGCAATAGCATGGATGGAAATGGAGAGCATTATACTAAATGAAATAAGCCAGTCAGTGAAAGAAAAATGCCACATATCACTCATTTATAGATAATAAAGAACATTACAACCTGGTGAACAAAAAGATAGATACAGAGGCAGAGAAACATCTAAGAGACTGTCAAATTACAACAGGAAGGGTGGGGGAGAGGCCGGGGCCGGGGCGGGGGGGGGGCGGGGGAGAGGGGGCTGTATGAGATTAACCGAAGGACTTGTATGCATGCATATAAGCATAACCAATAGATGCAAGATACTGGGGGTGTGGGGTGAGGGCATGTATCGGGAGGGTAGGGGTGGCCAGGGGAAGGTCAATGGGGAGAAAAAGGAGACATATGTACTACTATTTGTAATACTTAAACAATAAAAAAAATTATTTTCCTTAAAATTCCCCAATTGTTCCCCATGACCTTCAGTATAAAATCCAAAATTCTCAATAAGGAATGCAAAATTTTTATATTCTGTCTGCCTGTTACTCAACCCCATCCCCCATTAGACCCTTCCTTGCAATCATAAGCAGTCACAGTGAAGTTCTTCCTAAAACACAATCACCTGCCCTTGCCTGGGCAACTCCCACTTATTCTTCAAATTTAATTATGTGTCACCTCCTCTGATTAGGAGTCCACTGTGTATTGTTTATTTCATCAAAATACTTGCTATATTATTATTATTATTCTGTTTTTCTATATTCTCAACTAAATTAGGGGTTGAGAAACGGTCATTCTCTTTCATTTCTATATTCCTCTCAGAAGTAAACAAGTGCCTGGCTCTTAGTGGGTGCTCAATAAATATATGTTGAATGAATGAATGTCTTCAAGTTGGGAATGAGGGTCAAGGTTAGATCTAACAAAGGATAATGGATATCTGTCATTCTTTTTGACCATTCAGTATCTGAACCTTCTTCCCATGTCTAAAGAATTCCTTTAAATCTCAGTGAGAAGCAGAGCCTACCTCCCACTTTTGATGCTGAAGATATCAATAGCTCTATCAGTTTTTCCTGGCGCTATAGCAAAGGCTCTACTTTGACTTCCTCCCTCAAGACTTTGAATAAGAAGCTAGCAGCTCAAGATAGTTGGGACTGGAAACAGTGGCCATTAGGCAAATGTGCATTCTGGGCCAGCAACAGCACTGGTGCTACTAGCAGCATCCAGTGTCCAGAGCTGGTAGAATCAGAGGAGCAAGTACAGCTATTCTAGCCAAGACCATAGAACTGTCTTCACAGCAACAGGGTGCCATACAGTAGGTGTTCCAGACTGTGAAGCCCAAAACCTAATCTTTCAGCCTCTATAAACTACACAGCTATCCTTTGATCAATTTTATCTCAATCAACCAGAATTAATTTCTGCTGCTTACAACTACAAACTCTGATTGGTACCTAGAAATTTCAAAGGTAAAGCAATTAGCCATGATGCAGCACAAAGAAAACCAGGTAAAATTCCAGGGGCACCAAAGCCTTAGCAGTCCCAATGGGACCATATGACCTACTTGCTCAAGTGCCAGCTGGCCTGGATTTTACTCTCTCCTTCCTCAAAGCAAGGTGTAAAAATAGACCTGATTATACCTTTGGGATCTAGAGTAACTTTCCATTAAAAGGGGGGAAATCCTAATGCCACGTGTTCTGTTGTATACTCAGAGTTCCATACCAGGTGAGACCTTTTAAAGGGCTTTGCAAGGAGTTTGATTCTAGCTAGCCTTTCTGGGAAGATGAATCGTTGAGATGAAATGACTGTGTCTGTAAGGCAGGGACTATTGCCATTCAAAAGAAGCAAAAGTCCAGATCATGTGACCTATCAGCCTCTGGAAGCCAGTTTGTCTGATGACTTGGAACAGGAGTGACACTCAGAGGAATAGCTGGTGACTGGAAAGCCTTTCCCTGCTCACAGGATCTAATGTATTGTTTGCTCAGTGCCTCTCAATGAGATCCTTGTTTTTTTTCATTCCCCCGTTACCCCAGTTCCCATCTCAATCAACCTGGCTTCTGAGATATTAGTGCCCCATTTCTCTTTCCTGGTGAAAATCTACGTAAAGCAAAGTTAGACTATGAGTTCATCTAAGTACAATGTACATATTTCATATAATAATTTTCCCTTGTGCCAGCACCCTTACTCTCTAGCGAAATGAATAACGTACTAGCCTTTTTAGAACTAAGGCATGGTCAAAGTTCACATGACAGTCATAGTGAGGTCTTCAGAGACATGAAGTGAGTCAGAGGAATAGTAGCTGCTATATAGGCACCAGCAACTCCCCCCCACCACCACCACCAATAATATTATTTTTACTATTTTGCTGAAATGACTAAAATCATCAGCAGTCATGTCTTTGAAACAGGGCATAGTTCCAAAACCACTTTATGACAATGCAAATGTGTTATGGAGAGATCATTAGCAGCCATGAATACAACCACATGAACACAACCACAGCTAGTAAACCTAGAGGGAATGAAACCTAAGATAAAGAAGAAGGAAGAGAAAAAAAGGTCTAATCCCACCATGGAAGCCAGTCATGGCTGAGGCACCTTAGTGACAGTCCTGAGGAGCTGGGGCAATTGGAAATTCAGAAAGATGGGAGTGACCAGCTCATAGGGAAAACACCTAGGAGAAAACCAGCTGGAGGCAGGAGAACAATTTGGAGGCAAGGCCTGAATAAAACCTATTGGCAGCATCTCCAAGGCCTTTCTTATTGAAGCCAATTGCACTTCTTCATGAGTGGTTTCTAAATGCATCTTCCCAGACAACTACTGACCACAGTCTGAGCCACGTCTTTGGACATAGGACATCTGTGGAAACCAAGGGAGCATACGTATCATAATAGAAAGATATAAAAATGACATTTGCTAGGAAAGCATTTTTATTTTTTTAATATATTTTATTGATTTTTTACAGAGCGGAAGGGAGTTAGAAAAATTGATGAGAGAGAAACATCAATCAGCTGCCTCCTGCACACCCCACACTGGAGATGTACCCGCAAACAACTTGACTGGAATTGAACCTGGGACCCTTTGAGTCCACATGCCAACACTTTATCTTCTGGGCTAAACCAATTAGGGCTGGGAAAGCATTGTTTAAGCACTGTAAATCTATCAAAGATGAGAACATTCAGGTCTATGAAAAGTGCGGACATAGTACATGCCTTTTGCTGATAGTGTGCCAGAGATCTCATGAACCTACAAGACCCAGAAACTAGTCCTTAGATCTAGGCAGTCAGAGCCTCTACCTGCAGCACTTTGCTCTAGAGATTCTCACTCTATGAGTTCTGGGCCAGGAGACAGGCCACCTTCTTTTTCCAGGCACCACTTTCCAGACTGCACCCATCTCCCTTCCAGACCATGCTCCAGGTACTTGGGACCCAAAAAGTCCCTGACCTAACCATGCCAGGTGGAGCTTTCTTCCTCAGGTCTGCATTCCTGGAGATGTGTACACCTAGAGTCAGGAAAAAGGTTCAAAGGATGACTCTTTGGGGTGGAATGGGCAGCATTGGGACTGCAGGCTGAGGTGCACAGACATGTGCTAAAGTACAAAGCAGAATTAGGGATGGCACAAAGAGGGAGCTTGGCCTCAGGCTTAAAAAAAAATCATTGCTCCAATCCTGCAAATATCAAGAGCACGTCTGCCCAGCACATTATTTCTAAGTCAGCACATCTGTTAAGGGTTTGGCCCCATAGACTTTTGGACATCTGCCAGATAATGAGAAGGAGAAGCACAATAGGCCCCAGCTGGGCAGATGGGATGTGTACATCTGCTCCCTTCCTTCCTCATTATGACCCCCTGGGAAAGGTTGAATCCCAACACAAATATCCCACCTCCAGCCTTCCCAAACAAGAGATGGTTCCAAAGTGAATTCACAAGTGTGGGTTTTTAAAGAAACTCATTTACTATTAAAACTAGAGGACATTTTGGGAAACCATTCGGTTTTTATATAACTTCTGACATGTTGGCCTTAGTCCATTAAAGGGCTGAGGACAGCTTGTCTTCTATGACTCTTTTCGAGCTCGTCAGCTAAGGACAGGGAACTTCCCTGAAAAGGGAATGCTAAACAAGTCTGGGAAGCCAAGCATTGAGCAGAGTTCCTAATGGAGGCAGGTAGAGTGGAGTAACCTATAGGCCCATGGTTGGCAAACTGCAGCTCACGAGCCACATGCAGCTCTTTGGCCCCTTGAATGTGGCTCTTCCACAAAATACCATAGCCTGGGCGAGTCTATTTTGAAGAAGTGGTATTAGAAGAAGTTTAAGTTTAAAAAATTTGGCTCTCAAAAGAAATTTCAATCGTTGTACTGTTGATATTTGGCTCTGTTGACTATTGAGTTTGCTGACCACTGTGATAGGCTAACCCTTGAAAAATGTGGAAGTACTTTGGGATATCTGTAGACCATCCCCAGATGCCCCTGAAGTTGTCCCTCTGCCCTGGTCTCCGGCTGTGAGAGCTGCAGGGATGAGTAGGCAAAGAAGCATCAGGTTGTAACATACCCAGACTGAAGTGTACCTGCTCTGAGCTCCCACCTCCACCTCCAAAGAAGGAGAAGGGTTGTGAACAGTACCAGAAAGCTTTCCTTAGTGGTTATGAAGGCAATGAGGTTGTGAAAAGAATGAAAGGAATTAGGAAAAGATGGAATCCACAGCTTCTCTCTTGCTCTGAATTCCAAATTTTTCTTAAAATACCAACCAGTCTCCCTCTTTTGATATTTACTGGGCCAGGGTGGATTTTTCCATTTCAAGCTGATGTCATTCCTGGCCTGCAGGTTTCCCAATATTCCATCTGCTGTTGCCGCTGACTCCTGCAGACACTGACCCATTCACTCTGGTCTGAGAGGGCATCCTTCCTTCCTGTTTTTGCTGCAGTCTGGAAAATGATGCCTGGAAAAAGAAACTTAACCTATCACCTATCAAATCTCTATGATGTCAGAGTTTCTTCCTTTTTGCTCTTCACTCATCTCCTCAAAGGTGGCTTTCTGAACCACCCTGGCACAGAGCCCAGGGAAGGGACAGAATGCCTGGAAGGGATCCTGCTTTACACTCAAAAGTTTGCTTTTCCCATTCCACTTGCAAAAAGTTCAGACTAGAATTTTCCTTCCTCTTCAGGGCCACATCTAGATGCAAAGGCATATAGCTTCCAGTAAACCTTTGTTGTTAATAAGAAGAGTTTGGTATAGAATATAAACAGTCAATCCAAATTCCAGTATGGAATATGAACTAAATTTCTACCATGATGTATAATCCTCTCATGTATGTGAGGACCTCATGTGTGTGACAGTAGCTGTTGATTGTAAGATGAGGTAGATAAGGCTCCTGTAATTTTAGCCATTCAAATATAATATTATATAAAAAATGTAAACATGGGCAATTTTTATTAGCCTAAATATAATTTTAATAAATGCTCCCTAGGCACAAAGTTTCCAGTTCAAAAGCTATTATAAGATTATTGAAAGAGTACTAATAAAAAGAGTGGTAACAGATGTCTCTATATGCACATGCACATGCACGTGTGCACGTGCGCACACACACACACACACACACACTGACATACATACACTAAGCTTTTATAACCACCCTTTTCCTGACAAACCAAGCTCTACTATTCACTCCTAACCAGGATAGCAACAGGAACTAGAAGTTCAAAGTGAGAGTAAAAAACACCATTATATTGAAGACATGGAGATCACACTGAAAAACAAGTTCTCTTCCTGGTCTCCACACCTTAATCTCACAAAGGGCTTCCTCAGACGTTGATGCTTGGGCAAGATACACTGTATTTGGAAGGAACTTCTAGATTTACTGAGAGTCATTGTAATTATTTAATACTGACTTACTGGTAAGCTAGAGTTATTTTCTGGTTTTCCTCATTACCATATTATATTTACTGTGTGTGGATGAGTAGAAGAAAAATGAGAGGAAAGAAATGGAATATTTAAATGAGTGATGTTTTGTTTATTTCAACTTTTTACTTTACACCTAGTTTCCAATGACAAAGAGAATTTTTACTGCTTTTCAAAGAAGGGAAAAAGTATGCTTACTTTTGATAATCAAAGAGAGCATTTTGTGAATTGTTTTCCAAATTTTCAATATCCTCCTTACCCAAATTGGCTAAAAAAGATTTACTTTAAAATTAACTAACAAATTTTCACGTAAAAAAATTTTTTTTCTTTTTTTATTGTTTAAAGTACTACAAATAGTAGTACATACGTCTCCTCTTTTTTCCCCCAATTGACCTTCCCCCAGTTTTCCCTATCCCCCAACACATACCCTCACCCCCTCCCAGTGTCTTGCAGCCATTGGTAATGCTTATATGCATGCATACAAGTCTTTCTGTTGATTTCATACCTCTCCCCTGAACCCCCAACCCTCCCCAGCCTTCCCGCTGTAATTTGACAGTCTGTTCGATGCTTCTCTGCCTCTGTATCTATTTTCGTTCATAATGTTTATAATGTTCTTTATTATCCATAAATGAGTGAGATCATGCGGTGTTTTTCTTTCACTGACTGGCTTATTTCACTTAGCATAATGCTCTCCAGTTCCAACCATGCTGTTGCAAATGATAAGAATTCCTTCTTTTTTATAGCAGCATAGTATTCCATTGTGTAGAGGTACCAGCTTTTTAAGCCACTCATCTGTTGATGGGCATTTAGGTTGTTTCCAAATCTTAGCTATGGTGAATTGTGCTGCTATTAACATAGAGGTGCATATATCCTTTCTGATTGGTGTTTCTGTTTTCTTGGGATATATTCCTAGAAGTGGTATTACTGAGTCAAATGGCAGTTTCATTTTTAATTTTTTGAGGAAACTCCATACTGTTTTCCAAAGTGGCTGCAATAGTCTGCATTCCCTCCAGCAATGAAGGAGGGTTTCTTTTTCTCCACATCCTCTCTCTCCAGCACTTGCCGTTTGTTGATTTGTTGATCATAGCCATTCTGACAGGTGTGAGGTAGTAAGTAGCTCATTGTTGTTTTGATTTGCATCTGTCAGGTGATTAGTGACTATTTAGGTCATTTGGCCTCTTTTTTATTTTATTGGATTGTTCATCTTCCTTTTGTTAAGTTGTATGAGTTCCCTATAACTGTTGGAGATTAAACCCTTATCGGAGATAATATTGGGAAATGTGTTCCCCCATGCAATAGGATTTCTTGTTGTTTTGTTGATGGTTCCTTTTGCTGTGCAGAAGCTTTTTATTTTGATGTAGTCCCATTGGTTTATTTTCTCCTTAGTTTCCATTACCCTAGGAGCAGTATCATTAAAGATATTGCTACAATATATGACTGCTATTTTGCTGCCTATGGCTTCTTCTAAGATTTTTATGGTTTCCCATCTTATGTTTAAGTACTCTATTTTGAGTTTATTTTTGTGTATGGTGTAAGTTGGTGGTCTAGTTTCATTTTTTTGGCAAGTATCTGTCCAATATTCCCAACACCATTTATTGAAAAGACTATCTTGACTCCATTGTACGCTCTTGCCTTCTTTGTCAAATATTAATTACAAAAAAAAAGTTTTTAACTGAAATAATTTCTGAAATATATATGTATGTGTCATTAAGCCTCTTTGTGAAGCCCCTTCCCCAATAAACATCAAAGCACTGTGAGTAGGATAGCCTTGAGCTCAGCTCCAGAGTAGGATCTGCCTTCTCTAACCAAGCACTATAGTTCCATCTCCTTGGAAATCAGGACAACCAGAGAACCTCTAAGGTTTGTTTTATGGTTACAAAAGAAATATTCTCTCTTCCTGCCGAACTTTTATCTCCACTGATGAAGGATGTGAAAGCCCTACAGACTACTGACAACCATGTTGTGACTATATGAAGGGAGCCAGCCTTTAAGAAAAAGAGACACTGTGAAAGGCAGAGAAGTAACAGGGGAAGAGCTGGTTTTTGGTGCTCTCTTTGAGCTCCTGTATCAAACACTGCAAACCCTGCCCTGATCTGGACTTTTCAGTAATGAAAAATTGTATTTTCCTCACTTGTTTGAGTTGTGGTTTCTTCAGCTAAGATGCTGCATACTTTGCCAGGTACAGTACATCTATGTGTCTGCAACCATATCATTTAATTTCTCTTGTAGAAATCCATTATATACTGAAAATTATAAACTTCTTTCCTTTTAAAGTTATTCAGTCAATGATAAAATACAAATCTGGAGATAATGAAAAATACTTAACACTAAAGGTTGGATTAGATTCCTAAGGACAAGATGTGGTGAGTAAACAGGAATGAGGTCACCTCTGCTTGTTAGGCAGGGCCAGGGCCAGGGTCTGAGTTAAGAATTGTTTTATAACGGTTTAATTTATCTGCCAACACTTTCACTGTCAGAGGAAAGTAGATTTTAAAGTTATAAAAGCTTGGATCATTTGAACCAAGTCAGCAAATATAGGAGTTTGGTGACTTGACACTTTTAAGGAGTACTTAATATTGACTATGGTCTAAGTTAAGCTCAAAATGATTCAGTGTTCCTAGAGAAATCTCTTTTAAGCAAGAACAAATCACGCTAGGTCAGTGGTCGGCAAACTCATTAGCCAACAGAGCCAAATATCAACAGTACAATGATTGAAATTTCTTTTGAGAGCAAAATTTTTTAAACTTAAACTTCTTCTAACGCCACTTCTTCAAAATTGACTCGCCTGGGCTGTGGTGTTTTGTGGAAGAGCCACATTCAAGAGGCCAAAGAGCTGCGTGTGGCTTATGGCCCACAGTTTGCCGACCACTGCCCTAGGTAATAGCCCAGAGTTGATTTGAGGAAAGTATAGCTACCAGTAATGGAATAAAAGGAACTCAGAGATCCCCAAAGCAAAGGCTCTATAGTTACAATGCTCTAGTATCTTCCTCAACGTAAATCTTTCCAGTCAATTCCATTATACCTTCGCTCTCCAAGAATCACTTCATAAATTCCTTTTGTTTTTTTAGAGAATCCATTGTTCCCCAGAAAACACCTTTTCACTCACTGCAAATCCCTTCTAATAATAACCACAAAATTCATAACCAAGGAGCATCTGTAATTATAATACGAAGGGGTAGACTTTCAGGACATTGAGTGTCCTTGGAAGGTTGTGAGAATTTTAGAGCTGAATGAGACATCGCTGCCTTGGAAATTTCTTATCTATATTCCATCCCCACATCTCTAGAAGAGTACAATCAGGCTCTAAAAGTTTGTGAAATGTGTTCAAGATCCATTTAGCCAGAACTGGGACTAAAAAGCCCAGATCTTCTTATTCCAAAATCCATGATACTTTTCTCTTTATCAAACTCAGAGATAGTCTTATGTGTCAACTTGGCAAGGCTATGATACCCAGGCATCTAATCAAAAACTAATCTAGATGCTGCTTCAAAGGTAATCTGTAGATGTGGTTAACACCTACAATCAGATGACTTTCAGTAAAGATTACCTTTGATAAAGTGGGCAAGCCTCAGCCAATCAATTAAAGGCCTTAAAAGCACACACTGACATTGCCCAAAGAAAAAGGCATTCTACCTGAAGACTGCAGCAAGTCCTGCCTGAGTATCCATCTGCAAGTCTGTGGATTTCAGACTTGCAGATCCACACAACTTTGTGAAACAATAACTTAAAATCTCTCAATAGGCTGGCTGGCATGACTCAGTGGTTGAGCATCGACCTGTGAACCAGGAGGTCATGATTTGATTTCCAGTCAGGGCACATTCCTGGGTTGTGGGCTCAATCCTCAGTGTGGGGCATGCAGGATGCAGCTGATCAATGATTTTTCTCATAATTGATTTTTCTACCTCTCTCTCCCTCTCTCACATTCTCTCTGAAATCAATAAAAATAAATCTTTAAAAATCTCTTGATAGATAGACATAGATAGATAGAAATTGAAATATAGAAATACACACACACACACACACACACACACACCTGTTGGTTCTGTTTCTCTGGAGACCTCTGATATACTATCCAATAAGCCAGATGGGGCAAATCCAAAATTCCCCTAATGAAAATCAAGAAGTGAGAGGGAAAGCCTTTGAATGTAAGAAACAACTTTCTAAGCCATATCTGAGTTTCCATCTCTATGGCCCACACTGTTCACTCCACCCTAATGATTCCATGAGGCTCCACTCCATTCAACTTGCAGCCCCACCAAAGTTGTTTGCAACGGCTTTTCCATATGAATGGCCTGTCTTGAATCAGGTTTCAGACTTTGCTAAAATCTCTCAAAAAAGCAGCACCTGGGGTCACTGTGCCCAAACCTATCAATAAAAGGTCCAAGACCTGGAACTAGCACCAGGCTGCCTTGCTTTATTGCTGGGCCTTGCCTGTGCACTTCCTAGCCCAATATAAGTAGCAGCCATCTGCAGATATCTTTATGTAGCTTCTACTGAGTGGCCCCAGGCAATGGCTGACTTTGCACCTCCTTGAGGTTCCAGAGCCAGTGTACTCAATGTACAGCTTCAGACCATATCAGATTATTACTCTACACATTTACAAGAGACACACTCAAAGGACAGACTCAGTGAGCACCAAAGCCCCACTAAAGCAAGACACTTCGTAGGGGTGTCTCCTACACAACAGTTCTCCCACTGTAGATGTAGCTGTTCCTCACAGCCAATGGTCTAGAGGTCAATTCCTCCCAGTGACATGCCCTATAGGACACCTATACAAGGCCACTCTACCAATTCCAGGAGACATAACAGCTTTTCCTAATACACAGAAATAAATACAGGGAAGCAGCCAAAATATGAAGACAATGAAGCATGTCACAAATGAAAGAAATGGAAGCAAACAAACTACCTGATACATAGTTCAAAACAATGGTTATAAGGTTACTCAATTATCTTAATGAAAATTTCAAGAGACTTAATGAGAATGCCAAACATATGGAAAAGGGTCAGTCAAAATTAAGAATTCACTGACTGAAATAAAGAATACTTTATAGGGATTCAACAGTAGAGTAAAGGATTATGAGAATCAAATCAAAAATTTGAAATATGAGGAAGCAAAAAAGATAAAGTCAGAAAAACAAAAAGAATCCAAAAATATGAACATAGTGTAAGGACCTTCTGGGACAAGTTCAAGCATACCAACATTTGCATTATGGGGGTGCCAGAAGAAGAGAGAGCAAAATATTGAAAGCCAATTTGAAGAGACAATGACAGAAAACTTCCCCTCCCTAGTGAAAAAAAAAATAGACTTACAAGAATAGGAAGCACAGAGAGTCCCAAACAAGATGAACCCAAAGAGACTAACACTGGATACACCATAATTAAAATGCCAAGGGCTAAAGACAAAGACAGAATCTTAAAAGCAGCAAGAGAAAAGCAATTAGTTACCTACAAGGGATCACCCATATGACTGTCAGCTGATTTCTCAACAGAAACTATGCAAGCCAGAAAGGAGTGGCAAGAAATATTCAAAGCAATGAATAGCAAGGACCTACAATCAAGATTACGCTGCTCAGCAAAGGTCTCATTAGAACTGAAGGTCAGATAAAGAGCTTCATAGATAAGAAAAAGCTAAATGAGTGCATCACCACCAAACCAGTATTACATGAAATGTTGAAGAGTATTCTTAGGAAAGGAAGAAGAAGAAAATACAAAAAAATATGAACAATAAAATATAAATCTATCAACAATTGAATCTAAAAATCAAAATAAATGAACAAGAAATGTAAACTGAGGAATAAAGTAAAATCAGAGGCATAGAAACATGGAACAGACTATGGAATCTCAGAGGGAAGGAGTGAGGGGGAAGCACAAGAAGAGATTAGCCAAAGATCTTATATGTATACTAGAGGCCCAGTACATGAATTTGTGCACAGGTGGGGTCCGGCCAGCCCCGCCCCAATTGGGGTGGATTGGGGCTGGGCCTGTTTGGAGGAGGAGATGGTGGAAGGCTTGATCAGGCCTGGGCTGACTGGGGGAAGGAACCGTGGGCTATTGGCTGGTGGGCCCCAACCCCAATTGGGGTTGGGGGCCAATTTGGGAGGGGAGGTTGGCCATAGGGAAGGGCTGTGGGTTGTGGGCTGGCTGGCCCCTGCCCCCAAATGGGGTAAGGAGTGCCAATCAGGGGGAGAGGGGGAGCGGCCTGGGGAAGGGGCCATGGGTGCTTGGCCAATTAGCTCTGCCCCTGATGGGTTGGGCACCCATCAGGGGCATGGCCAGATGCGGGGAGGGGCTGCAGGAGGTTGGCCACCCAGCCTTACTCCCTATTGGGTTGGAGGTGCAATCATGGGCAGGCTGGCCAGTGGGGAAGGGCTGCAGGCCTGTCATGGCTGGGGTGGGCTGATTAGACAGGGCTGGCCCAGAGGAAGGGAAGGGGTGTTCGGCCATAGGCCCATTCTTGATCAGGGTGGGAGAGTCCAATCAGGGACAGACAGGCAGGGGGAAGGGGCCTCAAGGTTGGCCAGCCAGCTCCATTCCCTGATCAGGCTGGTTCACTGGCCCCAGTGAGTATCATAGCAACCAGTCGTTATGGTCATTATGGTCACTGGCTTTTTATATATATAGATATGCATTACCTCTGGATACACACAATAGAGTGGTGAAGGCCTGGGGTGGTGTGGGAACTGGATGGAAGGGAATAATGGGGGCAATAAAGGGGAACATCTGGACTACTCTCAACAATATTTTTTTTAAAGAAGGAAATCACTACGTATGACTTCTGCAAGTAGATGGTGATGTGTGAATAAAACTTCAAAACTGCTGTGTCATGCAGAGAAACCATGGTGGGGGAAATTTCCAGCAGGCAAAAGATTTTACCATCGAAGATTTTTTAAAGCAGGCAAAGTCTTTTCCTAATAATGTTTCTAGATAAAGGAAAAACAATATAATCTCATATCTTTTCATGATTCAGTCTCTTTACTTCTTTCAACAACTCTGAAGGTTACCAACCTCTGGGCTTCTAGTTATGTGAAATAAGACATGTCCTTCCTTATTTAAACCAATTAAAAGAGTTAGGTTCTCAGTCATTTGTTACCAAAATGCCTTTCTCTGCCTTGCTCACTGGGTGAACATCTTCTCAGGTTTGAGGCCTGCTCTTGTGCAGCGTTGATTCACTGCTTACCTTCCTAGTATTCACACTTCTATCATACACCTGTGCTCTTATGGATAGTTCCGTTTCTGTTGCCAGACAGCAAGCTCCTCAAGAGAAGGAAATAAGTCTCATTTATTTCATCTTTTCCAAAACTAACTGAGTCCCTGGCACAACAGTTGAAAGGTGGATGGATGGATGGATGGATGGATGGATGGATGGATGGATGGATGATCTTAGAAATAGAAAATCTCAGTGACAGCTCTAACCAGTTTTGCTCAATGGATAAAACATTAGCCTGCAGACTGAAGGGTCCCAGGTTCGATTCCGGTCAAGGACATGTACCTTGGTAGTGGGCACACCCCCTCCCCGATGTGGGATGTGCAGGAGGCAGCTGATGATGTTTCTCTCTCATGGATGTTTCTAACTCTGTCTTCCTCTCCCTTCCTCTCTGTAAAAAATCAATAAAATATTTTTTTAAAAGAAAATGTCTGTGACAGCAGAAATGCTGAAGCATAAATATGAGTCAGAAGAAAAGGAGTAAAGAATGATAAAGGAAAGCATAAAAGTAGGGAGTTAGGAGACAGAAAAATGGGGGGAAATTGAGATTATGATTATAAAAAACTGATATATGATCAGATTAGGGTTTATGGAAATTTTTTTGGGTGGGAAAGAAAAAAGTCACATCATAATTAAAATGTATATAATTATATAAATGTTTTTTAACACTAAGCCATAGAAATGAGATGTATTGATGCCATTTTAGCAACAATTTTATTGATTTTTTGTTTGTTTGTTTTTTGTTTTTGTTTTTGCCTGACTCCTGTGTTAAGGAGAAGCAACTCAAAGGTAAACTAGTGCTTTGTTCTTCGTGGCATGCCCACTTCCTGACACAGCACATGCTGGGCCCATTGAAGTTTGATGAACTGAGGAGTGAATGAAGACTTTAAAGTTTCAAAGTTAGACTTCACACTAATTACTGAAAGCACAAAAGAAATAATCTACTGAACATTTTATATGAAATTATTTGTTCCTCATTAAATCAAATTACTTCTTTAACAGCCTCAAACAACAATAATATGGCTTTTATCTTGAATTTAGAAAATAAGCCATTAAGTACAAAATAATATGCTTCAAACTTAAATCAGATTAACTAACAATGTCTTTTAGATATTGAGGTCTCTAAAAATCAGTAAAAAATATATTTTTCAAACAAAAGTATTGTAAAGCCAGAATTGTGGGGGGAAAAAAACATTCTTGGTAATGTTTTTAATATAGCTTGGTGTCTTATTAATGTGAACAATATTATTCAGGTACTTTTCATATACTATTAAAGTAATAATATAAATGCATACCTTTGTTTTCTTCTGTTTTCATTTTAATAGTATTATTTATGTTACTAATATCCTATATTTTCTGCTATATTTTTCCCCAAAACAGTACTAGAACTGTAAGAACTTTCATTATCCTCATTTTGCAAATAGAAAAATGAAAACATTAAAGAGGTTAGTTCTTTGCCATGTTGGAAATCCACTGAGGGTTCAGAAAATGAACTAGAAGGATAGTAGAAAGGAGAGTGACTGCTTCCTCTGAGTTCACTTCTAAATAAATGTTTCTGGCTCTTTTGTCTCAAACCTGAGTAATATATAGTTCATTCTTCAAGGGGAAAAATTATATTAGTTCCTATCCCCTGAAGTGGTCTTAAATTATTTCCATCCATTTTAAAATAATGAGTGGAACACAAAGACATTGGCAATACCAAACAAAGATTATATGATAAGAATATATGAAGGCTCCATAGCAGCACAATTTATCATAGCTAAGACTTGGAAACAGCCTAAGTGCCCATCAGCAGATGAGTGGATTAAAAAACGGTGGTACATCTACACAATGGAATACTACGCTGCGGTAAAAAAGAAAGAGCTCCTACCATTTGTAACAACATGGATGGAATTAGAGAGCATTATGCTAAGTGAAATTAGCCAGGCAGAGAAAGACAAATATCACATGATCTCACTCATTTGAGGAATATAATGAATGAAACAGACTGATGAACAAGAATGGATCCAGAGACTGAGAAAAGTCCATTAAAATGTCAAACCTCAAGGTAAGTGGCAGGTGGTGGGAGTAAGGGGGAAAGTCAATATATTTGAATGCTTGAACTAAGGTAAGTGATTTGTGTTTTTACATCCCTGACAAAGTTTATATAAAGTTATAAAAAAAATTAGCAGCTAGTTTGAGATTGAATTAACATGGCCTAGAGCATGTCATCTCTTATGGACACCAGTTCTTAGGCTAGGCCCTCCTTAACCTCCCGTGACACTTCAATACCCTTACATGATATTATTCTACAATGTCATTATAATATTTGATATTTGACAACAGCATATTATACAATTATCCCAAATAAACTTACAAACTAATTCTTTGAATGTTGGGCAGCAACTTAAAAAAAGGATAGGAAATCCCTTTCAGAAGGGATTAAGGCACTGGGAAGGCATCCGAGCATTCTATATTGGCCCCTCTGGCCCTTTTGCCAAGAGGGACCCTCTTCTTATTATCCAAATACACACAGCTGATGCGTGAACTTTCAGTTCAAGCTGTGGCTGAAGTCTCTGGGCAGTTGGCACCATGGATCTGTCTCTCGACCAGTGGCGTGAGCTGGACCCTCTCTGGAGAAGAAACCTGGGTCACCCAAGATATGTGATCAGTACCGGGACCCCGCCAGAGGCGAGGGGATCCCATGGCAGGTGCTGGACGTGGAGGCCACGGGGGCATAGACTACAAAGGAGACAGGACTGAACCTCACATCACCCTGTTTGGCCCTGGAGGATGGCTGCTTAGAGACGGGTAAGATTCCTCAGGGAAGGAACAACCTAAGACAGGCACAGTCGCAGAGGGGCCAAAAGGAGAGAACTAAAAGATCAACAGAGGTGGGGCACAGACCCTCATCCACAAACCTTGCAGGGGTTTGATTTCTCACCCCTCCTGAGGAAGGTCTCCTACCCCCACGGCTGCTACGCCTCCCACGCACAACTCACACCGGGACCCAGGTGGTAGACAGAGACTCAGCCAGCAATAGCTGCCCTATATCCAAATTTAATTTATTACAAAGAATTCTGAGGACCTACTCAAAAATGCAAATATTCCTTTCCACAAGTATTTACTGGGTAAACTAAGATTTTTGCTTGAGTATTAAAATTGACAGTAAAATAGTAATCAAGTTTTCAGATTAATTTAAATTGGCCAAGTGAAATAAGTGAATACTCAAGAAAATCTAACTGTACTGGACAAAAAGCTTTTCCTAAAACATTAACTAAATTATCTATTAGTAGTTTATCTCACTGCAAAATTGCCTAACATCCAAAGAACCTAAAGTAGTAATATTTGTATGCAAAAATTAAAATTTAAAATTACCAAGACTGCAAGATAAAATTTCCAAAAGCCCCTACTAACCAAAAAATGGAGGGTGGGGGACAATGAGGTAATATCATGTAAGGAAAAATATCCTATAAGTAAAATACATGTAGAAAATTCTTACTCCAGAAAAGAAAATTCCATTTGTAAAACCAGCTGCAGGACACCCATAAAAAAAAAACACATGGTGTCAAAATAATCCAAAGGAAAATCATTTAGGCAAAAATAAAAAGAATCCCAAGTCTATTTTGCAGAGAGGATCCCTTTGTTAACCTTTGGTCGAGAATGTGTTTGTGTGTTTGCAGAGGACAACTCCAAGACCATGTGGGTTCCTGCGACAGGCCTGACGGGCCTGTTCCAGTCACGAGGACGGTCCAGAGATGGCGGACGCTGACAACACCTTGCCATGCTAGCAGTCGGCAGCTGTGTGTGGCTGCAGGCGGCCCAGGAACATACCAGAGAGGATGGATCTTGCATTGCCACGATGTGTCCACCATCTGGATACCATTGCTGACATGTACACATGAAGAACTATTTGACATTGAAACTGGGACTCAGAACAGTTGGACATTGAAACTGACACTCAAACTTTTTTTGCTCTTATACGTTTGTTTTCAGTATGCAGAGGCAAGATATTTTTGAAGAAAAGAAACAGGGGAGAGTGATTGATATAGAGGCAGGGTGGCCTCGAACAGGCTGTCAAGCTACAGGGGGAAGGCTGGAGTGGAGGGGACGCAGATGCTGGGGGAGATCAACCGAAGGACTTGTATGCATACATATGAGCATAACCAATGAATGAAAGACTCTGGGGTGGGGAGGGAGGCAGGTGGGGACATGTGCTGGGGGGTAGGGGAGGCTGGGGGGAGGATATTGGGGGGGGAGGAAAACATATGTACTACTATTAAATATAAGTTATATTGTAAATAAAATGAAAAAAAAAGAATATATGAAGGCTCATAAACCTCTTTCCTGATTTTAATATTATTGATTCATCCTTTAATTTATTTAATAAACATTTATTTAGTTCCAGGCATTATAGGCACTACCCATCCTATCTAATAAAAGAGTAAGATGTAAATTGACCGTACCTTAACTCCGTCCACAAGCCACGCCCACCAGCCATGCTCACCAGCCATGCCCACCAGCCAATTGGGAGTAGAGGGCAGGGCCAAGGCAGCCTGAGCCACAGGGGGTGAGGCCGAGGCAGCCAGGGCCATGGGGAGGGGGCTGAGGTGGCTGGGGCCATGGAGGCGGGGGGGGCAAGGCAGCCAGGGCTGGGGGAGGCAGGGCCGAGGCGGCCAGGGCTGTGGGGGTGGGGCCAGAGCTATGGGGGGCGGGGTTGAGGCGACCAGCACATGCTGGCCAGGGAGAAGGCCTGGGATGGGGGGTGGGGCCAAGGCCCGTGCTATCCGGGCTCACGTTGGTTGGGGCGAAGGCCTGGGCTGGGATGGGGATGGGGGTATGTGGCTGGGACCAAGGCCTAAAGCCTCTACCAAGGCTGGGATGAGTGGTTAGTAGGACATCCCCTGAGGGCTCCCAGTATGTATGAGGGTGCAGGTTGGGCTGAGGGATCACCCACCCCCAGTGCACAAATTTTGTGCATCGGGCCCTAGTCCTATCTAATAAAAGAGTAATATGCAAATTTGACTGTACCTTCGCCACACCCACCAGCCAATCAGGAGCATATTATGCAAATAAACCCCAACTAAGATGGCTACTGCCACTAAGAACAGGAGAAGGCTTGGGTTTCCCCGGCAACAGAGGAAGCCAAGTTTTCCACCTGCCGTTGCCTGCCTAGGCCTCCACTCGATGCTACAAAGTTTCAAACAGAAATGGCTGCTGCCATGGAGAGAACAGAAGACTTGGCTCTGCTCCAGGCTACAAAGTTTCAATTGTAGACATAAATTAATCCCAAATCCCAGGGCCTCCGATTGGGTTACTGGGGGACATGGCCAGCCTGCAAACCTCCACAGGCCCCTCACCCAGGCTGCCTCTCACCCCAAGGGAACCCCCACCCTGATCTGGGACACTCTTCAGGGCAAACAAGCCAGCCCCCACCCATGCACCAGGCCTCTATCCTATCTAATAAAAGAATAATTTGCTGATTGACCATCACTCCAACACAAAAGAGGGCTGCCCCCATGTGGTCAAAGATCCTGCCCCCATGTGGACACAAGATAGCCACTACAAGATGGCCAGCAGGGGAGGGCCGTTGGGAGGTTCCAGGCCTGCAAGGAAGGGCAGTTGTGGGCCATTAGGCTAGCAGGGGAGGGCAGTTGGGAGGGACCAGGCCTGCAAGGGAGGGTAGTTGTGGGTGATCAGGCCAGCAGGGGAGGGCTGTTAGGGGTGACCAGGCCAGCAGAGAAGGAAAGTTGGGGGCAAACAGGCTGGCAGGGGAGCAGTTAGATATCAATTAAGCTGGCTGGGTAGTGGTTAGCAGGTGATCAGGCTGGCAGGCAGAAGCAGTTACGGGCAATCAGGGAAGCAGGCAGGTGAGCAGTTTGGAGGTAGCAGTCCTTGATTGTGAGAATGTCCGACTGCCCGTTTAGGCCCGATCCTAGGATTAGACCCTCCTTGAGGGGTCCCAGATTGGAGAGGGTGTAGGCTGGGCTAAGGGACATCCCCCACCCTCATGCACAAATTTCGTGCACTGGGCCTCTAGTCCTATATAATAAAAGGCCAATATGCAAATTATCCTCTCAGCAGAAATTAGACAGGGGGTGGTGCCAAACATGGCGGGCATCAGCTCCCCCTCACCTCCCACCCCACCCGTCGGCAGCGGCAGCCATTAGGGACCATACCCATGCAAGAATTTTGTGCACTGGGCCTCTCATAATATATAAAAGGAAAAATATGTACAGCCCCTGCCTGCAAGGTCTTCACAGTTTAGTGGAAGAGTCAAACATATAAATAAATAGATACAGTTTAATAAATGTTTTAATTGAGGTAAACACCAAGTGCCAGGGGAGCCCAGCAGGGGGCATCAACCTCGAACTAGGTGTTGGCAATAGTGCCAGAAAACGGTGACAGAGAAGGAGACAGAAAAAGGACTGTCCAAAATGTGGAGGTAGTGGGGAAAGGAGGAAGCTATTTCATAACCACAAAGGAAATCACTTGCAGGATGCAGCCAATGTTGTAGATGACTGAGCAGAGAGATGGAGGATCTAGATGCTCCGTGATTGAATCCATCAATCCTAGAACCACCCTACCTCAGATCTTCTTTTTAAGTAAAATAATCCATTTCCAGATGGTCTAACTTTAAATAAGGTTTTTTGTTTCTTGCAGCTAAACGTATCCTAAGTGATATATAGAGGCTTGCGGGAGAGTTCATTTCTAAACATGTTGAATTTGAAATGAGTATGATATCACCTGAAGGCTTTCCATAGATAGTTGGGTCATTATAATTCTTGTGAAAACAGTTTCTAATTATTTTTAAATACTCAGTGTAAACACTTTGAGTATCTATACCCTAGGGACAGTTAAAATAGCTCAAAATGACTCCATGGCATCCTGAAGCACCCATGTGCACCCACACGGCATCTTGTTCTGCCATCTCTAGATTGCTTGCTTTATTTATAGGCTTGTCCTCTCACACAGTGGTGCCAAGGATCCCATCCTCACCCAACAATGTTTGAAGGCCAAATTCAAGCATATTTTTCTTTGTTTTTCTTGAGAGCAAGGAAAATTTTGGAACCGATGCTCAGAAGTGGTTGGTTAATATTTGAAGCACCCTAATTGGAAGTTTGCATTCAGAGATGGCTATAGCAAGTGTTTCAAATGAGGTTTAGCTAAATCTGACCAGAAGATTCACTATGTAGCATAAGAGATTTTGGAAGTCATTTTTTCACTTGTGAAATGAAGGGTATTCAAATACATGACTGACCAGCATTTTTGCCTTTGCAAAATGAAGTGTAAGCATGTGGCAAGTCCATCTCTTTTATAGTAGCATCCTGGATCTTGACCCACCTTTAGTAAAGTGCTCCTTCACCCCCTGTGACTATAAGGCTTGCTGTTTTTGCTGTTTGAATATTGTCACATTCCTATTTATCACTTTATTCATACAAAGGACTACTATGTAAACGTTGGGGAACTTCTCTGGCATACAGAAACAGGGAATATGCTTCTTTTTGTGTCTGCTTGCATATATATATATTTGTACCTATGGCACAATTCATGTGAGACTTTCTTTATTATAACATATCACTGGGAAACAAGTTGTGGGTGGGCAGACATAGAGCCCCTATGTGCCTCTAATTGTTGGAGGCCACTGAAAGGCCTCCTGGAATCCTGAAAAAAAGGGGCTGGAATAGGAATCTTCTGAGAGAACCATGACCTCATTAAATACCATCCTATTCAAAAGGTCTCCTTTCTCCCTCACTGCTTCATGTATATCTCTCCTAAAACACCCAGCTCAGTTAAAAGGAAAAGCAATTTCCAATAAGAAAGGAATTACTGTTGGTTAAGGGTGTGTACATTGATGCTCCTATTCAAGAGTTTCCATAGATAGAACTTCACCCTTTCTTTGGCCTCTATGTATGTGATTTTCTGATACCATCAGTCATAGTCAAGAACGTGGCCAGCACTTCCTGATGGCCATCACCTCCCCAGCTCTCATCTCCTTTCTTTCCCCCTTGAGTTATCATACCAGAAAGCAGATGCATGAGAGTGATATTTTTCCAGCTTTATTAGGAATAATTAACAGATAAAATGTGTATATTTCAAGTGTACAACATGGTGTTTTGTGTTTTGATATATGTGTACATTTTGAAATGATTACCACAATTCGCTAATTAACAAATCCATCCTCCCACATAGTTACCTCTTTTTTTGTGTGGGAAGGAAGGAAGGAAGGAAGGAAGGAAGGAAGGAAGGAAGGAAGGAAGGAAGGAAGGAAGGAAGGAAGGAAGGAAGGAAGGAAGGAGGAAGGAGGGAGGGAGGGAGGGAGGGAAGGAGGGGAGGGAGGGAGGGAAGGAGGGAAGGAAGGAGGGAGGGAGGGAGGGAAGGAAGGAGGGAGGGAAGGAGGGAGGGAGGGAGGGAGGGAGGGAAGGAGGGAGGGAGGGAAGTGGGAGGGAAGTGGGAGGGAAGGAAGGACGGAGGGAAGGAAGGAAGGAAGGAGGGAAGGGGAAGGAAGGAAGGAAGGAAGGAAGGAAGGAAGGAAGGAAGGAAGGAAGGAAGGAAGGAAGGAAGGAAGGAAGGAAGGAAGGAGGGAGGGAGGGAAGGAAGTAGGGAGGGAGGGAGGGAGGGAGGGAGGGAAGGAAGGAGGGAGGGAAGGAAGGAAGGAGGGAAGGAAGGAAGGAAGGAGGGAAGGGGGAGGAAGGAAGGAAGGAGGGAAAGAGGGAGGGAGGGAGGGAGGAAGGAAGGAAGGAAAAAAGGAAGGAAGGAAGGAAGGAAGGAAGGAAGGAAGGAAGGAAGGAAGGAAGGAAGGAGGGAAGGAAGGAAGGAAAAAGAGAGAATTATCAATAAGAGACCCATTGACAGGCTGCCTCCTGCATGCACGCCACCGGAGGGCCAAAAGTGAACCTCCAACCCAGGTACCTGCCTTTGAGCAGGAACCAAACCCAAGACCCTACGGTGCATGGGCTGCTGCTCCACCACTGAGCAACACTTTCTCCCTATTTTTTCTTCTGAGAGATTTAAGGTTTCAGATCTTTAATCCATTTTTAATATACGGTATTTTTATTGATTTCAGAGAAGAAGGGAGATGGAGAGATAGAAACACCAATGACAAGAGAGAATCATTGATCGGCTGCCTACTGCACACACCCCCACTGGGAATCAAGCCTGAAACCTGGACACATGTACTTGACTGGAATTAAACCCAGGACACTTCAGTCCCCAGGCTGACACTCTATCCACTGAAGAAAACCAGCCAGGGCTCTTTAATCTATTTTGAGTTGATTTTTGTGTACAGCATAAGATAATGGTCAAATTTCATTCTGTTATATGTTTAATGGTTTTTCCAAAACCTTTTCTTGAAGAGACTATCTTTTCCCTATTGTTTATTCTTGGTACATTTGGTGAACATTATTTGACCATATGTCAATGACTTTTTTAAAATATAATTTTGAATTGAGTCTAATTACAAGTGTACAGATGTCACATTTGATTTTTTATGACTATCCATTGTTTCATATAAAAATAAAATTTCTAAGTTTTTAAAGTCAGTTTATTATTTACAAATTTCAGTACATTAATTACATTAGTTATAAATAATGTGAGATCTCTTTTTGAGATTTGATGTTGTAAGTTACAGAAACTGAATCTCCTAATATAGGTGACTTATTTGAGGGGAAGGTTCTTATTTCCAAAGGAAAAAAGAAGAAACCTCAGTTGTTATTTTCCTTTTAACTGAATGTGTGATACCACAAACCAGCTTCCCACAACAAAATTATAAATACTTTCCACAAGAGTTCCTATGCCCATTATGGAGACACCTCCTTCCTCTAATTGCCTCAAATTTCCAAGCTCTCACCTCTCCTGGGGTGGAATTATGAAATCTAGTGTGTCAGTTTTATATTGGAAAAAACTTTTAAGTTGATGAGTTTCATTTTCTTTGGAAAGGAGGAACTGTGACTGCAAAACCAAAGGCAATTCAGATCAGGTTAACAGATGCCCTTGGCTGGAGAAAGAACGTCTAATTTTCCATAATTGATATAGCACATTCATTCAAATAGCACTTGCGGTTCCTATAGCATAAGAAATATAAAACTTTTCAGCATGGCCAGGGAGTAGAATATTGAATTTTTTCAAATTGAAGTACATTGCATTCTAGCCAATAAAAGAGTAATGTGAAAATTGACCATACCTCTGCTATACCCAGAAGCCACACCCACAAGCCAATCAGGCATAAGTATGCAAATTAATCCAACAAAGATGGCTGCTGCCACCAAGTGTGCAGGAGGCTTGGGTTTCCCCAGCAATAAAGGAAGCAAGCTTCTTGGCCTGCCTTGGCCTCTGCTCAAGGCTACAAAGTTTCAATTATAGAAGATAAATAAATCCCAGATACCAACACCTCTGCTTAGGTAGCTGGGGGTAGGGGGGTGGGGCTGGCCTGCAAACCACTACAGACCCCTCACCCAGGCCACCCCCATGCCCCAAGGGGAACCCTCACCCTGATCTGGGACACCCTTCAGGGCATACCAGCCAGCCCCCAACTATGCACCAGGCTTCTATCCTACCTAATAAAAGAATAATATGCAAATTGACTATCACTCCAACATACAAGATGGCTGCCCCCATATGGACACAAAATAGCCACCACAAGATGGCCAACAGGGGAGGGCCGTTGGAAGGGACCATGCCTGCAAGGGAGGGCAATTGGGGGCAATCAAGCCTGCAGAGGAGGGCAGTTAGTAGTGACCAGACCCACAGAGGAGGGAAGTTGGGATTGACTGGGCCTAAAGAGAAGGCATTTGGGGGTAAACACAGGCCTGCAGGGAAAAGCAGTTGTGGGGGGACCAGGCCTGCAGGGAAGGATAGTTAGGGGCAATTAGGCTGGCAGGGAGTGATTAGGGGGTGATCAGGCTGGCAGGCAGAAGCAGTTAGGGGCAATCAGGAAGGCAAGCAGGTGAGCAGTTGGGAGACAGCAGCCCTGGATTGTGAGAGGGATGTCCAACTGCCCGTTTAGGCCTCATCCCGTTTATTCCCAATTCCGTTTATCCCAATCCCATTAGGATCAGACATAAATGGGCAGGCAGTCAGACATCCCTCAAGGGGTCCCAGATTGGAGAAGGTGCAGGCTGGACTGAGGGACACACACACCCATGCATTAATTTCATGCACAGGCCTCCAGTATTATATAAATTGGATGGAAATTCCAATTCTACAGACATAGGTATTTGGGGAAAATGAGTCTTGTCAATAAATTGGAATATCCTCACTGGTGTTTTGGTTAGACATTGCCTAGGTTCAAAGTGAGACCTGTTCTTTTATTAACCACCTGTGAAAATGAGGGCAAAGGATCAACTAGGTCATGGGCAGATTCCCAGATTCCCTCTGATAAGCTAGAAATAGATACTGCTAAAAAATGGGCTGACCTATTCCTTTTATACCTTTATCCTTCCAACAACATAGCAACACCTACTTAGAAAATATTTATTATTCTTATCTGAATTATAAATGCAAAAGTAACCTCACTTGAAAATTATGCTTTAAAATTCTACAAAATTATACACACAACTTTTCTTTCTTAGTTTGGAATATATGTTCAGCTCTAATTAATCTGAACATTTGACATTAATAACATTCTCCACAGTTATTAATGGATTGTCTCCGATAGTCAAAGCTGTACAATGTAAATTTTCATGGATTATGAGGACTATTTATTTTACTTTATTCTAAGAGAAGCCAAGAAACTCTCTCCCACCCTCCCCCCACCAACCCACCCCCCTCCCACCGCAGCTGGGATGCAAGATGCAATTGAATATCTAGTTTGGAAAATTCCTATCTGAGTATACTGGATATATCATACCACTATGTTTAACATCTTCTGAAAGTAGAAACCCAGCATGAGAAATCATCAGGGCTTAAAAAGAATGGGATAGGATTCTTACCTCCCATTAAGATGTCTTCCTTGTCTGGCAAGGGACAGTTCATGATTTTTCTTAGGTGCATAAAAAGGAACTAGAAAACTAACATTTGATCGCATGGAAATATAAATTACTTTCTATTAAAAATAATTATATCAAATTATATGTCTAGCAGAGAGCCATTTTTAATAAAGTATTTATTTTTATAGGGAGCCTAGGATTCTTCTCTATTGGGATTCATAGGAAAATGAAAAAATTTAATTCTAAAGAAATGTAGGAAAACTGGTTTGTACTATAAAATAGAGATGCAGCCCAGCAGAGTTTCCCGCAATAATGCTCAAATAAGGATAATGCAGAGTTAGGTTGGTATGAAGGGTTATAGATGTTTATCCCCAAAAGTTTACAATATGCTTTTAAGCAGCACTGCCTTCCATAAATACTCCCAAGGCTGGACTTCAAGACAACTATAAAACATAGAAAATTAAAATCAATTTGTTGAAAGAAATCAGTTGCCTATGGTGGTAAACACCTCCAAGAGCTTTTCTGTTATAGGTATCCAGGAGTCTCTCCACTAAATTCCGATTAACATAGCCTTGGTATAGCTTCAAGAGAGTATGACTGGAATGTGATACTACAAAAGGAAGCTGAAACCCAATTAATTAAGCTACCCGAGGTTTTAACCAAGACTGTGCCAAGAAAAGAGAAGGATGGGCATGGAACCTAGACAAGGAAAGCAGAGCAAGCAGCAATTTAGTTATTGATAGTGTAAGTTCTGCACTGCCCAAGAAAGTCATGCTTTGACCAGTTGACTTGAGCTTCTCCATCTACTGGAAGGATTACCCTTAGAGTGGAATTGGGTTCAATGTTAATTTCCCTGAGTCCTAGTTTCTCCATCAGTAACAAGGGGAGTTGGTAAATTCAGAGAGGTATTGAGGGTATTGGGGATTTTTTTTCAGATATAGAAAAATTCATCCTGAAATTTCAAGGGACCCCAAATAGCCAAGAAAATTTTGGAGAGAAAAAAAAAGAATGAAGTTGAAAGTCTGATTTTAAAACCTACTACAAAGCTACAGTCATCAAAACAGTGTGGTACTGGCATAAAGACATATAGACCAATGTAATAGAATAGAGTTCAAAAATAAACCCTCACATATATGATCAAATGATTTTTCACAACAGTGCCAAAACCATTAAATGGAGAAAGGACAGTCTTTCCAGAAAATAATGTTGCAAAAATTAGATATCCACATGCAAAAACAAATGCATTTGGATCCTTACTTTACAGCATATTACAAAAACTAACTCCAAAAGGATCAAATATCTAAATATAAGAACTAAGATCTAAAAGGTAAATAACTAAAACTCTTAAAAGAATACATAGAGGCCTCACCAAATTGCTCAGTAGATAGAGCCTTGGTCTGCAGACTGAAGAGTCTCAAGTTCAGTTCCAGTGAGGGACAGATGCCCAGGTTGTGGGCTCAATCCCAAATAGGGAACATGCAGGAGGCAGCTGATCAGTGATTCTCTCTCTCATCATTGATGTTTCTATCTCTCTCTTCCTCTCTCTCTATATATATATTACATAGAGAAAAAGCTTCATGATATTATATTTGGCAATGAATTCTTGAATATGACACGAAGAGCACAGGTAGCAAAAGAAAGAATAGATAGATTATGGAGAACCAAGATGGCGGCATAGGTAAAACACCTATCTTGCCATCATGCTCAGCAATTTTAATACTACAACTTAACAAAAGAACAAACACCTTCCAGAATCACCAGAAAGCTGGCCAAGTGAAAATTCCACAAATAAAAGTGAAAATAAGACACTGTGACTCAGAGGAGCAACGGCAGACAGCATTGAAAGATTCGCATGGAGAGAGGTTTGGAGTGCAAGCCGCGGAGAGGGCGGGCGGCTGAAAACCAGCCAGTTTTCTCGAACGGGGAGACAAAGACGTCCCATTGGACTGATTCTCCAGCTCTGGACGAAGTCCAGGAAACCCACTATCATACGGGGTGAAAACTGGACAGTGCGAGGGCACGCCGAAGCTTGGGTGCTGCAGGGGTCTCTCAGATTGTGGAGAAGGCAGCTTGCACGAACAGCTCAGCTGCGTGACGGCGCAGAGAGCGCTCTGCGACTTGCCCTCTCATTCGGAAAACCGTCAGACTGCTTTGTTTTACGACCCTGGGTGAGACATTGGGTGTGCAGACTCATTTAGGGAGAGTCTGAATTCCCCAGCAGCCGGTGGAGCTCGGCAGCGGCTCTCTCTCAGAGGTGCTGGCAGCCATTGCCCCCAGCACAGAGTCCCTGGGGCCACATAGGGCAGAGCTAACACTGTCTGCTTGGCCCGGAGACTCCGCCCATCCAATCTGAGCACAGCTGAGCTTCACAGACAATTGGCCTAGAGGTCAACCCCTCCAAGTGCTAACAACGATTAACCTGAGCTTAACTTCAGCAAGACTGTGTAACCCATATCCACCTCAGGTAACTGGGGAGGCTGAGCCACTGTCCCTTGTAGGACATCTACCACACAAAGCTAATTGACCAACTCAGGGAAGCAGCCACCATGCAGAGACATGGAAAGAAATCAGATGTGAAAGAAATGGAGGAAAAAAAAAACGGCTGGACATGGAATTCAAAACCACGGTTATAGGGCTTCTCAAGAGGCTCCAACAAAAGGTCGAGGCCTATAAGGAAATAAGCGAGACCGCAAAGGAAATGATCAAGGCCAACGTGGAAATGAATGAGTCCTACAAGGAAATGAAGGAGACCCTCAAGGATGTAAAGGAGACTCTCAAGGATATGAAAAAGGACCAACCAGAAATTAAGCATACACTAACTGAAATAAAAAATACTATACAAAGACCTAAAAGTGCTCTGGAGCACCCCAAGAACCAAGTTAAAGATTTGAAATACAAAGAGGTAAAATCCACTCAGCTGAAAAAGCAAGAAACCAAAGAATCCAAAAAATTGAAGATAGTGTAAGGGGCCTCTGGGACAACCTCAAGCATACCAACATCCGAATTATAGGGGTGCGAGAAAAAGAGAGAGACCAAGACAATGAAAACCTATTTGAAGAAATAGTGACTGAAAACTTCCCACACCTGGTGAAAGAAATTGACTTAGGAGTCCAAGAAGCACACCAAACCCCAATATATAGGAACCCTAAGAGGACCACACCAAGGCACATCACAATTATAGTGCCAAGAGCAAAAGACAAAGAGAGAATATTAAAAGCAGCAAGAGAGAAACAATTGGTTACCTATAAGGGAGCACCCATACAATTGTCAGCGGACTTCTCAACAGAAATGATGCAGGTCAGACGGGAGTGGCAAGAAATATTCAAAGTGATGAACAGCAAGAATCTACAACCAAGATTACTCTATCCAGCAAAGCTATCATTCAGAATTGAAGGCCAGATAAAGTGCTTCACAGATAAGAAAAAGCTAAAGGAGTTCATCACCACCAAACCAATATTATATGAAATGCTGAAAGATTCTTTAAGAAGAGGAAGAAGAAAAAGATAAAAGTGTAAATTAGGAACAACAAATACACATCTATCAACAAATGAATCTAAAAATCAAGTGAATTAATAAGCTGATGAACAGGATATACTGGTGAATGTAACAGAATCACGGACATAGAGAGGGAATGGACTGACAACTCTTGGGGAGAAGGGGGGTGTGGGAAGTGCAGCAAGAGACTGAACAAAACTCATGCAACTATGGGAGAGGACAGTGGAGGGGGGTGAGGGCGGAGGGTGGGATGGGTACCAGGTGGAGGGGAACTATAGGGGGGAAAAAAGGGAACAATGTAATTAATAAACTGAACAATTAAGATTAAAAAAAAGAAAAAAAAGAATAGATAAACTGGACTTGGTCAAAACTATAAAAAAATTTTAAATATGTTTTTATTGATTTCAGAGAGAAGAAGGAAAAGATAGAGAGAAACATCAATGAGAAAGAAACATAAATTGGCTGCCTCTTGTACTCCCTCTACTGAGGATCAAACCTGCAACTGGTCATGTACTTTGACCTGCTGAGAACCAAATCAGCCGCTTTCTGGTACATGGGCCACTCAAAAAACTGAACTCCACTGGCTGAGCAAAACTAAATTTTTGTACATCGAAGAACAGTATCAACAGAGAAAAAAGGCAACTCACAGAATAGAATAAAATATTTGCAAATCATATATCTGGCAAGGGTTTAACATCCAGACTATGTAAAGAACTTATAATTTAACAACAAAAATTTTTAATTAAAAATGGGCAAAATCCTTTTATAGACATTTCTACAAAGAAGATTACAAATAGCGAATGACTTTTGCACAAAAAAGATGTTCAACATCACTAATCATTAAGAAAAAGCAAATTAAAAACACAGTGAGATAGCACTTCATACCCATTAGGATGGCCATTATCAAAACAAACAAAAACTTCAGAAAGCAACAAGTGGTAGCATGGATGTGGAGAAGTTGGAGCCCTTGTGCATTGCTCTTGGGAATATAAAGTGTCACAAACATTTTAGAAAGCAGTATATCAGTTTCTCAAAAAATTAAAGAATTACCTTATGATCCAACAATTTCACTCAAAAATCTGAAAAGATGATCTTGAAGATATATTTGTACACATATATTGATAGCAGCATTATTCCCAATTATCAAAAGGTAGAAATGACGCAAGTGTTCATCAGCAGATGAATGTGTAAACAAAGTGTGATATATACATGCAATGGAATATTATTCAGCTTTAAAAAGGAAGGACATTCTGACACATGTTTCTTTCTTTTTTATTTTTACTATAAATCCAGAAATATATTTTAATTCAAAACACCTAAAATGGTAAATCCTATCACAAACAATATAGTTGAGGATGGCTCTCAGGTACTTTCTTTTTGCAATGGATTTGCAACTCTGTCCCAGAAGAAATCAGCTCTGAGACCAAGTGAAGTCACATCACACAGTGAGAGTCACTCTCCATGCCCCATACCTGCTTCTTGATGATCTATTTTTTAAGTTATTAGTGACGCTTGACACTTGGCAAGATCTCTGATTCATGTGATTCTGATTTGACAGAATCAGATCCTTTATGATATAACCAGTTGTAGAGCAGGATTTTTTAAATCATTTTTTATTTTTCAATTACAGTTAACATAAAATATTGTATTAATTTCAGGTGTACACCCCAGTGATTAGATATTTTATAACTTACTAAGTGATCATCCTAAAAAATCTCCTACCTATCTTACACCATACATTAGAATACTAGAAGCCTGATGCATGAAATTCGTGCAAAAGTAGGCCTTCCTTTCCCCAGCTACTGGCACCGGCTTTCTTCTCTACCCAGTATCTGGGCTTCCCTCACAGCCCTGGCTTTGTCCAGAAGATCGTCTGGAAGGACATCTGGAAGGTGGTTTAGCTGTTTTGTCTAATTAGCATATTAGCTCTTTATCATATGAGATTATTGACTATATTCCCACTTTACATTCCATGATGATTCCATAGCTACCAATTTGTACTTCTTATTTCCTTCATTTTTTTCACCCATACTCCCAACCCTGCTTTCATCTGGCAACCATCAAAATGTTCACTGCGCCCTAGATGATTTAACTCCATGGATAGAGTGTTGGCCCTGTGAACAAGGTCCCAGGTTCAATTCCAGTCAAGGGCAGATGCCCAAGTTGAGGGCTCAATCTCCAATAGGAGGCATGCAGAAGGCAGCCAAACAATGTTTCTCTTTCATCATTGATGTTTCTATCTCACTCTCCATCTCCCTTCCTCTCTGAAATAAATTTTAAAATATTTTTTAAATGACAACATTCCAAAAAAAAATGACAACATTCAACAAGACAACAGCCATTTGATGTGAATGAACCAAAAGTATATATATATAAAAAGTTCTCTTCATCTGTGAGTCTGTTTCTTTTCTGCTTGTTCATTTGGTTTTTGTTTTTTACATTTAATTGTTGATAGACATGTATTGCTTGCTATTTTATTGTTCATATTTTTTAGCTTTTTAGCTTTTTCTGCTTTATAAAGAAAATCCTTTAACATTCATAGAAAACTGATTTTGTGGTATAAATTCTAGTTTTTTCTTGTCTGGGAGGCTCTTTATTTATTCTTCAATTCTACATGATAGTTTTGTTGGGTAGAGTAATCTTGGTTGTGGGCCCTTGCTTTATTATAACATTGAATATATCTTGCCAGTCCCTTCTGGCCTGCAAAATTTCTCTTGTGAAATCAGCTGACAGTCTTATGGAATCTACTTTGTATGCAACTGACTGCTTTTCTCTTGCTGCTTTTAAGATTCTCTCTTTGTCTTTAACCCTTTGCATTTTAATTACAATCTGTCTCAGTCTGAGCCTCATTGGGTTCATCTTGTTTGAAACTCTCTGTGCTTCCTGGACTTGTATGTCTATTTCCTTCACCAGGTTAGGGAAGTTTTCTGTCATTATTTTTTCAAATAAGTTTTCAATTTTTTGCTCTCTTTCTTCTCCTTCTAGCAACCCGTGATCTCAATGTTGGTTCACATGAAGTGGTCTCTAGGCTCCTTATATTATCTTCATTTTTTTATTTTCTTTTTTGCTGTTCTGACTGGGTGCTTTTTGCTTTCTTATATTCCAAATCACTGTTTTGATTCTCAGCTTCATCTACCCTAATGTTAACTCTTGTAAATGATTCTTCATTTCAGTTAGTGTAGCCTTCATTTTTGATTGGTTCTTTTTTATGGTTTCCATGTCCTTTTTTAGGCTGATGAAGTTATCTCAAAGCTTATCTACTCTGCCCCAAAGTTCATTGAGCATCCTTTTAGCCAATGTTTTAAACTTTGCATCTGGTATACTGCTTATTTCCATTTTATTTAGTTCTTTATCTGGATATTTGTTCTGTTCTTTAATTTGGGACATGTTTCTTTGCCTCCTTAATTTGGCAGCTTCCTGTGTTTTTTTCTATGTATTAGGCACAACTGCTATGTACCCCAAACTTGGTAGAGTGGTCTACCTTAGTAGGTATCCTGTAGGTATCAGTGGCACAGTCTCTCCATTCACCTGAGCTGCCCCTCCCCCTGGTGGAATATGTATACCTTCCTTTTCTAGTTGAGCCTTGATTACCGTTGGCATGTCAATAGGAGGGATTTACCCCAATGTCAGTTGGCTGAAATAACTAGTTGCAACAGATCAGCTGTGCAGGGACCCATCCCACAAAGTAGACTCTGATGCCCATGAAGTCTGTTCCTTGAGTGTGTCATTTGAAGAGGTGGTTGGGTGGTGGTGCTTCAACAAGGGTCTGAAACTATCTACTAGGTGCACTGGCTCTGAGGCCTTACAGGAGGTGTAGGCTAAGGTCAGTCACCACCTGTGTTCTGCCCCAGGCCATCTGGCATGAACTACAAAGTGATCTGCAGATGGCTACAACTTGTAGTAGGCATGGAGGTGCCAAGATGAAGCCAAGCCATGAACCAAGGCTGAGTGCTGCTAGTGCCAGGCCTGTGGTCACCAGATACAACTGGTTTGAGAGACTTTAGGAAAATCTGAAGAATGTGTCATGACAGGTCCTTTGTATAGAAAAAAACAATGGAAACAGCTTGAGTGGGGCCACAAGTTAGTGGGTCAGGGTTTTAGGGCAGGATAAATACTGATAGACGGGTTGATGGAGACTGATATGGCAGGCTGCTGACTCTTTAGGGTAGAGGCTCAGAAAAAGATCAATAGCCTCTACCAACACTTTGTCTGGGAGAAAGCTGCCTGTCAAGCGCTCATCCTGATGCAGAAAATTCAGTTCCTCTTCATGTGTCCCTGGTGCCTTTGGAGCTGTTGTCCCATTGCTGAAACTCAGAAGGAGTGAGTTTAAGCAAGTCCATGTATGGGCCCTTTAAGAGGAACTGTATGGATCACCAGCAGCCTCTGTCCCCTCTGAGTTTTACAGCCAGAAGTTATGGGGACTTTTCTTTCCAGCACTGGTACCCTGGGCAAGGAGGCCTGGTGTGGAGCTGAGACCCCTTGCTCCTCATGGAACATCTCTGAAGCTGAGATATCTCTCCCTCTTTTTATCCACCATACAAGGGTATGGGACCAGCCATTTGTTTCCTACCAGGCTCAATGTGGCTTCTTCTTTATAGCCTTAGCTGCTAGATTTCAGGTGGTTCTGAATGATGGTTGTTCTCCAGTTTAGTTGTATTTTGTTTGTTTGTTTCTTTGTTTAAAGTATTACATATAGAATTACATGTCTTCTTTTTCACCATTGACTTCCCCCTGGCCACCCCTACCCCCTAGCACATGCCCTCACCCATCCTAATGTCTGTGTCTATTGGCTTTACTTATATCCATGCATACAAGTCCTTTGGTTGATCTCCTACACCACCCTCTCCAGCCTTCCCCTGCCTTCCCACTGAAGTTTTACAGTTTGTTCAATGCTTCTCTGTATCTATTTTTGTTCATTAGATTCCGCAAATGAGTGAGCTCATGTGATATTTATCTTTCTCTGACTAGCTTATTTCACTTAGCATAATGTTCTCTATGTCCATCCATGTTGCTGCAAATGGTAAGAGTTCTTTCCTTTTTAGAGCAGAGTAGTATTTCATTGTGTAGCTGTATCACAGCTTTTAAACCCACTCATCTGCTGATGGGCACTTAGGTTGTTTTCCAAATCTTAGCTATTGTAAATTGTGCTGCTATGAACATAGGGGTGCATGTATTCTTTTATTAGTGTTTCTGGTTTCTTGGGATATATTTCTAGAAGTGGGGTTACTGTGTCAAATGGTAGTCCCATTTTTAGTTTTATGAGGAAACTCCATACTGTTCTCCACAGTGGCTGTAACAATCTGCATTCCCACCAGCAATGCAGAAGGGCTCTTTTTCTACATATCCTCCCTAGCAGTTATCATTTGTTGATTTGTTAATGATAGCTATCCCTACAGGTGATGATATCTCATTGTCATTTTGATTTGCATCTCTTAGATGATTAGCGGATTAGAGCATTTTTCATCTGTCTCTGGGCTTTCCGTATGTCAACTTTTGAAAGATATCTATTTAAGTCCCTTGCCCATTTTTTAATTGGATTGTTTATCTTCTTTTTGTTAAGATTTATGAATTCCCTATAAATTTTGGAGTTTAGACATTTACCAGATATAACATTGGCAAATATGTTCTCCCATGCAGTGGGCTTTCTTGTTATTTTTGTTTATGGTTTCTTTTGCTGTGCAGAAGCTTTTTATTTTGATGTAGTCCCATTGGTTTATTTTATCCTTAGTTTCCATTGCCCTAGGAGCTGTATCAGTAAAGATATTGCTATGACATATGTTTAATGTTTTGCTGCCTTTGAATTCTTCTAAGATTTTTATGGTTTTCTATATTACATTTAAGTCCTTTATCCATTTTCAGTTTATTTTAGTATATGATGTAAATTGGTGGCCTGATTTAATTTTTTGTATATATCTGTCCGATTTTCTCAACACCATTTATTGAAGAGACTGTCTTGATTTTATTATATGCTCTTGCCTCCTTTGTCAAATATTAATAGACCATAATGACTTGGGTTGATTTCTGGGTTCTTTGTTCTGTTCCATTGGTCTATATATCTTTTCTTGTGCCAATACCAGGCAGTTTTGAGAACAGTGGCTTTGTAATATAGCTTGAGATCTGGTATTGTGATGCCTCAAACTTTTCTTCTTTCTCAGAATTGCTTGGGCTATTCAGGGTTTGTTTGTTTTTCCATAAGAATTTTTGGAGTTTGTTCTAGATCTGTGAAATATGCCACTGGTATTTTGATGGGGATTGCATTGAATCTATAGATTGCTTTGGATAGCATGGACATTTTCATGATGTTGATTCTACCATTCTATGAACACAGTGTATTCTTCCATTTGTTTATGTCTTCCTCTATCTCTTTTATCAACATCATGTACTTTTCTGAGTACAGGTCTTTTACCTCCTTAGTTAAGTTGATTCCTAGGTATCTTAAATTATTTGTTGCAGTGGTAAATTGGATTGATTTTTGTTTTTGTTTTTTCAGTTTCTCTTTCTCTTTCATTATTGGTTTATAAAAAAAATCTCTAGGTTTCTGGATGTTAATTTTGTGTCCAGCTACATTGCCAAATTCATTTATTATGTCTAGTAGTCTTTTGATGGAGTCTTTGGGGTTTTCTGTATACAATATCATGTCATCTCTGAATAATGAGAGTTCAATTTGGATGCCTTTTATTTCTTCTTCTTGTCTGATCACTATGGCTAGCACTTCCAGTACTATGTCAAACAGGAGTGGTGAGAGAGGCATCCCTGTCTTATTCCTGTTTCAGGGGAAATGGTTTTACTTCTTGTCCACTGAGTGTGATGTTGGCTGTAGGTTTGTCATATGTGGCTTCTATTATGTTGAAATATTATCACTCTATTTCCACCTTTCTGAAACTTTTTATCAAGAAAGGGTGTTGGATTTTGTCAAATTGTTTGTCGATATCAATTGATAAGATTATATGGTTTTTATTTCTCAATTTGTTTACGTGATGTATCACATTTCTTGTTTTGCAGATATTGTGCCAGCCTTGCACCCCCAGAATAAATTCCACTTGTTCATGGTGTATAATCTTTATGATGTAATGCAGGATCCAATTCGCTAGAATTTTGTTGAGGATGTTAGCATCTATGTTCATCAAGGATGTTGGCCTATAGTGGCAATAGGGTCCCAGTTTGTATCTGAAGCCTGTCTGGGTGGTGGTGAGGCTGGCCTCCCAGTCACAGCTGCTCTGCCCTTCAAGATGGCATGGTTTCTGTGCCAGTGCTGGCCACCCGGGAGTGCCTATAGCAACAGAGGTGACTGCCCATGTAAGACAGCCCGATCCACCAGCCCATGAAAGTCCTACAGGATCTAACTCTCCTTCAGTCACTCACACACACACTACAAAATTCACACACTACCCTTTCACTCCTCACTCTCTCACACTTTCTCTCTCACTGCCATCCTGCCAGTCACCATTTTCACAAGTCTGTGTTTTTTATGTGGTTGTGGAAGAAGGAGAGTACCTATGCCACCATCTTGACTGGAAGCCCCTGACATATTTCAACATGGATAAACCTTGAGAACATTATGCTAAGTGAAATAAGATAAATATAAAGAACAAATAGTGTATAATTCCACTTACATGAGGTAATAAAATAGTTAAATTCACAGAGACAGAAAGTAGAGTGGTGGTCGCCAGGGGATGGTAATAAGAGTGAATGTGGAGTTAGTTTTTTATGGGTAAAAAGTTTGAGTTGGAGAAGATGAAAAAAGTTCTGCAAATGGATAGTAGTGATGGTTGCACAACAGTGTGAACATACTGAATGCCACAGAACTGTACACTTAAAACAATTAAAATTGAGAGAGGAACCAAGATGGTAGCATAGGTAAACACCTGTACTTGCTGGTTCCCACAACCACATGAAAATTACAACTGAAATACAGAACAAATATCACCCAAACAGTGAGAAAGCTGGCTGAGTGGAAGTGCTACAACTCGAGAGGTAAAGAAGAAATCACATTGAAACTGGTAGGAGGTGCGGAAGTGCAGAATGAGCTGGTTTGGCACAGGGTGTGCCACTTTTTCAATCAGGAGGGAGATCGCCTATTTGGAGGCTGCCGGGAGGAGCAAGGAGTCCCAGCCCCATGCCAGACCCTCAACCCAGGGTTCCATAGCTGGGGAAAGAGATCCCTACAAGCAGTCAGAACTACAGTCTGTAAAAAGTTCAGATTGAGGCAGAATAACACATAGGTTGTTGGAGACCTAGCTGCTCCTCTTAAAATGCTGACACCAGGAAGTGAATTTACAAGCTCCCATTGGCTCTGAGCTCCAGTGCCAGGCGAGGCTCTGGGGGACCCTGACAGAAATGGGGAGAAACTGGACTGTCTGTCATCAGGGTAGGAACATAGTGGCGGCTTTCTTCCAGATGGAGGTGCTCACAGCAATCATTGTTCCTTTGCTGGAACCTCCCCAGTGCAGGGTTGACTGGCAGACATTTCTGTTCATTCTATCCTGGAGATTTCCTGACACCTTTCCCCACCCATTTTACAACCCTACCCAAACTGTGTGCAGCAGTTTTTGCATATGAATGGCCTGTCCTTTCTTAGTCTAAAATTGTCAGACAAGCTGGAGCTGGGGCAAGGAGCCCCAAAGCTCTCAAAGAAGGCCGAAGTCTGCCTTGCTTCATGGCTGGGCCTTGTCTGAGCACATCCAAACCTAATACTAAGAGGAGACATCTGAAGATCTCTCTGTAGCTCCTGCTGGATGGCCCCAGACAGTGGCTCACTGTGCACCTCCTTGGAGATCCAAGAGCCAGTGTACACAGTGGTCAGTGTGAGACCATACCAGATTACAACTTTTCACATACATAAGTGACACTCTCAAGGGGAAGACTCAGTGAGCACCGAAGTCCCACTGAAGCAAGCCCTGCCCCATAAGGGTGGCTCATGCACAGTAGCTCTCCCACTGTAGTCACAGCTGGTCCTCACATCCAATTGGCCTGGAGGTCCATTCCTCCCCGTGATACCAACTGCAACCAAGGCTCAACTACAACAAGACTGTGCACACAGTCCACAAAGGGGAGGGGGGGGCCACCAAGAGTGTCCACCTCAGGTGATTGGGGAGGCTGAGCCACTAGTCCCTATAGGACACTTACTACACAAGGCCACTCTATCAACTCAAGGGACTTAGCAACTACCCAATACATAGAAACAAACACAGGAAAGCAGCCAAAATGTGGAGACAAAGAAACATGTCACAAATAAAAGAAATGAAAGAAAGCAAACTACTGGATACAGAGTTCAAAATCACAGTTATAAGGTTACTCAAGAATCTTCTAGAAACCTCTGAAGAACTTAGTGAGACCTTCAGAGATCTTAGTTAGAATGCCAAAAAAATGGAGAAGGACCATTCAGAAATTAAACATACACTGACTGAAATAAAGAATAGTATGTAGGGATTCAACAGTAATCCAGGGAATCCCAAGAATCAAGTCAAAGATCTGAAATACAATAAAGCAAAAAACACCCAACCTGAAGAGCAAAAATAAAAAAGAATCCAAAAATATAAAGATAGTGTAAAGAGCCTCTGGGACAACTTCAAGCGTACCAATATCCAAATTATGGGGGGTGCCAGAAGAAGAGAGAGAGCAAGATGTTGAAAACCTATTTGAAAAAAGAATGATAGGAAACTTTCCTTACCAGGTGAAAGAAATAGACTTACAAGTCTAGGAAGTGCAGAGAACCTCACACAAGAGGAATCCAAAGAGGACCACACCAAGATACAGCATAATTAAAATGCCAAGGGCAAAAGTCAGAGAATCTTAAAAGCAGCAAGGAAAAAAATAGTTAATTACCTACAAGTGAATACCCATAAGACTGTCAGCTGATTTCTCAACAGAAACTATGCAGGCCAGAAGGGTGTGGCAAGAAATATTTAATGATGAATAACAAGAACCTACAACCAAGAACACTCTACTCAGTAAAGCTATCATTTAGAATTAAAGGTCAGATAAAGAGCTTTATAAACAAGAAGAAGCTAAAGGAGTTCATCACCAAAATGCTGAAGGATATTGTTTAAGAAGAGGAAGAAGAAGAAGATAAAGATAAAAAATTATAAAAAATAAAGTGACAACAAATACATATCTATCAACAAGTGAATCTTAATATCCAATGAATAAAAAACCTGATGGACAGAAAATAAACTGGTGGATGGAATAGAATCTGGGGCATGGAAAAGACTGATGATTTTCAGAGGGAAGGGGTTGTGGGGATGTGGGAAGATATTAGAAAAAGATCTTATATGCATGTATGCAGTACCTATGGACACAGACAATAGGGTGGCAAGGGTCTGCGGTGGGGTGGGAACTGGGTGGTGAAGAGCTATGGGGGGAAAAAGGGGGACATCTGTAATAATATCAACAAGAAAGATTTAAAAATAATTATTATTAAAATTGTAAATTTGAGTTATGTGTATTTTACTGTAATAAAATAAATGTAGCTTCCCCTTCCTCTGAGTCTACGCTTCAACAAATCCCTGGTTGTCATTTCTTTATGTCTGATTTTCCGGTGGAGAAAACACATGGCTTAGTCAGCACTTTTCTGACAACCCTTAAGGCTTACAAGTAACACAACACTCTAATTTACACATCAGGTTCTTGTAAGTGTGGGTACCAAACAACTATCTTAGCTGGTATTGCTCAGTGGTTAAGTGTCAACCCATGAATCACAGTTCAATTCCCAGTCCAGGTTGCAGGCTCAAACCCCAGTAGGGGGCTTGCAGGAGGCAGACAATCAATGATTCTCTGTCATCACTGATGTTTATCTCCCTCCCTACCTCTCTGAAATCAATAAAAACATTTTTTAATGAGACTATCTTTTAGAGAAAGATGACTGAAAAAACTGTTTAGAGAGCTGAAACTCGGACTCTAGAAAGCAGTGGCTACCTGAGCCTCTGAGGCTTGGTCCAGGCCACTATCTGAGTTCTCGCGATGTCCTAACTCCAAGAAAGCTCCTGTTTCCCTTTTTTTTTTTTAAGTTTTTATTGATTTGAGAGAGAGAGACGAAGGAAGAGGGATAGAGAGGTAGAAACATCGATGACAGAGAAACATTGATTGGCTGCCTCCTGCATGCCCCCCTCTGGTCATTAAGCCCATAACCCTGAAATGTGCACTGACTAAGAAGCAAACCAGTGACCTCTTGGTTCATGAATCAACCACTGAGTCACCCAGCCACGCTTCCCTTACTTTTGGTAAAACAGACTTTTAGTTAGAACACCTAGGAAAGATTTCCTGAACCACAGTTACTTTCTCTTCCTGTGTGAGGCTGGCTCTGTTGTTAGAGTAAGAACAAGATAAAAACTTACAACCAAAAGACCTTCTGAAACTACCCAACTACTCTGAAACGGTTCAGTGTGGAAACTGTGTCTTTCTTAAACTGCTACCATTGTTAAGAGACAGTGAGCAAGGAGAAAAACAGTACCATTCAACTAAAAGGGTGCAGTTTATAATTTCTGTGTGAAATAATAAAAGAACTAGAGGCCTAGTGCACAAATTCGTGTACAGGTGGGATCTGACCTCCTGATGGAGGAGGAGATGGCAGAAGGTTGGCTGGCTGGCCTGATTGCCTGGGCTGGCTGAGGAGAGGGGACACGGGCAATTGGCTGGCAGGCCCCAACCCCACCCCTGAATTGGGTGGGGGGCCAATTGGGAGTCAGCAGCCAGGGAAGGGGCCTTGGGAGGTTGGCGAGCCAGCCCTACACTGTTTCCCCCCAAAATAAGATAGTATCTTATATTAATTGTTGCTCCCAAAGATGTGCTAGGTTTTATTTTCAGGGGATGTCTTATTTTTCCATGAAGAAAATACGGTACACATTTATTGTTGAACAAAAAAAAAAAGGAAATTTATTACCTGTATACAGTACAGTAGTAGTTGTCAACACAAACCAGCATAACCAGACAAACCATGAACCCTATGGTATCAAGAATTTCTTGTTACTACCATTATTTCCATGTACAACAATCTATGGTACATTACTGATACGGATATTTACCAGTATGAACACAAAGTAAGATTTATCCAATGACAGTCATGTCATCATCTTCTGGAACATCATCATAACAATCCAAACCCTGAGTTTCCTGGTGAATTTCTTGCAACTCTATTTCTTTCAGAATCAGTGGACCAAATCTCTCATGTTTAGCATTAGCACTGTCCTTAAATGAGTACTTCTTGACAAGGTAGCCTGCGCATATGCATTTGCAATGCAACTGTCAGTGATTTTCTCCCATGAATTCTTCACCCAAGTCACAACCTCTTACAGTTTAGCTTTCACAAAGTTTCCACGCTGATTTCTCTCCATTCTATTTTCAATGTAGTCATTAATTTCCATGCACAAATTGTCCTTGAATGGCTTGTTTATTGCAATATCAAGAGTCTGGAGATAGGCTGTCATTCCTGCGGGAATCATTTGATCTATTTTTCTTTCATGAAGAAATTTCTTCATGTCTTTAGTGCGGTGAGTGCTGGCTGCATCCCAGACTAGCAGACCTCTTTGGCTCCCTCACATAACAAATGGCAGCATTAAATCCACTTACTTCCTTATAAATGCTTGTGTGGCCCAGGCTTTTACAGTTTCAAAAATAAAAATATTATCAGGGAGGTCTTATTTTCGGGGGAATGCCTTATATCACAGCAAGAGGCAAAACTGTAAGTAGTCTTATTTTGGGGGGGATGTCTTACTTTCGCGGAAACAGGGTACTTCCAATTGATGTGGGAGAAGGACCATTTGGAGGTGGAATAGGCTGGGGAGGAGGGGCTAAACAGGCAGTCAGATATCCTTCTCACAATCCAGGACTGCTGGCTCCCAACTGTTCACCTACCTACCATCCTGCAATCAGCACCTAATAGCTTCTGCCTGCCAGCCTGATCACCCCCTAAACACTGCCCTGCCAGCATGATTTTTGCCTAACTGCTCCCCTGTCAGCCTGTTTGCTCCCAACTGCTCTTCCCTGCAGGCCCAGTTGGCTCCAACTTCCCTCCTCTGTTGGCCTGATCGTCCACAACTGCCCTCCCTTGCAGGCCTGGTCCTTCCAAACTGCCCTTCCCTGCTGGTCATCTTATGGTGGCCATCTTGTGTCCACATGGGGGCAGCCATCTTGTGTGTTGGGGTGATGGTCAATTTGCATATTACTCTTTTATTAGATAGGATAGAGACCTGGTGCACAAGTGGGGGCTAGCTGGTTTGCCCTGAAGGGTGTCCTGGATCAGGGTGGGGGTTCTCTTGGGGCATGGGGCATCCTGGGTGAGGGGCCTGTGGTGGTTTGAAGACTGGCCACACACCCTGACAACCCAAGAGGAGGCCCTGGTATCTGGGATTGACTTATTTCCAAAATTGAATTTTGTAGCCTTGAGCAGAGCCAAGCCTCCTGCTTGTTCTGTGGCCACAGTCATTTCTGTTGGGATTTATTTATCTTCTATGATTGAAACTTTGTAGCCTTAAGTGGAGGCTTAGGCCGGCCAGGGTGTGCAGAAAGCTTGGCTTTCTCCATCTCCAGGAAAACCTAAGCCTCCTGCTTGCTCCACAGCTGCAGCCATCTTCTTAGGGTTAATTTGCATACTTGCTCATGATTGGTTGGTGGGCATGGCAGAATGATGGTTATTTTACATATTACTTTTTTTTATTATATAGGGCTAGAGGCCCGGTGCATGAAATTTGTGCACTGGGGGGGAGGGGGGCGTTGTTCCTCACTTTAGCCTGCACCCTCTCCAATATGGGACCCCTCAGGGGATGTCTGACTGCTGGTTTAGGCCCTATCCCACAGGGAAACATTGTTAGGCTCAGAGACGCTGACTGCCATAGAATCCTGGGAGATTGGACCTAAACTAGCAGTCAGACATCCCTCTCACAAACTGGGACTGCAGGCTCCTAATCACTCACCTCCCTGCCTGGCTGATCACCTCCTAACTGCTTCCTGCCAGCCTGATTAACACCTAACTGTTCCCCTGCTGGCCTGATCACCCCCAACTGTCCTCCCCTGCCTGCCTGATCTTGTCCCCAACTGCCCTCCCCCACTGGCCTGATCACCCTAACTGCCTTTCTCTGCAGGCCAATTGGTTCTGATTGGTCAGTTTCTATGCCAGTCAGCATCTCTGGGCCTATCAACAGGCCTGTTTAGAAAGATAAGGTTGATCAGCAGCCCTAGTGGAGGTCTGTAGAGAAATGGAGGTGTGACTGCTGGCCAGGCCCAGAGAGAAAGAGGAAGGCAAGTGCTGATCAACAGCTGCCACAGAGGCTACTGATCAGATCCTACTTCTCCCTTCAGGCCTCTCTCCAGACCTGATTCACAGCCCCGTCAGCAGTGAGTGCTAGATCACCACACCTGCTGCCATAGCAGGCCATGCTACTGTATCCCAGGGCTGACTGCAGGACTGACTTCAGTTGATCAAGCCTCGGGTCATGAAGAACACAGGGTTTTTTGTATATTAGGGTAGATAAGGAAGAAATCCATTCTCCTCTATATATTTCAGCCTCCCTTGTCTTCCCAAGGCTAAGATGGGAGTCTCTTTTATGTGCTCCTGTGGCATCCAGTGTTGACCCATAAGCCTTCTCTGTATTGCTACTGCCTCTTTTCCTAACTGTATTTCCCACCAGAATATGAGCAACTTCAGGTTGGCTCTATGACCCTACCAATTATAAGACACTTCAATTATAACACTACTAAGAAAGAAAAAAAATCATAATCAGAAGATATAAGACACATTCTAATTTTAGGATTGTGATCACCTTAATATCACGCCTGGAACAGGGAAGAGATTACCTAAAAAGGTTGAAGACTAATCAGCATCACTTTAGAAATAGACATATACACACGTAATTACATATACAGAAACTTTCCCTTTTTACTTAGTTCACTTGGCTTCTCTACCTTGAGCTTTTCCTCTAACATCAGATATTGTTTCAAATTTAATTGAATCTCCCTCCTATCTGAACACCAGCTAACTAAAGATGGGTAGAAGGACTTGTTTGTCCCCATTTCTTAGCTATGCTTATGTTCTAAGGCCCAACTCAACAACAAAAAGTGAAAAAAGTATTATTTATTGCCTCTACTAAGACAGCTTAAATGATGGGGATCAGTGTATCCAAAAGGGAAATATTTTTGCCATAAGGCAAGATTATAATTTTTAAAAAGCTCATTTATCATCTAATTAGTGGAAACATATCACAGAAAAATTACTAGGTGGTGAAAAAACTGGACAGGGTTATGGCACTTTTAATCAGAAGATCTCAAAGCAGTTACACCCTGTCATCAACAAAACCTTGTCATCAGCAGGATGCAGATGAAAGTGTCCCTTTCCACTTTGTGATACACCATGAAACTAAGATAAAGAAGGTTAAGCGAATTAAGAAAAATCAAATAGTAATTATTATTATACACAAAGATACATTTATATATAAATATGTACATATACACACAATGGAATTTAAATTTGATTGCATAGAAAATGAGAACATGTATGAATATGTGATTGGAAATCCTCAAACACCACACAAATAGTAATGAGCAGTAGAAGCCTGTTATAATTCAGAGGTCAGACTTTTGAATCAAACAGACCTGGGCTGCAATCCTGGCTCTATAACATCCCTCCTCTGTGACCTTGAGCAAGTCATACCCTCTCTAAAGTGTCAAAGTCCCCATCTGTAAAATGGGAATTATAAGAAAATGTACCTTTGAGATACTGTATGTAAAGCACTTAGAAGAATGGCTGGCAAATAGCAAGAACTCTGTAAATTTTAGCTCCTTGCATTAAACTAGATTAGATGCCCATTTACCACGCCCACATGACCGGTTCTTCCCACACACCCTGGCACTTAATTTTGCTATTTTCATTTCATCACTTTCTGTTTGATTTCACCACCCTCTCTATCTAGTCTGTACCCCCGAGTCAACTGCTGCGTTTGCTACCGCATGGGTCCCTTTTTTGCCCCTCCTATCTCACCCTCCTGCTATTTATTTTTGTAACTCCTCAGGCTAAGATTACTTCAGTGTCAGATCATCAGCTCCAGTGTTCCCAACTCTAATCCAATCTACATGGCGCTACCTTTTTATCTTCCCAGAATGAAATCCCAAACCTGATGTTTCTTTGTTCAAAATTCTCAGTGTCACCACTGCCAAATGAACTAACTTTTCACTACAGCACTCAAGGCATCTCACTTTGGGTCTCAATCTACCTTTCCCAATGTTTTTCCAATCTAGCCAATCTGATGTACCTATTGCTATACTACATACCCTTACAACCAGGATTTTGTTCATACAATTGTCTTTTATTGAAATGCCCTCCCCTTTATCTCTGCCTTTAAAAATCGTAATCTTCTCTTTAGACCAATCTCAAATTCCACCTTCTTTACAATGTACCTTCCAGAACCTCCAACCTCCTTTGAATGGCTTGTGTCTCTCTTTGGGACACTTCTATTTAGCCTTACCTTATGGCTACTTTTGTCATAAGGCTTATCTAAACTCTGTCATCTATCCATGGCTTTGCTCATGCCAAGTAGACAATAAATATACATGTTACCTCGCTATGTTTAATTAGTTATATTTGAGTACACATATTTACTTTGAAGCCCTGTATCACATATGCCCCTAAAACAAAGATAAAATTAAATCAACCCTCTGTAGTTGCTGCTGTACTTTGCAATAAAGGGTAAGTCCTGGGTTGCTAGAATGTTTACCCAATAGAAAGTCTTCATTCAGTGCATTAAAACAAGTACATTAGTTCATTTAACATGCAAGAAATATAAACTTGGCCTTGACCTCCACTCAGCTAACTAAAATACTATTAAAATATTTTAAAATGAAAATTGATGACATTTTTGAGTGGTACTAGAAAAAAATACTACACTTCTGCTATAACAGAGGGCTTGGTGAAATTCTCTGTTCATTTAATCCTTTTATATAAGTTTGTAGACTGGCAAATGAAACTGTTTTTTAAATTATGTTTTAACACTGTCTTCATTGATTGATAGTTTCCATTGCTAATGAGGCTTCTTGGATTCAAGTCAGCAAGTCAAACAAAAATGATTTGTTAAAGAAAAGTATTATTTTACATTATAATATTTTAGTAATGGATCCTCAAAGACTTCTCAGTCATATAAGTCTAGTCCTAAGCTCTTTGCTTATACTATAATAAAAAAAATGCTCAAGAGGTACTTGGTATTTGGAAAACATCATTCAAGAAACCCTGCCTCTACTCTGCCTCCCTAAATTGGAATTACCAAAAACTTTGAAATGATTGTGTAGCTCAAACCAATCAGAATATTCAACAATTAAAATTCAGTAATGCCAAAAAAAAAGAAAAAAAGGTAACTAGCTCAAGATGCTGCCTTATAAAAGTAGCAGAACTATATTTTTCAAACAACTTCTTTCTCCAGCCTTTAAGTCTCAGAAAACAACCACAGAAACACCCGTATTATGAATAGTTGCAGCAGTCAGTTCATTTGTTTGCTTTGTATACACTCAGTGATCATCATTTCCAAATTTGCCCAGATTGCTTTGATATCACCTGCTTTGTTTTAAATAGAGGCAAGTTCTTAAATTCTATAATCCAACTCTGACAGTATGCATTTTCATATAAATTCACAGGCCAGTTTTTTTTTTCAAGAGCTTTTCCAGATGATATTACCCCTAATATTTTATTGAGACACTGTTGGCTCTGAAGCACCATGGGCAGTTAAATAAAGGTCAATTTTGGTGATTATGAAGGCCCCAATGCTTATTATCCTTGCCTCCCTCCACATCCTTTGAAAACTTTGTGAGGTTTTACACAATTCCTCTCATTAGTAAGAGTTCCCCTCAGTGTCTTATTTACTTATAATGTTAAACAACTTTGTTCCCTAAAGGCATTCACCAAATTATCAGAACTCTCCTCCAAAACCATTCATTCTATAACATCATTGGGAATACTCACCATTGTCATTTCAATAACTGATGGTCTGGGGATAGAAGTCTGAAAAGAAACTACTTCACACTCCAATTCACCATCTGGAGACTCAGGCATATCCGCAGAGATCTCAGCAGGCTGGACAGCAGTGTGGTTACTTGAATTCCGATTTGCATTGCCATTTCTGTCTAAATGGGTGCCGGAATCTCGCCTCTTCTCTGGAGTCCCTTCTTCCCCTTTCCGGTGACTTGGGTGTCGACATGTTTTGGCCATGGGCTGATCATAGATGGTGGATTGAGTATCAAGCACTATGGGCTGATCACAGGGAGCATTCTCCCTCGTATTCCCAAAACAGGCCAGCAGAGCTGAACATGGAAATGGATGCATCCTTCTAGATGGAGATTTCAGTCTTTTAGCGAGCCTTGCCTTCCATGTGGACATGACCTGCAGCGAAACATGACAAAGTTCATGCTTTGGAAAGAAAAATTTCCAGGGGTTCAGATCACCTCCAGTTTCCTTATTGTAAATAACTATTTCCTTGCCTGAACAGAAGGACTTTCTAGTAGTTGCCCTTAAATAGATTAGAATATGGCAAGGCCACCCTCCCTGAGAGTCACTCAGCGGCCATCACGCTCGGAAAGCGCTCCTCCTGGACGATTTTGCTAAAGAAAACTGTCTGTGAGGTATGTGCTTGGCTCAGGTTACAGTCCCCGGGCAGGGCAAACGCTTCAGTGCAAGGCAGTGCCAAGTCCATAGACAGTTGCTTCAGGTTACCTTGGAGGCATAAAGATAATGTAGCCTGATAGTATCCGCTATAATAGCGTCAGCCTGTGTATCAATAACATCATAACAGCCGCATAACCTTCTTCAGTTACCCACTTCAAATATTTATTCCTCCAAACAAAACAACCCCATCCAGATATCTATCACAAATGAAGACCCCCCAAGAGGATCCTCGACCTTGGCAGCTATTTCATTATTAAAATGGAAGGCAGACTTGAATCTTTTGTCTGGAGAGATCCAAGTTTGGATTTGATGTCACCAGAACTTTTCTGGATCTTTCCTGAATCTTTGCCTGAAACTTCCTGGATTTCAGGATCCACAATTGCCCCTCCTGGTAACTATACTAAACTTCAGGATCCACAATTGCCCCTCCTGGTAACTATAATATGTCTTTGTTAACTTGCTTTTTTACTATTATGCCGAGTCCTTGATTAATTTTCAACAATACCAAAAGAAAAACACAAATAAAATGGGCCCATGAATAATTAACACAGGTATTATGTATGTATGAATGTGTATTCTGTTCACCTACTGTATATATTAATTTCTGAAAATAACACCTTTTTGAACATGTCTTCTACTTTTCAACACATTAATATGTAAATGGTGAAAAATAATAATTATAGCCATATTCTAAAACAGTGTTCAAAATGGGTATGTTTTTTCTCCTTAGCCAAGCATCTGCTAGGAATGTTAGAGAAATACAATACTATAATGATTTTACCATTAATAGTGACTTTTAGGTCAAGATTTCAGGGTATACTACTCATTCTAATTTACTTGGTTGCTCTCTCTTTTAATTTAATATCAAGATGTGCTCTTAACCAACAGTAGGGAAGCAGGGACATGTGCTGGGGGGGTGGCTAGGGAGAGGTCAATGGAGGATAAAGGAGACATATGTAATGCTTTCAACAGTAAAGAATTTAATTTTTTCTAAAAAAAAAAAAAAAAGATGTGCTCTTAAGCACAGACAGGTGGTAAATATTATAGTACTAAATCCCGTGTTACAGAAGCAGTAACCAATTCTTTGGAATTTCAGGAAACAAGGTTAAGCTACTGAGGAGGGCCAGTTAAAAGCCCAAGATCCCTCCTACCCTCTCTGGTCTTTGAGTCTCATTCGGCCTGGAAATCATCTTATCAACATAACATCAGTATTTGTAATATGTCTTGAGTAGGCTGTTATATCCATTATACAAGAAGTCACACATGACTTAAGAAAGAGTAAATACAGCATCAAATGCAGGCTTTATTTTAATCTTTACTAAAACTTAGAAATAATGTATAAAAAGTTGTCACTTACTTAGAGGATACCACGTAAGTATACCATTTGGCAGCCAATTTGCTACCAAAATTTCCAGTATTGAAAAATCATTCTCCTTTTAATACCTATGTACCAGCAGTCCTACAGGGCAGCAGGAAGTCAGGGCATTTAGCACAAGTGTTCCTAGGGAGCCCTAGAAATTGTGTTCACCTCTTTTCAGCCCTGGTTACTTCTGTGACCTCAGACGGGGGGACTCCATGATGCTTCTCTCATTTGTGCCTTCTCCTATGTCCCCTCTCTCCCAAACATGCTTACAGTAAGGGTAGGCTGTAATTAAGACTTTATTGAAGAGTTAAGGGTATTAGGAAGAAATTTAAAAGAGGAAAAAATAATTCTTTTTTATTGATTAAGGTATTACCTGTGTACATATCTTCCCACTGCCCCCACCCTACTCCCATACATGCCCTCACCCCTTAGTGTCTTGTGTCCATTGGTTATGCTTATATGCATGCATACAAGTCCTTTGGTTGAACTCTTATCACCCCCCACCCCACTCCCCAAACTTCCTGTTGTAATTTGACAGTCTCTTTGTTGCTTTACTGCCTCTGTATTTATCTTTATGTTCATCAGGTTATAATGTTCCTTATTATCCATAAATGAGTGATATCATGTGGTATTTTTCTTTCATTGGCTGGCTTATTTCACTTAGTATAATGCTCTCCAATTCCATCCAGGCTGCTGCAAATGGTAAGAATTCCTTCTTTTTTATAGCAGCATAGTATTCCATTGTGTAGCTGTACCATAGTTTTCTGATCCAGTCATCTCCTGATGAGCACTTAGGCTATTTCCAAATCTTAGCTATGGTGAATAGTGCCGCTAGAGACATAGGGGTACATATATCATTTCTGATTGGTGTTTCTAGTTTCTTGGGATATATTCCTATGAGTGGGATTACTGGGTCAAATGGGAGTTTTTTGAGGAAACTCCATACTGTTCTCCACAGTGGCTGCACCAGTCTGCATTCCCACCAGCAGTGAATAAAGGCTCCTTCTCTGCATCCTCTCCAGCACTTGTCATTTGTTGATTTGTTGATGATTGCCATTCTGACAGGTGTGAGATGGTACTGCATTGTTGTTTTGATTTCCATCTCTTGGATAATTAGTGACTCTGAGCATGTTTTCATATGTCTCTTGGCCTTCCTTCTGTCTTCTTTCGAAAACATTCTATTTAGGTCCATTGCCCATTTTTTTATTCGGTCATTTATCTTCCTTTTATTAAGTTGTATGAGTTCCCTGTAAAGGTTGGAGATTAAGCTTTTATCAGTGATAACATTTGCAAATATGGTCTCCCATACAGTGGGCATAAGCCTGTTTTCATTCACTCACTCATATATTCACTCAACCATGTGTCAAAAGGGACAACAGTTAACAGTGCCACTCTCAAGTGGCCACATTTGGTAGACTACTGGGTAAGAAAGCTCCAAGCCCCTCCTCATCTCAGATGTATCTCTCTTCTTGTCCCTATTTGCAGCCCTGTGTGGGTTTTACCTTATCTCCAACAAAGGTCATGCCAGAAGCATTCACCAGAGTGTTGCTCCAGCCTACCAAATATGTGACTTGTTGTTTTTGTGTGCTTTTTTTTTTCCACTAGTGCAGTTGTCTTTTTCTTTTCTTCTTTTCCTTTTATTTTTTATTTACAATGGCCCCTTTTTTGCTAGTGTGGTTGCTAAGTCTCACCTAGAATAACATTAGCAGGTAATAGTTATTGAGTGTTTATTATCAGACATGAATCTCAGCAAATTGACTCATTTAATCCACACAACCCTAGGAGAAAGGTGATATTAACTCTCATTTTTACTCATTAGAAAAACAAGACACAGAAACTTAAGTAACTTGCCCAAGGTCACAGCAATGGTAAGGAAGAGAGCCAGGATTATGAGCACAGGTAGCCTGGCCCCAGAGTTCATGCTTTCAACCACTAAGCAATATCACTTTACACACACACGCACACACACACACACTCCAAAGAGAAACTTTCCAAAAATCTTCAATCCATCACTCTGCCTCTAGGAATTTATTCTACAAATATGTATGTGCATAGGGGTATGTCAAAAAATGTTTATAACAGCAGTATTTGGAGTCAAAAATTTTATTGTTAATTTGTAGAAGACAAGTTAATACATAAGAAAACATCTATACCAGCAATTCTCAACCAGTGTGTAGCAAGAATTTTTAAAACATGTAATATCTGACTACTTAGTCAGTGGTACTAACCTCTTTTCCCTTAGACTGTCAAATAAAATACATGACAACAGTCAACACAACAATAGCTGTCCAGTATTAATGCCCTCTCCTGAGACATAAATATATAGGTCATATAATAGAGTTGCATCTTATTGGTCATGTCACATAATAAGATTGCATCTGACTAGCTAATTCTTGTACCAGAAATCCTTATATACAAGTATAGGCACCAGTTTTTTTTAAAGAGTCACTGTAGAGCAAAAAAGGGTAATTACTTTTTTAAAAATCAATAAAAATTATACCTTTTTTCAGATCTGCAAAAAAATATTTAATTATATTTTATTTATTTAATTATATTTAAAAGAATGTTAGTAATTAGTTTATTGTGCTATGAAATGAAAAATGTTGAAAAACACTGATTTATACAACTGATTGCTATACAGCTATTAAAAAGAAGTTATGTAGAGACTCCAGGTTTATTATTTTGTGCTAATTAAGCACATTTATCATATCATTCCCTTTCTAAGAAACCATTAAGACAACAGTGATGGATTTCTTTTAAACGTTTAAATTCACGACACACAAAAAAAACCCAGAAAGAGACCATTAATATGCAAGAAAACTCAACAAACTCCTGTAGAACAAAAAGGAGACAGAATATTATTAATTAGCTAGAGGCTCGGTACATGAAATTCGTACATGTGGGAGTACCCTCAGCCCAACCTGCACCCTCTCTAATCTGGGATCCCTCGGGGGGGTGTCTGGCTGCTGGTTTGGGCCTGATCCAGCAGTCAGACATCCCTCTCACAATCCAGGACCACTAGCTCCTAACTGCTCACCTGCCTGGCTGCCTGATTGCCCCTAACTGGCCCCTGCTGGCATAGTCATCCCCAAATGCACCTTCCACCGACCTGGTCTCCCCTTACTGGCCCCCTGCCAGCCTGCTCACCCCTTACTGCCCCCCCTGCCAGACTGGTTACCACCAACTGTCCCCACCAACCTGATTGCCTCTCACTAAACCCCCTGCCAGCCTGGTTGCCCCCACACAACCTGCTGCTCAGTCATTTGGTCACCCCTCACTAACCCCCATGCTGGCCTAGTCACCCCACATAGCCTGTTCAGTTGCAATGGTTGCTTAGGCTTTTATTATTGTAGATGAGGAAAAGAGCCAGCCTGCAGAGTAGAACTCCAAAGAAGCTCTTGACTTGGGCAACAGGTACAATGGATCTTAAGAGTAGGTCTGAAAATGTGTGATTATTGAAGGTCTAATTATGGAAATCAAAGGATTCCTATACCCTTTTATGTCTGCTACAAAATTAATAGCTAAAATAAAAATATGAATGAATAACATTAAATTAATAAAGAAATGAATAAGTAAATAAAATAAAAATTAAGGTGGAGTCTTAAATGATTTAATGAACTGTCTAATCAATTCTTATTAAACTATTTAATGAACTATCTAATTAACTAATAAGAACAGCTCGTGCTGATGTCTTTTGGTCTATTTAGGATCAAACATAATAGCAGAAAGCTTCCTGCCAGTTAAAGTGGACTAGTCTTTTTGCTAGTGTGGTTGCTAAGTCCTGCCAATATTCACAGAACTCCTGATCAATATTCAAGCTTTTTCCTCCCTTTTGTAACAACACAAATAGATTAGGAGACATTACAAGAAATTTTAAAATAATTGCAACATCAATGACAGTAACCAAGGTAAACAAACAAACAAAAAAAGGATCCTAGCAAGGAAGAACGAGGAAATACCAGTTGCGTAGGCAACAATATCTGCCATTCAGAGTACAGTGTGTACAAGTATGCAGTGAACTACAATGCTCCTGGATTCTGAGTAATGGATGGAGAGGAAAGGGGAGAATCTTTGCAACTGAATACCAAGAACATTCTCTTTGAGTGCCATGGTAGTCATAACAGGGATCCTAGAGAATTTTGGAAACATTAATTCACTCAGCCATAAAACTGTTTACACTTTACAAATAATATAACATTAAAAACACTATTCACATTTTTAACTTTCAGAATTAATATGCAGATCAATAGTTGCACATTGATGGCTCTTAAGCAAAATTAGTTCTCCAGATGTTTTTTGTTTGGATAATGACATTTAAAAAAATTTATTGCACTGCTGTTAGATCGCAGTAGCCACCACTCATTCAGTTCTCAAGTTTATATAAACAGGACCCTGAAGACAGAGTTTGTGTTCTCGGGTGCATATTCGTTATTGTTGGTGCACAGTCTCCTTTCTTCTTTTCTTTTGGTAAAAGCACCCTAATTTCCTTTGGGGGTAATCCTTCTATGTGTAGAGCTCCAGTCCTAGTTTCAGAAATGAGAGTTAGATAATCGGTGCACTCAAAGCCTCTGCTCATAGCAGTAGGTTCAGAGTTGAACATAAGAACACATTGTTCCAATCACAATAAATTCCAAACCTTGATTTACTGGACTTAAACTTAAAAGAGTGAAAGTCTGACGCAGTTACCAACATCTTGCTTCTTTGAAGGAAGAGCTTACCTGGATAGAAACCACCCAAAATAGCATTTAAGAAATGCAGAAAGCCCTAGCTGATTTGGCTCAGTGGATAGAGCATCGGCCTGAGGATAGAAGGGTATTGGGTTTGATTTCTGTCAAGGGCACATGCCAGGGTTGCAGACTCGAGCTCCCCAGTAGAGGGTGGGCAGGAGGGAGCCAATGATTCTCTCTCATCATTGGTGTTTCTCTCTCTCTCTCTTCCTCTCCCTTCCTTTCTGAAATCAATAAAAATATATTTTAAAAAATAAAGGTAACGTTAAAAAAAATGCAGAGGGAGAAACTGTGTCCTTATAAACTTCTGATGAAGCTTCAGATGAGGCTCCTCTATACTTGGGTGTTATGTGAGCAAATTAATTCCTTTCCTGCTTTCACACATTTCCTGTTTTGAGTTAAGTTTTCTGTCACTTGCTACTGAAAGAGTCCTAATCTGCATATGATCCATAGGTACTAGCAAATCACAGAAAATTTCATTATGATTAAAGAATAGAATAAAAACTTTATAAACTTTGATAATGGCAAAACAAAGGAAGAGCTGAGAGATTTTGAAAGATAAAAGGTTTGCTGTGGAGGAGGTAATATAAGTGCAGAGAGAGGTGGAACAATATTGGGAAGAGATAGGATGGAGTAATTAGCTAAATGTTCAGCTAAATGTACCTTACTAGAAATTTAATAAACAATATCTAAAATTAGTAGGTAATTATCAATTTTAGAAACAGGGCTAGAGGTGAGGGGATGAGGCAGAAAATGATTTCCATCCATTATAAACCATTGCATATGTTTTATATTTATATCAGGTGCAAATATTACTTTAATATAACTTTTATTTTTTAAAAAGGAATGATGTCAATTTACAAGTGGTAATGAGGAAAATGTCGAAGATATATATTTTTTAACTCTTTATTGTTTAAAGTATTACATATGTCTCCCTTTCCCCCCGTTGACCTCTCCCTAGCAACTCCCCACCCACCCCAACATAGGCCCACACCCTCCTCAGTGTCTGTGTCCATTGGTTATGCTTATATGCATACATACAAGTCCTTTGGTTGACCTGTTACGCCCCCAACTCGACCCTCCCCTACCTTCTCTCTGAGGTTTGACAATCTGTTCAAAGTTTGTCTGTCTCTGCATCTATTTTTGTTCATCAGTTTATGTTGTTCCACAAATGAGTGAGATCATGTGATATTTATCTTTCTCTGACTGGCTTATTTCGCTTAGATACTCTCCATGTCTCTCCATGCTGATGTGAATGGTAAGAGTTCTTTCTTTTTTATACAGCAGCGTAGTAGTCCACTGTGTAGATATACCACAGCTTTTTTAAAAAAATTTTTTTTCATTGATTTCAGAGACAGGAAGGGAGAAGAGAGAGATAGAAACACCAAGCATGAATGATTGATTGGCTGCCTCCTGCACACTCCCTACTGGGGATCAAGCCTGCTTCCCAGGCATGAGCGCTTGAATGGAATTGAACCTGGGACCCCTCAGTCCATAGGCCGATGCTTTATCCATTGAGCCAAACCAGCGAGGTCTGTACCAAAGCTATTTATTATTTTCATTTCTTAATATTTTAATCTTTATTGTTCAGTTTGATTACATTGGTCCCCTTTTTCCCCCTATAGCTCTCCTCCACCTGGTACCCATCCCACCTTCCACCATCACCTCCCTGCCCATTGTCCTCTCCAATGGCTGTGTGATTTTTGTCTAGTCTCTTGCTGCACCTCCCATACCTCTTTTCTCCCCAAGAATTGTCAGTCCATTCCCTCTCTAAGCCCATTCTTCTGTTATATTCACCAGTTTATCCTGTTCATCAGATTTGTAATTCACTTGATTTTTAGATTCATTTGTTGATAGATGTGTATTTGTTGTTCATAATTTTTATTTTTACCTTTTTCTTCTTCCTCTTCTTAAAGAATGCCTTTCAGCATTTCATATAATACTGGTTTGGTGGTGATGAACTCCTTTAGCTTTTTCTTATCTGTGAAGCACTTAAACTGACCTTCAATTCTGATTGATAGCTTTGCTGGGTAGAGTAATCTTGGTTGTAGATTCTTGCTATTCATCACTTTGAATATTTCTTGCCACTCCCGTCTGGCCTGCATCGTTTCTGTTGAGAAATCCACTGACAACCGTATGGGTGCTCCCTTATAGATAACTGTTTTTCTCTTGCTGCTTTTAATATTCTCTCTTTGTCTTTTGCTCTTGGCATTTTAATTATGATGTGTCTTGGTGTGGTCCTCTTTGGATTCCTACAGTTTGGGGTTCTGTGTGCTCTTTGGACTCCTAAGTCAATTTCTTTCACCAGGTGTGGGAAGTTTTCGGTCACCATTTCTTCAAATAGGTTTTCATTATCTTCCTCTCTCTCTTTTTCTGGAACCCCCATAATTCAGATGTTGATATGCTTGAGGTTGTCCCAGAGGCCCCTTACATTATCTTCAATTTTTTGGATTCTTTTGGCTTCTTGCTTTTCTGGCTGAGGGATTTTGCCTCTTTGTATTTCAAATCTTTGACTTGGTTCTTGCGGTCCTCCAGACTGCTTTTAGGTCTTTGTATATTTTTTATTTCAGTCAATGTATGCTTAATTTCTAGTTGGTCTTTTTTCATATCCTTGAGGGTCTCATTTATATCCTCGTAGGTCTCATTCATTTCCTCTTAGGTCTTGTTCATTTTCTTGTAGGTCTCATTAAGTTCATCAGCCTTTTCTAGGAGCCTCTTGAAAAATCTTATAACCGTAGTTTTGAACTCTATGTCCAGTCATTTTTTTTCCCTCCATTTCTTTCACATCTGATTTCTTTCCATGTCTTTGCACTGTGGCTGCTTTTCTGAGTTGGTCGATTAGCTTTGTGTGGTAGATGTCCTCTAAGGGACAGTGGCTCAGCCTCCCCAGTTACCTGAGGTGGATACTCTTGCTGCAGCCCTTTATGGTAAAGGGCTGAAGTTAAGCCTAGATTATTGTTGTTAGCACTAGGAGGGTTTGACCTCCAGGCCAATTGGCTGTGAGGGTCAGCTGTGCTCAGGTTAGATGGGCGGAGTCTCCTGGCTGAGCAGGCAACCTTAATTTCTGTCAGCTCTGCCCTATGCGGTACCTGGGTCTCTGTGCCGGGTGGTAATGGCTGCAAGCACTTCTGAGAGAAAGCTGCCGCTGAGCTCTACCCACTGCCGGACAATTGAGCCTCTCCCCAAATGAGTCTGCACACCCAAAGTCTCACCCAGTGTTGTAAAACAAAGCAGTCCGGTGGTTTCCTGAATGAGAACAAGTCACGAGTCCTCTCTGTGTGCTCGCACACCTCTGCTGTTCCCAAGTTTACACGCCCTCTCCACAAGCTTGCCCTTTCCACAAGCTCAGAGACCTTTGCAGCACTCGAGTTTCAGCATGCTTCCCTACTGTCCAGTTTCACCCTGCATGAGTGTGGTTTCCCCAGACTTTGCCCAGAACTGGGTAATCAGTGGAGTGGGACGCCTTTGTCTCCCTCTCCATTTGAGAAAACCAGCTGGGTTTGCAGCCGCCCACCCTATCCTCTCACACACGTGCACAGCTCCAAATCTCTGACTCTGCACGTATCTTCAAAGCTGCCCTCCGCTGCACCTCTGAGTCACAGTGTCCTATCTTTACTTTCATTGTGGAATTTTCACTCAGCCAGCTTTCCAGTGATTCTGGATGATGTTTGTTCTGTCGTTAAGTTGTAGTTTTGAAATTGCTGTGTGGTGTTGTTGCCTGAGCTTTCAGTTTAAGGTATGGCTGAATCCTCTGGGCAGATGGCACCATGGATCTGTCTCTCAACCAATGGTGTGAGCTTGGCCCTACTTGGAGAAGAAACCCTGGGTCCCCCAAGATATGTGATCAGTACCGGGACCCTGCCAGCAGGCGAGGGGACCCCAAGGCAGGTGCTGAACGTGGAGGCCACAGAGGTATAGACTACAAAGGAGACAGAACTGAACCGCACATCACTCTGTTTGGCCCTGGAGGATGGCTTGTTAGCCAGAGACAGGTAAGATTCCTCAGGGAAGGAACAACCTAAAACAGGCACAGTGCAGAGGGACCAACAGGAGAGAATTAAAAGGTCAACAGAGGTGGGGCACAGACCCTCACCCACAAACCTTGCAGGGCTGATTCTCACCCCTCCTGAGGGAGGTCTCCTGCCCCCACAGCTGCTTCACCTCCCACACACAACTCAGACCGGGACCCAGGTGGCAGACAGAGACTTGGCCAGCAATAGCTGCTCTATATCTAAATTCAGTCTATTACCAGGAATGCTCAGGACCTACTCAAAAATGCAGATATTCCTTTCCACTAATATTTACAGGGTAAACTAAGATTTCTGCTGGTGTATTAAAATTGACAGTAAAATAGTAATCAAGTTTTCAGATTAATTTAAATTGGCCAAGTGAAATAAGTGAATACTCAAGAAAATCTAAGTGTACTGGACAAAAAGCTTTTCCTAAAACATTAAGTAAAATATCTATTAGTAGTTCATCTCACTGTAAAATTGCCTAACATCCAAAGAACTAAAGCAGTCATATTTGTGTGCAAAAATTAAAATTTAAAATTACCAAGACTGCAAGATAAAATTTCCAAAAGCCCCCATTAATCAAAAAGGGGGGGCAGTGGGGTAATATCATGTAAGGAAAAATATCCTGTAAGTAAAATACATCTAGAAAATTCTTACTCCAGAAAAGTAACTTCCATTTGTAAAGCCAACAGCAGGACACCAATGAAAAAACACACATGGTGTCAAAATAATCCAAAGGAAAATCATTTAGGCAAAAATAAAAAGAATCCCAAGTCTATTTTGCAGAGAGGATCCCTTTGTTAACTTTTGGTCGAGAATGTGTTTGTGTGTTTTCAGAGAACAACTCCAAGACATGGGGGTTCCTGCGACAGTGAGGAACTGACGAGTCTGTTCCAGTCACGAGGACGGTCCAGAGATGGGGACACTGATGACACCTTGCCATGCTAGCAGTTGGCAGCTGTGCATGGCTGCAGGTGGCCCAGGACCAAACCAGAGAGGATGGATCTTGCATTGACACGATGTGTGCACCATCCGGATACCATTGCTGACATGTACACATGAAGAACTATTTGACATTGAAACTGGGACTCAGAAAGTTGGACATTGAAACTGAGACTGAAACATTTCTTGTTCTTATACATTTATTTCTTGCATGCAGAGGCAAGATATTTTTGAAGAAAAGAAACAGAGAGTGATTGATATAGAGGCAGGGTAGCCTTGAACAGGCTGTCAAGCTACAGGGGGAAGGCTGAGGTGGATGGGAGGTGGATGCTTGGGGAGATCAACCAAAGGACTTGTATGCATGCATATGAGCATAACCAATGAATGAAAGACACTGGGGCGGGGAGGGGGGCAGGTGGGGACATGTGCTGGGGGGTAAGGGAGGCTGGGGGGAGAGTATTGGGCAGAGAAGGAAAACATATGTACTACTATTAAATATAAGTTATACTGCAAAAAAAATCAATAAAAAATATTTAAAAAAAAAGAAGTTGCTGTGTGGTGCAGCAAGATAGGTGTTTACCTATGCCGCCATCTTAGGTCCTCTCTCTGTACCAAAGCTTTTTAACCTATTCATCTGCTGATGGGCACTTAGGCTGTTTCCAAATCTTAACTATTGTAAATTGTTCTGCTATGAACATAGGAGTTCATATATCCTTTCTGATTGGTGTTTCTGATTTCTTGGGATATATTTCTAGAACTGGGTTAAATGGGAGTTCCATTTTCAATTTTCTAAGGAAACTCCAATCTGTTTTCCACAGTGGCTGCACCAGTCTGCATTCCCACCAGCAGTGCACAAGGATTCCTTTTTCTCCACATTCTCGACAGCACTTTGACATTTGTTGATTTGTTGATGATAGCGACTCCTACATGAAAGGTCTTTTTATTTGCATCTCTTGGATGATTAGTGACTTTGAGCATGTTTTCATATGTCTCTTGGCCTTTTGTATGTTCACTTTCAAAAAACATCTATTTAGATCTTTTACCCATTTTTTGATTGGATTGTTTATCTTCCTTTTGTTAAGATGTATGAGTTCCCTATAAATATTGGAGTTTAGACTCTTACCAGATATAACATTGGCAAATATGTTTTCCCATGCAGTGGGCTCTCTTGTTGTTTTTGTTGATGGTTTCTTTTGCTGTGCAGAAGACTTTTATTTTGATATAGTCCCACTGGTTTATTTTCTGCTTAGTTACCATTGCCCTAGGAGGTATATCAGTAACATATGTCTGATGTTTTGCTACCTCTGTATTCTTCTAAGATTTTTATGGTTTTCCATCTTACATGTAAGTCCTTTATCCATTTTAAGTTTGTTTTTGTTTTTTTGTTTATTTTTGTTTTTTAATTTAATAAATCTCTATTGTTCAGATTATTACAATTGTTCCTCCTTTTTCCTCCCATAGCTCCCTTCCACCCGGTTCCCACCCCACCCTGTGCCCTTACCTCCCCCACCACTGTCCTCATTCATAAGTGTACGATTTTTGTCCAGTCTCTTCCCAAACCCCCCACACTCTTTCCCCCTGAGAATTGTCATTTCACTCCCTTTCTATGCCCCTGATTCTATTATATTCACCAGTTTATTCTGTTGAAGAGACTTTTAATTCACTTAATTTTTAGATTCACTTGTTGATAGATATGTATTTGTTGTTCATAATTTTCATTTAAATTTCTTTATTGATTAAGGTATTATAAATGTGTCCCCATTACTCTTTCCAATCCCCTCCTTCCCCATACATGCTCTCACTTCCTCCCCCCCCGCCCCCGGTGTCGTGTCCGTTAATTAGGCTTATATGCATGCATACAAGTCCTTTTGGTTGATCTCTTCCCCTTACCCCCACCATCACCTACCTTCTCTCTGAGGTTTGACAATCAATGCTTCTCTCTGGATCTGTTTTTGTTCAACAGTTTATGTTTTCATTATATTCAATAAATGAGTGAAATCATGTGATGCTTATCTCTCTTTGACTGGCTTATTTCACTTAGCATAATGCTCTCCAGTTCCATCCATGCTATAGTTTGAAGAAGCCACCTTTTCTTCCTTTTTCTCCTTCTTCTCTTCTTAAATAATATCTTTCAGCACTTCATATAATACTGGTTTGCTGTTGATGAACTCTAGGTTCTTCTTATCTGTGAAGTTCTTTATCTGGCCTTCAATTCTGAATGATAGCTTTGCTGGGTAGAGTAATCTTGGTTGTAGGTTCTTGCTAGTCATCACTTTGAAAATATCTTGCCACTCCCATCTGGCCTGCATAGATTCTGTTAAGAAATCAGCTGACAATCGTATGGGTGCTCCCTTGTAGGTAATTAACTGTTTTTTCTCTTGCTGCTTTTAATATTCTCTCTTTGTCTTTTTCTCTATGCATTTTAATTATGACGTGTCTTGGTGTGGTCCCCTTTGGAATCCTTTTGTTTGGGGTTCTGTGCACTTCCTGGACTTGTAAGTCTATTTCTTTCACCAGATAGGGGGAGTTTTCAGTTATTATTTCTTCAAATAGGTTTTCAGTATCTTGCTCTCTCTCTACTTCTGGCATCCCCATAATTCTGATGTCGGTACGCTTGAAGGTGTCCCAGAGGCTTCTTACACTATCTTCACATTATTTCATTCTTTTTTCTTTTTGCTTTTCTGGCTGAGTGTTTTTTGCTTCTTTGTACTTCAAATCTTTGACTTGATTCTTACGTTCCTCTAGTTTGCTGTTGGATCTCTGTATAATATTTTTTATTTCAGTCAGTGTATGTTCAATTTCTAGTTGGTCCTTTTTCATATCCTCGAGGCTTTCACTAAATTTATCAGCCTTTTCTAGGAAATGCTTGAAAAAACTTATAACCATGGTTTTGAATTCTATATCTAGTCATTTGTTTTCCTCCATTTCTTTTATTTGTGATCTGTTTCTTTTTCTCCACATTTTTGCTACTTCCCTGATTTGATAGGGTAACTTCGTGTGCTAGGTGTTCTATAGGGCCCAGTGGCTCAGCCTCCCCAGTTACCTGAGGTGGATACTCTTGGTGCACCTTTTTGTGGACTGTGCGCACAGGCTTGTTGTAGTTAGGACTTGATTGTTGTTGGTATCGCTGGGAGGAATTGGCCTCCAGGCCAATTGGCTGTGATGATCAGCTGTGTCTATGCTGATAGAGCTTCTGTGTTAAAGGCAGTCTTATGGGTCAAAACTTATAAAATTGCAAAAGCCTCTGTTCTTAGCTTGGATGGGGCTGAGTCTCAGGGCTGAGCAGACAGCCTTGGCTTCCTGTCAGCCCTGCCCTAGGAGGACCCTGGGTTTCAGTGTCTCCTGGTAATGGCTGCAAGCACCTCTGAGAGAGAGCTTCTCTCGAGTTTCACCCACAGCCAGACAGTTCAATTTCTCCCCCAATGAGTCTGGATTCTCTGATTCTCGCCTGGAACTGGAGTTCAGCGTAGTCGGAACTGGGGTTCAACACATTCAGGGGCTTTTGTCTCCTTCCCACTCAGGCTTTTGTAGCTTCTCTCATTCTCCACGTGCTTTTCACTTTCCTTCTAGTTGTAGAATTTCCACTCAGACAGCTTTCCTGTGGTTCTGGATGATATTCGTTTTGTCTTTTAGTTGTAGTTTTGAAATTGTTATATGAGGCAGCAGTTTAGGTGTTTACCTATGCTACCATCTTGGTTTCTCCCCTTGAGTTTGTTTTTATATATGGTATAAGTTACGAGTCTGGTTTTATTTATTTGCATATGTCCAATTTTACCAACACCATTTATTGAAGAGACAGTCTTGACTCCATTGTATGCTCTTGTCTCTTTTGTCAAATAATAATTGAGCATAATGACTTGTATTGATCTCTGAGATCTCTGTTCTGTTCCATTGATCTATATATCTTTTCTTGTGCCAATACCAGACAGTTTTGAGAACAGTGGCTTTGTAATACAGCTTGATATCTGGTATTATGTTGAATTGCTCCCTTTAGTATTATGTCATGACCTTCCTTATATCTTATTATGGCCTTTACTTTGAGGCCTATTTTATCAGATATAAGTATCACAACCACAGCTTTTTTCTCATTTCCATTTGCCTTTTTCCATTCCTTCACTCTCAGTCTGTGTGAATCCTTTGTTCTGAGGTGGGTGTCTTGCAGACAGCAAATATATAGGTCATGTTTTCTTATCCATTCAGCTATCCTATGTCTTTTGACTGGTGCATTTAATCCATATACATTTAATGTTATTATTGACAAGTACATGCTTGTTGTCATACGTTTCCTTAACGTTTGTGTTTCTTCTTGCCTCTCTCTGTCTTCTTTTCACAGCAGTCCCTTTAGCATTTCTTGCATTGCTGGCTTGGTAGAGATAAACTCTCCTAGCCCTTTTTTTGTCTGGAAGCACCTGATTAGACCTTCAATTTTGAATGATAGCATTGCTGGGTATAGTATTCTTGGGTTCAGTCTCTGGCTTTGCATCACTTTGTAAATTTCATTCCATTCCCTTCTTGCCTGGAGTGTTTCTGTTGAGAAATCCATTGATATTCTAATAAGAGAACCCTTGTATGTACCCTTCTGTATCTCTCTGGCAGCCTTTAAGATTCTTACTTTGTCGTTGGTGTTTGCCATTTTAATTATGATGTGTCTTGGTGTTGGTCTTTTAGGATTCATTTTGTTTGGGACTCTATGTGCTTCTTGGATTTGCATGGTTTTTTTTCTTGCCAATATCAGGAAGTTTTCTGTCATTCTTTCTTCAAACAGGTTTTCTATTCCTTGCTTCTCTTCCTCTCCTTCTGGTACCCTTATTATGCAAATATTATTTCGTTTTGTGTTGTCCCAAAGCTCCTTTAGGCTTTCCTCTTGCTTTTTAAGTCTTCTTTCCAGTTGCCGCTGTGTTTGTGGTTTTTTTCCTACCTTGTCTTCTAATTCACTGATGCAGTCCTCAGCCTCATCTAGTCTACTTTTTAAACCTTCCATTGTGTACTCTATTGCAGCTATGTCATTCTTAATCTCCTCTTGGTTCCTTTTCATGTTAGTGACATTCTCATTCAGCTCCTTATAATTCTCATTAAGTTGTGTGTATTTGTCATCCAGCCATTTAAACATCCTTATGACCATTACTCTGAATTCTTTCTCTGATAAGCTGCTAGCCTCAATTTCATTTGACTCCCTTTTTGGTGATTTTTGTTTTTCTTTCCTTTGGGGATTGCTTTTTTTTTTTTTTTTTTTTTTTTTTTTTTTTTTTTTTGTCTTTCCATGTTTTCATGAAATGTTATAGTTGTAGATCTAATTGCTTTTCTACCCAGGTTCTTTTGTGGATGGTGCTACTGGTATAATCTCTCAGTTCTCCTGGGCTTGTTGATCTATTGTAGCTCCATACTTGAGTTATTTGAGTTCTCTTGATGTAGGCCTGCGAGCTTGAGAGGCACAACTGTGGTGTCTAGAGGTCAGCAGCCATTGAGGGGTGTGTTCCAATTTTTGCTGTCTTGCACCCTTAATTGACATCATGTGTGCCCAGTGGTTACTCACAGTAGCACCCAGGAACCATCTGTTAGGGTGATGGGGCTCAAGAGGCCTTCACTCTGGAAAGGCGTGATTGTGGTGTCCAGAGTTCTATAGTTGTGGGGTGGGGAGATTCAGCTTTTGCTGCTGCACCTGTGATGGATAGGCACTCACTCCCAGCAGCAAATCACAGGGGCACCCATGGTATGTTTGCCTGCAAGGCACACTGAAGCACTCTGAAGGGCCCTGGCAGAGTAGCCACATAATTGAAGCTCCTGTGGGCAGATATCCAGGATAAGTGAATTCAAAATCTCTACTTCTGGGGGTGAGGGGTGCCTCTGTTTGTCCAAGATCACACCCAGGGAGAGCTCACAGTGGCTCCCACGAGTGTCCTGTAAGTATATGGGGTCAGGGTGCCTGCCTGTTGTAAATTCGCATCTGTGGAGGTGTGTTTGCCGGCACAGAGCTCTGACACACTCTGGGAGGTCCTGCCATTGAGGTTGAGCACGTGGGGTGAATGTGGGCAGTTATTCAGGAAGAGGGCATTCAGAATTTCTACTGCCGGACAGTGCACCCTTGTCTGTGCAGAATCATACCCAGCAAAGTCTCACAACTGCACCCTAGAGCGCTATAGATAGATGGGTTCAGGGGTCCTGCTCCTTGAAAATGCATATCTGTGGAGGTGTCTTTGCCTGCACAAAGCTCTGAGGCACTCTGAGGGGCCTTGGCACTGAAGTTGCACAGTTGGGGTGTCCGTGGGCTATTATTCAGGAAGAGGGGGTTCAGAATTTCTACTACAAGGCTACATGTCCTAGTCTATACAAAATCATACCCATGGGGGCTCCCAGTGGCTCCCGGGTACTACCTCTGGAGTCATGGCAAGGTGTCATCAGTATCTTCCATCTATGGACTATCTTTGCAGTTGGAACAGACCTGTCAGTTCCTCTTTGTTGCAGGAATCCATATGGTCTTGGACTTATTTTCTGAAAATATACAAACATATTATCGACCAAAAGTTAATAAAGGATGTGCCCTGGATGCCTGTGTGCTGGAAATTTGCTAATGTGTTGTCCAGAGTTCTGTCGCTGGGGAGGGGGAGTTTGCACTTACTGCTGCCAAGCTGTGCACCTTTGGAGGTGGAGGTCTCAGGGTTCATGGATCTGCAGGTAGGCAGCAGGATAAATTTGGGTCATGTTTTCTTATCCTTTAAGTCACTTGATTTCTTTTGATTGAAGCATTTAATCCATTTATGTTTAAGGTTATTATTGTATTTGTTTATAGTCATTTTTATTCTTTATGTCTGTATTCCTTGTTTCCTCTCTATTTTTTTATTTTCCACCAATTCCTTTACCATTTCTTGCCTTGCTGGCTTGTTATTGATACACTCCCTTGGCCTTTTTTTTTTTTTTTTTTTTTTTTTTTTTTTGTCTGTGAAGCTCCTGATTTATCCTTCAATTTTATTTTGTTTTATTTTTTTTATTCGTTAAAGTATTACAAATAGTAGTACATATGTTTCCTTTTTTCCTCCAATTCACTTCCCCCAACCTCCCCTACCCCCCCCCCCCCCCGGCACATACTCTCACCTGCCCCCCAGCCCCAGTGTCTTCTATCTATTGGCTAGGCTTATATGCATGCACACAAGTCCTTCAGTTGATCTCTTACAGCCCCTGCCCCCCACCCTCCCCTGTCTTCCCACTGTAGTTTGACAGTCTATTCAATGCTTCTTTGCCTCTGTATCAATTTTCCCCCGTTTCTTTTCTTTAAAAAAATCTTGCATCTGCATACTGGAAATAAATATATAAGAACAAACAAAAAAAAAAGGTTGAGTCTCAGTTTCAACATCCAACAGTTCTGAGTCCCAGTTTCAGTGTCAAATAGTTCCTTATGTGTACATGTCAGCAATGGTATCTGGATGGTGGACATATGGTGGCAATACAGGTTCCACCCTCTCTGGTTTGGACCTGGGCCGCCTGCAGCGACGCACAGCTGCTGACTGCTAACATGGCAAGGTGTCATCAGTGTCTTCCATCTATGGACTGTCTTTACAGTTGGAACAGACCTGTCAGTTCCTCTTTGTTGCAGGAATGCATATGGTCTTGGACTTATTTTCTGAAAATATACAAACATATTATCGACCAAAAGTTAATAAAGGTATCTTTTCTGTAAGTTAGACTTGGGATTCTTTTTATTTTGCCCAATTGATTTTCCTTCAGCTAATTTTGACACCATGTGTGTTTTTCATGGATGTCTTGCTGTTAGCATTACAAATGGAAATTAATTTTCTGGAGTAAGAATTTTCTAGATGTAATTTACTTACAGGATATTTTTCCTTATATGATATTACCCTACTATCTTGCCCTTTTTTTATTAATGGGGGCTTTTGGAAATTTTATATTGTAGTCTTGGTCACTTTAAATTTTAATTTTTGCACAAAAACATGACTGCTTTAGGTTCCTTGCATGTTAGGCAATTTTACAAAGAGATGAACTACTAATAAAAATTTTAGTTAATATTTTAGGAACAGCTTTTTGTCCTGTACACTTAAATTTTCTTTTGTGTTCACTTATTTCATTTTTTTATTCTTTATTTTTCAGTTTATTAATTACATTGTTCCCTTTTTTCCCCCTATAGCTTCCCTCCACCTGGTACCCATCCCATGCTCCGCCCTCATCCACCTCCACTGTCCTCTCCCATAGTTGCATGATTATGTCCAGTCTCTTGCTGCACTTCCCACACCCCTTTTCTCCCCAAGAATTGTCAGTCCATTCCCTCTCTATGTCCGTAATTCTGTTACATTCACCAGTATATCCTGTTCATCAGCTTATTAATTCACTTGATTTTTAGATTCACTTGTTGATAGATGTGTATTTGTTGTTCATAATTTACACTTTTATCTTTTTCTTCTTCCTCTTCTTAAAGAATATCTTTCAGCATTTCATATAATATTGGTTTGGTGGTGATGAACTCCCTTAGTCCCTTCCTTTTTTGTCTGTAAAGCTCCTGATTTGACCTTCAATTTTGATTGATAGCCTTGCTGGGTATCAATCAGTATTCTAGTATTCAGACCCTTCCTTTGCATGACTTTGTATATTTCATTTCATTCCCTTCTGGCCTGATAAGTTTCTTTTGAGAAATCACTTGTTAGTCTCATGGGGGTTCCTTTGTAGGTGACTTTCTGTCTTTCTCTGGCTGCTTTTAAGATCCTTACTTGGTCATTGGTGTTTGCCAATTTAATTATAATGTGCCTTGGCATAGGTCTTTTGGGGTTCATTTTGCTTGGGACTCTGTGAGCTTCTTGGATTTGTGCGTGTTTTTTTCTTTCCTATATCAGGGAAGTTTTCTGTCATTATCTCTTCCAACAGGTTTTCTATTCCTTGCTCAACTTCTGTTCTTCTGGAAGCCTTATTATACGGATGTTGTTTTGTTTCATTTTGTCCCAAAGTTCACTTAGGCTCCCCTCCTGCTTTTTAATTTTTTTTCTAGAAGCTGCTCTACTTGGGTATTTTTTTCCTACCTGGTCTTCTAGCTCATGGATGTGGTCCTGTGCTTCTTCTAGTCTACTCTCAATACTTTCTATTGAGTTCTTTACTTCAGTGATGTCACTTTTCATTTCTTCTTCGCTCTTCTTCATTTCTTCTTGGGTCTTCCTCATTTCCTCTTGGGTCTTCTTCAATTCCTCTTGGTTCTTACTCATATTGTCAAATTTGTCTTCCATTCTTTTCAGCCACCTTATGACCATTTCTCTGAATTCTTTCTCTGACAGGTTGCTAGCTTCCATTTTCTTTACCTCCTTTTCTGGTGAGGCTTGTTTTTCTTTCATATGTGGGCTGTTTCTTTGTCTCCCCATGGTCTCTCTTCTCCATGTGTGTCTGGTTATGTAGTTCTCACTCTCCTGCATTGATTTAAAGGCACAAAATACAACACAACCAGGTGCAATGCACCAGGAACTGAACAGGAATGTACTCACAGTATTGGTAACTCCAAATAAAGGTAATCACCAGAGAAAGGCAAATTCGGTGATAGGTGATAAAGAAGAAAGAGAAAACACACAGAGAGAGAGACACTCACACACCCACACAGAAAGGAAGGAAGGAAGGAAGGAAGGAAGGAAGGAAGGAAGGAAGGAAGGAAGGCCAAAATGAAATTCAGAAAAGGGGAAGAAGTAAAAAAAAAAAAAAGAAAGAAAAGAGGAATAAACTATAAATGTGGGATGAAAACTCCTATAGGATAACCACTAATCCAAACAAAAGCCAGCAACAAGTACCTAGAGAATGATACAAACTACGTACAACAACTAATATCAAGGGAGGTGAGGGAACACAGAAGCAAAAATATATCAAAAAACAATGCAAATGAGAACAACAAAACAAAAAAACAACACAAAAAAACCTACAAAACAAACCAAAAGAAAAGAATAAGCAAACCAATCTCACAAACCTGCATAAAAAAATCGATGTGATCAACAGTCAAGTAAACAACAACAGGACAGAGAGAAAAACAATTAGGATAGTGAAGTCAGTGAAGCGAGAGGTATGTATGGACTTGGAGTAGGTGGTTGGAGATTAAATATATAAGTGGGGTGAAATTTTAACAGGGGGTAAAAAGAAAAAATAAGGTAAATTTAAAGCGGGAAAAGTGTAAGGGAAACAAGGCACTAAATAGGGAAAGGTTAGCAAGAGAGAGGTGGCATAAAGGTGAAGTTGAGGTAGAGTAAAAAGATACTAAAGGGTAGATGAAAATAGACTGTAGAACACTAATCCCAAAGTAGACTAAAGAGAAAATAAAATTAATTACTTAATTTGTGTTACACAAGAGTCAATTTGTGATTCAGCCCCTGGGTGGCAGTGTTTCTATATTGACCTCCGGGTCTATTGGTCCTCTCTATCCTGAACTAAAATCCTGCTATCCCTGTCGTATTCAATACTGATTTGTGGGGATGGGATGCCCCAGAGTTCCCTCTCTAATGGTGACTGCCTACTCTTATTCCCAGGCTTCAGAAAAACAGCTCTCCCCTGCAGTATCTCAGGTTATCCCCCACCAGGGGATCCTACGTTCCTGGTTTAGCACTCAGAAGCTCGGATTAGGAGAGGAAAAAACGCAAGTGTGCAAACTCAAGTTCCACATGTATGTCTGTACAAACCCCCTTTCCCCCTTGGGTTTAGCAGCCATGACCCTCCCAAAATTTTTGGACTTCCCTCCTCTGTCAGGTCCAAATGGGTTGCTTTCTAGGAATTCCCTCTGCCACCAGCTCTGAGGGCCCTCTTCCACTTTTACTAGCTCCAACAGCCACGGACTTTATTTCAGGTGCAGATCTCCCAGCTCTGCCAGCTCCCTTGGTCTCATGCCCAAAGTAACCCCAGGGGAAATCTGACCTTTCCATGGCAGAGGCCAGCGCTCCTTCGAATCCATGCATCTGCGCCAACTGGGCACTTGTGTTCTGGGGTTCTCAGTGGGTACTGCAGCTGTGTATTTTCAGGCCCTTTCCCTTCAATATGGCGCAGTCCTCCTCCGAGCCGGTGACTCTGCGAGAGAACCCAGCAGCACCAAGGCTGCTCAGTCAGGGGAGGCCAATCCAGTAGTTCCCTACCTTCTCCCGGAGCACAGCTGTCCCCCAACTCGTCAACAAACACTGCCCGCACGACCCTCATCTGCTCCCTCCGTCTGCCCTAGGACAAGATTCAGAACACGTCCATCTGTTCCGCCGTCATTTCTTCTCTCCTCTCCTTCAATTTTAAATGATAGTCTTGCTGCATAGAATATGCTTGGATTCAGTCCCTTGCTTTGCATCACCTTTGTATACTTCATCCCATTCCCTTCTGGCCTGAAATGTTTCTGTTGAGAAATTATTTGTTAATCTAATGGGAGATCCCTTATAGGTAACTCTCTGTCTCTCTCTCTTGCAGCCTTTAAGATTCTCTCTTTGCCATTAATGTTTGCCATTGTTATTTTGCTGTGTCTTGGTGTGGGTCCTTTTAGGTTCATCCTTCTTGGGACTCTCTGTGCTTGTGTGACTTTTTTCTTTCCCAAATCAGGAAAGTTTTCTGTCATTATTTCTTTAAATAGGTTTTCTAATCTTTGCTCCTCTTATTGTCCTTCTGGAACCCCTATTATACATATATTACTTTATTTCATGTTATCTCAATGCTCCCTTAGCTCTCCTCCTGCTTTCTAATTTTTTTCTCCAATTGCTGTTCACATTTGGTGTGTTTTTCTGCCCTATCTTCTAACTCACTAATTTGGTCCTCCACTTCTTCTAGTCTATTGTTGAGACCTTCCATTATGTTTTTTATTGTATCTGTATCATTCTTGATTTCCTCTTGACTCTTAAATAAGTTGATTATTTTCTCATCCAGCCAGTTTAGGAACTGTATGACCTTCACTCTGAATTCTTTTTCTGACATATTGCATGCCTCTGTTTCATTTAGTTCCTTTTCTGATGCTTCCTCCTTTTCTTTCTTTTGGGGGTTATTTCTTTGACTCCCCATTTGTGCTCTCACTGAAGATTCCAGGTCCTGAGGTGCATGGGGCCTGTGGTTGAAGTGTCCAGCTTAGTGGGAGGGTCATGTACTCTGAGACTCGCTGGAGGGCCCAGACACTGATTTGTGCAGGGCCTATGGCTAAAGTGGTGGGCTTGGCGAGTGGGTTTCCCACTCCAGGACTCTCCAGAAAACCAGACACCAAGTAGCAAGGATCTTTGGCTGAAGCAATGGGCTTGGCAGCAGAGTAGCACTCCAAGTCTCACTGGAGGGCCAAGTGCCATGTCTCGCAGGGCCTCTGGCTGAAGTGTCGAGCTTGGCAGGAGGAGAGTGCACTCTGAAACTCACAGGAGCCTGCAGCCAGGGAGGCTGGAGTCCTGGTGTCTGTGAATCTGCAGATGAGGTAGCAGGTCTTTAGCAGGAGGGGTTGTAGGCTCTGGTATGGTGTCTGAAGCCAGCTGGGGTAGTGGTAAGTCTGGGCTCCTGGTCACAGCATCTCTCCCCTTCAAGATGGCATGGTTTCTGTGCCAGAGGTGGCTTCCCCAGGAGTGCTTGCAGTGGTAGCCGGGGCTTCCCATCTAGTAGAGTTCAATCTACAAGCCCCCAAGACTTTTGCAGGATCTAACTGTTGCTCATTCTCATACACACACACACCACTCATCCACACACTCCCCTTTCATTACCTCTCTCATTCACACTCTCTCCCTCACTGCCATCCTACCAGACACCATCTTGACTCCCTCTAAGATATATTTTAAAGAGATATAATAGACCTGTATAACATTGTCTAAATTTAAGGAGTACAACATTTTAATTTGATATCAAAATAGCATTAGCTAACACCTCCATCACATCACATAATAATCATTATTTTTGTGTTGAGTTTAAGATGTAATCTCTTAGCAATTTTTAATCCTGCATGTAATATTCTCCAGAGTATTCATCTTCTAACCTGAAGTTTGTACCCTTTGACCAACATCTTCCCAGTTCCATTTTCCAGAGCACAGCTGTCCCCAGTCCAGCCCCTAGTAGCCACCATACTATGCTTCTATAAGTTCAGCTTCTTTTTTAGATTCCACATATAAGTGAGATCATACAGTTTTTATCTTTCTTTGCCTGATTAACCTCACTTAGCATAATGCTCCAGTAAATCCATGTTGTCACAAATGGCAAGATTTTCATCTTCCTCAGGGATGAATAATATTGATTATATCCAGATAAATATAATGTATGTACTTCATATTTACATATATGTATATGTGTATATCACATCTACATTGTCCATTCATCTGTTGATGGACACACAGGTTTTCTCCAAATCTTGACTATTGTGAATAATGCTATATATTGTGAGTGCAGATATATTTTTGAGGGTGTGGATTTTGTTTTCATTTCCTTTGGATATACACTGAGTGGTCAGATTATTATGTTCTCTGAATGCAAAATGATCTGGCCACTCAGTGTATATCCTATATAATAAATGGCTAATATGCAAATTGTCCCCTCGACCAAGAGTTCAACCAGCAGGCAGGCCAGACAACTGCTCATGTCCCCTCCCCCTGGCCAGGCTGGCCAGACCCTACCCATGCATGTATTCATGCACTGGGTCTCTCTAAGTTTTCCCAACACCAAAATATATTTTGAATGACAAAAGCAAATTGTGTATGTATATATACATACACACACATACTGAGTGGCCAGATTATTATGCATTCAGAGATCATAATAATCTTGCCACTCAGTCTATTTATACCCAGAAGTGGGATTCCTAGATTATATAGTAGTTATATTTTTAATTTTTGAGGAAACTCCACACTATTTTTCACAGTGGCTAAAGTAGTTTACATTTTTGTCAATAGGATACATAGGTTCCCTTTTCTCCTCATTCTTGCCACATTTGTTATCTATTTATCTATTTTCTTTTTTATGATAGACATTCTAACAGGTTTGAAGTGATATCTCATTGTGGTTTTGATCTATATTTCTTTGATGATTAGTGATGTTGAACACTTTTTCATTTACCAATTGTATATCTTCTTTGGAGAAATATCTATTCAGTTCCTCTGCCCATTTTTAATTGGATTGCTTGGCTTTTGTTGTTGTCGTCATGGAGTTTTATGTGTTCTGTATATATTTCAGGTACTAGCCTTTTACCAGATATATGCTTTACAAATATTTTCTCCCATTCCATAGATTGTCTTTTCATTTTGTCGTCTGTTCTTTTGATATGCAAAAGTTTTTTAGTTTAATGTAATCCCACTTGATTTTTGCTTTTGTAGCTTGTGCTTTTGATGCCATATCAAAAAGTTGTTGCCAAGACTAATGTCAAGGAGTTTTTCCCTATGTTTTCTTCTATGAGTTTCAAGTATTATTGTAGTCTTTAATTCACTTTGAGTTATTTTTTTGTAAGCAGCATAAGATAGGAGTCCAACTTCATTTTTTTGCATGTGATTGTCAGTTTTCCCAACACCATTTATTAAAGAGATTATCTTTTCCTATTGAGTATTCTTGACTCCATTATCAAATATTAGTTGATTGTATATACAAGAGTTTACTTCTGGAATCTATTCTGTTCTATCAGTATGCCAGAACCATACTGTTTCTAGTATAGCTTGAAATTAGGAAGTGTAATACCTCCAAAATATATTTTGAATGACAGAAGCAAATTGGAAATTAAGTCATTAAATATGTGTGCATATCTATAAATATGGACATATAAATGTACGTGTGTGTGTGTGTGTGTGTGTGTGTGTGTGTGTGTGTGTTTTCATTTATAGAGAAAATTTATGGAAGTGTACCCAAGAAGTTGGTATCTGCCTCTGGAGAAAAGACACTAAACATCTAGACTAGAGACCTAGCCAGTTTTGACTCTATACAGTGGATAGAGTGTCAGCCTATAAACTAAAGGGTCCCAGGTTAAATTCCAATCAAGGGCACATGACCGGGTTGCAGGCTCGATCCCCAGTAGGGGGCGTGCAGAAGGCAGCTGGTCAATAATTCTCTCTCATCATTGATCTTTCTATCTCTCTCCCTCTCCTTTCCTCTCTAAAATCAATTTAAAAAAAATTTTTTTAAACATCTGACCTAGGAAGATGACACTTTTCATGATATACTCTGTTATAGTATTTGACTTTTTTTAACCGCATGCAAATATTAATTTTTCTATTTTAAAAAGGTAATATAGAAACATCTCAAGATAATGTAGCACCAAAGTAATCATTTCTAGACAGGGAATCAGAAGTCATAGATTTGGCTCACATGATCTGTTCAAAGAGAAGATCAACAGGTTGATGTTAGTCACCTAAGAATGAATGAAGTCATTCCATACCGTCATCAGAATTTCTTAAGAATATTAGTCATTTTCCATATAAGACTTAGAGGTAAATCACTATCATTGTGACTCATTTATTTAAACAATATATATTAAGAACCGAATATATAGCAGATTCGGAGTTAAGTGGTGCTATGGGGATATGAGTCAAACAAGAGAGCATCCTTACTTTCTTGGAGCTCAAAGGCCAGTGGCAGCATATGAGCATGCTAAGTGCAATAAAGAAAACCCACTGGCTTTCAGAAATAAATACTGACTGTGTATGGAAGAATGACTGATCTCACAGCTTATATTCTGGTCCCCTGACATTCACTTTCCCCTTGGGGATCCCACTCATCACTCTTCTGGTACAGTGGCCTTAGGAGGCACTGCCCTCTCCTTTATAATCCCAGTCCAGGAATAGTCACATCTATCCCTTCTCCTACACAGTTCAGCTGATACTAGTCTGTGATTGTGATGATTGATTTTATGTGTCAACTAGACTGGGCTACAAGATGCTAAGATAGCTGGTAAAACATTATTTCTGAGTACATCTGAGAGAGCATCTCAGGAAGAGATTAGCATTTAAATCAGTGAGCTAAGTAAAGAAGAACTACCCTCCCCAATGTGAGTGAACATCAGCCAATCAGTTGAGGGCTCAAATAGAATAAACAGGCAGAAGGGGCAAATTTGCCCTCTGTGTGAGGGGAGACCTCCAACTACAACTGCTGTGGGATGTCAGTGTTCCTGATTCGCACGCTTTCAGATTTAGATCAGGACTTACACCATTAGCTCCCTGATTCTCAAGCCTCTGAACTCAGACTGAATTACACCATTGGCCCTCCTGAGTCTCCAGCTTATAGATGGCAGATCATGGGTCTTCTCAATCTCATAACTGTCTAAGCCAATTTTTCATAATAAATCTTCTCTTATATCTGTCTACCTCTCTATCTACCTACCTATACCTATCTATTTATCAATCTTATTATGTTTCACTGAAAAAGCCTAAATAATATACTGGTGTTTGAATAAACTTTACTGATTTTTTAAAATATGATTTTATTGACTTCAGAGAGAGGAATATAAATGGAGAGATAAAAACATCAATGAGGGAGAATCATTGACTGGCTGCCTCCTGCACGCCCCCTACTGGGGGTCAAGCCCACAACCTAGGCATGTTCCCTGACTTCCTGGTTCATAGATTGATACTCAAACACTGAACCACACCAGCCGGACAGATTTTACTGATTACAAAAAAGAATTTCACCTCTCAAAAAAAAACAAAAATGTTATTTTTGTTTGTTTGTTTTACTGGCTGCTAGGTAATATCATTGACAGTGTCCCAAAGACCCAGGTAATCCCTTCAGGGTCTCCCAGGGCTTCCTACCTGCCTCCTATCTGTCCAGCCTCCAAGTGGCAGTTTATATCTTATCCCTTCATGCCATCTAGACTCCTTAGAGACTGGGCTTAAAAGACAAAGCTCTGAGAAAGGAAGGAGCCCCCTCCTCCTCCTGAGAACCAATTTTCTAGTCATTTCCTGTTCCAATATGATTGACATTGAGACTTCCCCTCTGCCCACATCCCACCAAGACAAATAATAACAGTGTTCATGAGTTCAGTATCAGTCTCTGAAAATAGTAAGGGGGTTGGCTTCCTTCTAAGGGTGAAGTAAGGAAGGCCACCTAACCAAGAGGGGGGTTATTACTGTCCCACTATCACCAATTATGTGGTTCTCATCAGCAGATGGCTAGTAGGTGACCCACCTTCAAAACTCGAATTTAGAGTCTGTTTTCTAGGACCACTTTGACAAAGGACTGTTGAGATTGGGTTCCCTGGCAGGCAGACTCTGAGTCAGAGATTGATATGTAGAACATTTATTGAGAAGTACTCAAGGAAATAGGATTGGACAAAGAGAGAAGATGAACTGCAATGTAGTTACATCAAAGGCTTCAGCTGATCCCCTGGGAACTCTGGAGCTGGGATGGCTCTCCAGAGTTGTTCCAAATTCAGCACACTTGGTTGGGCTTTGATACATATACATTGACAAATCATCAAACACAGCATGCCCCAGAAAAGGAGCCTGACTTTGGACAAGGTAGCTCTTTAGAAGAGAGTAGTTCTGGAAGAGGAATTTAGCTGACAGCTCTAAGCCACTCACATCCCCAGCAGTTGGGGGAATAAGAGCTTTAATCCTGAAGGAGGTATCATATTACATCATTCATACAGACTCCCAGGAGCTCTTAAAAGCACTTTGAGAGAGGCGAGAAGGCTGGAACTGTTATATCATGGATAGAAAGGGTATACTCAGAGATATATATACTATGTAGATATTATGGTTATCCTATTCCTATAGTCCAGGTAATAGAAATTACACATGGTTTGCTATTTGCCTCTACCTTTCATAAAAACCCTGAGAGTAATATATACAGAAATAAATACATAAATATATTATACATGTGTGTATATATATATATATAAAATATGTTTATGTATTTATTTCTGGTCCATATGTATACATATATTTCTTAGCTCTATCAATGAGAGGACCTAGACACTCTGGTGGCAATGAGCACACCTAGTTCCAATATCCTGGTTTCTAAATACCATTCTCAAATTAAAGGAAACAGGGCTCTTTGGAGTAGTGATTAGGACAAAGAAAATACCAGATGAGCCTAGAGCATCTTTTGGTAACCAAAAGTAAGAAAGTAATAAAAAGAAAGGTTGCATGTTAAAAGAACACAAAAGCCAACCTGGAAGAGCTCCCAAGGTCTAAATCTGGAACAAATTAAGTAATAAAATAAATAATGATAATATTGGGTTATAATCCAAAGCTCAAAATTAATGCCCACAAGACCACACTGATATAAATAAACAATTGAATAAATAAATAGAAGGTAAATGATAACTTTGCTACTGTTATTAATCATAATGTAAATATCTGTGTTTTCCGATGGTCTTAGGTGACCCTGCTAGCGGTTCTTAACATGTGGGAGCGACTCACAGGTTGAGAACTGCTGCTGTAGAGCCTAAGACCATTAGAAAACACAGATATTTACATTATGATTGTAGAGCCTAAGACCAACTGCTGCTGTAGAGCCTAAGATCATCAGAGTCTAAAACCAACCACTGCTGTAGAGCCTAAGACCATCAGAAAACACAGATATTTACATTACAATTCATTAACAGTAGCAAAATTACAGTTATGAAGTAGCAACAAAAATAATTATATAGCTGAGGGTCACCACAACATGAGGAACTGTATTAAAGGGTCGTAGTATTAGAAAGGTTGAGAACCACTGATTTAGGATCATTGCAGATGTAATTAGTTAAGATGAGATGATACTGAAGTAGAGTGGTTTTAATTCAGTATGACTGATGTCTTCAAAAGAAGAAGAGTCAGAGACAGACACACAGGTAGAATGTCATTTGACTACAGAGACTGAGATTGGAGTAATGAGTCTATAAACCAAGGAATATCAAAGATTATCAGCAAACACCAGAAGCTAGAAGAGCCAAGGAAGAATTTTTCCTTAAGGTTTCAGAGGGAGCATGGCCCTACCAACACCATGGGTTTGGACTTCCAGCCTCCAGAACTGTGAGACAGTGAATTTCTGTTGTATGTAATGTAAGCCTTCCTGCCTTGGGACAGCAGCCGTAGGAAATAAATACAACGTGTTTATGTGAATAAGAGAAGGAAATCATAAGTTTTGATTTCTGCCACATAGAAAACTTTTTATTTAGTGAAACCCACAATTTTCCTAATAGTCTTTGTATTTCACTTTTCGGACATTTGCATATGAAAAAGTAAATAATTTCAAAGATTTCAAGGTTTTGTTTTTAAAACATATTATCATATCTACTGTACATCAGCAATACTATGCAATAAGAATTGATATTGATATGGACTGCTACAAAATTCTGCTTCAAAGAGCAAGTTATACTTCATTTTATCATGCAAGAAATGGACTGATAACACACTAAAAATGTCAGTAACTAAGATGAATATTGAATAGCTTTTTATATTTACTCACAATTACCAGAAAATTTAAAAACAATTTTAAAAACAAATTTAAAATTTCCCAAGCAGAAGTTAATCATTTTATACTGTAACAGTTACCCTCACCTTTTATTTGATGTTACTTTTACTGTCTCAAGCATCTTATGGTATCTGATAGAATACCTAGTGAGAAGACTGAAGCAATCACTGGCTGCATCTACTACTTGTAGTGGTCAGGGAGTAGCAAAATACAGATCTAAAGGGGAAGCAAATGTGTTTTTAATATTTATTAATAGATTGCCATCTGCTGGTTGGAAGATCACTGCTATGACTTCTATGTATGAACTTGTTTCTCTTATGTCAATAAATGATAAAATTAGCATGTTTAGGGCCATGGTAATGCATTTAAAATAGTAATGGGCTGTAAGTCAGGGGTCTCATGTCATAGTCCCAACACTGGCAGTGAACACATGGCTATGAACAAGCCATGAAGTCTCTCTTGATTTTCATTATTAAATCATTTTAATTGATAAAATCATTTTAATTAATAAAATGATATCCAACTGTCTGAATTATAAACACATCACCCCCTCAATTATTGTGATATATGAGAAATTTGGTAGAACTATGATATGTGTGCCTTATCAGCAGAAGAAATTATTCAAAACTAGACGCCCAGTGTACAAAAATTTATGCTTTTGTGGGGGTGGGATCCCCTCAGCCCAGCCTGCGCTTTCTTGCAGTCCAGAAGCCCTCAGCAGGCCCCTGCCCCCTCCCATCACCCCTCTGCTGCAGCTGGTCGCCACAGTCCCCTCCCCTCATTGCCATCCCCTCCCTCTGCCTGCTAGCACACCTTGGCTGACCTGGTGCTACCTGCTCACCGGCCCACCTGCCACTGACTAGTTGTTCTGCCATTCAGTTTATCTGCATATTATGCTTTTATTATATAGGATAATCATTCAGTGTGGGGTCATTAGGGTGCCTGTCAGGAGCACTTGTAGATTTGTCCAGGAGTTTCCACTCTGTGAAGCTTTGCCTTGGGGGTTTCCAATTTCCCCTGCCTTTATGAACAGGCTCTGAAATGATCACTCTGCTTTTCTAAAACCACTTTCATATCACCTTGAAGAGCTGAGCTCAGAACACAATATTAGAAACCTTCGTGCGTTTTTGAGCCTTGGTATCTAGTTTTCTCTTCTTTCACCTGAAGCATGCTAGGGCCTGAAGCTAACTACCAGAGACTGTAAGTAGATGCAACCAGAATCTATTAGACTTACAGATTGTATTTCAAAGCCCCCCTTTCCACTGCCTTTGTACAGGTGTCTCCCCTGCACATTGGAATGTCATTATATCATTTTTCATAACCATTTGTTACAATGTCTATGATTTCAAGAGAAAGACAATTAAAAATAGTTTTAGCAAACTAAGGAATTTATTGGCTCATATAAGGGAGTGTAGAATGGGCTTTGGGCAGGAATATCCATGAGGAGTATCCATATATACTGTCCACTGGCCTTTTCCTACCACCACTCAAAAGTTCTCAAATCATTCCATAAATGAATGAATGCAAAATCTTAATTCTGTGAGGTTTTTCTACACTTATCTTGGGTATCCAGGAGTTAAATTTATCTTTTTGTCTGCAAGTTATTCACAGAGCACTCCACTGGTTTAGCTTTTTAGATCTTGGTCAGCTCTCAGCCAGGTTATAATAATTTATATTTTCTCACACACTCACAGAACTAGTTTCAGGTGTTACCCATTGTGACCAAGTTATTAAGAATTCCATGTACAGCCGAAACTGGTTTGGCTCAGTGGATAGAGTGTTGGCCTGCAGACTGAAGGGTTCTGGGTTCGATTCCAGTCAGGGGCATGTACCTTGGCTACAGGCACATCCCCAGTGGGGGGGGGGGGGTGTGCAGGAAGTAGCTGATCGATGTTTCTCTCTCATCGATGTTTCTGACTTTCTATCTTTCTCCCTTTTTCTCTGTAAAAAATCAACAAAATATATGTTTTAAAAAGAATTCCATGTACTTAAAACTATTAATATGAGGGGAAGGAAAAATATAGTCAAAGGAAGACTAAAAACACCTTGTTTTGTTCTAAGCCACTCTAATAATTGTATTAAAAAATACAAAATTACTCAATACACTTTTTACCAGAGAATGTGAATAAGAACTATTCATTTTGTTCTCTGTCCTGAAATACTAACCTAATTTACATATATATATATATATATATATATATATATATATATATATTTCTACTAGCAAATATATAGAAAATTCTGAAATACTTAAAACAAAAAAAATTTAGACATAGAATAGATCACCAAAATTCCCTTAAATTGTACCTATTTCTTTATGATGTTATGTTGCTTAAGATGTTAATAGGATCTCTCAAAATAATACTATGAAAATCCCCCACCCAAATAGAGCAACTTACTTTTGTGGCATCACTATATAATTTATAGCAGAACCTTTGCTTTTTAGAGCTTCCCACTTTCTTAAAGTATTAGATAATTCTAGTAACTTTAAAAATTATTTATTATATATTTAATGTTACACAACCTAGGAAATGGATATTAAAACCTTCTAGAATTTCACTACCCTAGGACTAATATAATTTCTAGTCTTCTTGCTTGAATATTTTATTTACCTCATAGAGTATATACAACTTATTAACCCTATTTTCTTCACCTATTAGAAATATTTCACAGCACTACAAAGTCTTTACATTATTGTTTTCTATTATATGTTGTATGACTACTTTCTGCTTTTTACTATAAGAAAAACACTGGGAGGAGAATTTTCATGAATGCAGCCTTTTCTCTATATTTAGGTTATCCCATCAAGATATTAACACAATAATATAAATATTTTAATGGTTCTTGAGATTGTCAAATCTAAAAGAATGCATTTTATTTCTTCTTAACAGTAGACTCATTGGATATGAATAAAACACTAAGCAGAAGATTGCATACAAGATTTCTACTAGCCAACAATCCTTTTTAATATGACTCAAATTATAGGTTTTAAAAATATTTTAGTTTTATTCAAAATAATAAAACATGTATTAGATTTTTTAAAGAGAAATACAAAGGGAAAACAGGCAGCAAAATAAGGCCACAATAGAGAGAAACCAAGATGGCAGCATAGGTAAACACCTATACTGCTGCCCTGCACAACAATTTCAAAACTGCAACTAAAAGACAAAACGGACATTATCCAGAAACACCAGAAAGCTGGCTGAGTGGAAATTCTACAACTAGAAGGAAAGATAAAAGGACACTGAGACTTGGAGGCGGTGCGGAAGGCAGAGTTGTGGAAACAGGGAGACAGAGGTACAGAGAAGCAGAGACGCACACGAGCTGAAAGGGCGGGCAGCTGATTATCAGGCTGGTTTTCCTGAACAGGGAGGGAGACAAAGGCTCCCCACTGCACTGATCCCCAGTTCTGGGCAAGTCTCAGGGAACCCAGACTCATACCAGGTGAAGCTGGACTGTCAGAAGGAAGCATGTTGGGATCCAGGAGCTGCAGGGGTGCACAAGCTCACAGAAGGGGGCACATGGTTGGCTCTCTCATTTAGGAGGAAAACGAAACCTCTGGACTGCATTGTATTCCAGTTATGGGTGAGACTTTGGGTGTCCAGACTCGTTTGGGAAGAGGCTGCGCTGTCTGGCAGTGAGCAGAGCTCAGGGGCAGCTTTCTCTCAGAGGTGCATGCAGCTGTTGCCACAGAGCACGGAGACACAGGTGTCACTTAGGGTGAGGCTGATGGGAAACCAAGTCTGACTGCTCAGCTCTAAGATTCCACCCCATTCAAGATGAGCACAGAGGCTCTCCCAGCATAGACACAGCTGATCCTCACAGCCAATTGGCCTGGAGGTCAATCCCTTCCAGTGATACCAACAACAATCTAGGTTTAACTACAACAAGACAGTGCTGCCCATAAAGGGGTGCACCAAGAGAATCCACCTCAGGTAACTGGGGAGGCTGAGCCACTGTCCTTTCGAGGACACCTACCACACAAAGCTACTCAACCAACTCAGGGAAGCAGCCAAAATGTGGAGACAAGAAAAGAGATCACAAATGAAAGACATGGATGAAAAAAAAGATTGAACATAGAGTTCAAAACCACAGTTATAAGGTTTTTCAAGAGGTTTCTAGAAAAGGCTGATAAATTCAGTGAGACCCTTGAGGATATAAAAAAGGAGCAACTAGCCAGGACCGGTTTGGCTCAGTGGATAGAGCGTCGGACTGCGGACTGAAGGGTCCCAGGTTTGATTCCGGTCAAGGGCATGTACCTTGGCTGCGGGCACATCCCCAGTAGGGGGCGTGCAAGAGGCAGCTGATCGATGTCTCTCTCTCATCGATGTTTCTGACTTTCTATCCCTCTCCTTTCTGCTCTGTAAAAAATCAATAAAATATATTTTAAAAAATTATTTTAAAAAATAATAAAATAAAAAAGGAGCAACTAGAAATTAAGCATACACTGACTGAAAAAAAAAAAAGATTATATAGAGACCTAAAAACAGACTAGAGGAACGCAAGAATCAAGTCAAAGATTTGAAATACAAAGAAGCAAAAAACACTCAGCCGGAAAAGCAAAAATCAAACAGTCAAAAAAAGTGAAGACAGCGTAAGGAGCCTCTGGGACAACTTCAAGCATACCAACATCTGAATTATGGGAGTGTCAGAAAAAGAGAGAGAACAAGATACTGAAAACCTATTTGAAGAAATAGTGACTGGAAACTTCCCCCACCTGGTGAAAGAAATAGACTCAAAATTCCAGAAAGCACCCAGAACCCCAAACAAAAGGAATCCAAAGAGGACCACACCAAGACACATCGTAATTAAAATGCCAAGAGCAGAGCGTGGGGTCGCAATGGTGGACGTGCAGCAGCTTCAGGTGCAGGAGGCAGTGGACACCGTGGTGAAGAGTCTGGGGAGAGAGACTATCCGGAAGATGCAGGGCCTCACGTTCCGGTGCAGCGCTGGCTGTTGTGAGGACAGCCGGGCGTCCATGCAGCAGGTGCACCAGTGCATTGAGCGCTGCCACGCTCCTCTGGCTCAAGCCCAGGCCCTGGTTACCAGCGAGCTGGAGAAGTTCCAGGACCGCCTGGCCCGGTGCACCATGCATTGCAATGACAAAGCCAAAGACTCAATAGATGCAGGGAGTAAAGAGCGTCAGGTGAAGCAGCAGCTGGAGAGTCGTGTGACCAAGTGTGTGGACGACCATATGAACCTCATTTCAACCATGACCAAGAAGATGAAGGAGTCTCTCTCGTCCATTCAGAAATAGAAGTCTTTCCCATTGGCCGTGGAGGCTGAGGGCAGGCATCTATTTAAAATGAAGAATGCAAATTTTGGTCTTTTAAGCATTTTAGGGATGAAGAAATTAAGGATGGCAGCAAGTTTAAGGCATGTGTCACTTGCTTCTGGACACCGCTTCTTTTATGTTTTAATCCTAGAAAGTGAAATGGAAAAAAAAACTGGTGCTAAAGTTTGGGTTTTTGAGAGCCTAAATTTTATGTGGCAAATGCTTATCCTGGCAGCAAGCATTTCTCTCAAACCAAGCCAGAGCCCTCTGAGGTACCAACAAGCTGACGGTCCTCTCACCTGCGGATTCTGATGGAAGATGAGGAGAGGTGTTTCTGTTTGTTGCCAACCTCCTGTTTACCAGAAGCATTACCACACATTTTCCATATGCTGTGAAACAAAATCCATGAGGTCACTAATTTAGAAGTGGGAAAAAACGGTTTCTGAGAATTTTTGGTTTGGTTTGGTTTGGTTTTATATACGAGGGCATAAAGGTCATTTAAAATGGGTAGTTGGGAGAGGTAGTTTGGATAAGAATTTGAAAAGGTTCCTTTGGATATCTGTTTCTGTCCTAGATATGGATATGCATTTTAATGCTCACACATTACACCTTTCAACTCAGAAATCCTACAAAATCATGAGAGGCAGTGTCACACTGGATATGGTAGCAGACCTCCCTTCTCACTGGCTGCTGTGATGGGTCCTTAGCCTGTCTACAGCAGAATGACAGGACAATCTTGCCATGGTAGTCTACCTTGAAGGGAAAGAGGGTTTTGATTGTGCTGTATACCAATATCCCAAAATAAACGTGAGGGAGGAACTGTTGCTGCTTCATTAAGAGTTATGAAGTACTGGGTTTGGGGAAAAACCTGGTTTTCAGGAATGAAACCTGAATCCAGTATTGCTTACTTTTCCTCCTCAAATAACAGAGCCCTAATGAGACAATCATTTGGCAATATGAAGGTCAAGGGGAAAAAAGAGGGGCAGACCCCCATTACCAAAGACCACTTTTGCCGGGCCTTTGCAACAAAGTGTTCCTATCCCAGCTCTGGAACTTTACTGTTTTGATAAGGAGCTTGTCTTTTTACCAACTTACTACTTGAAATAATAAAATAGCTTGTCTATCTGCTGTTTCAAGACTATGATATATTTTCCTAGTGGTCTGGTTTTAAAAAGTAAATAAGGTTTAATTTTCTAAACAAACAAACAAATAATAATGCCAAGAGCAAAAGACAAAGAGAGAATATTAAAAGCAGCAAGAAAAAAACAGTTAATTACCTACAAGAGAGAACCCATACCACTGTCAGCTGATTTCTCAACAGAAACTATTCAGGCCAGATGGGAGTGGCAAGAAATATTCGAAGTGACGAATAACAAGAACCTACAACCAAGATTACTCTACCCAGCGAAGCTTTCAATCAGAATTGAAGGTCAGATAAAGAGCTTCACAAATAAGAAAAAGGTAAAAGGGTTCATCACCACCAAACCAGTATTATATGAAATGTTGAAAGGCATTCTTTAAGAAGAGGAAGAAGAAAAAGGAAAAGATAAAAATTATGAACAACAAATACATGTTTATCAACAAGTGAATCTAAAAATCAAGTGAATTAAAAATCTGATTAATAGAATAAACTGTTGAATATAATAGAATCAGGGGGATAGAAAGGGAATGGACTGACAGTTCTTGGGGGGAAAGGGGTGTGGGAGGTGCAGAAAGAGACTGGACAAAAATCGTACATCTACAGATGAGGACAGTGGGAGGGAGGTAAGGGCAGAGGGTAGGGTGGGTACTGGGTGGAAGGGAACTATCGGGGGGAGAGGAACATTGTAATAATCTGAACAATAAAGACTTATTAAATTTATAAAAATAAAAAATAAGGCCACAATTTACCTGCTTGGATTATTCAGTTGACATGTGTTAATAAGAGTAATATATGTATTCAGTGAGAAAACGTGAACTGCATAGAAAAATATGCCACATTAAAAATAAAAAAACCTCACATAATTTTCAATCTTCTCCCCAAAGCAATTTACAGCTCAATTTTTTGTTACAAGTATAATCTTCTTCCTGAGACAAAGGGGAGAATTTGAAATACAGCAAAATATAGAACAGATGTGTTTTTAAATATATATATTTAAATAAAATATATAGGAGAATGAAGGGAAAGAAGTAGAGATGACTTTTTTAAGATATTATATAAGGAAATAGAAATACGAGGCAATAGCTGGTGATTAGGGAATTTGGGAATATTTTTGTTTGTTTTTTTGATGGGAGATAAAAAGGCAGATTTTTGTAACAAGTCAACAAAAAACAAACAACCCAATTAAAAATTGAGCAAAACAGTTAAACAGATTTCTGCAAAGAAAATCTATCAATGGCCAACAAGCCCATAAAAATATGTCCCTCAGAATCAACAGTTATTGCAGAAATGCAAATCAAAACTACAATGAGCCCTGGCCATTGTGGCTCAGTTGGTTGGAGTGTCATCCTGTATACCAAAAAGTTGCAGGTTCAATTCCCAGTCAGGTCATATACCTTGGTTTCAGGTTCAGGGATGTACAAAAAGATAACAGATCTCTCTCTCTCTCTCTCTCTCTCTCTCCAAAATCAATAAGCATATCCTAGAATGAGGATTAAAAAACACACAATAAAACACAAAATAGAAGTTAATTGTGTTTTAAAAAGCAGAAAACAATAGGTATTGGTGAGAATGTAGAAAAACTGGAAACCTTGCCCATTGTCAGTGGGAATACCAATATAGTGTACACACTATGGAAAAAAGTGTGGCAGTTTCTCAAAAAATTAAAAATACATCTACTGGATGATCCACCAATTCCACTTTGGTATAAGAATTAAAAGTAGGGACTCATGGTCATAAGAGCATTATTTTCAACAACAAAAGGTGGGAACAACCTAAGGGCACATCACTGGATGAATGGAAAAACATGTTGTATGGATCTCAATAATCCATATCCTATCTAATAAAAGAGTAATCTACAAATTAACCATCACTCCAACACAAAGATGACGATGCCCATAGCCACAAGATGGTGGTGCCCAGTCCTCACAGTCCTGCTGGAGTCCTCCAGCCCCAGGCAGTGGCTGCCAAGAATAGGGCCTGCTTTGTTATCACTGCGGCAACCCGGGAGCAGCCAAGTGGGCCCCTGCAGACAGTAGAGAATCTTAGGGAGCAGGCCTAAGCCATAAGTAGGACATCCCCTGAGGGCTCCCAGATTGGAGAGGGTGCAGGTTGAGCTGAGGGACTCCCCCTTTTTGCCCCCCGTGCATGAGTTTTATGTAGCGGGCCTCTAGTACTAAGATAATAATCCATACAATGAAATATTATTCAGCCTTGAAAAGGAAAGAAATTCTGAAATTGATCACAAAAAGACAAATACTATGATTGCACTTATATGGGTTATCAAGAGTAGTCAAATTTATAGAGAAAAAAAAGCAGAATAGTGGTTTCCAGTAACTGGAAGGAGGAGCAAATGGGCAGTTATTATTTAATGGGACAGAGTTTCAGTTTTGATAAAAAGAATCCTAGGCCCAGCCGTGGAGTCCTAAAATGTTTGTCCAGGGGAGACAAAATGGCAACTGAATAGGCAGACAGGTCCAGCACCTTCTCAGGGAACAGATAGAGGAAACAGCTGAATTGAACAATATCCACCCAGAATTGGTGAATTAAACCCAGCTGGAGAGATAATCCACAGACAAAAAGATTAGGCTCCTCCTAGTAGCACAGCTGCACCCAGCCTTGAGCTCAGCAGGGAAACAAAGATTCAAAATACCCCCAGGGAGCCCTGGGGGACTAGGTTGAGAGGCCATTTGTCCCAGAAACTAATATGGAAACACCACCACCTAAAGGCCATATCAGAAATAGATGCTTGTGTAAATATGACTGAAAGCAGGCAGAAACACAAAGCAGGTAGATTGGTCCCACCTGGCTGAAACCAAGGCAGTGGCATCTGACACAGGAGTGGTGGATTCCTGGGAGCTTCAACACGGTGCTGACTAGCACGAAGCTGAGACGTGACAGAACAGTGAAGAGGGGGGCAGTCTTAGACAAGCCCCCAGGGGATATTAAATACTAAGCTGAGGTGAATAAACTTCACACCTTACTTTTTAAAAATATTTTGCTTAAGGAACTAAAAACTTGTTTCTTTTCTTTTTTATTATTATTATTTATTTATTTGTTTGTTTGTTTGTTTGTTTATTATTGCTAGAGGCCCAGTGCACAGACTTGTGCACTGGTAGGGTCCCTTGGCCTTACCTGTAGGGATCAGGCTTAGGCCAACAGTCCAACATCCCATGAAGGGTCCTGAAGTGCAAGAGGGCACTCTGCAAAGTTGCTGTCATTTAGCAGCTTCAAAGTTGAGTGTCTGCCCCCTGGTGGTCAGTGCACATCATAGCTACCAGCCAGGCAGCCAGGCTGCTGATAGCTTAGGCTTTTATATATATACTAGAGGCCCAGTGCACGAAATTTGTGCATGGGGGCTCAGCCCAGCCTGCACCCTCTCCAATCTGGGACCCCTCAGGAGATGTCCAACTTCCCATTTAGTCCCAATTCTACCAGGATCGGGCCTAATGGGCAGTCGAACATCCTTCTCACAATCCAGGACTGCTGGCTCCAAACTGCTCACCTGCCTGCCTCCCTGATTGCCCCCTAACCGCTTCTGCCTGCCAGCCTGATCACCCCCTAACCACTACCCTGACAGCCTAATTAATGTCTAACTGCTCCCCTGCCAGTTTGTTTGCCCCCAACTTCCCTCCTCTACTGGCCTGGTCACCCCTAACTGCCCTCCCTTGCAGGCCTGGAACCTCGCAATGGCCCTCCCCTGCTAGCCATCTTGTGGTGGCCATCTTATGTCCACATGTGGGCAGGATCTTTGACCACATGGGGGCAGCCCTCTTGTGTGTTAGAGTGATGGTCAATCTGCAAATTACTCTTTTATTAGATAGGATAGAAGCCTGGTGCATGGATGTGGGCCAGTTAGTTTGCCCTGAAGGGTGTCCCAGATCAGGGTGGAGGTTCCCTGGGGGTGTAGGGAGGCCTGGGTGAGGGGCCTGTGGTGGTTTGCATTCCTGCCACGCCCCCCAGTGACCCAAGCGGAGGCCCTGGAATCTGAGATTAATTTATGTTCTACAATTCAAACTTTGTAGCCTGGCATGGAGGCATAGGCCAGCCAGAGCAGCAGTAGCTTGGCTTCCTCCATCGCCCAGGCAACCCTAGCTTCTGCTCTCTCCAGCTCTGTGGCTGCCACCATTTCTGTTGGGATATATCTTCTATAATTGAAACTTTATACCATTGAATGGAGTCCTAAGCTGGCAAGGACAGGCAGAAAGCTTGGCTTCCTCCATTGCCAGGAAAACCCAAGCCTCCCTCCTGCTCTCAGTGGCTGCAGCCATCTTGGTTGGGGTTCATTTGTATAATTTGCTCCTGATTGGCTGATGGGCATGGCTCTGGGCATGGCCTTATAGGAGGTACAGTCAATTTACATATTACTCTTTTATTAGATAGGACTAGAGACCCATTGCAAGAAGATTCCTGAAAGAATAGGGCTCCCTGCAGCCTGAGCAAAGCTCCATCCCTTCTCCGCTGCCTCACTCCCTTCTGTCTCCTCTGCCTCGCTCCCTTCCTTTTCCCCTGCCCCGCTTGCTTGCTTCTTCACAGCTTTGCTCCCTTCTGCAGTGCTTGGCCTTATCCTATGCTGTCTTCTGCACTGGGATATGCAAATTAACCACCATCTTGGTTGGGTTAATCTGCATACTCATTCTGATCAGTTTGTGGGCGTGGCTTGTGGGTGTACCGGATGTACAGTCAATTTGTATATTACTCTTTTATTAAATAGGCTAGTTTTTTTGGATTAGTGCTCTACATTCTATTTTTATTTTTATTTTTATCATTATTTTATTCTATCTCATTTTTTCCTTTATGCCAACCCTTTCTTCCTTACTTCCCCTTTTTTCATCCTGTTTCTCTTCTGTTCCTGCTTTAGTTTTGCTCTCTCCTTTCTTTTTACTCCTTGTTAAAAATGTATCTTCTTTTTCTGCTCAAATAGTCTCGATTGGCTTACTCATATATCTAATTTCCTCTTCCCTGCTCTAAGTCAAAACACCCTTCTCTTTTCTCTTTCTTCGCTAGCCAATTTTTTTCTTGTCATTGTTGTTTGTTTATTTGTTTTGTTTTTTTAATTTTATGCTTTTGTTTTTCCTCTTCTCACTTGTTTTTTTCTTCTACTAATTGCTTAATTAGTTTCACTCACCAAACTCAGGCCTATCTGCTCCCTACTCTATTCTTCTTTTCCAAAAATAGATGAATATATAGATAAGTAGATTAAAGAAAGGGGAATTTTTAAATTTTTATTTATATATAAAATTATACATTTTAATATATTTAATCATTATTTTTTAATTATTATTTTTATTGAGTATTTTGTTTCTTACTTTTCTTCTTATACACTCATTCTCTTTTTACCTCCTCTATACTGAATCTGGGCCATTCCCCCATTCATTCAATTCCTTTACCTCACCTTCTGGAAATAAGCCCTGTCTCTTCAGATTCAGTTCCCTCCCCTTTTTTTCTGGGTGTTTTTTGTTTGCATTTTTGGGTTTAGTTGTTGGTTTGAGGAAGTTTCTCCCCCCCCCCCATATACATATATTTTTCCCTTCTTTTTTCTTCTTTTTATTTTCTCTCTTACCTTTTTTCCTTTCTAAATGTCTTTTTTGCACTCTTCTCTTCTCTAATTCTCTTTCCTCTAGTGGTCACCTTTTTTTGGAATTATTGGTGTCGTGAATACACTTGTGCTTTGTTCCCTCTGTGTTGTTTTGTGTTGAGTTGTATTTTGTGTCTTTTGGTCAACATGGTAGAGACTGAGCCACATAACCAGACACCCTGAGAGGAGCAAAAATGGGGAGACAAAGAAATAGACTCCATACAAAAGAAAAGGAGGAATCACCAGGAAAAGGAAGTAAATGAAATAGAGGCAAGCAATTTATCAGAGAAATATTTCAGAGCAATGGTCATAAGGACACTGAAAAGGATGGAAGACAAATTCAACAACATGTGTAAGAATCAAGAGGAAATGAAGAAGAACCAAGAAGAAATGAACAATGATATAACTGAAATAAAGAACAATAGAAAACAGTAGACCAGAAGAAACTAGAGGACCACAGCAGTGAGCTAGAAAACAAGGTAGGAAAAAAAACACCCAAGCAGAGCAGAAACTGGGGGGGAAAAAAACTTAAAACAGGAATAAAGCCTAAGGGAGCTTTGGGACAATATTAAATGAAACAACATCCACATAATAAGGGTACCAGACGGAGAGGAAACTAAACAAGAAATAGAAAACCTGTTTGAAGAAATAATGACAGAAAACTACACTGATATTGGGAGGAAAAAAAATTCTAAATATAGAGGGTAGTCATGGTCCCACAACTATGTGAATATTACTCGACTACACACTTAAGAATGATTACAATGGTGTGTTAGTTTGCTAGGGCTGTAATATAAAGTAATGGCATGGACTGAGTAGCTTGAACAAGACATTTATTTTCTCACAGTTCTGGAGACTCAGAGTCCAAGACCCAGGTGGCAGCATGTTTGTTTACTTCTGAGATATCTCTCCTTGGTTAGCAGATGGCTACCGTCTCTCTGATATGTTTACATCATCTTCTGTCCAATTATATTTGTGTCCTAATTTCCTCTTCTCATAATGACCCCATATTAATTTAATTATTTCCTTAAAGGCCCTTTTTTTAAATACAGTCACATTCTGAGATACTTCAGTTTGAAGCTTCACCATGTGAATTTGAGGGGAACATAAATCAACCCATAACAAATGGTAAATTTTATGTTATGTGCTTTTTACCACAACTAAAAACTTTAAAAATAAAATCAGTGTACATATATGTTAATGAGAATGATCCAAAAGAAGAGAGATGCTCAATAAGGCAGTGAATAGAAGGATTCAGGAGCCAAGTACCCAAGTAGGTAAGAAGGGTTTAGCATGGACTGTTCATCATTCCTAACAGAAGAGAAAGCGAAGTATCTAAGTCCAAAGGAGAGAAGGTTGGTATATTTGTGGGCAAAGCCCAGGATGCCCTCTTATGATCACATCAATTATTCAATTGGAATCAAGGACAGCAGCTGAGAAGGAGGACTCCTGAGAAGGTTCTAGTATCTCGGGAAAGAACAGATGTGAAACGGTATTCTCTCAGAATACAAGAGTTAACTGACTATGGAAATCAGGTGGGACTGCCAGATGCACTGAGGGCTCCCTAAGGTTGACAGTCATATGGCTGATGTGGGACAGTCCTCAAGGTTGGGAGCCTATCTCCAGCCACATTCAGCTGCTCAGGTGCACGACAGAGCCAGCCAGATACAGATTTCTTTAGGGTTTGCCAGGAGAGTACTGGGCAAGGATCAAAGGAGTTGTGGATATATACAGCATTGATATATCATTGCTAAGCTTGGTGAGAAGGGAAATAATGGTGTGGGGCAGGGGTGATGGATTTCAATAAAGAAATTGAGCTACAACCAAATGCTTGTTAAATGATGAAAGCAGCAAGCTCAGCAAACATGCTGAGATGATACATGGCTTTAGTTCCTCCTGGTCCCTTGTCACCATCTCCCTTGTATGTTCCTTTCTTCCTTCCCTTGGAGTTTGTATACACAGCAATGCATTTTCTATAAAAGCTGAAAAGTCATTTATGTTTTAATCAGATACTTTCTTTTTGGTAAAAAAAAAATGTTCCAGAAACAAAGTTCTTAAATCTCTAGGGGTGAAATTTCAAACCACTAATAGATAGTAAGGAATAAATTTTGGGTAGAATACCTAGAAAATACCAATATGTTAATCATATGAATGAAATATACAGATGACATGCCCTACATGAATGAAATATACAGAACAGTGCCCTACACTGGTGAATCTTTATGGACATGGACATAAGTAATAGGAAAATCAGTGGGTCATTAGAGGAAATACTCAAAGGGCTGCAAAGCTGACTTAAACTTGGACTAGAATCCTTTCAATGGTTAGGTGGTAAAAATGCCAAGGGGAAAAAAAAGGCGAATTTACATATTCTTCTTTCCCCTTTTCCTCTCCTGGCACCAATACAGTGTTATGTAACCTTTGAGAAAATATTTACAAGATGACCAAGCACATGGTCAGTGGACCAGCCAGATGAGCTGACACCAACATCAAAGGCAGGACAAAAGAGATGAGCCCATCAATCATTGTGTGCACATCTCTTAGAGTGGTGATCCTCCACATCTTCTGAATCTATTCTAGAGATTCATTTGCTCCCCCAAATACCTCAGCACAGAGAAATTTCAATGACGTAGACTTAATAGAAAGGTTTGCATTATTGTTTGCCCCAGAATCTGGACTGCAGCCAGCCTCTGCAGTCGGTGATTCATTATGATCAAAGAGTGAGGAAACTTGTTCCCTGGCTTCTACTCCTGGGAAGAAAGGGGCTGCTAACACAGAAGTGCCCACCAGGAGGAGTGCATTGTCCATCAGGTTAGAGTGTGTGTACCCTGGCAGGCTTACTGACTGCTTTATGGGGATGTTGTACTGCCAGTGAGTCTCAGGAGAATCAGGAGTGGTACCCAGAGGGACTCTCATCTTCACCCTGCACTGAAAGAAAAGAAGGGAAGGGAACCCCATAATGTTAGTGCCTTTCACCCTATGTGCACAGGATTAAGACTGGAAGAACCTATTCCCAATAGGTAATAGGTGGTAATATTACCTTATTTTGGCTTATCTACATTTTCTGAATGTTACACAGTGAACGTTTTCCCTTTTGAAAAGTAGTGGGAGAAGGAAAATGTTCTTTAAACATCTCCCACTTCATGTACATTAGCTGGGTTCATTCTTACACAACAGTTTTCCAAGAAATGGGAAGCTCACATCATCATCCTCAGTTTGCAAATAAAAAACTGAGATCTTGAATTTACAACATCATTCTGCAGTGGCTTATAGTTATTGCAAGTAAACTAATGTCATAGACAAGCTTCCTTGTTGATGCCTCCCTCCCACTGACTAGAATATCCACCCATTACCCTGAAGCCCTCTCATACTGTCCATGCCCGATGGCCTGCTGAGGTTGCTGTCCATTGTTCAGTCAGTGGCTACTTCATAGTCTTATTCTGAGACTTGGGGTCTATATCCAAATCAGCAAGAAGCATCAAGGTGGCCTGCTTTCTCCTGCTCATGGCCTCTCTTTGAAAAGAGAATCTTAGAGACAAGAAGAAATTAACTAGTTTACCAAAGATCACACAGCTAGCAAGGGCATAGCTATTATGAAAACCTGATATTCTCTCTGTAGAGATCATTCATTTAACCACTAGATTATATCCCCTCAGTAAAATCAACAGGATTTCATTCTAAATGGTACAGGCATGGAACTCTTGACTAGCAGCACACCACCAGAGCTAGGAGAACCTCTTGGCTCTTAACCTGCAGTAGCTAATGTGAGTCAAAGCACCAGAGTTGAGAAGACAGCCAGCATGGATGAGAAGCTGATTGCATCCAAAAGAATTATTCAAACACATTGAAAATAATGGGAACCAGCTTTCTCACTGAAGGATTGTACAAATATGGAAAAGGAAAGGCTTTTCCTTTCCTCATGTGATATTGGATTTCAATTGGAGGCATTGGCATGAACATAGGTTTTCAAAAATATAGAGAGATATAGATTATGTATATATGTATGTAGCTCTATCCCCTGAAAATACCTAGTAGCACTGAACAATTGTAATGCCTAAATCTTTAATTCTAAATATTATTCTCACCCAAAAGGAACTAGGTTCCCATGGAGAAAGGGTGATTCCAAGGCTGGAGCAGGGGATATATCAGATGAGCCTGGGATTTCTTGTGATAGGAAATATGGAACCTCTCAAAGAATGATGGAGACAGAAACTTAAAAAAGATCTCACTAGCCAAATCTGGGCCAGTTTAAGTGTCAAGGAAACAATGCTGGTGATGAATTATAATTCATTCAATAAAGCAGGAATCCATGAATCCATACTGATATAAATAAACAAGAAGGGAAGGCTCTATGTTATAGTAGAATACCAACTAATAAGTGTAGAAGGAATGGTAGCATTATATAATTATCTATCAGCCATCTTAATAATAATTAGGTCACGTGAAAAGCATCTGTGGATGCCAAAGTTCGTTCATAAAAGTACAATGGGGAACCAGATATTTATGCAGCCGTAAACTCTCTCCCCCACAAAATAGTAAAACCTTAATGAATATTTATCAACACTTACTAATATTCCAACCTAACATATGTATTATTTTATTGGAGAGAAACCGACAGACACCATCTTAACCAAATAGTAAACGTCAACATCACTAGTAATAAATTAAATTCACTTCATATACCTTCTGATAACATGCACTGAGAAGAACACACCATCATTTCTGTCATCTTCCCATAATAAAACTGAATCTAATCATGACAAAAATTAGACAATTCCAAATCAAGGGGCATTCTTCAAAGTAACTGCCATCTACACTTCAAACATGTCAAGGTCGTGAACCATAAGGAGAGACTAAATTACTTGTTCTACTGAAGATGACAAAGGAGACATTCAGTTCCAGAATTATAAATAACATCATTGAGGAATCGGTGACATTTGAGTAGGTACCTTTAGATTAGAAAATAGTATGAAATCAAAGTTAATTTCCTGATTTTGATGGAATTCTGTGGCTATGTAAGGAATATTCTTATTTTAAGGAAATACACATTGAGGTATTTAGAGGTAATGGAGTATCATGCTTTTGCAACTTAATTTCAAATGCTCAAGTAAAAAATAATATATGTATATGTAGAGAGAGAGATGGAAATGGAAAAATAACAATTGGTGAATCTGAGGGAAGGTATATAGGACTTCTATGTACTATTCTTGAAACTTAAACTTTTCAGTAAGTTTAAAATTATTTCAAGGTAAAAGTTACCCCCAAAAAGGTATATGACAAAATTAAACTTTTAACAAAAATAAATAATACATGAGTGGAAAAAAAAAACATGCCCTGAGAGGAAAAGATGGCGGCGGGACAGAAGGACGCGAAATCATTTGTGTCCCGGGTAGACGGGGTGAGCAGCTGAAGGTCACGGGAGAAGTGTTTGTTGGCGAGTGGGGGGACAGCAGGGCTTTGGGAGAAGGAGGGCGACTGCTTAGATTAGCCGCCCTCAACAGAGCGGCTCTGTGCGGCTGGGTTCTCTCCCGGAGCCTGGCTCAGAGTCGGCTGCGCCATCTTAAAGGGGAAGAGCCTGAAGATTTTACAGTTGCGGTACCCACTGGGCGTCTGAGACCCCCACCTCCCCCCGCAACATCGGTTCCTAGTTGGTGAAGAAGCGGACTCTGAGGAAACTTGTGCTCCGCCTCGGAAAGGTCAGGTTTCTCCAAGGGTTAAGGGAGCTGGCAACACAGGGACTTTCTCGACTGGGGGGGGGAAAAAAGAGTAAAAGTCTGAGGCTGTTGGAGCCGGCAACTGTGGAAGAGGGTCCTCGGAGCTGGTGATGGGGGGAGGGGGGGAGGGGGGGGATACATAGAGGGCAACCCATTTGGACCTGAAGGAGAAGGCCAGCCTGGCAGTTTTGGGAGGGAGCGGGCTGCCAAACCCAAGGGGAGAAAGGGTTTCGCACAAACATACGAGCAGAACGTGAGTTCGCGCGCCTGCTTTTGTCCTCTCTAAATCCGAATTTCTCAGCGCTGAACAAGGAACGGGGGATCCCCTGGTGGGGGATAACCTGGGAGACCACAGGGGCGAGCTGTTTTTCTGACGCTGGGGATCAGAACAGGTCCTCACAATTAGAGAGGCAGCTCTGGGGTAGCCTATTTCCACAAATCAGTAGTAAATACCATAGACATAGCGGGATTTTAGATCAGGCTAGAGAGTACCAATAGACCCAGAGGTCAATTCAGAAATACCTAGGGGCTGAATCACAAATTGTCTCTTGTGTAACACAAATTAAGGAATCCATTTTATTTCTACTACTATTTAAATTTTTTAAGTGCCATTTTATTCCATCTTTATTCTACTCAGAGATTAGTGTTATATAGTCTTTTTTCATCTACCCTTTAGTATCTCTTTAATCTACTTCAACTTCCCCCTTATGCCAGCACTCTCTTGCTAACCTTTCCTTAGTTAGTGTCTTATTCCCCTTACACTTTTTCTGGTTTAGATTTTCCTTATTCTCTCTTTTTACCCCCTGTTAAAATTTCACCCCACTTTTATATCCAATCTCCAACCACCTGCTCCAAGTCCATACACATCTAATGCTTCTCCGACTTCACTATCCTAAAATGTTTTTCTCTTGGTCCTGCTGATGTTGTTTATATTTTATGCATATTTGTGAGATTGGTTTGGTTATTCTTTTCTTTTAATTTGTTTTGTGGTGTGAGGGTTGGCATTGTTTTGTGTTTTGGTGATGTTTACATTGTTTTTGATAGATTTAAGCTTCTGTGTTCCCTAACCTCCCTTGATATTAGCTGTTGAATGTAGTTTGTATCAATCTCCAGGTACTCGTTGCTGACTTTTGCTGGGATTAGTGGCGGTCCTCTGGGAGTTTCCAACCCATATTTATAGTTTATTCCCTTTTCCTTTCTTTTTACTCCTTCAACTTTTTCCAATTTTATTTTGGCATTCCCTTTTTTATTCTTTCTTTCTTTCTTTGTTTCTTTCGTTATTTATTTATTTATTTATTTATTTATTTATATTGTGTGTGTGAGTGTGTTTTCTCTTACTCTCTTTTATCCCGCCTATCACCTAATTTACCTTCCTCTGGCAATCACTTTTAATTTAGAGTTACCAATACTGTGAATACATTCTTCTTCAGTGCCTGGTGTGCTGCACCTGGTTGTGTTGTATTCTGAGCCTTTAGATCAACACAGGAGAGTGAGAACTACATAACAAGACACACATAGGAGAAAGACCATGGGGAGACAAAGAAATAGCCCACCAATGAAAGGAAAACAAGCCTCACCAGAAAAAAAGGTAACCGAAATGGAAGCAAGCAACCTGACAGAGAGAGAGTTCAGAGAAATGGTCAGAGGGTGGATGAAGAGAACAGAAGCCAATATGAGTAAGAACCATGAGGAATTGAAGAGGAATCAAGAGGAAATGAAGAAGAGCCATGAAGAAATGAAGAAGAACTATGAAGAAATGAAGAAGACCCAGAAGAAATGAAGAAGAGCCAAGAAGAAATGAAAAGTGACATTGCTGAGGTAAAGAACTCCATAGAAAGTATCAGGAGTAGACTAGATGAAGCAGAGGACCGCATCAGTGAGGTGGAAGACAAGGTAGGAAAAAATACCCAAGTAGAGCTGCTTCTAGAAAAAAAATTAAAAAGCAGGAGGAGAACCTAAGGGAACTTTGGGACAACATGAAACAAAACAACATCTACATAATAGGGCTTCCAGAGGGACAGGAAACTGAGCAAGGAATAGAAAACCTGTTGGAAGAAATAATGACAGAAAACTTCCCTGATATAGGAAAGAAAAAACCCACACAAATCCAAGTAGCTCACAGAGATCCAAGCAAATTAACCCCAAAAGGCCTACACCAAGGCATGTTATAATTAAATTGGCAAACATCAACGACAAAGTGAGAATCCTAAAAGCTGCCAGAGAGACAGAAAGTCACCTACAAAGGAACTCCCATCAGATTAGCAAGTGATTTCTCAACAGAAACTTATCAGGCCAGAAGGGATTGGAATGAAATATACAAAGTTATGCAAAGAAAGGGTCTGAATCCTAGAATACTGTACCCAGCAAGGCTATCAATCAAAATTGAAGGTCAAATCAGGAGCTTCACAGACAAAAAAGGTCTAAGGGAATACATTACCACCAAACAAGCAATGCAAGAAATGCTAAAGGGCCTGCTGTGAAAAGCAATAGGAAGCCATGAAAGAACATAGGGGCAAAGAACAAAAATGGCTACAAATAACTATCTATCAATAATAACTTTAAATGTAAATGGTTTAAATGCTCCAATCAAAAGACATAGGGTAATAGACTGGGTAAGAAAACACGACCCATATATCTCCTGTCTACAAGAAACTCACCTCCAAAAAAAAGACGCACACAGACTGAGGGTGAAAGGATGGAAAAGGTTCTTCAGGTGAATGGAAATGGAAAAAAAGCTGGGGTAGCAATACTTATATCCTACAAATTAGATCTCAAAGTGAAGGATGTAACAAGAGATAAAGAAGGCCACTACATAATACTAAAGGGAGCAATCCAACAAGAAGAAATAACTTTGGTAAACATATACGCACCCAATATAGGAGCACCCAAATACATACTAAAACTCCTAGAGGGTATCAAGGGAGAGATAGACAGCAATACAATCATAGTAGGAGACTTTAATACCCCACTCTCACCATTGGACAAATCCTCTAAACAAAAAATCAGTAAAGAAACATCAATCTTCAATGACTCACTAGACCAGAAGGAATTAATTGACATCTTCAGATCATTTCACCCCAAAGCCACACAATATACATTCTTTTCAAGTGCCCATGGGTCATTCTCAAAGATAGATCATGTGTTGGGTCATAGGCAAAGTCTCTCCAAATTCAAGAAGATAGAAATCATATCAAGCATATTCTCAGATCACAATGGCATAAAGCTGGAAATCAACTACAATAGAAACAACCCAAAGAAATCAAACACATGGAGACTAAACAGCATGCTATTAAACTATGACTGGGTTACTAGAGATCAAGGAAGAGATAGAAAACATCATGGAAACAAATGACAACCACAGCACAACAATCCAAAATCTGTGGGACACAGTGAAAGCAGTTCTGAGAGGGAAGTTCATAGCTCTACAATCCTACTGCAAAAAACTAGAAACAGCAGCAATAAATTATCTAACCCAACAACTCAAAGAGTTAGAAAGAAAGCAACAAGAAAAGCCCAGTGTAAGCAGAAGGAAGGAAATAGTAAAGATCAGAGCAGAAATAAATGACATAGAGACCAAAGAAACAATACAGAAGATCAACAAAACCAAAAGGTTCTTTGAAAGATTAAACAAGATTGATGAACCTCTAGCCAGACTCACCAAGAAGCAAAGAGAGAGGACCCTAATAAATAAAATCAGAAATGAAAGAGGTGAAATAACAACAGACCCCATTGAAATACAAAGGATTGTTAAAAATTACTATGAACAACTCTACTCCAACAAACTGGACAACCTGGAAGAAATGGATATATTTCTAGAAAAATATAACCTCCCAAAACTCAATCAGGAAGAATCTAAACAACTCAATAGACCAATAACTGTGGAAGAAATTGAAGCAGTCATCATAAAGCTTCCAGCAAACAAAAGCCCAGGGCCAGATGGCTTCACAGGGGAGTTTTACCAAACATTCAAGGAAGAACTAAAACCTATCCTCCTCAGACTATTCTAGAAAATTCAAGAGGATGGAACACTTCCAAACTCCTTCTATGAAGCTAACATCACCCTAATACCTAAAGCAGATAAAGATGACACAATGAAAGAGAATTACAGGCCAATATCCCTCATGAATATAGATGCCAAAATCCTCAATAAAATTCTAGCAAATCGGATCCAGCAGTACATCAGAAAGATCATACACCATGACGAAGTAGGATTTATCCCAGGAATGCAAGGATGGTACAATATCCGCAAATCAATAAATGTGATACATCACATACACAAATTGAGAGATAAAAATCACATTGTCGTATCAATTGATGCAGAAAAAGCATTTGACAAAATCCAACACCCTTTCTTGATAAAAACTCTCAACAAGGTAGGAATAGAAGGATCATACCTCAAAATAATAAAAGCCATATATGAGAAACCCACAGAAAACATCATACTCAATGGGCAAAAACTACAACCATTTCCCCTAAGAACAGGAACAAGACAGGGTTGCCCACTCTCACCACTCCTGTTCAACATAGTACTGGAAGTATTAGCCATTGCAATTAGACAAGAAGAAGAAATAAAAGGCATCCAAATTGGAAAAGAAGAAGTAAAGCTACCCTTATTTGCAGATGACATGATATTGTACATAAAAAACCCGAAAGACTCCAAAAAAAGCTAATAGACTTAATAAATGAGTTCAGCAATGTAGCAGGCTACAAAATCAATGCCAAGAAATCTATGGCATTCCTATATACCAATAGTGAACTTACAAGAAGAGAGACTAAAAAAGCAATCCCATTTACCATCACACCAAAAAAATTAAGATACCTAGGAAAAAACTTAACTGAGGTGGCTAAAGACCTATTCGTGGAAAACTACAGGACACTTAAAAAAGTGATAGAGGAAGATGTAAACAGATGGAAGAACATACCATGTTCATGGATTGGGAGAATCAACATAATTAAAATGTCCATACTACCCAAAGCAATCTATAAATTTAATGCACTCCCCATTAAAATACCAATGGCATACTTCACAGACATAGAAAGAACTCTCCAAAAATTCATCTGGAATGAAAAAAGGCCCCGGGAAGCCACAGCAATCCTGAGAAAGAAGCACAAAGTCGGTGGGATTTCAATACCAGATTTCAAGCTGTATTACAAAGCTACTGTTCTCAAAGCAGCCTGGTACTGGTACAAGAACAGACATATAGATCAACAGAATAGAATAGAGAATCCAGATATCAACCCAAACCACTATGCTCAATTAATATTTGACAAAGGAAGTATGAACATAAAATGGAGTCAAGATAGTCTCTTCAATAAATGGTGTTGGGAAAATTGGATAGATACATGCAAAAAAATGAAACTAGACCACCAACTTACACCATACACAAAAATAAACTCAAAATGGATACAGGACTTAAACGTAAGACGGGAAGCCATAAAAACATTAGAGGAATCTACAGGAAATAAAATCTCAGACATATGCCAAAAGAACTTCGATAATACTGCTCCTAGGGCAATGGAAGCTAAGGACAGAATAAACAAATGGGACTACATCAAAATCAAAAGCTTTTGCACAGCTAAAGAAACCATCAACAAAACAATAAGAAAACCCAGTGTATGGGAGAACCTATTTGCAAATGTTATCAGTGATAAAGGTTTAATCTCAAGCATCTACAGGCAACTCACACAACTCAATAAAAGGAAGACAAATGATCCAATAAAAAAATGGGCAACAGACCTAAATAGAACCTTTTCTAAAGAAGACAAAAGGAAGGCCCAGAGACATATGAAAACTTGCTCAAAGTCACTAATTATCCGAGAGATGCAAATCAAAACGACTATGCGGTACCATCTCACACCTGTCAAAATGGCTTACATCAACAAATCAACAAATGACAAGTGCTGGCGAGGATGCGGAGAAAAAGGAACTCTCCTGCACTGTTGGTGGGATTGTAGACTAGTGCAGCCACTGTGGAGAACAGTATGGAGTTTCCTCAAAAAACTAAAAATGGAGCTCCCATTACACCCAGTGATCCCACTTCTAGGAATATACCCCAAGAAACTAGAAACGCGAATTAGAAACGATATATGTACCCCTATGTTCATAGCAGCACAATTTACCATAGCTAAGATTTGGAAACAGCCAAAGTGCCCATCAGCAGATGAGTGGATTAAAAAATTATGGTACATCTACACAATGGAATACTACGCTGCGGTAAAAAAGAAAGAGTTCCTACCATTTGTAACAACATGGATGGAATTAGAGAGCATTATGCTAAGTGAAATTAGCCAGGCAGAAAAAGACAAATATCACATGATCTCACTCATTTGAGGAATATAATGGATGACATAGACTGATGAACAAGAATGGATCCAGAGACAGAGAAAAGTCCATCAGAATGTCAAACCTCAGGGTAAGTGACAGGTGGTGGGAGTAAGGGGGAAAGTCAATATATTTGAACTCTTGAACTAAGGTAAGTAATTTGTGTTTTTACATCCCTGACAAAGTTTATATAAAGTTATAAAGAAAACTGGCAGCTAGTTTGAGATTGAATTAACATGGCCTAGAGCATGTCATCTCTTATGGACACCAGTCCTTAGGCTAGGCCCTCCTTAACCTCCCGTGACACCACAATACCCTTACTTGATATTATTCTACAATGTCATTATAATATCTGATATTTGACAATAGCATATTATAAAATTATCCCAAATAAACTTACAAACTAATTCTTTGAATGTTGGGCAGCAACTTAAAAAAAAGAATAAGAAAGGAATTAATCCCTTTCAGAAGGGATGAAGGCACTGGGAAGGCATCCGAGCATTCTATATTGGCCCCTCTGGCCCTTAGGCCAAGAGGGACCCTCTTCTTATTATCCAAATACACACAGCTGATGCGTGAACTTTCAGTTCAAGCTGTGGCTGAAGTCTCTGGGCAGTTGGCACCATGGATCTGTCTCTCGACCAGTGGCGTGAGCTGGGCCCTCTCTGGAGAAGAAACCTGGGTCCCCCGAGATATGTGATCAGTACCGGGACCCCACCAGCAGGCGAGGGGACCCCAAGGCAGGTGCTGGACGTGGAGGCCACGGGGGCATAGACTACAAAAGAGACAGGACTGAACCTCACATCACCCTGTTTGGCCCCGGAGGATGGCTGGTTAGCCAGAGACGGGTAAGATTCTTCAGGGAAGGAACAACCTAAGACAGGCACAAACGCAGAGGGGCCAAAAGGAGAGAACTAAAAGATCAACAGAAGTGGGGCACAGACCCTCATCCACAAACCTTGCAGGGGCTTGAATTCTCACCCCTCCTGAGGAAGGTCTCCTACCCCCACGGCTGCTACGCCTCCCACGCACAACTCACACTGGGACCCAGGTGGCAGACAGAGACTCAGCCAGCAATAGCTGCCCTATATCTAAATTTAATTTATTACCAGGAATGCTGAGGACCTACTCAAAAATGCAAATATTCCTTTCCACTAGTATTTACAAAGTAAACTAAGATTTCTGCTTGAGTATTAAAATTGACAGTAAAGTAGTAATCAAGTTTTCAGATTAATTTAAATTGGCCAAGTGAAATAAGTGTATACTCAAGAAAATCTAACTGTACTGGACAAAAAGCTTTTCCTAAAACATTAACTAAAATATCTATTAGTAGTTCATCTCACTGTAAAATTGCCTAACATCCAAAGAACCTAAAGCAGTCATATTTGTGTGCAAAAATTAAAATTTAAAATTACCAAGACTGCAAGATAAAATTTCCAAAAGCCCCTATTAATCAAAAAAAGGGGGGGGGACAGTGGGGTAATATCATGTAAGGAAAAATATCCTATAAGTAAAATACAGGTAGAAAATTCTTACTCCAGAAAAGAAAATTCCATTTGTAAAACCAACTGCAGGACACCCATGAAAAAACATACATGGTGTCAAAATAAGCCAAAGGAAAATCATTTAGGCAAAAATAAAAAGAATCCCAAGTCTATTTTGCAGAGAGGATCCCTTTGTTAACTTTTGGTCGAGAATGTGTTTGTGTGTTTGCAGAGAACAACTCCAAGACCATGTGGGTTCCTGAGACAGTGAGGAACTGATGGGTCTGTTCCAGCCACGAGGATGGTCCAGAGATGGCGGACGCTAACGACGCCTTGCCATGCTAGCAGTCGGCAGCTGTGTGGGGCTACAGGCAGCCCAGGACCACACAAGAGAGGATGGATCTTGCATTGCCATGATGTGTCCACCATCTGGATACCATTGCTGACAGGTACACATGAAGAACTATTTGACATTGAAACTGGGACTCAGAACAGTTGGACATTGAAACTGACACTCGAACTTTTTTTGCTCTTATACGTTTGTTTTCAGTATGCAGAGGCAAGATATTTTTGAAGAAAAGAAACAGGGGGAAGTGATTGATATAGAGGTAGGGTGGCCTCGAACAGGCTGTCAAGCTACAGGGGGAAGGCTGGAGTGGATGGGAGGCAGATGCTGGGGGAGATCAACCGAAGGACTTGTATGCATACATATGAGCATAACCAATGAATGAAAGACACTGGGGCGGGGAGGGGGGCAGGTGGGGACATGTGCTGGGGGGTAAGGGAGGTTGGGAGGAGGATATTGGGGGGGGAGGAAAACATATGTACTACTATTAAATATAAGTTATATTGTAAATAAAATAAAATAAATATATCATCCATAATATTTTAAAAAATAAAATTTAAAAACCTGCCCTGTAAAAAATCAATAAAATATATATTTAAAAAATAATAATAATAATCATACATGAGTGGAGAGAGAGACAGAGAGAGAAAAGAAGAAGGAGAAAAAGAGAAAGAGGTATAATTTGAGACATTTTTCTATCCTTATGCACATACACAGGAGTTTTGTTACTGTTTTAAAAAAAATAGGATCACACATACAAACTCTTCTGCAACTTGCTTTATTCACTTAATATCCTACTTATCTTTACACATCAGTAGAGATAAATCTACCTTAGTCTTTCAATTGTTGCATAAAATTGCCTTATTTTGATACTTTCATTTTAAACCAATTCCCCATTAGAATATATTTAATTTGCTAGCTAATGCTCATTAAAGCATGTATTTAAAAAAACACACACACACACACACTTTTTACTAATAGATAAGATCATGTACTTAAAGTCAGCATGTGAAAGGCTTCATGTCATAGGAGGAAAATAATCTTCAGACTTGGGTTATCCAAGTATTCCAAAGTAATAATAAACTCAAGGTAAAGTTTATACCAATGAACAAAATCATTAAGAACCTTCAATTGGGCCTGAATATTTCATGTGCCTATCCCTGGCAGTGCAAGTAGCAAATTGTCAAGGTGTCTCTTTTCTTTTTAACAGTCTATTCTCTTTTAACTTAAGAGGCTTCTATCAACTACTTAGGAAGGGACATTGCAATTTTTTTCCCTTGTCTGATGACTGTGAATCTTTTACAGAAGGCATACACATGTTAAGTTATTTAGTCATATTCATAATCAGCAAAAACATAATCAGAGGAAACCATTTTGTCTGTGGTGTTTGTTGCTAAAAAATAATTTCTTCCTTGTTATATTACTTGGAAATAACAAAGTTTCTGCACACGTGTCATTATTCTGTAATCAGAAGAGGGAAGTGGGAGAGGTCACCATGAAAGAGCATAAGCTTCCCAAAGCAGATAAGGCTGGGTCGGAGGTATTTGCAGAGCCGTCACTCTGCCAACCTCCCGGTGAGACATTAAGCTCAGTAGGAGCACAGCTTAAGCTAGGACAATCATCCAAAGCCTTGGACATTTCTCTTGCAAAACTGACCCCCAAGTTACCTGGCATCGCTGGAAGCCCAACACATGATTTATGCGCATAAGCAGAAGGTAAGCTTGTATATGGTTATTTTTGTGAGGCTTTTGATTTTGTACAATGGGGCCAATGAAGCTAAGAGGAAGGCTGTCCTAAGAGTCCTTCCTCCATTTCCTAGGAAGTGACATACTTATCAAAGAGTCAAGATCTTAAGAATAAAAAGTTTATAAATGCCACTACCCCAATCATCCCTCAACTCAAGCTACATGTTATTGGTTACTTTAAAACATCAAATCATCATCATTCTTACAGCTGGGGGGAAATTGCATTAGAGTTAACTGCAGTGGCTATTACAAGCTTCTAAGTGGCTTTGTTTTTTAATGTAATATTTACTCATGAAGACTTACATTTAAAATTAAGGCATAAGTGGGCTTTTAACTAGAGCACATCCACAGATACTCATTGACTTTCCCAAGCACTATATTATGTGTGTTTTCCCTCCCTCCAAAAGAGAAATATATAATTTAGAGTATGCTCCAGTAAGTATAGGTTAGGTGAAAATAATTGATACTACTATGAAAACAAGAAAAGTAGGTCAACACCTATGTTCTCTAATTTAAACAAATGAAAAAAAACTCTTCAAAAATAGGACAATAGGGTATGATATTATGTTATATTATCTTTCGTACCTAATAGAAAAAGAAAGACAGATGGGAAAATTACTAATAGTCAAACTAGTTCAAATAAAGCACAACCCACAAAGTGCTTCATTTGAGATTGCTGAGTTTCAAGATTTTTAATAGGCATTCTAGCAATATTTGCTGATGTATAAATTTCCCAGGTGTTTCCAGAGAACCAACTGATGTGGCTACAATAAAGATCCATGAACATATTCATCATACTTATTGTTGTTGGACAAGACAGTTGACCTAAATTCTCTTGCATCTCACATGACGCAATAGCCTTGTGGAGGAAGAATTAAAGGATGTGTAGAATTAAAGGATGCTCCAGAAATATTGAGTCACCCTAAATAAAAGAGCCCACTATTGATCACAAGTGCCATTCCAGAACACATTATATCCATTACTAAAGGCTTGGTGCATGCAAATTCATGCACTGGAGTGAGAGAAGGGGGGGCCTCAGCCTGGCCTGCCCTCTCTCAGTCTGGGAGCCCTCAGATGTGGGAGGTGACCTGGTGATTAAGGGAAGGTGACACCCCATCACACCTTTGCAGCAGCACAAGCCTTGGTTGGCCCTGGTTACCTGAGCCTTGGGTGGCCCTGGTGGCTGGGGGCTGAGGGCCGGTCTGACCACACCATGAACCTGCCACACACACCACCACCCCTGCAGGGCTGAAAGGACTGTGGGATTCCAGTGGGGCTGAGAGGATTGGGTACCGCCATCTTTGAGATGGTGTGATGGTCAATTTGCATGTTCCCTCTTTATTAGATAGGATTTATCAAATTCCAATCACTTGAGGTCATTTTTATTTGACCCCTTTTGAATTGATTTCAGAGAGAATGGGAGAGAGAGAAATGCCAATGATGAGAGAGAATCATGAATTGGCTGCCTCCTGCACTCCCCATTGAGCCCACAACCCAGTCATGTGGCCTTGACCAGGATCGAACACGGGACCCTTCAGTCTGCAGACTGAATTCTATCCACTGAGCCAAACCGTCTAGGGCTTGACTCTTTTAATCCCTTTAAGAACACAAGGTATGAATATGCCGGCTTCCCAAAGATCACTATATTTATTTTTAAATATGTTGTTATTGATTTTAGAGAGGAAGAGAAAAAGATAAAGAGATAGAAACATCATCAATCAGCCGCCTCATGCACACTCCCCACTGGTGATCGAGCCGGCAACCCAGGTATGTGCCCTGACTGGAAATAGAACCAGCCACCTCTTGGTTCATGGGTTCACACTCAACCACGGACCCACACTGGGTGGGCCCAAGGATCACTTTAAAGTCCTACTTTTCAAATCATCAATCTATCTCACCCCTGAATTTCTCATTCTAAAAATTACATCCAGCCAAAACCGGTTTGCCCCAGTGGATAGAGCATCGGCCTACAGACTGAAGGGTCCCGGATTCAATTCTGGTCAAGGGCATGTACCTTGATTGCGAGCACATCCCCGGTGGGGGGTGTACAGGAGGCAGCTGATCAATGTTTCTCTCTCATCGATGTTTCTAATTCTCTATCCCTCTCCTTTCCTCTCTGTAAAAAATCAATAAAATATATTTTAAAGAAATAAAAATTACATCCAATCCAGAAATCAAGTGACCTGAATTCATTTCCAAGCTTTGGTGGGCAAGTCACTAAATGTTGCCTCTACCTCACTTCCTCATCTATAAAATCAGCCAATACTCACCATGCTTTCATACAGAACACTATAACAATAAATGCAATCTTTAGAAGTGCCACTCATATTCAACTAATATCTATTGAGGTATTTACCCTGAGCTAGACACTCTATTTAATATTTTATTTATTTCTCACCATTTTTATCCTCACAATCACTCAATTAGGTAAACATTACTAGATACATTCTAAGATGAAAAACTGAGGATCAGAAAAGTTTAACGATTCTTCTCAGCACAATTAGCCATCGACAAACAGAGGGCTCAAATTCTAATTCAGTGCTCTTTCTGCCTTATTATTTCTACTTCTATCTTTGTATATTCAAGATGCCCTTACAGTAATAAGAGTTTGCAATAAAATGAAACTTTTGCCAACTGCCAATAAACTGCATTATAGAAAGAAAATGGGACTGCAAAGGTCATTTGCAAATGGGTCTGAAGCAGGCTCTTGAGAACTGACAGCCTAAGATCAAGGTGCTGTGACACTGAACTTTCTGTGGAAGCAAAAATACATATGAATATAATTTGGAAAGGAGAAAACTCCAGACTCCTTTCTGAGAGAAACAATGGTTGTATTAATTTAGGACTGAGAAGGAATAGAGATATATAAAAAGTAAATATTTGGCTGACAATAGAAGAATCAGGAATGAGAACACCTAAATTGCTGAGATAGATGCACATTCTGAGATAGTATTTATCAAGTGAGCAAGTTCACTGCCTGCTAAAAATTGCACAGACCAAGATCCCTCAGAACATATTTATAGCTGTTCTGTCACTAAGGAGCCAACATTTGATCTGTTCTTTCCAAAACAGGTTTTAAAAAATTCAAAAGGAAAAAAGGCAAGAGTCCTGTAAACAACATCTTCTGCAGCTCCTGTAAACATTGCAGCTACAGCAACTATCAGACAGCTGGTTGCAAAGGCTGAGCAAACTTTCAGTCTGATGAGAAGTCTTCAGGGTAGTTAGTGGTTGCAGAAAAGGGGAGCAGCCACTCCTTTCTACTGCTCCGCTGTCATGACCTGAAGAGGGGAAACTACAGCTGACACACCTGTTTGAACGGGAAACAATATGGTGTGCACATTTCCTCGGTGGATATTTATATCTACCCTGTACTATGCTCAGGGAAGGTTTGTAGCTCAAGCAGGAAGCGCAGGCACCTAGAGTCCTAATTCTCTGAGGCCCTCCAGCTATTTTTAACTCCTTTCTAGAAGAAAGAAGTCCTGTCTGTGGGAGACTAGTCCATGGAAGGTAGAGAGGTTCTATCTAAGGAGGCCCAAAGTCTTAATTAATGATTAATAACACCCAAATTGGAGTCACCAGAGAATGGCAGTGCCACAATCTCTCACCCAAGATTCAGAAACCCAAAAAGCTCTGAAAATAAAAAGTTCCTTTTTTGTAATTCTTTGACAAGCAAAACCTGACCTGACTTCTTCTGTTGACAAAACCTGGTCTGGATTTATGGGAGAGTGTTAACAGGGTGCTGCCCCAAGCTTTTAGGGAATTATGAAATAGTATCTTTTCAGAATCTGAAAAATGTTATGAATTCTAAGAACACATAGTTCCAAGTATATTGGTAATGGATGTGGACCTCTATTCCATGTCCTTATGCATTCTTTTTATTTCTTTTGTTTTAAATACTGATTAATCCATCTCTTCCATAGTATAATTCAACTAATCTACAGTATCTTAATAAACAGGGATATGTTCACAGTACATGTTCAGCTTGCCAGACTGGGTATATTAACTTGCAGAGTCAACCACAAAACTTTAGAAGAGCCAAAATGGGTAGGCTGAACTTAGCACACCAAGAAAATAGCACTGCTGGCAGGGAGCTGGCAGATCAGATATATAGATAGCACCTAGGACAGCCTCACAGGGAAATCACCTAAGAAGTTTTTAAAAGTACTGCCTTAAAACTGATCTACTTCACTGACACTAACACCCTTACCTCTAGAAACTACCACATTTAAAATTTTAATTTGTCAGTCTCACACATTAAATTTTTAATTTTAAATCCTGGTGAGCTTTAAAAATTCAGCACTAATCCAATTGGGGTGCCTGCACAATCCAAATTCTCAAAATTTTTGTAGGTGAAAAGCATACCTAAAAAAAACAGAAAATATAATAATATGTACTATTCATTCTCTCTTCTAGTACTCTCTTGCTGTAATTATTTTATTTCAAACACACTATAAAAGAATGGGCACCTGACAATCAGTTCTTCTGAATGAGAGTTGATGGATAAACTCAGATATCTGCTAGAAGACATGTATGAAGAGTTGCTCAAGCTCACAGATTGGGTCTGGGTCACAAAATGCTCTGCTGTTTTTTAGGGATCTCATAGTCAAATATTTTCTTGTCCTACATGCCAAGCTACTTTGTTCTAAACTTAACCCTCTTCAGAAGAATGTGGATTACAGATATCCATACTCAAAGAACTACAACTTTTAAACTGTGCTCCAAATGTTATATCTAGTCTCCCATCTGTATTTAGGAAGCAAAGTAAAGGACTGTCTGCTTGGGATTTTAGAAATTTAGAGTAGATCAGGAATAATGTCTGACTCAAACCACTGCTGTTTAAATGGAAGTCTTTAGCCCAGAGTTTTGTCATGTCTGTCAGAATATCTGACTTCTTAATCTTATATACTTATAGATTTTGGGTAAAATCACACTAAAAATGTATACACATACATACCACACACACACACACACACACACACACACACACGAGAAAGAGAGATTTAAAATAAAAATAGAAAAACGGTTGCTACTTCTTGACAAACGAAAAAAGAAGACATAACTGCCTGTATTTATGAAAAAGCAAATAGTGTGAAAGGGAGTGGTGAGGGGAAAGGCTGCCCCAAAGAGGCTGACTCAGTGCAGAGGTAGTCTTTTCATGCCTTCTGCCTTCTGGAACTGGGTTCAAGCAGCCAACTGGGCCAGGGTTTAAAATGGGTTTAAAAACCTACAACTAGGATATGAAGCAAAAAGATAAGAGCTGAGTCCCTAAGAACTTTGTAGAAGTGCCATATTTACTTTGGACTGGCTACCTCTGGACTACGTTTACATGAAAGAATCAATGCTTATAATTTTATTGTTGTTGTTGTTTTTGTCATTATGGTTGTATTCAGCTCTATCATAAACCTAACTGATTGAGACTGGCAGAAGGAGAAAATAAATCAATCACAGGATCCATGACTCAGGTCCCTTGTTAATTGAAGTGTGGTCCCTTGTTAATTGAAAAGCAGCCTGGGCATCACTTGAAGCTTGCTATTAATACAGAGGCTCAGGCCCCTCCAAGATCTACTAATTCCAAATCCCCATTTTAATAAGATCCCCAGGTGATGTGGATGCACAGTTTGAGAAGTTTGAGTAGCACTGACTTAGATTAAATTCCCTTAGAGAAACGAGAATAAATAGCATGGATTTGAATGACTTGCTGGGCAGTATTCTTATTACCTAGATTTACAACCTGGAAAAGAAAAAAGACCCTAAGAAATATGACCTGATTTTGAGATCAGATATCAAACATACTTTTTCAAATAACAACTTTCTCAATAGGTTCAAAATGCACTAAAGAAAACAAACATGAGTGTTAGGACTACAGGACAATATAATCCTTACCAGCCATTTGTAAGCTTCACACCACAGGAAAACAAAGACCAGGAGAAACTTTCTGGACACCAAAATCAGACCATATAAGGAATTAAAACTGTCCTAAAGACACCTGATTGCACATCCACATTCCATCCACATTCTAAGTCCACCAATTCAGCCCCCAGACCACTGAGGACTCCGCTCCCCAAAAGGACTCCCAGTCAGTCATTGCAATTCTTTAAACACAAGAAGTTTTGAATCATTTAATTTTAGTTAATTTTCAAATAATTTTTCTACAGCAGTATTTTAGATATAATTTACATACAACAAAATGCCCAGATCTTCATTTTACTACCAGATGAGTTTAACACTGATATTCACCCATGAAACCACTATCAAAGCATAGGTGGTCCCATTACCCCAGAAAGTTCCCTCAAGTTGTTCTGCAGTCATTCCCCACCTTCACCTGCCATACAGAGATAGCCACTTCTACAGCAGATCTCCTTATGTGACCAGAAAATGGAGCCAAAAATATTTTTACAATTTAAAGCTGATAAAATAGCACTGAGAACCATAAAGCTCCATGTTGCTTGCATGTGCTCTTAATATGTCTTAATCCTCTATCAAAAGCTTAGCTACTGTGTGATAGAAAGGCATGCAAAAGACCTTGAGTTTTGTTCACTTGTGTTGATACCATTTGCTAAAACATTGGCTACACTTAAGTGGATTCTTGATCTATTTCCTTTAAGGAGCTATAAACAGGTTTTAAATAGGTTTTCTTTTTATGGGAGACTCTGATTTCAAGTAGTGCCTCCTGCTCTCTAATTTCTGATATCAGAGAGAACTACAAAGTAGAACAATTTGCAGTTGAAAATACAATTTACTTTTTTTTTAAAAAAAAACTTTTTATTATGCCAGGTTATTATTTTGAGTTGAAGTGCAGAGATAATAAGGTAAACATTGTTCTTTTTGTACTAATCCAATCCATTTAATTAAATATTTGTTCACAGAGAGGGGTCTGTGAGCATTATTCTCCTTCTTAGAATCAATTTACTACATCAATTTTTCAATAGTTTGTTTTTCCCAATTTTAGGAGGTAGCCCATGATCATTTACACAGTCCTTAGAAGAAAATTATGAGAAAGGCACTTTTAGGTTTTGGTACACTGAAAATGTAAGATACCACTAATATTAATAGTTTTGCTTGCAAAACCAAGCAACCAGTCCTGAAGTGTCATATCAAAACAAAATGTATGTGACCATACACAGTGCAATTCCTGGTTACTCTCAACCAACTCATCCATATCCTAAGGTCTCATTTTGTCTATAATTACAACCAATGGTGCCTCAGCATTTGAGGGTCAGAGCTCTGTCCTGGGGTGCGTTGCTGCATACTTGGGTGCCAGCTCCTTGATCAGATTCACATAGTCGGCTTTCTCCGCGCAGGCCCTGCATTCTTCTCCCCAGCTATACAAGATCTGTTTCAGCTCTGCCACTCGCATCTTCCACAGGTCCACTGATGCTAAGTCTAATTTCTTTTCTAAATGACAAAAAGGAAAAACAACTTTTTAAAAAACAATTCTGAAACGTTTAGAAAGGCAAATGGTGTTACTTAATCTGGGTGCTGGCAACCTTATGATGCAATGTGGAGAATCATTCCAATTTCTATGGAAATCAAGAACCTAAAGAAAGTGTATATATACAGAGCTATTGGGATAAGTTGTCCCAAAGTCTGATAAGTTGTCTATCAGACTTTCTCTCCATGGAATTATACTTGCTTCAAAACAGGGGCTTCAAAACTGCTGCTACCTCCCCATGCCTTCTCAAGATCACCAATCCTAAAATAACAGCAGCACATTCTAATTGCTGCTCCTAAGGTAAAAAAGGGAACCCATAAAAAGGGATGCCTTGGAACAAACTGTGTGGCTAGCTGAAATCCATAGGCTATAAATGACTAAAAAGTTATGGTTCACTTTTTATCTAAAGATATGTCTTCAGTAAAACAGACATACATTTACAAAGCACTATAAAATCTTTAAATACAAATATATAGAAATCCAAAACATGAATATATTAAGGATCATTTTTATTGATCCTTATTTGTTTTTGCTTAGCCTTGCCTGATCCCCCAGCCCTACTGGAATTACTAATTTATCACAGCATTCACTTACAGTCCTTTGAGGGTGGGGGTGGAGAATACCCACTTCTCAATGCTGGTGCTTCAGTGCCAGCCAATCTGGCTTCTAACATTCTTGCCAATAATACTTGTCACCAACATCTAACTCCTTTAGTAAGACTACCATTTCCCTGTTTACAAAATATCTGCGGAGAATGTTAAGACTCAACTAGTCTATTGTCAAACACCAAAACAGAAAAATAAATTAAGCTTACCTATAATATACTTATGATATTAATTCCCCTATCAGAAAGGAGTAATTTTCCTTAAATTTATATAATGTGTTGTCAATTATATCTCAATAAATCTGGGAAAAAATAATAAAAGTTGGATTTTAAAGCATTGTTTACTTGGAGGGTCAGATATAGATGAAAGGGTCAGATACCCTTACACTTTTATAGTGATCCCCATTCTTTTAAGATACAGAACAAGCAAAAATATTGTTTCAGGTCAAAAACCAAATGATACCTTCCTAATTGAAAACATATCCAACTTTACACTTACTTGATCATATTTTCATGGATGACTTGAAGAATTCCTTTAAAAGTAGAAGCATTTATAGCCCAAATTATTAATATCCAACAGCACAAAGGCGCCTGTTCAATCCCAACTTTCTTGCCAACAATAAGTAGGGAACAAAAAATTAGGACTAGTGGTCTATTTAAGATAAAAGGTTGAAGGAGAAATATACTGTCTTCCAAGTGTCAATAGTTTCCTTGAGCTTTTCTAAAGAACTTGGTATCTGATATTAATTTTTAAAATGGGAGATGCAAGATTTTTTAAAGAAAAGGAATGGGGTAAAAATAGATACAGAGGCAAAGAAGCATTGAACATACTGTCAAACTATAGTGGGAAGGCAGGAGAGGTTCGGGGGCGGGGGCTGTAAGAGATCAACCGAAGGATTTGTATGCATGCTTATAAGCATAACCAATGGATACAAGACACTGGGTGCGGGGAGCAGATGAGGGCATGTGCTGGGGGTAGGGGAGGCGGGGGGGGGGGGGAGGTCAATGGGGGGAAAAAGGAAACATATGTACTACTATTTGTAATACTTTAAACAATTTTAAAAACAATGAAAAAATAAAAATAAATAAAAATGGGAAACCTCTATGATACCCCAAAACTACAAGAAAAAGGTTGATACTAAAATCAAAACTAGTTCATGGTTCTCCAAGGGCCTCTAGTGGCCACCATTGCCCAAATACTAGTAAATACTCATTTCTTAATGACATATAATTAATTTTTCTATTAGTCAAGGAACCTAGTAACATTTCTGGCAAAAAATAGAAGATATTCAAAATAAAGTTGTTGAATTAAAGAATCAGCATAGATTTGTCCCTTTCAAGACTATTGTTTATATGGATTCAGTGATTCCTGCTTCTACTTCATTACCTGAAAGCCAATTAAAAAGGGATGCCTGTCCCATAATCACTACCTTGGAAGTTAGGGCCTGCCCTTGGCAAATTGAGAGACCTGGGGTTTTTTGGTACCTTCTAACCTTAAACCTATTTAAAGCCAGCTATGTAGTTATGGTCCATAAGCATATTACTCAGCTATGTTAGAAACTAATTCGGAGCTGGGTGCTAATTAGGTAGTTTACAATACTACACTGGTATGTAACATAAAACAATGACGTGAACAAAAGAAATAGGTCTCTACTGGTGGAATTTCAGATATTAAGGCTAGGCTAAGGGAGGAATTCCCCCGGCATTTATCATACCTACTCAATCTACCCAAAAAGGCTGGCCCAGATAGAAAGTTTCAGTATAAGAATAGATTTACCTATGTGAAATGTATAAAGTCAATGATAATAATTTAAATAAAACATCTTTCTTTCCTCGCTGTTTATTTTAGGCAGTCTCAATAAGGCTATTTCATTGGCAAAACCTGATTTGAAGTGAATAATCTATTTCCCAAAATTTAAAGCTGGCAGAATAATAGGCAAATCTAAGGAAAAATATGCACACACATTTAAAACTTCAAAGTCTTTACATCACCTTTGAATCTTTGAATAGATGCAACTTTCCTTAATAGGTTGCCGAGAGCTAAATTGCCATAAGTAGTTGTTCCCTCGATATTTTGAATTTTTCCTTGACATACACAGTTGACACTGCCTTGGTAATTTAAGAGTTTAAACTATCCTATTTGGGATGACAGTTTTGCCACAGTTGATTATGCCAGTATTTATATCTCTTTACCCCCAAAAAAAGATCAACTGGCATTAAGAATCATTCAGCAGCCTAACAACATAATGACAAATGGAGAATTTCTTTCCTTCTAACAGTGACTTTTTAGAAAAATAGCCTGTTTTAAGAATTGGCAATACTTCACACATCCTAGGAAAAAAGAGACTTGACTCCATTATACCATATTTCAGCTCACAGATTTGACTGTCCATCTTCTTGAGCTTCTCACAAATCTTCGTTGCAGGCATGTGCACACTCATTGGACGAGTGACTTCACTTAGGATCTTTGTGGCTGCATCTTTTGTTGCTCCTAGATAATAGCACTGATGGAGAATGAAGAGAATTTAGTGGCCCAGACACTGAGATAAGCAAGTGATATGGTTTTGAAAAGTAAGAAAGAGGTAGCCTAGTTTTCATGGTCCTGCTATTAAATTTCAAGTCCTGCTGACACCAGGAAACAAATGACTGCATTCACGTGACCATCCTAATTAGATGTGCCCGACAATTCACATGATGCTCCAAGGCTTGCTGAGTGTTTTCCTTGTGCCAGGTGCTGCTCTTAGGGCTTCACAGGTATTGACTTATTTAATTTTCACAACAATCCTGTGGAGTAAGTACTATTATTATCCCCATTTTATGCCCAAGGCAACTGAAGGTCACTCAGCTAGCAAGTAGAAGATGTTACATTTTTTTTAAATCTAGCATTTGGGCTCTACAGTCAGTGCATTTTTTCATGTTATACTGCCTTTCAAGCTACCCTTCTTAAGCATTTCACATTTTAAAATATAAAACTTAATGATACAAATAAATGCTGAGAGTTTTAAATGTGTCAGAGGTGAGCTGTCAGCAATGCAACTTTAACTGGAAATTAAACATGACAATTTTAGGCAAAAGAAATTGCCCTAAGATTGTTTTTAGTGATATAAACCAGTTTATTTAAAAAGTCATTTGTGTGTATCCAGGAAACACTATACAAATAACATTACATGAAAATTTCATTGGTTATGTATAAATAATAATATGAAATATTTGGAAAGGTTGAACTAATTATCTCGGTAAAAAATAGTCTATCCATTCTTAACTCAGGACAGTAAATTCTCAATTAGACACTCAATTGTATAATTTTATTAAGAAAATATGGGCTTGGTTGTCTGTGGTTTGTCCAAAAGCAAAATTCAATCAGATGTATTCTAGATGGAAATTTATATGACTGCATTTCACTGAATGATCAATTTTTTGCTTGCTCTCTACAGTGAACATGCCTGAGACCAGCATAAGCAGGAGGACATTAAGTCCAAAATAAGAAGTGAAAGTATTAGCACTTTCCCTCAAGTACAAGGTGAAAATGTACCATACCAGGCGATTTTCTTTTCCTTTGACGCCCAAGCAAAAGCTGACCAATTCTTTTTCTATGGTGTCCAGAGAAAAGTTAATTCCTCTGGCTATCAAGGAATTGTAGAATCGGTTCAAGAATTCTTCACATACTAGAAAGAACAAAGAAATTATGTATTTATATACAAGATAACCACTACCACAGTATATATATGTCCTACTCCCCAAATAAAAATATAAGTATGATTCAATGTATTGTGACAATGAATTAAAATTTTAGGAAGAATGATTTGGTCCTATTGCTATTAGCTTAGGATTGGGCTTTTTTTTTTATTTTTTAGGATTGGGCTTTGAGTAATGAGTTTATAGAATCAATCAATCCATCTTGAGAATCAAGTTCCATCAGAAATTAAAATATTCCTACAAATTTTGGCTGACCCTAAAAGAAAATACAGCTTTTTATAGGATATGATGCTTTGGACATCTTAGTTTTGGGAATGGAGAGTTACATTCAATATTACTTTGTATTAGTTTCAGGTGTACAGCATAGTGGTTAGATAATCATCTACTTTACAAAGTGGTCCCCCTGGAATCATATATAGTTATCATAATACTAGTGGCCTGGTACACGAAATTCATGCACATTTAAAAGGGATTAATTAGAGGAAATATTTTAATATTGCTATTTGCCCTTTCTCTGTAATAGAAGTGTCAGAGATAAAAGAAAATTAGTAAAATGTATATGAAAACCTTCCTCCTGTAAGAGTCTGGGGTGTGCTGCAGGTCCCAGAGTCAAGTCTCTGCACACCCACAATGCCTCAAAATCACACGAGATCCAGACCCAGCTGGCCCCACCCCCACTGAGCAAGATCCAGACCAGGACAGCCCCACCCTTGTCAGGGGGGTGGGGGGTTGAGGCCTCAGGTGCCCTGGCCCAGCACTGGGCAGAGGGTGCAGCCTCAGGTCCCCCGTCAAACTCCACCAGGTCAGTGGGCACAGCCTCAGGGCTCCCATCAAGCCCTGCAGGGTGGAAGTTGCAGCCTCAGGCTCCATGGCCCAGCACCAGGTGAAGGGTGCAACTTGAGGTCCCCTGGCCCGGCACTGGGTTGGGGGCACGGCCTGAGGTCCCCTGCCCCGTGCCAGTGCAGGGAGCATGGCCCGAGGTCCTCTGGCCTGATCCCAGGGTTGGGGGGGAGCACCTTTAAGTCCTCCATCAAGCCCCACTGGATGGGGGATGCATCCTGAGATGCCCTGTTAAGCCCTGCTGGGCAAGGAGGCATGCCTTGAGGTCCTCTGTCAAGCTCTACAGGGCAGGGAACACTGCCTGAAATCCTCCCATCAAGCCCTACCAGGCAGGGGGCATAGTCTGAGATTGCCCATCAAGCCCTGCCTGGTGGGGGCACAGCCTCAGGTTCCCGGGCCAGGGCAGGAGGAGCAGCCTGAGGTCCCCAGCCCAGCACTGGGCTGGGGGGGGCACACCTTGAGGTCCACCGTCAAGCCCTGCTGGACACAGGCACAGCCTGAGTTTCCCCGTTAAGCCCCGCCAAGTAGGGGGCACACCTTGAGATGCCCCATGAAGCCCAGTTAGGCAGAGGGCTCAGCTTCAGATCACCTGGCCCAGTGCTGGAAGGGGGACGCAGCCTTAGGACACCTACCCCAGCCCAATGCCATGCAGCCTCAGGTCCTTGCTGATTGCTTGTTAAGGCTCATTATAGGAACTCAGCCTTGCTGTGGGTGCAGCCATCTTTGTGATGGCATGATAGTCAATTTGCATATTCCCTCTTTATTAGATAGGATTATTAATTATATTTCCTATGCTGTGTTTTATATCCCCATGACGATTTTTAACCACCAATTTGCACTTCTTAATCCCTTCACCTGTTCACTCAAGGGCTCCACCCACTCTCCTTTGGAAACCACTAGTCTATTTTCTGTATCTATGAGTCTGTTTATATTTTGTTTGTTCATTTATTTTCTCTTTAAATTCAACATATAAGTGAAATCATATGGTATTTGGCTTTTTCTGTATCACTTATTTCACTTAGCAAAATATCCTCTAAATCCATCCATGCTATTGCAAACAGGAAGGTGTCATCCATTTTTATGGCCAAGTAGTATTCCATTTTATATATGTACCACCACTTTTTTATTCACTTATCTACTGATGGGCACTTGGGTTAATTTCATATCTCAGCTATTGTAAATAATGCTACAATAAACATATGGGTGCATATAGTCTTTCAAACTAGTGTTTTGGGTTTCTTTGGATATATATCTAGAAGTGGAATCATTGGGTCCTTTTTTATTCTTTTGAGGAAACTCCATACTGTTTTCCATAGTGGCTGTACAAATCTGCATTCTCACCAACAGTGCATAAGGGTTTCCTTTTCTCCATATCCTCACCAACAGTTGCTGTTTGTTGATTTATTGATGATAGCCATTCTGACAAGTGTAAAGTGATATCTGATTGTGGGATATTTAGCATTTCTCTGATTAATAATGTTGAGCATATGTCTATTTGCATATGACTATTTGCCATCTCTATGTTCTCTTTGGAGAAGTGTCTCTACAGGTCCTCTACCCATTTTTTAACTGGATTGTTTGCTTTCTGGTGTTGAGTTGTATGAGTTCTTTCTGAATATTGAATATTAACCCATTTTCAGATGTATAATTGGTAAATTTGTTCTCCCTTTTGGTAGCTTGTCTTTACTTTGCTGGTAGTTTCTTTGTGTAAAACTTTTTAGTTTGATATAGTTCCATTTGATTATTTTTTCTTTTGTTTCCCTTGCCTGAGGATAAATCAGAAAAATATTGCTGAGAGAGATGTCAGAGATTTTACTGCCTATGTTTTCTTCTAGGAATTTTATGCTTTGGAGTTTTTACATTTAAGTCTCTAACCCATTTTTACTTTATTCTTGTATATGGTGTAAGAAGGTGGCCTAGTTTCATTTATTTGCATGTATCTGCCCAATTTTCCCAATACCAATATTGAAGAAACAGTTTTTATCCCATTGCATGTTCTTGACTCCTCTGTCAAATAGTAGTTGATCATAAAGGCATGGATTTATTTCTGGGCTCTCTTTTCTGTTTCATTGATCTATATGTCTGTTTTTATGCCAGTACCATGCTACTTTGACTACTGTAACTTTGTAGTATAGTTTGACACCAGATAGTGTGATTCCTCCAACTTTGTTTTTCTTTCTCAAGATTTCTGTAGTTATTCAGGGTCTTTGTGGCTCCATATAAATTTTTGGACTATTTGTTCTAGTTCTGTAAAATACATCATTGGTATTTTGATAGGAATTGCATTGAACCTATACATTGAGTGGCCAGATTATGATCTCTGAATGCATAATAATCTAGTGTGTGTGTGTGTGTGTGTGTGTGTGTGTGTGTGTGTGTATATATATATATATATATATATATATATAGAGAGAGAGAGAGAGAGAGAGAGAGAGAGAGAGAGAGAGAGAGAAGGGGGGGACTCGGTGCATGAATTCATGCATGGGTGGGGTCAGACCAGCCTGGCCAGTTGGGGGAGACATGGGTGGTTGGCTGGCCTGCTTGCTGGTCGAACTCCTGGTCAAGGGGACAATTTGTATATCAGCCTTTTATAAGATATACAGAGTGGCCAGATCATTATGCCTTCAGAGATCATAATAATCTGGCCACTCAGTGTGTGTGTGTGTGTGTGTGTGTGTGTGTGTGTGTGTGTGTGTGTGTGTAAAGCATAACTGTTTTATCATCTGTGTCTGATAATTTTGATCTTTAAATATTCATGACTGTGTTTCTTTTTTTTGTTCTTTCTATGATTCTTGCTCCTGGTGCCTGGTTTCTTTATGTGCTTGGTTATTTTGTACTGCATGATGCCCACAGTCCTTGAAACATATTTGTGGAGATTATGTAAGGCCTAAGATATAGATGCAGATGCCTTATTTCCATAAAGGATTTGTGTTTGTATGTATCAGGCCTAACTGGGACCTCATTAAGCTAAGTAGATACTTTGAAGTTTTTTTGAGAATTGATGTGAATTTTGACTGCAAATTCAAGTAAGGAGCATTTTGTGATAATAATCTCTCAGAGATGTTTCCATTTTCCTTTTCTTCTACCCTGCTCAGCATTAAGGAAAATTTCCTTATGGTCTTTTATGACTAAGGATAGATTAGGTTTACTGCTTATTCAACTTTAATTTGAGAAAGAAATCTTTTGGAGAACCCAGGTAAATGTGAAAGAGTTCTAGTATACAGATTTGCCACTTAAAACAAGACTTCTGTATCCCTCACATCAAAGGTCACCTTTACACTGACTGGCCAATGTCCTCAAGGCAAAATGACTTATCTCTCAGAATTCCTGTTTTCCTTTCCACTTTGTTCTATTCAATCTTTCTATCTTGCCAGCTCGGGTTCTTTTATGATATTTTTATTTTTTTCACCAGAATTTGAGGCACCACCTGGCCAAAGGATTGCTATAAATTGACTCACATTCTCAATTCTAACCAGCATGATTCTTTTTTTTTTATCCTCACCCAAGGATATGCTTATTGATATTATAGAGAGGAAGAGAGAGAAAAAACATCAATCTGAGAGAGAAATACCAATTGGTTGCCTTCCACACACAATCTGACTGGGAATTGAACCTGCAAACTCTTGGTGCTCAGGCTCTGGTGTCAGCCTCCCTGGGTCCAAATTCTGGCTTTACTATCTACTACCTGTGGGACATTGAACCTTTAAAGCATTGCTAATTCATCTGTCAATCTAATCACCATTCTTTTGAAGGTCATCAGTCTTTTTTCTCTGATTATGGTTAAGATGTTCTCTTCTCCCCCAACCCCAATTCCTTTATTATCTGATTAGATATTGGTCATATAATTTTCTTTCTTTGGTTTGGAGCATATTGCACTTACCAATCTGTGGACTGACGTCATCTATGAGTTTGGAAAACTGAGCTATGCCCCTCTTCTTCTGGAAGTCCAGTTAACCTATGTTGGAATTCCTTTGTGTCCTCATTTTACCTTCATCTTCCTTTCATAAATTTTCTTTCTTAAATCTCAAAGATTCCTTCTTGCTAATTACTTCAATCTTCTAACTCACTAATTCTTTTCTCAGCTGTTTAATCTACTCTTAACCCATTAATTTCTACTTGTAGAAGTCTGGGTGTTTTTTTTTTCTAAATATGATTGGACTTTTATTAATTGCCTCCTGCCCTTTATTTATATCTTCAATGCCTTCCTTTGTTTCTTGAAACATGATAGACATTTCAGAGGCCCGATGCACAAAATTCATGCAAGGGGCTCGGCCCTCACAGTTGTAGTGACTTGCCCGGACCCTCACAGCCCTGGCTTCATCTGGAAGGTCATTCAGCTGTCCAGTATAATTAGCATATTATGCTTTTATTATTATAGACTAGAGGCCTGGTGCATGAAATTCTGCACGATGGGGTGTGTCCCTCAGCCCAGCCTGCACCCTCTCCAACCTGGGACCCCTCGAGAGATATCCGACTGCCCGTTAGGATCGGGCATAAACAGGCAGTCGGACATCCTCTCACAATCCAGGACTGCTGGCTCCCAACTGCTCACCTACCTTTCTTCCTGATTGCCCTAACTGCTTCTGCCTGCCAGCCTGATTACCCCCAACCACTCCTCTGCCAGCCTGATGCCTAACTGCTCCCCTGCCATCCTGTTTGCCCCTAACTGCCCTCTTCTGCAGGCCTGGTCACCCCTAACTACCCTCCCCTGCAGACCTGGTCACCCCTAACCTCCCTCCTCTGCAGGCCCGCTTGCCTCCAACTTCCCTCCCTCTGCCGGCCTTGCCACCCCTGCCTCCCTTGCAGGCCTGGTCCCTGCCAACTGCCCTTCCCTGCTGGCCGGCCATCTTGTGGTGGCCATCTTATATCCACATGGGGACATCCATCTTTGACTACATGGGGGCAGCCATCTTGTGTGTTGGAGTGATGGGCAATTTGCATATCACTCTTTTATTAGATAGGATAGAGGCCTGGTGCATGGGTGGGGGCCAGCTGATTTGCCCTGAAGGGTGTCCTGGATCAGGGTGGGGGTTTCCTTGGGGCATGGGGCTGCCTGGGCAAGGGGCCTGTGGTGGTTTGTAGGCCGGTCACTCTCCCTGGTGACCCAAGTGGAGGCCCTGGTATCTGGAATTTATTTATCTTCTATAATTGAAACTTTGTAACCTTAGTGGAGCCAAGCCTCCCGCTTGCTCAGTGGTCAGCCATTTTTGTTGGAATTTATTTATCTTCTATAATTAAAACTTTGTAGCCTTAACCGGAGGCCAAGGCAGTCCAGGGCAGGTGGAAAGCTTGGCTTCCTCCATCACCGGGGGCACCTCAAGCCTCCTGCTCTCTCCAGCTCCGTGGCTGCCGCCATTTTGTTGGGATTTATTTATCTTCTATAACTGAAACTTTGTAACCTTGAGTGGAGGCCTGGGTGGCCAGGGTGTGAAGAAAGCTTGGCTTCATCCATTGCTGGGGAAACTCAAACCTCCTACATGCTCTTTGGCTGCAGCCATCTTGGTTGGGGTTAATTTGCATACTTGCTCCTGATTGGCTTCTGGGCATTGCTTGTGGGTGATGGTTAATCTGTATATATATTGCTCTTTTATTAGCTAGGGTCCCTAGTAATTCCAATACCTGAAGTCTTTCCTGGTGTCCTTCTGTCTCTAGTCTCAACCAGCTATCACTTATAGTACCTTTCTTTTCTATAGGTTTGTCATTTTTCTGAATATAAGCTTTATTTCTTGGAACTTCAGCTGTGGAAATTATTTGAGGACTATGTGAAAGGTGGATTCCTATAGATAAGACTAGCATTTGTTGATGCTTGCTTGAAATCCCTTTAAATTATCAACTTACAATTTTTTGAACCATTATATTATATGAATTTGGGCTTTAGCCTATATGTAGATTAACTTGTGGTTAATTACCTGGAGATATTTTTGTTTCCCCTGTTAATACTTAAAAAGTTCAAGTAACATAATTCCTTGTTAGTCTGTGAAGATGGTAGTAAAGTTGTTCTTATATACACATACACACCCTTATCTTTTATAATGAAGGTCTAGTTCTTTGGAGTTCCTAATTAATTAGGGAGGGGGAAGGGAAAGGACCTAGTATACTTCTAACTTGGGAGAGTCCTTGCTTTGTCTTGACTCCCAAAGCCATGAAAACCTAAGTTCAGAATGCTAGGTAGCAAATGCTCTCAAGGCAAAAGTCAACTTCAGGATTCCTTTAACTGATCCCACTGTAGATTGATGACAACATACACTGAATGGCCAGATTATTATGATCTCTGAACACATAATAATCTGGCCAATCAGTGCATATCCTATATAATAAAAGGCTAATATGCAAATTGTTCCCTCGACCAGGAGTTCAACCTGCAGGCAGGCCGGCCAACTGCCCATGTCCCCTCCCCCTGGCCAGATTGGCCGGACCCCACCCATGCATGAATTCATGTACCGGGCCTCTAATATATATATATATTTATTGCCATATACACACACAGATGTGTATACACACATACACACACTGAGTGGCCAGATTATTATGCATTCAGCGATAATAATCTAGCCACTCAGTGTATATGCATACCTTTGTTCAGAACAATTACTGAACACTAGGAGAACTGTACTGTATACTGTGGGTAAAATATAGAAGCACAGACCTGGGGAAAAGTGGGAGACCACTGAAAGATGTTAAATAAGGGATAACATGATAACACTGCTGTAGACTAGAAAGGAGGAAGAAAGGTGACAAGAAGGATGCTGCTGTGGCAGAAGAAAAAAATGGTGAATATCTGTAATAAAGCAATGGAGCTAGGGAAGGAAAAAGATAACCAGAAGGTAGAATAAATGGACATAGTGACTGATGGGCATAGGGGATTAGGGAGAAGAAAAGTCTAATCTAGTTTACCAGGTAGATATTGACATCATAAGCATAACAGGTTTTGGGGACTAAGAAGGGAGATGATGACTTTGTTTTGTGACTCTGTTAAGTTTGAGGTATAAGATATCTAAGCGGGGATCCAGTAGTCAATTGGATGCAAGTTCTGGGACTCTCAAAAGGAGGAGGATTAGATATAAATATTTGGGATTAATCAGACTATAGCTAGATGGATTCTGATCATACAGAAGTGTGTAGAATGAGAAGAGAGGGAGAGCAGAAGACATAACTCTGGAAAATTCTAATACTGAAGACTTGGCTAGAGAATCAGAAAGATGACCATGAACAAGTAGGCACAGAGACAGGAAGTAAAGGCAAGAAAAAAGCATATAGCATCAACGCCATCAAATGAAGGAAGTTTGAGAAAGAAGTCAGTGGTGTCCCATGCCACACTGAAGGTTAGAATGGAAATTTGCCCTAAATGATTTGGCTCAGAGGATGGAGCATTAGCCTGCCGACTAAAGGGTCCCAGGTTCGATTCCAGTCAAGGGCATGTACCTTGGTTGCAGGCACATCCCCAGTTCAGGAGGTGTGCAGGAGGCAGCTGGTCAATGTTTCTCTCTCATCGATGTTTCTGACTATCTCTCCCTTCCTCTCTGTAAAAAATCAATAAAACATATATACATTTTAAAAATAATGGAAATTTACTCCTTGGGCTTACATGAAGAGAATAACCTTACCATAAATTGCCTAACAAATTAATAAATTAAGTTTCTGGCATGTTATTTATTGCTATAACCAGATAACCAACCATACTCTTTTATTTGCTGTGGGCTTTTTTAATTTATTAAAATAGTCCCATAAGCAAACCTACAATTATTTCCAAATAAAAGTGGTTTTTCTTTTTAAGTCTCATAATATGATGCTTTTATTTCTTATTTTTTACCATGGCTGTACCATATAATGTTTTTAATGAGATCTGAAATTTTTTCTATTTTTCCAGTAAACCTCATATGACCTAACTAATGCAGGGGTCAGAAACTTAAATAATCTCAGGGTTCAGGCAAGTAAAATTAATGGGTAAAAGAAATCCGAGTTGGAAAGACAGGAACAACACCTGGAGAACACATGTCCTTTCTAAAAAGAGCAGCCACAGCCAATTCCCACTACTTGGACATATTGGCTAGTCTTAACAGGTCACCTGAATTTTAAGAAAAGGCAGAAATCTGAATTTTTAAACATGAAGTCTTCCGATTTTAAAAGTAGCCAGTTGACTTAAATGTTTTTTAAAACATTTTGCAAACTTGACATTTCAATAGGTCCAGGTGGCTCATGGACTATCAGTATTTTACCTTTGCCTTATAGTGTGCATATAGCATTTTAATCTTATACCTTGAGGGAGATTAAGTGGCCAGTAATAAAGACTCATATGCAGTAAGAGAGCCAGATCTACAACTTATTTCTTAATTCTAAACCTAGTATTTCCTTTGCTGTAATTCTATAACTTCTTTATCAAAGGAAATACACAACCAAGTTAGACATGCAAGTTAATAATCACAATATGCTATAGTAAACTCGGGAAAGATGGCATAAACTTCACATTTAATTAATCCAGATGCTGTGGCTCTTCTGAAATGTTTTTAGATAGAAGCTCTAGAAAATATATTACCGATGACTAATCAATTGTTTATGCCTCACAAATTCTGCATTAAATGTGTAGGACAAAATTATAACTTAGCTAAATAAGTATCTACATAAAGTTTTTTAAAAGTACATCGTGTAGACATTTTTAATTTCTGGAGAAAAGTTTAACTATTGTAGGGTAATAGAAAATTGGGCTTCAATTTCAAGGCTTTATTTAGTTATAATACAATGTGCATCCATTCATTCAATATATACTGTGTATTTACAATTTCCTGTTAAGTAATGATAGACTGCAAGCTAACAGAAGGGTGAAGATATACATTTAAATTATTTCAATGAGCGGAACATGGAGGTAAGTGCCACGGTAATGCAGAAGAATTAAGCTAGTGTAGCTTTTATCTTAGACCTCTGAAGGAGGTATTATCACAATTTCTGCCAGAACCAGGTCAATCCATCAGAGCCAGAGGGCACGAGTTCAGTCCGCAGCTGAGATTCTATGAACTGAAAAGGAATAGTTCTGTATGTCTCCTCTAAGAAGTTAATACTTAACTTCTTTGTAAAGCAACTTTTCCCTGTAGTCATAACAAAACAAACGCTATGTCCTCATGGTCCTTAGTTAAGCCACCTCAACTCAGTTACAACCTGTCAAGTTTTATTTTCCACTGGGGAGCTGCAAACTAATTTGAACGGAAAAGACATCAATTCGGCACCTCGATTGTCTGAATCTTGCCGCACAAAACCGAACGCAGATCCAAACCCACCCGCCTAGACTACGCAGTTTGTCATAAGGTGTCGGCCCGGTTATAACTTTGGCCTGGGCACGAGCGCAGGGGCTAGGAAACGAGACAGGGGGCGCGTTTTCTGAGTGAAATGTTATTTATAGCCACGGCCTAAAACAGCCAAAGCCAACAACGGGCCGATGCAGCGCGGTGCCACCGCCATGCAAGCAGGTCTCACACCGCTCACCTTCACAGTCGGCCCCTGGGCGCCCCCCGGCCTCCTGGCCCAGCGCCGGCAGCGGGCTAGAGACCCAAAGCCCGGCGCAAAAGGCCATGAAGACGGCTGGGCTCGCGCACCACATGCTGAGCCGGCAGCTCCAGACGCCCAGACCGGCAGTGCCCACCGCGGGCCGTGACGCAGGCGTGAGGCTGCGCCGGAAGCTGGGGAGCGGAGCGAGCCCGGAGTCCCTAGGACAAATGACGCAACTCACTCAACCCACACTTGTCCAAGTTGCCATTGACTTTCAACGAAAGGGCAAAAAACCCGATGGAGCAAAGGAGCCCTTCCCTTTTTTTTCTTTTTTTAAAATATATATACATGCATACATAAATTTTTAAAAACCCTGATTTGCGCGTGCGCATTACAGCACACGCTGTGCGGCTTAAGCGGGTCAGGTAGAGACGCACGAAAGCTATTCGTCGGCTGCCGTGCGAGAGGCGGGACCTTCACGCTGATTGGCGAGAACGCGGAGGCCGCGGCGTTCGGACCTACGCAGTAGGCGGGCGGGAACGAGAAGTCTCCGCGGTGCCTGATGGGGCTGTTGGGAGCCGGAGGCCTGTAGTCGGTGGGGGACGTCTCTGCTGCTGCCGACTTCTCTGCCGCCTCATGGCGGCCATTGGAGTTCACCTGGGCTGCACATCAGCCTGCGTGGCCGTCTACAAGGTGGGGGGGGGGGGGGAGGGCTTGGACTTCGGGCCTAGTGTCAGCCACCCCGTGCGTGTCCAGGTCTTTGGTTACCTGCGGCGTATCGCCGGCCTGGGAACGTCGCGCGGCGAGGCTTTACTGCGGGGAAGTTTCGAAGCAAAGGGCCGACCTCATCGCCTGCGGCTCCGGAAAGCCAGCCGCGGCCTGGCGTGGTCCGAGGACGTCAGGGCCGCAGGAGGCTTGGAGGGTCTGTGGGATGTAGTGGCCCCAGGAGGCCTGGAGGTTTCTGGACCTTTGCCGGGAAAGGGCGGGGAGGCCGTGATGTGGGGCTGGAGCTGCCGTTGATCCTGTGCGGCGTGTGAAGCGTGTTGATGGTGCGTGATCTACTGACTTGAATTTCTGGAAACGAAGAGAGCGTGACAAGCAGTGGTGGCCTTCTCGTCGGTGTGGAGGCGGAAAGAACAATAATACTGAACTGCCCTGACGCTAGTCTCACGTTTAAATGTCAAATGAGTTGTAAGAAAAAGCCAGAGGGTCAGTGTCACTTCATCATATGTAGAAAAGGGAAGAAAGAGGTATTTGTAGAGGAAGGAAGAGAAGTAGAAAGGGAGGTGAAACAAGACTTGTTATTGGATATAGATAGGTTGTTATGTTTGTTTCCATTATTGATTGCAGAGAAGACTGGAAAAAATGAGGCAGTTCTTTATGGAATGTTGAGCCTTCATAAAATCCAGAAAATGAATAGTTGCAATTAAATCTACAAGTTTAAAATACTGATAGGTCAATATTTCTTTCCACATATATGGTAAAGTAACACTGGCCCACATATGTCTCAATATGACCTGAGTCTATTTAATTCAAAGTAACTAATATATTTTTCTCCAGGATGGCCGGGCTGATGTGGTTGCAAATGATGCAGGTGACAGAGTTACTCCAGCTGTTGTTGCCTACTCAGAAAATGAAGAGGTACTAGTCCCCCTCACATTTTTGCTTTGAAATAAGTAAAAATTACATGCATTGTAATATATTGCTCTTTTCCAGGTTGTTGGATTGGCAGCAAAACAAAGTAGAATAAGAAATATTTCAAATACAGTAATGAAAGTAAAGCAGATCCTTGGCAGAAGGTATGGAATAAAATACCACTTTAACATATAGGTAATAAAAATGTGTTTACGTTATAAGCATAATGTGGAATGAAACTAGAAACACCATTTGTTTTTTCTTGGTTTTTTTTTTTTCCCCAGTTTTTTTTTAACTGAGTTATTTCAGAGGGTACTTCAGTAGCCAGTTTCTTTTAATGATTAGTGTCAAATCTTCTCAAAGATTGGTTTCACTCAGACATTTGTTTCTCGATGACAGCTCTGTTTTTATTAATAAATACCAACATTCCTTTCGTTTTGATAGTTTGTGTCAGAGGTGGTAATTTGGACTTTTTACACTGAGGGAACTTGAAAGATTTTTTGGAAATGTGATTACTTCTTTGCATTGTAGTTGATTTTTGCAAAATCTATTACATTTGGTTATAATTTATGTAGATACTATCAATTTTCTTTGGGTCCTTTTATGACACTTTCTGGGAACTAACTTTTCCAGCGGCTTATAAATTTAATCATTAGAGAAACAGTTTAATTAGCATCTTATGCAAAAATCAGGTTAATCATCTGTTACAGCTTTAACTAAAAGATTAAAGAATCTTGCTTTCCCAGATTCACATCTCCTCAAATTATAGATTATCATAATACTTAGGTGGTTTCATTTTCACTGTAGTAATACTTTAAGTAATGTTTTTAAGTTTTCAAGAGTGCTTTCACATCTATTATTTTATTTAATCCTCTCATATCCCTATGAGATTATCAGGGCAGGTTTTATCTCTTCCTATATATAGATGAGAAAAATCAAAGCACATTGAAGTTATGGTATTGTTAAATTAGTAAGGGAGGTGAACTAGATAGGACTACAATTCAGGACTTCTAACCTGGACCCAGGTTTTCTTTCTGTGTTGTTCTATTGAGAATTTAAATAGAATTTTTTTACATTGATTTATTTTTTTATACATACAAATAATTTTTATTATCCTTTACCTATAGTTAAACTGAACTTAACTTTTCTCTTTAGGATAGCTATGCACAAAGTCAGAAACTACAGCATTTTATAGAGAATTCAAATTTTTGTGGTGATGATAATAAATTAGGTGGTTTCAAAGATGTTCAAATTATAAGTTCTGAAAAAAAGCAAGGAGTTATAAATGGATGTTGAAGCTAGATTCACTGTAAGCAGCCAACAATATATTATTTTAATTGAACTTTAATAGTTGGGTACTTGTACATAGTGTTGTAAGAAATAATTCAAAAAAATGCTATATTTTACTGGATTTACCGCTTTCTCCCAATAATAGCACATTACAAAATTATAGTATAGTCTCACAACCTGATACTGACATTGATATAATCAAGACTTAGAATACATCCACAGATCATCCCCTAGTAGTCTTATTTGTTTTATGCTGCTGTTTTGGGGCAGATAGTTGGAGTAAAGATGTGGTTGTCTTTTGCTATATTATGCAAAAAGCTTTAACAAGAATAACTTAAGCTTACTTTTCTGGCCCTGAAAATTATCCTTTAACGCAGGAGTGCAAAGGTGGCAGTCAGATGGGTAATGCATAGCCACAGTATGCAGCTTGCAGCAAGGTTAGTGAAGGATGAGCACCCTTCAGACAAACTGCTACACCATGGTCCTGCTAGCTGTCTCATGCTCCAGGTATTTCCACTTCATCTGTCTACTTAGAAGACAATGGTGGTTTTTACAGACACACAGGTATCCCAGGTTTCAGCTTGGAAGCCTTCTGGCCTCCATGGAGGAGCCAGTCCCCTTGTTAGTAAGTCAGTAAGGCCCTATTTAGCCCCTGGGGCAATGTCTATCTTGGATGAACTCCTCAAGTTGGGCTTTCTCAGTCTTGGCATCCTACCTGTTTGTGACCTACTTACAGGTAGCACTGCTTAACTTGCTGCCACAATTATCCTTACATCCTTCCTATAACTCTCATTCCCCTGTGGCCTTCCAGCCAGAAATTTGGTCCTTGGATCTGGCTTCTCAGCAATTAGCCCCGTTGGCTCCTGGAAATAAACGGAAAGCACCCAGAGTTTCCCCACACCTTCAGATTTGGACCTTGCTATCCAGGAGCTTTCGTCAGCTAGCCTTCCTTCCCAGTCCACTATGGCCAGTTCCAATAGCAGTGCGGGCATCCGGTGGTCCAGACAGGAGACGCGAACTCTTCTCTCCATACTAGGCGAGGCAGAATACATTCAACGCCTCCAGACTGTGCATCATAATGCAGATGTCTATCAGGCTGTGTCTAAGCGAATGCAGCAGGAAGGCTTCCGCCGCACCGATCGTCAGTGCCGCTCCAAGTTTAAAGTTCTGAAGGCATTATATTTAAAGGCATATGTTGCCCATGCCACAAGTATGGGTGACCCACCACACTGTCCATTTTATGAGACCTTGGATCAACTTCTCCGAAATCAGGTAGTGACTGACCCAGACAACTTAATGGAGGATGCTGCTTGGGCCAAGCACTATACTCAAAACTTAATGGCCTCTGGCAACCCAGGGGAAGAGGGGACCGACATTCTGAAACCAAAAAGGACTAAGGCAGCAGAATATCAACCTATCTCGAAAACAGTTAAGGAATCAGATGAGGATTGTCAACTGAGAATCCCTGACCAGATGCAAAAAAACAGTGACCTTGAAGACTCCTGGGATGAATCCTCAGGTGCAGGTAATTTCCAAACATGTAAAGGATTGGGTCCCAGAGTCACTGGGTTCTAAAAAACAGTATATGATTGGATGGTATTTTTTGGTGGGGTTTTTTTTGTGTGTGGTTTTTTTTTTTTTTTTTTTTAACATAACCCCTGTTTTTGCCCCTGTCCTCTTTTTTTAAAACGTAATTATAAGACAAGGGGCTCCAGGTATCTAAAAGCTATGATCCTAGGTATGTAAGGTATAGAACTCTTTAAATGTAGGAGTACTCTTTAGAACCAAACTATTTTGGCAATATTTATAATGGGTACTTAGGCATTTGTGGATATAGAGTGGGTTGGATAGCTAAGTGGAAAGGGGCTTAGTAAGGCAAGGGGAAAGTTTTGGAAATAAGGTTACAATAGGCTAAAATATCCAGACCAAAGAAATGAATTCTTCCCAGTCCCTTGTAGAGAGAGGACTTTCCAGTATTTACCACAGTTTTATAATTGACTCATAGCTCTGCTGCTGGCTCCATGCCTTCCCTTAGCAGGAATGTCCTCTCTGCAACATTGTTGCTTTGTTTTTCAGGGTGCTCTCAAGGGACCCCCAGCTACAGCAGTTCCCACCATCTTTTCAAAGGTGCAGTTGCTCCCTGTCAGAGCAGCCCCATGACCAGACTGGGTGTGTCCGGTGAGCCCAGTCCCTGCACCAGCACAGGCCGAAACACTCCTGGGGTGGCCTTCACACAGCAGCCTCCAATCTCCTCTGGAGTTCCTTTTTCTGGTGGGGCTAGGCCTTTGACCAGTGAGCCCCCTCCAAGGTGGGCAAGACGAAGAAGGCGGTCAGTGGCCAGGACTATTGCAGCTGAATTGGCAGAAAACAGGAGATTGGCCCGAGAACTTTCAAAACGTGAGGAAGAAAAATTGGACAGGCTGATTGCTATTGGTGAGGAGGCCAGTGCTCAGCAAGACACTGCCAATGAGCTCCGCAGGGATGCCGTGATTGCAGTGCGACGCTTGGCAACAGCAGTGGAAGAGGCAACCGGTGCTTTTCAGCTAGGGCTTGAAAAATTGCTTCAGAGGTTAATTTCTAACACCAAAAGTTAGGAACTAATGATGAAAGGGTGTATATCCTAAACTGGTAGAAGCCCAGATCCAATACTTGCCCTTTGGTGACCTGGATCTTTTTTTATGTCCTCAGAGAAAAGAGTGGATGAGCCATAAATATGCAGAAGAGTAGAAATACACCTGCTAGTTGATTTTCCCAAACTTCTCCACTAATTGAAAGACTTCAGCTATTTGAGAGGTAGCCTAATGGAAAATGGATGGAGCCAACTCCATAGCTAGTCAGCCCTGGCTTTTTGTCATTAATGTGAGGCAATTTAGTTTACCTCTCTGCACCAGTTTCCTCATCAGTAAAATGGAAGCTAGGTAACAATTCCTAATCTGCCTACCTCACAGGGATGTTGTGAGGATCAAATAGCTAATAGACGTGAAAGGGTTTAAAAGCACTACATACACAGGTAATTTATTAATGTATATGACCTTGACTGAGGTAAGGCAAGGATGCGGCACGTTAGTTGACAAGATAAAGAATTACGGTTGTATACCATGATAACAACATTGCTTGAATAGTTGTTTAACTTGATTGCTTTCTGAAATTTAAAGTCTTCATTTTTTTTAATGCCTCTGTAGCTCTAGACTACTATAGACACACAACATCTATTTGTACCTTTTTCTCATTTTCTCTGCTTGTGTCTGTGATATACCTACTAGTGAGCACTCAATAGTCAAACCATCTTTCCCTCCATTTTAATAGTTCTTAGTCTCTATAGGATATAATTCAGAACTGATGGGAAGTCATAATCATGTGTTATGGTTCATATCGATAATCTGATAAAATGAGATACTGGCTGTTTATAAAATATTAAATGTAAGTAACTCTTTGCATTCTATATTACTTGGGTTCTTTACATGCATAATTACATATCTAAATTTGAATTGCTAATTGAGTATTTTGGAAAGATTTGGGATAATATCAGTTTCCCGGGTGCTTTTTAGCTAATTTCATTCTTTTTTTGTTGACGTTTCTGTGTTGTGTGTTACAGAAGGCAAGCACTAGAAAACTTTTCTTCTAGGGAACTTTCCAAAATCACTTTTTCTCACATGGTGTAGACAAAAGATCACCTAGTTAGTGGCTAGTGGTAGAAAAGAACAGCTTTGGGAAGAGTTGAGCGTGATGTGAATAAAAACTGCAATAAATAACTCCTTGTAAGCACAGGTTCTCAATAAATACATTCTCATTTTCCCCAAAAATCACGGGTATTGAGCCATATTTCCAATTTAAAAAGTTTTTCTTCCATCTATAAGCGGGAAAAAAGTCTGAGCATTTGGGAGAAGTTTTATATTTTGCAGGTTTGGGTGCTTACTGCAGGAAATACAAATAAGTGAAGAAATAGTCAAAAAACAGTGGAAGCATACCTGGAACCATGAATAGATGGCAAGCAAGTGAGCTGCTCTATTGAGTGGATAATGCATGCAGGAGGCAGCTGCTGTGGTAGCATACACTGGAATCAAGTTAGAAATCCTGGGTTCTAATCCTGTCACCATTATATTGGCAAATTCATTGTAATTGTTTCAGGTCAGTAAATGGAGGAATATGTGTCAGATAGGTAGACATTTTGGAAAAACGGAAGTACTTGGTGAAGAATTAGGCCTGTACTATATTAATGCTGGCAAATTACATAGGCAGTGGTTTATTTGACATAAAGGAAGTGCTAAAGTATAGAAGTGGAGTTAAACTTTGAAGGTAGTATTGTGAAAAGCTAATGAGTAATGTAACAATGTGGGAATAAAACTAAAGGAAAATAAAGAAGTGAACAGAACAGAAATAGGCAAAATATTATAGAGTAGGGAAGTTGTAGTAAGGGACGTTGTATGAAAGAAAACAAGCCCAGAAATCCTGCTTAAGTTCCAGGCCAAACCATTAGGCAATTTTAAACAACCTATCCATCCTTTAGTGGGTCATTTTACCATTCTACTGGTATATCTCAGGATCCTCACCTATTAACTGATAATGTCCTACCTACCTCATGGGATTGTTGTGAGTCAAAGAGATAAATGTAAAAATGCTTTCATACATGGAAAGCACTATACTATGACTACTGGGAAAGAAGACCCTGTAGCACATTACTGCTGGTATGTTCCCTGTCTAAGGGCCTGCTGACCATGTAAGAGACATGTAAAGGAGGAGGAGGAAGATAAAATAGCATTGCTGATAAAGGTGGTGATACTATCGTAGGGTTAACATTCTGCCTCCTTAAGACCATGATGTAAATAAGGTGCTGTGTATACTAACCTCCCACAATCCTTTGTTTTTCTGTTAAATAATTAATCTTGGTGTGGATAAATAAAGTTTTTATTTGTGTGTAGTTGTGGGTCAGTTCGCTACTTTCTGGTGCTATCTGTGATCATTAGTTGTCACCTGCATTCTCTGCTTTCTGCTTTTCTGCTAGTTAATCTCCAGGTTCTTGCCTATACCTGGTCTCCAAAAGCTATGTTGTGCTTTCTGTCTTCACATAAGCCAAGGTCTTTTTGCATAGCAGTTGAGAAATAATTTTCCTTTTGAAGAATTTTATAAATTCCATAAAATACCTTTTCCCAGCAAATACCTTCTTTGAGTGGTAGGTAGCCTACACAGTAGGATAAATTATCCTGGTTGACTTAAATTCTAGTCTAAAAACAACTGGCAGATGTGCACAATTTACAATATTGGTGCAAAAAAAAATATTATGGACACACTTCATTTGATTCTTACTCTTAAAATTATTTGTCCAGGATATAGTCTATTGGGTTTTTGAAAAGGGAAGAAGGGGAGGGTTCAGTAGAAAGAATACTAAACTTTGCATTAAACATCTGGATTCTGGCTAGTTCTGCCATTAACCCTGTGACATTGAGCAAGCTATTTTACCTGTTTCCTCACTGCCAATGTTTAGGTAATAGAGAAGGAAGTGTGGGGAATCTGCATGTATTCAGACAGACTTCTAAGCCAAATTAGGCAATTTTAAACAACCCTTTTGTCTTTTAATTATACATGTTAGGGTCATCAGATGTTCAGTAACCCTTTAGCACAAGCATGTCGAACTCAAAGTAACACAGGCCAAATACACAAGGTTTAAGTTTATGTGGGCCTCACTTTTCATAGAAACAGGTTTATTTCGATAGAGACATACTGGATACAAAGGGCTGAAATGAGTAATCAACATAAAATAATAGAACGTTTTAGTAAAGATTAATATTTTTCTTGAACATTAACTTACCAGACACTGAATAACTGCACAAATTAATAAGCGTAACTCCAATAAACCTATTTTTCTTGTTCTCCGAAAGAAATATTTCCTGGTGTGCACACCAAACAAGTCAGTTCAAGATTAATGACGTGCAGTTGGCTGCTAAAATATTTGCTGCTAGTATAACATGCTTGCTTTAGCAGTTAGCCTCTATTAATTTCCACCTTCTCTGCTGAAACCTGTTTGGCTCAGTGGATAGAGCGTCGGCCTGCGGACTGAAAGGTCCCAGGTTCGATTCCGGTCAAGGGCAGGTACCTTGGTTGCGGACACATCCCCAGTGGGTGGTGTACAGGAGACAGCTGGTCAATGTTTCTCTCTCATCGTTTCTGACTTTCTATCCCTCTCCCTTCTTCTCTGTAAAAAAATCAATAAAATACATTTAAAAAAAAAATAAATTTCCACCTCTTCTTTTTAAACATTTAAGACTAGTTTCTGAACTGAATAGCCCTGCCCCTTGGAAGAAGGGCTTAGGGCAAGCATGTCAAACTCGAGGCCCTTTTGTGGCCCAGCCAATATGGTATGTAATAAAAGTTTTAATTAAAAAAATTGTGACTTAATTTTTACAATATCCTGTTACATATAACTACAACATTCACTAATGACTGATTACTATACTCGTGTTGCATTCATTTCCCTTACGTGCAGGCGCTCCATTTCTCTCCACTAATACCAGCAGCGAATATTTTAGCAGCCGATTGTCATGTCATTGGTCTTGGACTGACTTGTTTAGTGTGCACAACGGAATATTTCTCTTTTGGAGAACAAGAAAAATAGGTTTATTTGCGTTGCGCTTATTAATTTGTGCAGTTATTCAGTGTCTGATAAGTTAATGGTCAAGAAAAATTAAGATTCTGTTTTATGTTAACGATTACTCGTTTATTTCAGCCTTTTGTATTCAGCGTGTCTAAATAAACTTCTGTTTCTCTGAAAATTGAGGCCTTTGTTTTTTTGCGGCCCACATAAACTTAAACCTTGTTTATTTGGCCTGTGTTAGCCTTTTGAGTTTGGCATGCTTGGTTTAAGGGAAGGATTTATTTCATCTTAGTAAGATGAAATTAAACCAAAGATTAGTTACTCCTATTTCTTCTCAAGGGGCAGAAGTACTTAATCATGCACCATCTTACTGCCAGGCGGTCGGGTAAAGTGAACAACCATACCCGGATAGAAAAAACCTGGGATCAAATATTGACTCTGCCCCTTATTAACTTTATAAGTCATTGACCCTCTATGAACCTGTTACCTCTAAAATAATGCTTGCCAACTTAATCCCATTAAGGTATTGTGAAGATCAAGTGAGGTAATAAATGTGAAAACATAGTCTGCATAAATTGGTATTACTATTTTGAGCAACAAAACACCTATTTTATCCTATTGCTATGTATGTTTATTTAGTACCCACTTTATATAGGGCATTGTAGATCTGTCCACCTGTAGTACTCTGTACCTTTCCATATATAACATTTGTACTGTTGCTCACTCTTAATTTTGGGTGTTGATTCATGTACAGACCAAGCAGTAGAGATGGTATTAGGCGTGCAGGTTTGCCCTTAGTTTGCAGTCTTACCTCTTTTGTCCTTTTTATCTCAGTAGTTGGTTCTTCAGGATTATAGATGTGGAAGTATGTAACAAAATCATTGCCATGAAAAATCACCCCCAAATGTTTTATAGTATCTATTAATAGCAGAAACATCAGAACAAGTAAGAGCTACTTTCAAATGCAAATATTAACACTTTTATAGGATTACTATAACCTTTGTAAAGATCCCCTGTAGTAATTGATTTTTTTTGAAGTTTTTAAAGATATTAAGCAACTTAATTTTGTTTGTATTTTTATGTTTGTTCAGTGGTAATAAGAAATGTAGTGTTCTTTAAACCTTACATATGAACAATCCAGATTTTAATACTTAATTATCTTTATCTTTATGAACAGCTCTGATGACCCACAGGCTCAGAAATACATTACAGAAAGTAAATGTTTAGTGAGTATGGTCCTGTTATTACTTCCCTATTACACAAAGTAATTGCTAAGGTGCTGACCTGTAATATTGGTTTGAAATTTATGTTTTTATTAAAATTATTCCTTATTTAACACACTTATAATTTTCTTTCTAGGTCATTGAAAAAAATGGGAAATTACGATATAAAATAGATACTGGAGAAGAAACAAAATTTGTTAACCCAGGAGATGTTGCCAGACTGATATTTAGTAAAATGAAAGGTATTGAGCCAAAGCAAAAATTTTTTTGAGAGTTGACCTTAAAAAGTAGACGTTTTTTTTTTTTTTTTGCCCTAGGGAAAATCAGCTGATTGAGCAGATTAGCAGTAAGGAGACCTACACTATAGTATCTGACTGGTCCACTAATTGGCTATGTGACTATGGTTAATGACTTACCTTCCCTGACTTTGGTTTCCCTAGAAGTAATGTAAATGGATTGGGCTGAATTAGTATTTTAAAAACTTCGTAAGATGAAGTGGCCAAATGTGATGAAGACTGAATATTGTATCTCCTTTAAAATTGACAGCACACTCTCAACAATAGTTAAACAGATTAGGTAGGTCTGGTTTCATTGTTTCTGAAGGCTAGAGCTGAATGGCATTCTTAAAACAATATAGGAAATTTTGGAGTAGATTATGCATAAGGCTCACATTAGCTCTGGGATTATACTATGAATTTGTGGGATGTAAGGCATCCCTTTAATGTGTTGAGCTAACATACTGTTTGTCTTTACGTTGACACATTAGAAGTGCATTCTCAATAAAAACCAGTGTAATTTGGGAGCTGGTTAAAACTGAAGCCTAAGAGCCAGGCACTTTGGAAAGTACCTAGTTCTATGTCCACAAATTACCAAAACCACATGCATGATTTAAGAGAGCAAAAAAAAAAAATCAGTAGGGTAGGACAGCAAGTGAACCTGAAAATCTTTATAGTGAGAAGATCTTTGTTGCAAATTGATAAACCTCAGAAAGTATCATTGATATATTTCTGTGTCATCAGAATTTATTTTTATGTTTTTTTAATATATAGAAACGGCACATTCTGTCTTGGGCTCAGATGCAAATGATGTAGTTATTACTGTTCCATTTGATTTTGGAGAAAATCAAAAAAATGCTCTTGGGTAAGTATAATATGGGCTTATTTTATTTGCTTAAAGGAAATACAAATTTTACAATACCACCATATAGTAAAAAAGTAAAATTGCATTTGGAAACCCCTTGGGCAATAAAATTTTACTTGTAAATATATGTTTATATGTAAATAGTATGGTAAAAAGTATGTTACTGTTCATTAATATTTCCTTTATTTTATGACATGGCAAGAAAATGTAAAATTAGATATACCTTCTTATCTATTTTGATTAGAAATGTTAACTTACCAGGTTAAGATGATGTTTATGAATTACTTTGCCCTACTTGTATGTAATTAGGGTTTATGTTAAAATTATATAAAAATAGGCAATTTTATTTTATTTATTTATTTATTTATTTTAATATATTTTATTGATTTTTTACAGAGCAGAAGGGAGAGGGATAGAAAGTCAGAAACATCGATGAGAGAGAGACATCGATCAGCTGCCTCTTGCACGCCTCCTACTGGGGATGTGCCCGCAGCCAAGGTACATGCCCTTGCCGGAATCGAACCCGGGACCTTTCAGTCCGCAGTCCGATGCTCTATCCACTGAGCCAAACCGGTCTCGGCAAAAAATAGGCAATTTTATATGTTTACAGGTATTCCTTCACCTTAGATCTTAACATCTAACCAAAAAGTTGCATGTAATTTTTATAGATTATGCAGATGTAATTGGTAAGAATGCATGCCTTTACTTTTGGGATAGAGTTCCACATGAGACTTTGGCAAGCATCTAGGTTGCTTCTAGGGCAGAGAACTGCTTCATTTACTTGAATTGGTGGGATATTAAAAACTGATGCTAAAAGAAATTGAAAATTGCAAAATGTGTTATAAATTTGTCTAAAGTTTATAAGCATTGGTATTTTTGAGAGCTTTTTCTTGTCCATTATATATACATGGTATTTTCTTTTATTAAGAAAATAGACTCCTGACATTATTATTAACTTTTATAAAACGGTACTTAATTATCTAACCAAAGTGAGTTAAAAATTTAAAGACAAGCCAAAACTCGTTTGGCTCAGTGGATAGAGCGTCAGCCTGGGGACTGTAAGGTCCAGGGTCCGATTCTGGTCAAGGGCGTGTACCTTGGCTGTGGGCACATCCCCAGTAGGGGTTGTGCAAGAGGCAGCTGATGAATGTTTCTCTTCGATGTTCCTGACTTTCTATCCCTCTCCCTTCCTCTCTATAAAAAATCAATAAAATATGTATATATTTTAAGTTTAAAGACAAATAGTGCATGTTACATAATTGTGAGTAAACGTTAGCTCCTTTAATATCGCGTAGACTCTGTTTGAAAAAATAATTCAAGATCTGACAATAAAGCTAACATGAAGCACAAGAAATTATTTTGATAAAATAAAATGTTTGCTTTTTAGGCAGATTACTTAAAAGATAAAGAAAACCCTTTCTCAAACTTCTGTCAGAAGCAGGTCAATAATCAAAGAAAACTCATTTTAGCAGATCAAAGAAAATTAATTTTTAGTTTTACTTTTACATAAGTGTACTATTCATATTAACGCTTTAAAATCTTATATAATAAAAGGCTAATATGCAAATTGACCAAACAGTGGAATGATCAGTCACTATGATGTGCACTGACCTCCAGGGAACAGATGCTCAACGCAGGAGCTGCCTCCTGGTGGTCAGTGGGAATACCACTCAGCCAGAAGCCAGGCTCAAGGCTGGCGAGTGCAGCAGTAGTAGCAGGAACCTCTCCTGCCTCCATGGCAGCACTAAGGATGTCCCACTGATGGCTTAGGCCCACTCCCCATGGGCCCAAGCCATCGGTTGGACATCTCCTGAAGGCTCCCAGACTGCACGAGGGCACAGGCCAGGTTGAGGGACCCCATCCTCCACCCCCAGTGCTTGAATTTCATGCACAGGGCATCTAGTACTATATAATACATTTGTTCCATTTTAGATAGCTTCTCTATACAAGGTCAGTTCTCTCTGTTTCCAGCTTTTAATTTGTTTCTTATTTCTTTGTTTCTCATTCTTAAATAACCCGTTGTACTTTAGGGCAAAATTATTTTTTTCTTTTTGTTTTTAATCTTTATTGTTGAAATCATTACACATGTCCTCTTTTTATCCCCATTGACCCCTTTTAGTTTGCCCCTGCCCTCTGCCCCAGATCTTTACTACCCTATTGTCTGTGTCCATGAGTTATGCATACTGCCATTTGACCCAGTGATCCCACTTCTAGGAATAAAACCTAAGAAACTCAAAACACCAATCAGAAGAAATATATGCATTCCTACATTCCAGAACAGCGTAATTTACAATAGCTAAGATCTGGAAACAGCCCAAGTGCCCATCGGTAGATGAGTGAATAAAAAAGCTGTGGTACATTTAACACCATGGAATATTATGCAGCAGTAAAAAAGGCTTCTGGCTGAGTGGCATTCCCACTGACCACCAGGGGGCAGCTCCTGCATTGAGGATCTGTCCTCTGGTGCTCAGTGCACGTCATAGCAACTGGTTGTTCTGCTGTTACCCTTTGAGACAGTATGGCAGGACTTGGAAAGTATTATGCTAAGTGAAATAAGACAGAGAAAGACAAGTATCACATGATCTCACTCATATATATAATCTAATGGACAAAATAAATTGATGAACAAAATAGATCCAGAGGTATAGAAGCATGGAACAGACTGTTGAATCTCAGAGGGAAGGCAGAGGTGAGTAGGAAGAGATCATCCAATGAACATAAATGAAAATGTTATCTCTTAAGAGTTACATTCATCTCTTGTGTCCTATTATCTTGCTTCTAAAGATCATTACCATTCATGTTCTACTTATGAAACCTTATTTACTATCGCATAAAATCTTACAACAGAGCATTTCTAAAATGTAGACTTGAACATTTTGTAATGTTAAATTCATTGAAAGCAAATTGTCCACAGGGAAGCAGCCAGAGCTGCTGGCTTTAATGTTTTGCGGTTAATCCATGAACCATCTGCAGCTCTTCTGGCTTATGGAATTGGACAAGACTCCCCTGCTGGAAAAAGGTAAAAACCATATTTTTCAGCTTTAAATTTTTCAGTGCAGAAAACATATAAGATTATAGCAATTACATCAATAGATGTATTATAAAATGCAGCGCTTCCAAGCCTTTGTGAATGAAAAGACAACAAAACTCTCAACTGGAGTTTTTCAAATAGATGAGAAAGGTCCTAGGAAAGCAGAGAAGGGTCATAACAGGAGGGAAGATTGAGCTTATATATCATTCTCTTATCACTCACATTTTGTCCCTATTATTAGATTTGAAATTTGTAAGCTTGACCACATTCCAAATCAAGGTAGGACACTTAATTTTACTATCAATTATTAAACTTGTTTATAACTAGTGAGTAGTTTTATACACATTTGTCTTGACAGAAAATGGCGAGAAATCCAACACAAGAATTTAAATTTTATTTTGATTATGAAACAGTAAAACGTAACTACTAATTTAGTTGTCAAAGTTGTCCGAATAGGCCTGACGTATCATGCTGCTTCAGGGAAATTAATTTAGATGTGTTAATTTCCCCTAATTGTTTCACCTTATATCTCACAGTTTGAAATGAATATGTATAAATCAGTAGGAAATTATTTTTAGGTAAACTTGATAAATGTAAAATAACAGAAATTATAAATTTGTATTCATATGAAATTAGCTCCTAGTGTTGGGTTGATTTCATTTTTATAGACAGGTTATTGCAGCAGTAAGTTGGATAATATTAACACAGAATTTGTATTTTTAATTTACAATTCAGTATAACCACAAATCTTTATTTGAAAAGTTGGTGTTTTGAACTCTAGTTACTCAGAAGAATACAATTTTACCAGCACAACTAAATGAAAAATAATTTTGACTTAAAATTAAAAGATCTGATTTTTAAGCTTAATTCACCAGTAAGTGATGACTATGGACAATTTTTTTAATGGAATTTATTGGGTGACATTGGTTAACAAAATTTATAGATTTTAGGTTTATAATTCTACAACACTGTATTGTATGTTCACCATTCCAAGTCAAGTTTCTGTCTGTCATTATTTATCCTCCCTATACTGTCTTCTCCCTCTCTCCACACACCTTACCCCAGCAGTCACTACACAACCATGGACAAGTTAGTTACTCATGTGAAATTTTCAGTTTCCTTATTTGTGTTCTAAATGGATTAAACTAAGTGGCTCATTAATGTAAGAACTCCAACCTAGCTTTCAAATGTTGTGTTCTCTCAACTTACTCATGTTATCTCTTTTTTAAGCAATATTTTAGTGTTCAAACTTGGAGGAACATCCTTATCTATCAGTGTCATGGAAGTTAACAGTGGAATATATCGTGTTATTTCAACAAACACTGATGATAACATTGGAGGTACACAATTTACAGAAACCTTAGCACAGCATCTAGCTTCTGAGTTTCAAAGGTGAGTAATAGTGAATTTGATTTATATATATTGTTGTTAGTCCTCACCTGAGGATATTTTTTCCATTGGTTTTTAGAGAGAGTGGAAGGAGGAGAGAGAGAGAAATAGAGAAATATCAATGTGAGAGAAACACGTTGATTGGCTGCCTGCCACACACACCCCTACTGGGGTCAGGGAACCTGCAATTGAGGCACATGACTCTGACCGGCAATGGAATGTGCAATCCTTCAGTGTGCTGGCCGATGCTCCAACCATTGAGCCAAACCAGCCAGGGCTGATGATATATTTTGATTGAAGTTTTCCTTTAGTTTTTTTGCCCTAATTTATTTGAAATTGCTCTGCTTCAAAGGAGGATGTGTTTTTTTCCAAAGTATTGGATATTTTTTGTGGAGTTAATATCTATTTACACAAATGTAAAGAAGCATAGGCCAAGCTGTCCAGTGCAGTGTGCTTGGAGGGATTTTTTACTTAGTTTAAGGGATTACTAGGCGTGGAACTGTGTGGACTGGGATCTCAAGTTCAGTTTCTTAATTCTTCATGTGCCCCTCAGTGAAGGGGGCAGGGTACCAGCTCTGAGGCCTCACTACCTTCTGAATAGTTTTCAAGTTTAGAGCTGATGAAGATTACATTGTTATAGTCACATCCCAGGGAATTAATGGAGTGTTTGTTTAATTACTAATCTACTACTACAAAGAAGATTTTAGTTTTGTTACTGGATGCAGTTATTCCACTCAAAATTCTAATCTTGTTTGGCACATCAAGAGCCACATATATTATAAAGGTTATATTTTGAACATTACTGCGCAAAAAAAATGCAGCTGAAACAGTGTTTTCATCTGTTTAGCTAAACTGGGTAAAAGAAAGTCTTGAAAAGTGGTAATTTCTCATTTGCTAAATAAACACCTATACCGTTATTTGTTATTACATATTCCAATTCAAAGTAGAGCATTGTTAATTTTACTCCTAATTCTAATTAATGTACATGTTTAAAACATGGCCTTTGCTCACTGCCTATCAAGCAGTGTTAATAATTAATTCATCTTGGAGATAGAGGAACTGTAATTCTACATATTCTGTATGTGTCAAAATTTTTTTAAAGAGCCACTTTTAGTTCATTTTTTTTTAATATATTTTATTGATTTTTTACAGAGCAGAAGGGAGAGAGATAGAAAGTCAGAAACATCAATGAGAGAGAGACATCAATCAGCTGCCTCCTGCACGCCCCCTACTGGGGATGTGCCCGCAGCCAAGGTACATGCCCTTGACCAGAATCGAACCTGGGACCCTTCAGTCTGCAGTCCGACGCTCTATCCACTGAGCCAAACTGGTCTCGGCTTAGTTCATTTTTTTAAAGCTGGACAGGTAATTTTACACCATTGAACAATGCCTCAGTTGTAAAGGGTAATATATGAGATTTGACCTAGTTATATAATCTCCTTCAATCTCCATTTGTCTCATTTGCAAAAAAATAATAATAGGTACTCTGCTTTCTTTAAAGTATGCTCTCTTATTAAAGATACAGAATGCAGAAGTTCAGAGTATTCAGTGTATTGGTTATTGATTTTTCTTTAAGAGATTCTACTTTTAAGTGCAGAGAATTTTCTTCAGAAATTTTGGTGGGTTGGAAGCCAGATGCTAAAATCTGGTATTAATACTGATTAATGAGTATTTATTACCTTAATAGGGATTATCCAGATTTTAGTTATAATAAAGTCTAACTTCAGAAACTATATTTTTAATTTAGATCCTTCAAACATGATGTCAGAGGAAATGCCCGAGCCATGATGAAATTGATGAACAGTGCTGATGTTGCAAAACATTCTCTGTCAACCTTGGGAAGTGCCAATTGTTTCCTTGACTCGTTATATGAAGGTCAAGATTTTGACTGCAATGTGTCCAGGTAAATCTGAAGTTCAAAAAACCTTCATTAAAATGTCAAGTGCTTTGATGTTTAGGTGTAATTTTCTCACTTTGGGGTTTTTTGTTTGTTCATTTGAAATTTATTTACCATCTATAAAAAGAGCTTTCTTGTCTTTACTTCTAAGATCCAGTTTTTTGTCAGAATAAGTAACTGTTCTCAAAATAATTACATCAGGTGTGATGGTTTGTTATTTGCAGATAGCAGTGTCTAAAAAATTCCAGATATTTATTTTTTCTCTATTATTTTTTTTATTTTTATTTTTTTATTTACAATATAACTTATATTTAATAGTAGTACATATGTTTTCCTTTCCCCCCCCCAATATCCTCCCCTCAGCCTCCCTTACCCTCCAGCACATGTCCCCACCTGCCCCCCTCCCCGCCCCGGTGTCTTTCATTCATTGGTTATGCTCATATGTATGCATACAAGTCCTTTGGTTGATCTCCCCCAGCATCTGCCTCCCCTCCACTCCAGCCTTCCCTCTGTAGCTTGACAGCCTGTTCGAGGCCACCCTGCCTCTATATCAATCACTTCCCCCTGTTTCTTTTCTTCAAAAAGTTCGAGTGTCAGTTTCAATGTCCAACTGTTCTGAGTCCCAGTTTCAATGTCAAATAGCTCTTCATGTGTACATGTCAGCAATGGTATCCAGATGGTGGACACATCTTGGCAATGCAAGATCCATCCTCTCTGGTATGGTCCTGGGCCGCCTGCAGACATGCACAGCTGCCAACTGCTAGCATGGCAAGGTGTCGTCAGCGTCCGCCGTCTCTGGACCATCCTCGTGGATGGAACAGATCCGTCAGTTCCTCACAGTTGCAGGAACCCACATGGTCTTGGAGTTGTTCTCTGCAAACACAAAAAAACATTCTCGACCAAAAGTTAACAAAGGGATCCTCTCTGCAAAATAGACTTGGGATTCTTTTTATTTTTGCCCAAATGATTTTCCTTTGGCTTATTTTGACACCATGTGTGTTTTTTCATTGGTGTCCTGCTGTTGGCTTTACAAATGGAAGTTACTTTTCTGGAGTATGAATTTTCTAGATGTATTTTACTTACAGGATATTTTTCCTTACATGATATTACCCCACTGCCCCCCCCCCCCCCTTTTTGATTAATGGGGGCTTTTGGAAATTTTATCTTGCAGTCTTGGTAATTTTAAATTTTAATTTTTGCACACAAATATGACTGCTTTAGTTCTTCGGACGTTAGGCAATTTTACAGTGAGATGAACTACTAATAGATATTTTAGTTAATGTTTTAGGAAAAGCTTTTTGTCCAGTACACTTAGATTTTCTTGAGTATTCACTTATTTCACTTGTCCAATTTAAATTAATCTGAAAACTTGATTACTATTTTACTGTCAATTTTAATACTCAAGCAGAAATCTTAGTTTACCCAGTAAAAAATTCCAGATCTTTTAAAGAATGGTGAAAGGAGGCTTAAGATTGAGATTTTCAGATATCTCTTATTAAATGGCAGCCCCATCTATATAGCTCCTACTTTATTGCTTAAATTTGATGCGGAGCTTGCACATAACTTAATCATTAACACTGTGAGGTTGCCTGTATTCTAAGTATCAACTCATCAAATCCTCACAACAACCCAGAGATAATGTCCTTATTTTACATATGAGGAAGCTGAAACACAAAGAGGTTTAATTATTTGTCTAAGATTACACAGCTAGTGTTGCATCTGGGATTCAAACCTAGCCAGTTTGACCCCCAAGTTCATACTCTGCAATTATTATACTACTAGGGGTCCAGGCAATGAATTGGAGCACTTGAAAGGAACTGTGAGCCGCGAAGCTGCCGTGGACATAGGGGTGGGTCTTGGCCCATCCTCCGTGCGCCACCCAGCCCATACTGCTGCAGCTTTTGGGGGGTGGGTCCCCTTGTCTGCTGGCAGCCCCACTCCCGCCACCACCACTCCCACATGCTGACAACGCTGGCCCCACTCGCATCAGATAACAGCACAGAGCAAGTGCGGCTGGCACCAGCAGTGGGTACAAGCAGTGGCTGCTGCCCCAGTAGCCCCACAGTAGCAGGGGGAGGTGGAAAAGCACTGAGGGGCGATTGGGGCCAGCAGCCGTCACTCACACCTGCTGACAGCACCAAGCCATTGGGACCAATGCCGGGTGCTGGCAGCAGGTGCAAGTGGTGGCTCTAGCACCAGCAATGGGTGCGAGCGGGGCTGTTGCCAATAGCGGGTGCAAGAGGCAGCTGCCGGCCCCAATCACCCCTCTGGGGGCAGGAGGAAGTGGAAAAGCCCTGAGAGGCAATCTTTGGGCAGGACTGCAGCACATGGGAGCAAAGAATTTTCAGTACCACCAGAAGCTCGCCTTAATGACAGCGACTGGCACCCCCCCTTGTTCTGGCACCCTCCCTCACCTGCTCCACCATTCTGCCGTGGCTGATGTCCACCATGTTCCACACTCTGCTGCCTACTGCTGACACCTGCCACACACCCCCTGATGGTCAATAGCAACCAGTTTGGTTGTTCCGCTGTTTGGTCTATTTTCATAGCCTTTATTATATAGGATGCCTAAGATTGATATTTTTTTGGTTTTGATTGCTGTGTCGCCCATCAACATTTTAAATTTTAATAGTTATGATTTTCACTAAGCATAGGTATAATGTGCATAAAATTATTTTTAATACTCTTGTCTTACATAATCCAAATCATTGCTTATCAAAGATTGCACTTTTACCCCGAAAGTCCAAAGAGAGGATGTAGCCTTATCGTTTTATATTGCTTATTACTAACAATAGTAATAGCACTAGTTAAACCATTTACACATCCCCAAAACCTAACAGGTGATTGGGAAACAGTGAAAATTTCCAGAATTATAGCATTGTATTATTTTTAGTATTGTACTGAATATATTTGGTTAAATTCTCTCTTCGTCTGTCTTTTATAGTTTAGCTTCCTCACTCTCCCTGGACTTTTCTGAAGATTCTGGCTCTGCGTGTCCAATAAAATAGCCACTAGCCACTTAAGGCCATTTAGATATAAGTTAATTAGAAACAAATAATAAAAAGTTCCATTTCTCAGTAACACTAGCCATTATTCCAGTACTCAGTACAGTAAATCCTCGATTTTTAGACCTTGATTTAATGGACTTCAATTTAATGGACAAAATTTCAGGTCCATATGTTATATGTAAAAATTAATACCATGTTAATTTTAAAATTCTTTTAACCAAGATTTGCTTATAATTAACAGGTTATCCTTTTTTATTATTCACAGTTATTTTTACCAAATTTTTGCAATTAGGCCTTATGTTGGGGAAAAACACTAATAATTTCGTGGACATACATAAATATTACATATCTACAACTATTACATATTTAAATACAGGAGTCACTGCTTGTAAACAGGGTCCATCGAACGATTAGCACATGATCACAAGCATCACCCAGTTGGTAATTGGTTCTGTTGCCATTGGTGTGACTTTCTGCAGCAGTCTTAACGTGTTGGGACTGATGTTCAGACATTCGCTAAGCCATCCCCAGCTGTGTGCACTTGTTTACTCATGGTGACTGGTGAATGCATGCATTTACTAGATTCTGTTAAGTATAAATTTAAAATTACTTTAATACATATAAAAAACTTTGTGAAATTAAAGTATTCATACATACATAATTTTAATGACACAAACACGTCTACATAAGTAAAAATAAGTAAACTAATATGTCAATTTTTTAACATACACATTCAGAAAACCTACTTATTATATAACAGACTTTGGGCTTTAACACACTTCTTTACCTGAATTAGTGGGGGGGTTTCTGTTTTTTGGTGTGTTTTTTTAATATATTTTATTGATATTTTTACAGAGAAGAAGAGAGAGGGAGAGAAAGTCAGAAAGATCGATGAGAGAAAAACATTGATCAGCTGCCTCCTGCACACTCCCCATTGGGGATGTGCCCACAACCAAGGCACATGCCCTTGACTGGAATCGAACCTGGGCCCCTCAGTCCACAGGCCAATGCTCTATCCACTGAGCCAAACCAGTTTCAGCCTGAAATAGTTTTTTAGAGTGAGGTATTACTGTACTCTCATGTGGCTAGTGTTCACAGAAAATTCTATTAGACAGCACTGCTCTAGATCTTTTGAATTTTAAAACTACAGCCCCAAAAATAGAAAGGTTGGCAGAGTGTCTATATTTTTTCTATTTCCAGAATTCCTAATTTAGTGCTAAGTTTGTCCAAGTAAGTACTCAGTATATAAATATATATTGGCTTATTAATACCAGTTTTTCAGAATGAAATAGGAAGGAAAAAAGAAAAAAAAAAAGATGGCGGCATAGGAAAACACCTAGGCTTTTGCCCCACACAACAATTACGACAATAGAACTGAAGGACAGAACTGACACTGTCCAGAACCACAGGAAGGCTGGCTGACTCGAAGATCTGAAACTGGAGGGACAGAGAAGTGCACACGGATAATCAGAGCCTCTGCAAATCCCAAGTAAGGGGGAAACTCGCCCACGCGAGAGGACAGGGTGTCTGAGCCTGGCAGGGGTGCTCTGGCAGAAAGGAGACAGGGGCTCCAGGCTGTGCTAAACCCAGTTCAGTTTACACTCAAAACCTGGGGGAACCAAGCCCTTACAGGGAGAACCTGGATTGCAGGCAGAATCCCAGGGGAAGAGCCAGAGGCGGACCTCTGTAGGCGTGCGCTTGAGTGCGTGCAGAGGGAACAAACCGGTTGCTGGGTGCGTCTGTTAGGAGAGGGGAGCTCCGGCCAGAGGCAGAACTCCTGGGGTGCGCACGGGTGCTCACGGTGAGGGCGTTCTGTTGACTGTGTGGCTGGCGTCTGGTGGAAGGAAAAAGGAATTCCGATTGTGCTGAACCCAGGTGCCAGGCGAAAATCTGAGATTCCGGATCCATTGGGGACTGGACGTTCTGGTGCCAGGCAGAGTGTGAGAGCACCTTCCTCACAGAGGTGCCTGCAGTGATTGCCTACAGACGCTAGGACCCAGCGACCTTGTGGGCCGGAGCTGACTGGAAGCCAAGGCTGTTGGCTCCACCCTGAAACTCCGTCCCATCCAAACTGAACACAGAGACTTTGGCAAGTTTGCAAGTCCAGACTCTGAAGACTGTCTCCTAGAGTAGACAGCTGATCCTCACAGTCAACTGGCCTGGAGGTCAGTTTCTCCCAGTGATACCAACAACAAACAAGACTTATCTGCAACAAGGCTGTACACACAGTCCACAAAGGGGTGCACCAAGAGTGTACACCTCAGGTAACAGGAGGTCGAGACACCTACCACACAAATCTAACCAACCAACTCAGGGAAGCAGTGAAAATGGGCAGAGAAAGAAAAAGATTGCAAACAAAAGAAATGGAGGAAAACAAATGACTGGATATAGAGTTCAAAACCACAGTGATGAGGTATTTCAAGAGGCTGCTAGAAAAAGCCGATAAGCTCAGCGAGAACCTCGAGGATATGAACAAGACCCTTGAGGAGATGAGCGAGACCCTCATGGATATGAAAAAGGACCAACTAGAAACTAAACATACACTGACATAAAAAATATTTTACAGAAACCCAACAGCAGACTAGAGGAACGCAAGAATCAAGTCAAAGATTTGAAATACCAAGAGGCCAAAAACACTCAACCAGAAAAGAAAAAAGAATCCAAAAAATTGAGGATAGTGTAAGAAGCCTCTGGGATAACTTCAAACATACCAGCGTCAGAATTATAGGGGTGCCAGAAGAAGAAAGAGAAAGCAATATACGGAAAACATATTTGAAGAAATAATGACTGAAAACTTCCCCCACCTGGTGAAAGAAATAGACTTACAAGTCCAGGAAGCGCACAGAACCCAAGTGAAAGGAATCCAAAGAAGACCACACCAAGACACATCATAATTAAAATGCCAAGAGCAAAGGACAAAGAGAGAATATTAAAAGCAGCAAGAGAAAAACAATTACCTACAAGGGAGCACCCATACGCTTGTCAGCTAACTTCTCAACAGAAACGATGCAGGCCAGATGGGAGTGGCAAGAAATTTTCAAAGTGATAAGTAGCAAGAACCTACAACCAAGATTACTCTACCCAGCAAAACTATCATTCAGAATTGAAGGTCAGATAAAGAGCTTCACAGATAAGAGGAACCTAAAGGAGTTCTTCAGGACCAAACCAGTATTATATGAAATGCTGAAAGGTATTCTTTAAAAAGAAGAAAACGGTGTCTGCTTCAAACCAGCCTGGATGGAACTGGAGAACATTATGCTGCTAAGTGAGATAAGCCAGTCAGTGAAAGATAAGTATCACATGAACTCACTCATTTATGGAATACAATGAACACCATAAACTGATGAACAAAAACAGATCCAGAGACAGAAAAGCATTGGCTGTCAAGCCTCAGAGGGATCGTAGGGGAGGGCCGGAGTAAGGGGAAGAGATCAACCAAAGGACTTTTATGCATGCATATAAGCCTAATCAAGGGACATGGACACCAAGGGGGTGAGGGGGATTCGAAGGAGTAATGGAAGATGAGGACACATATGTAATACCTTAATCAATAAAGAAATTTTTTAAAAAGAATGAAATAGAATTTTTTACTTTTTGTTAACAAACTTTTGCTTTATCACTAAGATCACAAGCATAGGAATATTTTAATATCTAGAGATAGCACAAATAAATTTAAAAATTACTCATCTGCATCTAAGAAGTTTAGTATAAAATTAGGGAGTACATTTTTCCTGAATGTCGATTGTTTTTAAAATTCTATGTTAGTGTCCAGCTAGTGTGGCTCAGTGGTTGTGCATTGACCTATGAACCAAGTAGTCACAGTTAGATTCCCATCAGGGCATATACCCAAGTTTCTAGCTCCATCTACAGTGGAAGGTATTAGTGGGGGCAGCTGATTGATGACTCTTGCTCATTGATGTTTTTCTCCCTCTCTCCCTCTGCCTTCCTCTCTGAAATCAATAAAAATATAATTTTTTTTTAATTCTTTGCTAGTATTCATGTTTCCCAGATGGTGCCAAAGAGCTACATTAGGTACAATATAGTCTCAGATTATAAAGAAAAATAATGCGAAATAATTTTTAAAACTTGAACACAAAAAAAAACATTTTAAAATAATGGCTTGATTTGTATTAAACCATTACTGTTGGGACTGTCATACATTGAGTTTTCATTTTCAGGTTATGGAAAACCTATAAGTAGGACATTGGGTAAGAATCTCCAACCTGAATTTGATCTTAACATGTCTTCATACATTGCTAGATGAATAATTTAGTACCCTCTCTCCTGCCCCAATGGTATTGCATTGCTAGGTGCTAAATAATCCTGTTCTGATCATAAACCTATTCTTAAGAGAACTGTCACTGGTTTTGGCTTTACTCTTCATAAGAAAAAGATGTCCTGTACACAGGCAACAAGTAGGGGATGGGAAATAATCCCTAATACTATGAACACTAAAACATATATTTAAAAACAAAAAATTGACATTCTAGTGAAAGCCTTGGTAATAAAACCAGTTAACAGATTTTTATAAATTGATGTAATTAATAACATTTCCATGAAAATAAAATTTTTTAAAGAGAAAAAATATGTCTTATTTAATTTTATAAGCCTCTTTTCTTTCTCTTTGTGTGTACAGAGCAAGGTTTGAACTTCTCTGCTCTCCACTTTTTAATAAATGTATAGAAGCAATCAGAGCACTCCTAGAACAAAGTGGATTTGTAGCAGATGATATCAACAAGGTAATACTTTTATATTTTTCTTATTTATTTTAGGAGTAATTTTAGAATTGGAATTTAGAAATGGTCTCTCGGTACTGAAATAATATTTTTATGAATTTAAGTATTTTCTAGGCTGGAAAAAGTTTAGCTAAATCAGAAAGCAGGTCTAATTAAGCAAGTTTATTCTTTATCTATAAAAGACTAAGTTGACTTGCGCATGCACGATACATATAAAGCTCTCACTGGTGCCAATCACACATGTGTGTTTTGATTTGTCATTGTCGATTGTGAATTTGATTGACACCTCTATTTTAGAGAAAGGGCGAATAGCAATATTAAAATATTTCTTTCAATTAATTTCCTTTCAATGTGCACGAATCTGTGCATCAGGTCACTAGTAATTTGTAAAACTAATCCTTAATGTTGGTTATGTAGGTTATTTTGGTTTTATAAACAGCAATCTTTATGGTTTTGTGAACATTCTTGATTTCCTGAGAATTAAATTTGGGATTTAATTCTCAAATTTTAAGACTTAATATTTATTACCAAATTGCTCACCAAAAAAAAACCAGTCTATAAACAGCATTTGAATAGTCATATCTGATGAATTGATGCTGGGTTATTCCTACAGATGATATGAAAAAAGTCAATTTCTTTCCACGCATAGAAAAATACACTATATCTTAAGTAGTGCACCACAATTAAGCTGGCCAGCAGCCATGTGGTACAGCTGATACACTGTACCATTCCATTCTTCAAAAAATAAAGATGTTCCCTACTGTTTTTCTTGAAATACGCATTCCTCTTGGTCTTTCATTTACAAGATTGAGAGATGGGTAAGAGAGTTTTAAAAGTTTCACATTGAACTTACTGTGAGAATCATAGCAAGAGCACAAGCATGATTATAAATGACAAATGCCCACTAGCTGGTGTGAAGGCCACAGCAGGTCATGGTAAGCCTGCCATCTACAGACAGGAGCTATCCTACTCCAAATGGAGCAGCATGTTGCCCACCTGCTGATTACTACTTTTCAGGGATTCAGGTCTGTACTGTTGGGGCCTTTGACTTTTTAAGCGACTCTCAAAATAGGGGCTCTTAATATAATTTTTTAACATTTAAATGTTAGTAACTAACACACAACTTTTAAAAACATTGTGTGGAGAGAGAAAACATACCTTGTTTGATATAATTTATAAGTTACTACTTTGCAACCTCTGGTTCAGAGGGTTTTGTTTTTTGGTGTTTGTTTTTAGTTTTGTTCTAAGCTACAGGTGCTTTTAAAATGAATTGAATACCTTTTCATCTTTTTAAGCATTCCAGATTAGTACATAACGCATGGATATTCTTTGTTCCTCAAGAATTCTAAAGAATTCACCTATAAACAGATTTTGTCTTGAAACTAATTTCTGAAGTATTTTTATAGTTCTCGTAAGTTTGTATTGCTTCAAAATTGAGTTTAAGTACTTTATAGACCTATTTCATAATGGTTTCTTCAATTTTTAACATTGCATAATGTTCTTATAATTTTTTTCCCTAGCCGGTTTGGCTTAGTGGATAGAGCATTGGCCTGTGGACTGAAGGGTCCCAGGTTCAGTTTCTGCCAAGGACACATACCCATGTTGTGGGCTCGATCCCCAGTATGGGATGTGCAGGAGGCAGCTGATCAATGATTCTTTCTCATCATTGATGTTTCTCTCTTTCCTCTCCCTTCCTCTCTGAAATCAATGAAAATATATTCTCGTAATTTTTTATTTTATGTATCTTTTGATACTAAAATGTAAAAGTGTAAAGAAGTTATTTAAGTTAAAATGAGCCAATTTCTTTACTCCTCTCCCTCTTTTTTTCCTTCTTCCTCTTTTCTGTTTTTTCCTTTCCTAGGATTAATAAATAAGTGTTTTATTATTTGCTTTAATTTCTGCCATTACCACCCAAAAAAAACTTTCTTATTTTTTTTTTCAAGTTATGTTCTTCTCTTTTCTAATTGGCCATGTTTTATTTTAATTTTTTCCATCCTTTCCCAGGACACTTTTATTATTTTTCTAAATTCTTACATTGAATGCTAACTCCTTTATTTTATTTTATTTTATTTTATTTTATTTTATTTTTCCCTAATAAAAAAATGAACTACAATTTTACTTATTAATACCTTAATTTTATTCCATAAGCTTTAATAGATTTTATTTTCTTTATTTTCAGAAAAGTCTGTAATATTTTTTATTTCCCTCTTTTTTGTTTAGATTCGTGTTTTAAATACCCATGTAATTACAATGGTTGGATATTTTAATAGCATTTTATTTGATTAAATTTTGTAAAAATTGTAATTGAAAAGTCCTTAAAATATTTGTTTTAAATATATATTTTCTATTAAATTTTTAAGTTTAAAGAAATATTTCATACTACAGACTAGATGCTTACAGAATTTATTTAAAACTTGCTGGTTATTGTCAGCATTAATAGTAACACACTATTCATATTTTTTTACCCTTAATTGCAAATACCAAAAGCTAAGATTTTCCAGGGTTATTTATTTATTTTTTTGCACAGTAAAACTTATTGCTTATTACGCTTTTGATGTCAAATATGAGAAATTTGAAAAGATATTCTACATTTTTATTTATTTATTTTTAATACAATCCACTGATTTTCCACAGAGAGGAAGAGAGAAAGTCAGAAACATCAATGAGAGAAACATCTATCAGCTGCCTCTTGCACACCCGCCACTGGAGATGTGCCCGTAGCCAAGGTACATGCCCTTGACCGGAATCGAACCCGGGACCTTTCAGTCCAAAGGCTGACGCTCTACCACTGAGCCAAACCGGTTTCAGCAGATATTCTACATTTTTATTCTCATAGTATTTATGCCAGATCACAAGATTTTAGAGAAGGCTTCTTTTTACTAAACTCCAAAACAGACCTTTTGGGAAACTTTGCCAAGACAGACTTATGTTTTTCTTTCTTTCTTTGAATTTCTCAGCTGATGTTCCTTATATCCTGACCTGAGGTTAATGTGATATCCCTTGTAATTTCACACCTATGTTAGAGACGTAGTTTTCATCAGTTGATCCTCTTCCCCTTCATATTGAGCTTTGAGAACATTCATAAAAAGACTGTGAAATAGAAGTGATTATTGATGATTCTCCTTCTTGGGCTACCTACTTATTTGATATTCAGAATACCTGTGGAGTTATAATTATCAAATATATGACTTAATGAGGAAATTAAAGTATTTTTCAAGGAACAGTTTTATTTTTTTCAACTTACTTGAGGGATAATTGACAAATTGAATTAGAAGATATTCAAAATATACATGAGATTTGACATACATATACATTGTGAAAGGATTCCCACCATTTAGTTAGTTAACACATCATATATAATAAAGAGCTAATATGCTAATTAGACCAAACAGCTTAACAACCATCTGGGACATCTTCCAGACAACCTTCTGGATGAAGCCTGGGTTGCAAGGGCTAAGGCAGCAGCCAGGGCAGCTGTGAGGGCCTAGACCTTGCCTGAATTTTCGTGCTCAGGCCTCTGGTCTATCTATATTTATCTTTGGGAAGGATGAAAAGACTTAACTTCTATTCTCTTAGCAAATCTCAATCGTACAATACAGTTTTGCCAACTAGTCACCATGTTACACTTAGATCCTCAGACTTTATTCATTTTATAACTGAAAGTTTGAATACTTTTACTAACCTCTCCCTATACCTTCACTCCCAAACCCCGATCACTGTTCTATCTGTGCCTATGAGTTTGACTTTTTTAATATTCCACATGTGATATCCTGCAGTATTTGTCTTTATCTGTCTGACTTATCTCACATAATACTGCATTGTGTGTGTGCATGTGTGTACACATATATATACATACATATATACATATACATACACACACACACACACACACGAGGCCTAGTGCACAAAATTCATGCACAGGGGGAAAGGGGTGTGTGTCCCTCAGCCCAGCCTGCACCCTCTCCAATCTGGAATCCCTTGAGGGATGTCCGACTGCCATTTAGGCCTGATCCTACCGGGACTCACAATCCAGGTCTGCTGGCTCCTAACTGCTCACCTGCCTGCCTTCCTGATTGACCCTAACTGCTTCTCCATGCCAGCCTGATAACCCCCTAACCACTCCCCTGCCAGCCTGGTTGCCCTAACTGCCCTCCCCTACAGACTTGATCACCCCCAACTGCCCTCCCTTGCAGGCCTGGTCCCTCCCACCTGCCCTCCCTGTTGGCCATATTGTGATAGACATCTTGTGTCCACATGGAATCTTGTGTGTTGGAATGATGGTCAATTTGCATATTACTCAGAGGCCTGGTGCACGAGTGGGGGCTGGTTGGTTTGTCCTGAACGGTTTTCCAGATCAGAGTGGAGGTTCCCTTGGGGCGTGGGGAGACCTGGCGAGGGGCCTATGTGGTATGCAGGCCGGCCACACCCCCCAGCGACCCAAGCAGAGGCCCTGGTATCTGGGATTTATTTATCTCCTATAATTGAAACTTGGTAGCCTTCAGCAAAGCCAGAGCTGACCAGATTGGGCAGGAAGCTTGACTTCCTCCATTGCCGGGAAAACCCAAGCCTGCTGCTTGCTCTGTGGCCATAGCCATCTTGGTTGGGTTAATTTGCATGCTCCTGACTGGCTGGCAGGCGTAGCTTGTGGGTGCAACGGAGTTATGGTCAATTTGCATGTTTCTTTTATTAGTGTATATATACATAGACATTTATGTTATATATATATATATGTGTGTGTGTGTGTATATATATACACACACACACACACACGTATGTTGATGTGAGAAAGACATATCTATTGGTTGCCTCCCACACACACTCCAACTAGCGCTGGAGATTGAGCCTGCAACCAAGTTACATGCCCTTGACTGGAATCAAGCACGTGACCCTTCAGTCTGCAGGCTAACACTATCCACTGAGCCAAAATGTCTAGTGCTCATTGTTTCATCATTTTTTTTAAATGTTTTTATTTATTTTAGGGAGAGAGAGAGAGAGACATAGAAACATCAGTGATGAGAGAGAATCATTGATTGGCTGCCTCTTGCACATTCTGCACTGGGGATTGAGCCCGCAGCCTGGGCATATGCCCTGACCAGGGAAACAAACTGACCTCCATAGGTCACCACTCAACTACTGAGCCACACTGGCCGAGCTCTCATCTATAATAATCTACAATAATAAAAGTGTAATATGCTAATTAGACCAAACGTCCTTTTCAGATGTAGCCATGGCGATGAGGCCTGGCAGAGGCCAAGGCAGCGGTAGCTGACACAGTGGGGGGAGGGGGTACCTGAGGCAGCCACTGTGGCAGTGGGGGTCAAGCCGCTGGCACAAATTTCACACATCAGGCCTCTAGTCTTTTTAATAATAGATATCTTAACAGGTATGAGGTTTTGATTTGCATGCACCTAATGATTAGTGATGTTGAACACCTTTTCATGTACCTGCTAGCCACTTGAATGTCTTCCTGAAAATGTTTATTCAGGTCCTTTGCCCATTTTTTTAGTTTTAGTTTTTTGGGTTTATGGATACTAACCATTTTTCAGATATGTGGTTTGCAAATATTTTCACCCGTTATCTAGTGGTTTTTTTTCATTTTGTTACGATTTCCTTTTCTCTGCAGAAGCTTTTTAGTTTGATTTATTCCCACTTGTTGATTTTTGCTTTGGATATAAAATCCAATTATTGCCAAGACTAATGTCAAAACTTACCCTTATGTTTTCTTCTAGGAGTTTCAAAGTGTTTTACATTCAACTCTTTAATTCATATTTAGCTTATTTTTCATCCCCCCCCCCCCGCCACATTTAATGGTTTTGATTTCACAATTTATATCTTTCTATATTGTGTATCTATTAACAAATTATTGTAGTTAGTTATTTTTAATGTCTTTGTCTTTTAACCTTTATACTAGAGTTGTAAGTGACTTACCTATTACCATTACAATATTAAAGTACTCTGAATTCAACTATATATTTACTTTTATCAGTTAGTTTTCTACTTTCTTATGTTATCCACTAGAGGCCCAGTGCATGAAATTCGTGCACAGGTAGGGTCCCTAGGACTGGCCAGCAGTTGGGGCCAATCGGGGCCTTCTGTCTGGCTGCCAGCCAAAGCCTTTCTTCCTCAGCTGCCTTCTGGGGCCTTCCTTCATTCCACACCATGTCATAGCACATGTCATAGCAAGCAATATAACTCCAATCAAACACCCATGGGGACACTTTGCATGTTAGCCTTTCATATGTATACTAGTGGCCCGGTGCACAAAATTCGTGCATGGAGGAGGGTTCCCTCAGCCCAGCCTGCACCCGCTCCAATCAGCATGACACGATGTTGTCAGTGTCCCCCATCTCTGGACCATCCTCGTGACTGGAACACATCTGTCCATTCCTCACAGTCGCAGGAACCCACATGGTCTTGGAGTTGTTCTCTGAAAATACACAAACACATTCTCGACCAAAAGTTAACAAAGGGATCCTCTCTGCAAACTAGACGTGGGATTCTTTTTATTTTTGCCTAAATGATTTTCCTTTGGCTTACTTTGATACCCACCATGTGTGTTTTTTCATGGGTGTCCTGCAGTTGGTTTTACAAATGGAATTTAATTTTCTGGAGTAAGAATTTTCTAGATGTATTTTACTTACAGGATATTTTTCCTTACATGATATTACCCCACTGGCCCCCCTCCCCCCCACCCCCCCACCCCCCCGTGAATTAATAGGGGCTTTTGGAAATTTTAACTTGCAGTCTTGGTAATTTTAAATTTTAATTTTTGCACACAAATATGACTGCTTTAGGTTCTTTGGATGTTAGGCAATTTTACAGTGAGATGAACTATTAATAGATAATTTAATGTTTTAGGAAAAGCTTTTTGTCGAGTACACTTAAATTTTCTTGAGTATTCACTTATTTCACTTGGCCAATTTAAGTTAATCTGAAAACTTGATTACTATTTTACTGTCAATTTTAATACTCAAGCAGAAATCTTAGTTTACTCTGTAAATACTAGTGGAAAGGAATATTTGCATTTTTGAGTAGGTCCTGAGCATTTCTGGTAATAGACTGAATTTAGATATAGAGCAGCTATTGCTGGCCGAGTCTCTGTCTGCCACCTGGGTCCCCGTATGAGTTGTGTGTGGGAGGCAAAGCAGCTGTGGGGGCAGACCTTCCACAGGAGGTGTGAGAATCAAGCCCCTGCAAGGTTTGTGGATGAGGGTCTGTGCCCCACCTCTGTTGACCTTTTAGTTCTCTCCTGTTGGCCCCTCTGCGACTGTGCCTGTCTTAGGTTGTTCCTTCCCTGAGGAATCTTACCCGACTCTGGCTAACCAGCCATCCTCCAGGGCCAAACAGGGTGATGTGTGGTTCAGTTCTGTCTCCTTTGTAGTCTATGCCCCCATGGCCTCCATGTCCAGCACCTGCCTTGGGATCCCCTCGCCTGCTGGCAGGGTCCCGGTAATGATCACATATCTCGGGTGACCCAGGTTTCTTCTCCAGAGAGGGCCCAGCTCACGCCATTGGTCGAGAGACAGATCCATGGTGCCAGCTGCCCAGAGGCTTCGGCCACAGCTTGAACTGAAAGCTCAGGCATCATCTGTGTGTATTTGGATAGTAAGAAGAGGGGCCCTCTTGGCAAAGAGGGGCCAATATAGAATGCTCGGATACCTTCCTAGTGCCTTAATTCCTTCTGAAGGGGATTAATTCCTTTCCTATCCTTTTTTAAATTGCTGCCCAGCATTCAAAGAATGAGTTTGTAAGTTTATTTGGGATAATTGTATAATATGCTGTTGTCAAATATCAAATATTATAATGACAATGTAGAATAATATCATGTAAGGGTATTATGGTGTCACGGGAGGTAAAGGAGGACCTATCCTAACGATTGGTGTCCAAAGGAGATGACAAGCTCTAGGCCAGGTTAATTCAATCTCAAACTAGCTGCCAGTTTTTTTTTATAACTTTATATAAACTTTGTCAGGGATGTAAAAACACAAATTACTTACCTTAGTTCAAGAGTTCAAATATATTGACTTTCCCCCTTACTCCCACCACCTGTCACTTACCCTGAGGTTTGACATTCTGATGGACTTTTCTCCGTCTCTGGATCCATTCTTGTTCATCAGTCTATGTCATCCATTATATTCCTCAAATGAGTGAGATCATGTGATATTTGCCTTTCTCTGCCTGGCTAATTTCACTTAGCATAATGCTCTCTAATTCCATCCATGTTGTTACAAATGGTAGGAACTCTTTCTTTTTTACCGCAGCGTAATATTCCATTGTGTAAATGTACCATAATTTTTTAATCCACTCATCTGCTGATGGGCACTTAGGCTGTTTCCAAATCTTAGCTATAGTAAATTGTGCTGCTATGAACATAGGGGTACATATATCCTTTCTAATTCGCCTTTCTAGTTTCTTGGGGTATATTCCTAGAAGTGGGATCACTGGGTCGAATGGGAGCTTTATTTTTAGTTTTTTGAGGAAACTCCATACTGTTCTCCACAGTGGCTGCACCAGTCTACAATCCCACCAGCAGTGCACGATTCTTCCTTTTTCTCCGCATCCTCGCCAGCACTTGTCATTTGTTGATTTGTTGATGTAAGCCATTTTGACAGGTGTGAGATGGTACCGCATAGTCGTTTTGATTTGCATCTCTCGGATAATTAGTGACTTTGAGCAAGTTTTCATATGTCTCTGGGCCTTCCTTTTGTCTTTAGAAAAGATTCTATTCTGTTGCGCATTTTTTTATTGGATCATTTGTCCTCCTTTTATTGAATTGTGTGAGTTGTCTGTAGATGCTTGAGATTAACCTTTATCAGTGATAGCATTTGCAAATATGTTCTCCCATACAGTGGGTTTTCTTATTGTTTTGTTGATGGTTTCTTTAGCTGTGCAAAAGCTTTTTATTTTGATGTAGTCCCATTTGTTTATTTTGTCTTTAGCTTCCATTGCCCTAGGAGCAGTATCATTGAAAAAGTTCTTTTGGCATATGTCTGAGATTTTTTTTCCTGTGGATTCCTCTAATGTTTTTATGGTTTCCCGTCTTACGTTTAAGTCCTGTATCCATTTTGAGTTTATTTTTGTGTATGGTGTAAGTTGGTAGTCCAGTTTCATTTTTTTGCATGAATCTGTGCAATTTTCCCAACACCATTTATTGAAGAGACTATCTTGATGCCATTTTATGTTCATGCCTCCTTTGTCAAATATTAATTGAGCGTAGTGGTTTGGGTTGATATCTGGACTCTCTATTCTATTCCATTGATCTATATGTCTGTTCTTGTGCCAGTACCAGGCTGTTTTGAGAACAGTAGCTTTGTAATACAGCTTGAAATCTGGTATTGAAATCCCACCTACTTTGTGCTTCTTTCTCAGGATTGCTGTGGCTATTCGGGGTCTGTTTTTATTCCAGATGAATTTTTGGAGAGTTCTTTCTAGGTCTTTGAAATATCCCATTGGTATTTTAATGGGGAATGCATTAAATTTATAGATTGTTTTGGGTAATATGGACATTTTAATTATGTTGATTCTCCCAATCCATGAACATGAGATGTTCTTCCATCTGTTTACATCTTCCTCTATCTCTTTTTTCAGTGTCCTGTAGTTTTCCACGAATAGATCTTTTACCTCCTTAGTTAAGTTTATTCCTAGGTATCTTAATTTTTTTTGGTGTGATGGTAAATGGGATTGCTTTTTTAGTGTCTCTTTCTGTAAGTTCACTATTAGTGTATAGAAATGCCATAGATTTCTTGGCATTAATTTTGTAGCCTGCTACATTGCTGAACTCATTTATTAAGTCTATTAGCTTTTTTTGGAGTCTTTCAGGTTTTTTATGTACAATATCATGTCATCTGCAAATAAGGGTAGCTTTACTTCTTCTTTTCCAATTTGGATGCCTTTTATTTCTTCTTCTTCTAATTGCATTGGCTAATACTTCTAGTACTATGTCGAAAAGGAGTGGTGAGAGTGGGCAACCCTTTCTTGTTCCTGTTCTTAGGGGAAATGGTTGTAGTTTTTGCCCATTGAGTATGATGTTTGTTGTGGGTTTATCATATATGGCTTTTATTATATTGAGGTATGATCCTTCTATTCCTACCTTGTTGAGAGTTTTTATCAAGAAAGGGTGTTGGATTTTGTCAAATGCTTTTTCTGCATCAATTGATATGACAATGTGATTTTTATCTCTCAATTTGTGTATGTGATGTGTCACATTTATTGATTTGCGGATATTGTACCATTCTTGCATTCCTGTGATAAATCCTACTTGGTCATGGTGTATGATCTTTCTGATGTACTGCTGGATCCGATTTGCTAGAATTTTATTGAGGATTTTGGCATCTATATTCATGAGGGATATTGGCCTGTAATTCTCTTTTTCATTGTGTCATCTTTATCTGGTTTTGGTATTAGGGTGATGTTAGCTTCATAGAAGGAGTTTGGAAGTGTTCCATCCTCTTGAATTTTCTGGAATAGACTGAGGAGTATAGGTTTTAGTTCTTCCTTGAATGTTTGGTAAAACTCCCCTGTGAAGCCATCTAGCCCCGGGCTTTTTTTTTCCTAATTGAGTTTTGGGAGGTTATATTTTTCTAGAAATATATCCATTTCCTCCTGGTTGTCCGTTTATTGGAGTAGAGTTGTTCATAGTATTTTTTAACAATCCTTTGTATTTCAGTGGGGTCTGTTGTTATTACACCTCTTTCATTTGTGATTTTATTTATTAGGGTCCTCTCTCTTTGCTTCTTGGTGAGTCTGGCTAGAGGTTCTTCAATCTTGTTTATCGTTTCAAAGAACCAGTTCTTGGTTTTGTTGATCTTCCATATTATTTCTTTGGTCTCTATATCATTTATCTCTGCTCTGATCTTTACTATTTCCTTCCTTCTGCTTACGCTGGGCTTTTCTTGTTGCTTTCTTTCTAACTCTTTGAGTTGTTGGGTTAGATAATTTATTGCCGCTGTTTCTAGTTTTTTGCAGTAGGATTGTAGAGCTATGAACTTCCCTCTCAGAACTGCTTTCACTGTGTCCCATAGATTTTGGGTTGTTGTGCTGTGGTTGTCATTTTTTTCCATGATGTTTTCTATCTCTTCCTTGATTTCTCTAGTAACCCAGTCATAGTTTAATAGCATGCTGTTTAGTCTCCATGTGTTTGATTTCTTTGGGTTGTTTCTATTGTAGTTGATTTCCAGCTTTATGCCACTGTGATCTGAGAATATGCTTGATATGATTTCTATCTTCTTGAATTTGGAGAGACTATGCCTGTGACCCCACACATGGTCTATCTTTGAGAATGACCCATGGGCACTTGAAAAGAATGTATATTCTGTGGCTTTGGGGTGAAATGATCTGAAGATGTCAATTAATTCCATCTGGTCTAGTGAGTCATTGAGGATTGAAGTTTCTTTACTGATTTTTTATTTAGAGGATTTGTCCAATGGTGATAGTGGGGTATTAAAGTCTCCTACTGTGATTGTATTGCTGTCTATCTCTCCCTTTATATTCCCTAGGAGTTTTTGTATGTATTTGGGTGCTCCTGTATTGGGTGCGTATATCTTCACCAGAGTTATTTCTTCTTGTTGGATTGCTCCCTTTAGTATTATGTAGTGGCCTTCTTTATCTCTTGTTACGTCCTTCACTTTGAGATCTAATTTGTCGGATATAAGTATTGCTACCCCAGCTTTTTTTCCATTTCCATTCGCCTGAAGAACCTTTTCCCTTCCTTTCACCCTCAGTCTGTGTGCGTCTTTTTATTGGAGGTGGGTTTCTTGTAGACAGCAGATATATGGGTCTTGTTTTCTTATCCAGTCTATTACCCTATGTCTTTTGATTGGAGCATTTAAATCGTTTACATTTAAAGTTATTATTGATAGATAGTTATTTGTAGCCATTTTTGTTCTTTGCCCCTGTGTTCTTTCTTGGCTTCCTGTTGCTTTTTACAGCAGACCCTTTAGCATTTCTTGCATTGCTGGTTTGGTGGTAATGTATTCCCTTAGACCTTTTTTGTCTGTGAAGCTCCTGATTTGACCTTCAATTTTAATTGATAGCCTTGCTGGATACAGTGTTCTAGGATTCAGACCCTTTCTTTGCATGACTTTGTATATTTCATTCCAATCCCTTCTGGCCTGATAAGTTTCTTTTGAGAAATCACTTGTTAGTCTGATGGGGGTTGCTTTATAGGTGACTTTCCGTCTCTCTCTGGCAGCTTTTAAGATTCTCACTTTGTCGTTGATGTTTGCCAATTTAATTATAATGTGCCTTGGTGTAGGTCTTTTGGGGTTTAATTTGCTTGGAACTCTGTGAGCTTCTTGGATTTGTGTGGGTTTTTTCTTTCCTATATCAGGGAAGTTTTCTGTCATTATTTCTTCCAACAGGTTTTCTATTCCTTGCTCAGTTTCCTGTCCCTCTGGAAGCCCTATTATGTGGATGTTGTTTTGTTTCATATTGTCCCAAAGTTCCCTTAGGTTCTCCTCCTGCTTTTTAATTTTTTTTTCTAGAAGCTGCTGTACTTGGGTATTTTTTCCTTGTCTTCCAGTTCACTGATGTGGTCCTCTGCTTCATCTAGTCTACTGTTAATATTTTCTATGGAGTTATTTACCTCAGCAATGTCACTTTTCATTTCTTCTTGGCTCTTCTTCATTTCTTCTTGGGTCCTCTTCATTTCCTCTTGGTTCTTCTTCGTTTCTTCTTGGGTCTTCTTCATTTCTTCATAGTTGTTCATTTCTTCATAGTTCTTCATTCCTTCATGGCTCTTCATTTCCTCTTGATTCCTCTTCACTTCCTCATGGTTCTTACTCATATTGGCTTCTCTTCTCTTCAGCCACCCTATGACCATTTCTCTGAACTCTCTCTCTCTGACAGATTGCTTGCTTCCATTTCGTTTCCCTCTTTTTCTGGTAAGGCTTGTTTTTCTTTCATTGGTGGCCTATTTCTTTGTCTCCCCATGGTCTCTCTTCTCTGTGTGTCTTGTTACGTAGTTCTCACTCTCCTGTGTTGATTTAAAGGTTCAAACTACAACACAACCAGTTGCAGCACACCAGGCACTGAAGAAGAATGGATTCACAGTATCCATCTGGTGATTGCCAGAGGAAGGTAACTTAGGTGATAATTGGGGAAAAAGAGAGTAAGAGAAAACACACTCACACACACAAGGGGGGGGGGGGGGAGAGAAGGAAGGGAGGAAAGATGAAGGAAGGAAAGGAAAGGAAAGGGGAAGGGGAAGGAAAGGAAAGCCAAAATAAAATTGGGAAAAGGGGAAGGAGTAAAAAGAAAGGAAAAGGGAATAAACTATAAATATGGGTTGGAAACTCCCAAAGGACCCACTAATCCCAGCAAAAGCCCGCAATGAGTACCTGGAGATTGATACAAACTACATACAACAACTATCAAGGAAGGTTAGGGAACACAGAAGCTTAAATCTATCAAAAAAACAATGTAAACATCACCAAAACACAAAACAATGCCAAAACCTCCCCCACAAAACAAATTAAAATAAAAGAATAACCAAACCAATCTTACTAACATGCATAAAATATAAACAACATCAGCAGGACCGAGAGAAAAACAGTTTTGTATAGTGAAGTCGGAGAAGCATTAGATGGGTATGGACTTGGAGCAGGTGGTTGGAGATTGGATATAAAAGTGGGGTAAATTTTTAACAGGGGGTAAAAAGAGAGAATAAGGAAAATCTAAACCAGAAAAAGTGTATGAGGAACAAGACACTAACTAAGGAAAGGTTCAGCAAGAGAGTGCTGGCAAAAGGGTGAAGTTGAAGTAGAGTAAAAAGATACTAAATGGTAGATGAAAAAAGACTGTATAACACTAATCTCTAAGTAGAATAAAGATGAAATAAAATGGCACTTTTAAAAAAAGTTTAAATAGTAGTAGAAATAAAATTGATTCCTTAATTTGTGTTACACAAGAGTCAATTTGATTCAGCCCCTAGGTGGCAGTGTTTCTGAATTGACCTCCGGGTCTATTGGTCCTCTCTACCCTGATCTAAAATCCCGCTATGTCTATGGTATTCTCTGCTGATTTGTGGAAATAGGCTACCCTAGAGGTGCCTCTCTAATGTTGAACATCTGTTCTGATACCCAGCCTCTGCAAAACAGCTCACCCCTGTGGGCTCCCAGGTTATCCCCCATCAGGGGATCCCCCGTTCCTGGTTCAGCGCTGAGGAATTTGGACTTGGAGAGGACAAACGCAGGTGCGAGAACTCACGTCCTGCTCATATGTTTGCGAGAAGCCCCTTTCCCCCTTGGATTTGGCAGCCCACTCCCAAAACTGCCAAGCTGGCCTTCTCTGTCAGGTCCAAAAGGGTTGCCCTCTATGTATCCCCCCCCTGCCACCAGCTCCGAGGGCCCTCTTCCATGTTTGCCAGCTCCAATAGCTACGGACTTTTCCTCTTTTTTTCCCCCTGGTGCAAATCTCCCTGTGTTACCAGCTCCCCTAACCCCAGGGGAAATCTGACCTTTCCATGGCGGAGCACACGGTTCCTCGGAATCCACTTCTGCGCCAACTAGGAACCGATGTTGGGGGGGCGGGGGTCTCAGCTGCCCGGTGGGTACCGCATCTGTAAAATCTTCAGGCTCTTCCCCTTTGAGATGGCACAGTTCGCCTCTGAACCAGGCTCCACGAGAGAACCCAGCCACATGGAGCTCTCCATTAAGGGAGGCTAATCTAAGCAGTCCCCCTCCTCCCAAAGCCCAGCTGTCCCCCCACTCGCCAACAAACACTCCCTGCTCGACCCTCAGCTGCTCCCATCGTCTACCCAGGTACACAAATGATTACGTGTCCTTCTGTTCTGCCGCCATCTTTTCTCTCTCTTTTCTTCTGACTATTTAAAAGATTTTTCTTTTCATCACTGGTGTTGAGCAATGTGATTTTTATGTGTCTTGATGTAGCTTTCTTTATGTCCTGTGCTTGCTATTTACTGAGCTGCTTTGATTTGTGGGTTCATATATTTTGCTAAATTTTGAAATTTTTGAATCATTCTTTCTTTAGATACTGTATAAGTTAGGATCTCTAGCGGGGGCTGGGGAGGAAGAGGAGTGAACCAAACCATAGGGTCAGGACCTCAGCATGCCTGCGGTGGCCAGTTCATGACCAGCTGCCTGAGACTGGCTCCTTCCTTGGCTAGGGGGTTTCATGCATCTGCTCTGTGCTGCCCAGCATTGTGGTGCTTGTTGGGCTATTTGTAGCTTACTGGGAAGGCACAGCCTGGGGAGTCAGCCTTGATCCCTGCAGTAACCAGATCCCAACATTGGGAATGCAGTCAGTTCTCTGCACCCTGAGTCGTCCCACTGTTGCATCCCCAGAGCAGTCATGGTGCCTTCTTCCATCACGGCCCCCTAAGCTCACAGTGATGGCGACGTGCTGTCATAGGTTTGGGTGAACAGAACATGGAAGACACGTGGGTGATATCAGGCACCAGGTGCTAGCTGGGGAGGCTGTCACAGTCACAGGTTTAGAAGCCTCTTTCTTAGTTTCTCAGAGAGCTCGATGGTGAGAAAATGCAGGTCTCGTCCTGTGCTGTGGTTTCTGTGGGAAACCTCGCCATTGGGGGTGTCAAAGGGGTTAGCCAGGAGCACCTGCGACAGAGAGACGCCCTTCTCCCATAACCTCGTCGCAGGTGGACTGGTCGCCAGGTGCCAGGAAACTGCTCAGAGTATCCCTGCTGTTCCAGAGTTATTTGAGCAGCTGTCCATCTTCCGTGGGAAGAAAGGTATGTGCTTGTGCACAGTCACTGCCCAATCCCAGGCCGGCAGGGGCACCCGGGCCCCAGATGTGTTCTTCCGCTGGGTTCGCAGAGGTCGGACAATCGTCCAGATTCCCTTGTTTAACATAAAAAGTTAAATTCCCAGTGAGGCCCCTGGTTAGAAAGGGAGGATATTGGGGAGAGGAGGAGGAGCTGAGCTTCCTCTTCCCCAACCACTGGAAGGTGAGGAGCCCAAGGCATGATCTCCAGGATGCTGCTTCCAGAAAGACTGTGAAGGCCAGGCTCTGCTCCTGTGTCCTCCTGGGTCTGAAAGCAGGAGGCAGAGCTGTGCTTTCACCTGTGCCTCAGGGCAGCGGCCTCCTGGTTCTTGCAGAAACAGTGGCCCTGGGGTCTGACTGTTCCTCAGTGGTTGGAACCATGTGTAATTGCCACCAGTGCAGGCACGCTCCTGGGAGGAGATACAGAGGGCAAACCATTGGATCTTGTTACCCAGGTAATGACACCAGTGTCCCGCCCTGCCCCCGGCTGCTCAGCACGTTTGGGCTGCTGACAGGCCCTCTATCTTTGTTGGGTTAATTTGCATACTTCAGATTGACTGTTGGCGTTGCAGAGGTATGGTCAATTTACATATTTGTGTGTTATTAGTAAGATATGGTAAGTATAACATAAAATAATGCTAAAAATACCATTTCTTATACTTTATCATTACATGTGGTAAAGATGGATTAGCATATAACATTTAATCTTGAGAAGAAAAACAATTTTCATTTGCAGCAGCATTATACTAAGTGAAATAAGCTAGGCAATGAAAGAAAAATACCACATGATCTCACTCATTTATGGAAAATAACACTAACCTGATGAACAAAAAGATAGGTACAGAGTCAGGAAAGCATCGAACAGATGGTTGAATTACAGTGGGAAGGCTGGGGAGGGGGAAAGAGACCAACCGAAGGACTTGTATGCACACATATATATATGCCCAACCAATGGACACGAGACACGGGGCGGGGGTAGGGGTGTGAGAGCCTGCGATGGGGTAGGGGAGGCTGGGGGAAAGAAAGTACATGTACTACTATGTGTAATACTTTAAACAATAAAAAAAATTCTGTAAGTAAAAGACTGAAAAAATTTATTTTTATTTTTTAGGTTGTCCTTTGTGGGGGGTCTTCCCGAATTCCAAGGCTTCAGCAATTGATTAAAGATCTTTTCCCAGCTGTTGAGCTTCTAAATTCTATCCCTCCTGACGAAGTGATCCCCATTGGTGCAGCTATAGAAGCGGGAATTCTTATTGGGAAAGAAAACCTTTTAGTAGAAGACTCTCTTAAGATAGAGTGTTCAGCCAAAGATATTTTAGTTAAGGTATGTTTAGTTTTTCTTTTTCATAAAAGTGGTATAAATTCGATGCTGTAGTTTTCACACATACCATGTTTTCTTTTGTTTGTTTTTTATTATTCCTCACCTGAGGATATTTTTCCATTGATTTTTAGAAAGAATGTAAGAAAGAGGGAAAGATGGTTGTGAAAGAAAAAAGCAATTGGTTGCCTCCTGCATGTACCCTGACTAGGGCCCGGGCTGGGGAGGAGCCTGCAACCAAGGTACATACCCTTAACTGGAATCAAACCCGGGACTCTTCAGTCCTCAGACCAAAGCTCTATCCACTGAACCAAACTTTGTATACTGGCATATTTTTCTAATTTATAGTTTTATTTCAATGAGTTTTTTATATTCTGTATTTATTGATTTTTGAGAGGGAGAAAAGGAGAGAGAGAGAGAGAGAGAGAGAGAGAGAGAGAGAGAGAGAGAGAGAGAGAGAGAGAAGAAGAAGAAGAAGAAGAAGAAGAAGAAGAGAAGAAGAGAGGAGGAGAAGGAGAGGAGAAGGAGAAGGAGAAGGAGGAGAGGAGGAGGGGGGGGGGGGGAGGGGGAGGAAAGAAACATCGATGTGAGTGAGCTACGTCATTCGGTTGCCTCCTTTTTGTCCCCCAACTGGGATCAAACCCGTAACCTAGATATGTGCCCTGATTGGGAATTGAATACGATATCTTTTGCACAGAATGATGCTCCAGCCAATTGAATTGAATCACACCAGCCAGGGCTATATATGTTAACTAATTTTAATTATAAATTTCTAATATAGGTAGAGAGAGGTGTTTTCATTAATTTTTTTATTTTTTTAAATATATTTTATTGATTTTTTACAGAGAGCAAGGGAAATGGATAGAAAGTCAGAAACATCAATGAGAGAGAAACATCAATCAGCTGCCTCTTGCACACCCTTTACTGGGGATGTACCCTCAACCAGGTATATGTCTTTGACTAGAATCGAACCTGGGACATTTTGGTCCACAGGCTGACGCTCTATCCACTGAATCAAACCAGTTTCGGCTGTTTTCATTTATTTTTTAAGTGGGTTGGGATTAAGGATCATTTCTATTTCCTTTTGTCTATCTGTAGTTAGCAACAATTATAAGCAAGAAATATATATTACATTTTTAATAGGAATTTTTTATCATTGTAACAATAAATACCAAAAGGTATGCATGTTATTTTTCTGCTTTTTAGGGAGTTGATGAATCAGGAGCCAACAGTTTCACAGTACTGTTTCCGTCAGGAACTCCTTTGCCAGCTCGAAGACAACACACTTTACAAGCCCCTGGAAGTATATCTTCAGTATGCCTTGAGCTCTATGAGTCTGAGGGGAAAAACTCTGCAAAAGAGGAAAACAAGTTTGCACAGGTAAATACATAAAGTTAGATTATGAATTAGTCACATGAAACTTTAGCTTTTCTTTGTAGATTAGTCTCAGTTTAGTATCAGTTAATAGGAAATGTGATGAATGAATTACTTCTACTCATTTGTTTCTGTAAGGAAGAAGAAATAGGCAATTTTAATTTGAAGGAATGATAAGAAAATAAAAGCAAAATACAGTTTATATTTATACTCTTTCTCTTTGAGCTCTTGACCCTTCTTGGTAATATTTTTTGTTTGCTAACTGCCAGGTGCTGTACAAGGCACTTGACAAACATACTCTCGAAATGCTATGAGGTACACTTTATTATGGGCATTTTGTAGATAATTAAAAACAGGCTTATGATAGTAAATACCTTGTTATTTTGTTGGTTGAGCTTATTTATCCTCAGGTTGGTTTTACACTTGGGTCCATGCTGTTGCCATTAAACTATGTTGCTTCTGATACAGGTTAAGTTTCCTCTTCAAAATACCACATGCATATTTCATACTATATTGTCTTCTGTATTCTTTTAAAAAGAGTGAGAGGAGCCATGTTACTTGCTTAGAACATACCCAAGAAATATAGTTACATTAAGCCCTGGCCAGTTGATCAGTGGTTAGAGCCTCAATCCATGGATGGAAAGTCATGGGTTCAATTCTTAGTCAAGGGCAAAGTACACACAAGGGCTACAGAACCATAGTTACAATAGGATATCATTTGTATTTTAATAAAAAGATTGAAAGCAGGGGTGCATGTGAGGAAAGAGTGTTTGAGTAGGTGTATATATTTAGAAACCAAGTATGGATACAGAAAATATCTGTAGGTATTTGGACTATATTCAGGATACTTAACAGTGGATAGGTTTGAAGATACCAAGAGGATTTTTTTTTACTTAACACTTACTTAACTACTGAATTTTTTCATAAATAGCAAAGGACATAACCATGAATTACTTTAAAATAAACCTTTTTTTAATTTATTTTATAGAAGAAGGGGGAGGTAGAGATAGAAACATCAATGATGAGAAAGAATCATTGATTGGCTCTGCCCCTTACTCAGGATCAAGCCCGGAACCCAGGCATGTGCCCTGATCAGGAATCAAACTGTGACCTTCTGGTTCATAGGTCAACACTCAACCACTGAAGCACACCAGCCAGGAATGAATTACTTTTATGTAATAATAAAACAAATGTAGCTAACAGAAGACAAATGTATATTTTTAGCTTTATATCTATTTCTGATTTTAACAAAAGAATAATGAAAATACATACATAGCATGTCTGGACACCACCTAATCTTAAAATCTACTAGTATGTACTCCTTCAACTAGTAAAGTCTTCAAAAGCTTATCTAAATGTTTCTGCTGTGTATTACTATGTAAGCACTTTATACCAGATTTCTAACCTTGGGTGGCAGTCTTGGGATTCCTTTAGCTTCTCTCTCATACATTGACTACCTTTTCTCTTCACATACTTCTCTGAGATTTTGCAACTACTCTTAGTATATCCTATATACTATATGTCATACTGATTTTTTTTAAACAGCAAAGGACATAAGCATGAAGTACTTTTAAAAAAAATTTTTTTTATTTCATAGAGGAAGGGAGAGGTAGAGAGATAGAAACAAACATCAGTGATGAGATAGAATCATTAATTGGCTGCACCCCTTACTAGGGATCAAGCCAGCAGGACATATATATGTATATCCTATATACAGATGCCAGCAGAAGAATTAGTCACATACACTGAATTTGAAAAGAGACTCTTTTAGAGAACCTATTTATTTGTTCTAACTTCTTCCTTTTACAAATGAGTAATATAAGATGCCTAGTGCCTTGCCTAAGTTCATAAAATCTGATAATGATAAAATCTGAAAAGTTACTTCCAAACTTGCTTTATTGGTAAACCTTTCTTTAGGAAACAGAAATCTTATAGTAAACTAGAGGCCCAGTGCACGAAATTTGTGCACAGGGAGGGCAATGTTCCTCAGCCCACCTGCACCCTTTCCAATCTGGGACTCCTTGAAGAATGTCCTACTGCTGGTTTACAGGGATTGGGCCTAAACCGGCAGTTGGACATCCCTCTCACAATCCAAGACTGCTGGCTCCAGCCGCTCACTTGCCTGCCTGCTTGCCTATTGCCCCTAACCACTCTGTCTACCTGCTCACCCCCACCTACCCCCTGCTGCCAGCCTGCTCGCCCCCACCTGCCCCCATTGCTGGCCTGCTCACCCCCACCATTTCTCCCCACTGGCCTGCTCACTCCCAGCTGCCTCCCTACTGGCCTGCTCACTTCAAACTGCCCCTTACCCCACCCCCCCGCTCTCCTGTTCACCTCCAACTGACCCCCACTGATGGCCTGCTCACTCCCTGCTGGTCTGCTTATCTCCAGTGGCCCCTGCCATCCCATCCTGGCCTGATCATCTCCCAGCGACCCAAGGTCCCAGCCCCTCCTTTTTTTTCTTTTTCTTTTTTCAGTGCCTCCTTGAGTGGAGGCCAGGGCCAGCTGAAAGCAAGTATCTAGGATTTATTTATCTTTTATAATTGAAACTTTGTAGCCTTGAGCAGAGGACAGAGCCGGCCAGAAAGTTTGGCTTCCTCCATTGCCAGGGGTAACCCAAGCCTCCTGCTTGCTCCAGCTCCAAGGCCGCTGTCATTTTTGTTGGGATTTATTTATCTTCTATAATTGAAACTGTGTAGCCTTGAGCTTTGCTTCCTGCATTGCCAGGGCAACCCAAGCCTCCTGCTTGCTCCATCTCTGAGCCTGGCCACCATCTTGGTTGGGTTAATTTAAATATTCACTCCTGATTGGCGGGTGGGCATGGCTTAGCATAGCGGACTAATGGTTAATTTGCATGTTTCTCTTTTATTCATGTAGATTCATTACTATCTCTAACTTATAAATGCAATCTTAGTTGTACAAAATAATTTGCCACAGATTTCTTTTAAATAGGTTTTCCAAGTGTATTTTAAAATATTTGAATTTTTTAAAAGTATATATAGCCCTGACCAGTTTGGCTCAGTGGATGGAGCATTGGCCTGTGGACTGAAGGGTCCCGGGTTTGATTCGGTCAAGAATATGTACCTTGGTGGGGATATGCAGGAGGCACCTAATCAATGTTTCTCTCTCTTGATGTTTCTAACTCTCTATCCCTTTCCCTTCCTCTCTTTAAAAAAATCAACAAAACATATGTATATTTTAAAAGTATATATAGAAGGCTTGCCAAAATATAATTTACATGTTACTGTAGTTAATTTACATGTTACTGTAGTTATCTTCTATGTTCTCCTGTAGGAGACATTTTATTTCATAATTAAGAAAGCTTAATTCTGTTCTCTAAATTTTGATAACTGATAAGAGAATTAACAACTGTCCTATTTTAAAGGTTTTGTTTCAGTAATAAGTAGGATTTGATTCATTGAAATAACTGATGCATCTGTTTATTAATATGTCAAAATACGGAATCATCTTTGTGTTATTTTTGGATAAACAGGTTATACTTCAGGATTTAAATAAAAAAGAAAATGGATTACATGACATCTTAGCTGTTCTAACTATGAAAAGGTACAAAATTAAATTACTTCCGATATTAAGAAAATTCACTTTGAGATTAGTCTCTTTTTGTCAGTTTATTGATTTTTCACCCATTGTCATTCTGGGAAAATCATTTAGTAAAATCTTGTATTTTATTAATTTATATTTTTTCCTACAGAATTATTGTATTTTACAAAGAAAAGTATATCTCGAGTCATTTGTATTCTAAATTTTTTATGAACTCTTTAAATATTTTAGGTGTAGTCAAACAAAAAACTGATTCGTGCCAACTAGGATATCATTTTTATTAATTTTAAATACTAATATGATTTTCCAAGATTTACATAATTCACATTATTTGTCCTGAAAGGATAAGTTTATTTCAATGTTGCTACAGAAAATCTCTAGGAAATAAATTACTAACTCACTTCAGCTGTTATCTTTTCCTTAACAACAGTTCACCCATAACACTATATCTTGCAAGTAAATCATTTTGAAATTAACATTTGGGACAATTCATTTCATAAACTATACTTAAAATAATATTGAATTTATTAAAGTATATTTGCCGTGGCCTGGGCTTAAAAATGGCATGATGTGTCTTGAGCTTGAATAAAGTCTTAAACTTAAGGTCTTTATCATCGTGGGTTTGCAGGGAATATAATTTTGGTGGCGTGGTCTAAAAGGAAGGTTTTTTTTTTATTGAGAGTATGTTGGGACAGTGACACAAGAAAGGGGTTGGCATAGAAGAAGCAGCAGGAGAGCCTACACTAACTTGCTTTGTTTCTCCAAAAATGCTATAGGAAAGAAATGAGCCAAGGCTAGGCTGCTTTAGCTCACTGGGAAGTTAGAAAAAGGCTTGGACACAGCTTCAGGGGGTTATCCCGGGATGAGCTGCCGCTGTCCACTCCTCCCCTGATTGCAGGTCTCATGGAATCCCTTAGAGTTTAGGAGGTGCTAGGCTTTTGGGGAAGAAAAAGAGGTGTGCTCCTGGGAGAATGATCGCAATAGGAGGAAATTTTTAACAACTACCTAATTATAGCATATGATACTAAATTTAAAGACACTGACGTTCCATTTATTCTTTCTCTTAATACTCTTCTTTCAAAAATTAATATCGTCTCATTTATACAAAGCCCACAAGTAATTTCTTAAGGACTTTCTCTTTTTATAAAATGAGCTCATGAAATGTTATTTTTGTTTGTTTAGGGATGGATCTTTACATGTGACATGCACAGATCAAGAGACTGGAAAATGTGAAGCGATCACTATTGAGGTGGCATCTTAGCGTATTGGAAAAACCATGAATTTTTTAGAACTAAAATATCAACAGTTACTTGGTTTTGTTCATATGTGATGTTTATATTGAAATACTTTTGGATGAACTATGTAATCTATGTTTCTATTAAAATACAATATATTGATAAATGTTGCGACCTTTTTTGTTTTCCATTTAAGATGAATCAATGGTGGAAAATATAAGGAACTCTTTCTATCATGAAGTTGTTTAAAATTAAATTGAGTGAATTGAAGGACAACTTACTGGGAATTTTTTTTAATTTTCAATTTTTTTATTGATTAAGGTATTACAAATGTATCTTTATCCCTCACAATACTCCCCTACCTCCCACTCATGTCCTCACCCCCCCTGTTGTCTGTGCCCATTAGTTAGACTTATATGCAAGCATAAAAGTCCTCTGGTTGATCTCTCCCCCGACTCCTAACCTCCCCTACCTTCCCTCTGAGGTTTGACGGTCTGATCGATGCTTCTCTCTCTGGATCTGTTTTTGTTCATCAATTTATGTTGTTCATTATATTCCATAAATGAGTGAGATCATACGATATTTATCTTTCTCTAATTGACTCATTTCACTTAACATAATGCTCTCCAGTTCCATCCATGCTGTTGCAAATGGTAAGAATTCCTTCTTTTTTTTACCCCAACTTAGTATTCCATTGTGTAAGTGTACCACAGTTTTTTAATCCACCCAGGAAATGAACTTAAAGAAATGGAAGCAAAAAAAACTATCATATACAGAATTCAAGGTAATGATTATAAGGATGCTCAAGGGATTTAATGAGAATTTCAAGGAACTCAGAACAAGCATGTCAAACTTGCAGCCCATGCATGGGCCACATGCGGCCCACAACGAATATTTTTGCAGCCCAGCCAATATAATGGTATATAAGAAACATTTTAATAAAAATTTCGTAACTTAATTTTTACAATATCCTGTTATACATAATTATCACTAATGAACTACAACATTCACTAATGATTGATGACTATAATCGTGTTGCATTCATTTCCCTTATGTGCCTTATATGCAGATGTACCATTTCTGTCCGCTAATACTAGCAGCGAATATTTTAGCAACCGATTGTCACGTCATTAATCTTGGACTGACCGTGGTGTGCACAACAGGAAATATATTGCTTTCATAGAATAAGGAAAATAGGTTTATTTGTGTTACACTTACTAATTTGTGCAGTTATTCAGTCTGGTAAGTTAAATGTTCTATTTTATGTTAACAGTTATTTCAGCCCTTTGTATTTAGCATGTCTCTATTGAAATCTATGTTTCTATGAAGTTTTTTTTGGTTTTTTTTGTTTTGTTTTTTTTTTTGCGGCCCACATAAATTTAAATCTTTATTTGGCCCGTGTTAGCCTTTGAGTTTGACATGCTAGACTTAGGACATCAGCAACATAAAAAAGAAGCAAGGGGTAGACTAACTAAAATAAGGAATAATTTATAGGGGTTCAACAATAGATAAAAGTAGAGGACACCAAGAACCAAATCAAGAATGCAGAATATAAGGAAATGCCTGGCCAGTGTGGCTCAGTGGTTGAGCATCAACCTATGAACTAGGGGTTCACAATTCGATTCTTGGTCAGGGCACATGCCAGGTTGCAGGCTTGATCCACAGTTAGGGGCATACAGGAGGCAATCAATGAGTCTCTCTCATCATTGATATTTCTCTCTCTTGCCTTTTCTCTTTGAAGTAAAAAAAAATTGTGTTTTTTTGTCGTTGTTGTTTTTTTAATAAGGAAGCAAAAAACACCTAATCAGAAGAGCAAAAAGAAAAAATTCAAAAATATGAAAATAGTGTAAGGAGCCTCTGGGACGAATTCAAGCATACTAACATTTGCATCATAGGGGTGCCAGAAGGAAAAGAGAGGGAACAAGAAATTGAAAAACTATTTGAAAAAATAATGACAGAAAACTTCCCTTACCTGGTGAAAGAAATATACAAACCAAGGAAGCAAGGAGAATCCCAAGCAAGATAAACCCAAGGAGGCCCATACCAAGACACATAATTAAAATGCCAAGGGCTAAAGTTAAAGAGAGCATCTTAAAGGCAGCAAGAGATAAGCAATTAGTTGCTTACAAGGGAACATCCATATGACTCTTAGCTGATTTCTCAACAGAAACTATGCAGGCCAGAAGGGAATGGCAAGAAATGTTTAAAAGTGATGAAAAGCAAGAACCTACAACCAAGATTACCCAGCTAAGCTATCACTTAGAATTGAAGGTCAGATAAAGAGCTTCTCAGACAAGGAAAAGCTAAAGGAGTTCATCACCACCAAACCAGTATTACATGAACGGTTAAAGGGTTTTCTTTAATAAGGTGAATAAATAAAAGATTTTTAAAAATATGAACAGCCGAGACCGGTTTGGCTCAGTGGATAGAGCGGCGGACTGCGGACTGCGGACTGAAGGGTCCCGTGTTTGATTCCGGTCAAGGGCATGGTGTACCTTGGCGGTGGGCACATCCCCAGTAGGGGGCGTGCAAGAGGCAGCTGATCGATGTCTCTCTCATAGATGTTTCTGACTTTCTATCCCTCTTCTGCTCTGTAAAAAATCAATAAAATATATTTTAAAGTATATATATGAACAATCATGTAAGCTGGTTTTGCTCAGTAGTTAGAGCATCATCCTGCAGACCAAAAGGTTTTGGGTTTGACTCTCCATCAAGGACAAGTACCTCGGTTCAAGTTCCCCTACCAGGTGTGTGCAGAAGACAGCCAATCAATATGTCTCTCTCACATCAATGTTTCTCCCTCTTTCTCTCCCTCTTCTCTCCCTCTCATCTCTCCTCCCACTCATTCACTCTCTAGAAATTAATGGAAAAAATATCCTCAGGTGACAATATATATATATATCTATATATATATATATATATATATATATGAACAATAAAATGGCAACAAGTGCATAGCTATCAATTAAATCTAGAAAATCAAAATAATGAACAAGGAATCTAATGAGCAAAACATGAAATAGAACCACAGGCATGGAAACAAGGAACAAACTGATGAATCTCTGAGAAAGGGGGGAGGGGGGTCCAGGAAGAAATTAGCCAAAGAATTTATATGCATTACCTATGGACACAGTAGGGTGGTGAAGGCTTGAGGTGGGGTGGAAACTTGAGGAGAGCACTGGGGAGGTAAAAAGGAGCATATCTGGATATCTGTAATACTCTCAACAATAAAGATTTAAAAAATAAACACAGACAAAAGCGGGGGTGGGGAAAACCTAAATTTCTTCTAAAACACCTGAGTAGATGGTGATGCCAGTGTATTGAGATGAGAAAGTATGGGGAGGACCAGATCTGGAGACAAAAATCAGGAGTACTTTTATAAGTATGTTCAATTTAAGGTGTTTGTGCAACACCTCAGTTGTCATGTCAGCCTGGCACCTGAATATTAAAGTCTAGAATTCAGGACAGAGATCAGAGCTGGAGACAAAAAGCATGAAGATGATAAAGATGACAGTTCTTTATGCCTGGCCAGTGTGGCTCAGTTGAAGCATTGTCCTGTTCCAGCTCGGGTTTGTTGGGGAGGCAACTGATCAATCTCACATCTATGTTTTTCTCCCTTTCTGAAATAAATTTTAAAAAATAAAGATAACATTTAAATCCACAGAACCTGAGGTTGTCATTTAGGAAGAGAACATAAAAGAAATGTCTCAGGGTCACGCCCAGAGGAACCCCAGCATTGAGGTTAAATAGAGGAAAGGAAGCCAGAAAGGGGAGTGAAGAGTGGCTAGGAGGTAGAAGGAAACTGTAAGAATGGATGCTCAAGTGGGTGTTGTAAAAACATACAGTGAATACACTTAGGAAGGATAATGAGAGAAGCCCTGGGAAGGAGGGTAGGCTCTATCCAAGTCCTCCCCCTTTATCAATCACCTTGATAATCCTATCTAATAAAAGTAATATGCAGCCGAGACTGGTTTGGCTCAGTGGATAGAGCGTCGGACTGCGGACTGAAGGGTCCCAGGTTCCATTCCAGTCGAGGGCATGTACCTTGGCTGCGGGCACATCCCCAGTAGGGGGCATGCAAGAGGCGGCTGATCGATGTTTCTCTGTCATCGATGTTTCTGACTTTCTATCTCTTTCCCTTTTGCTCTGTAAAAAATCAATAAAATATATTTTTTAAAGAAGTAATATGCAAATTGATAGTACCTCTGCTGCACTCACAAGCCATGCCCACTAACCAATCAGAAACTATATGCAAATTAACCCCAACATAGATGGCTGCCAGCCACAGAGAGCAGGAGGGAGGCTTGGATTTCCCCAGTGATGGAGGATGCCAAGCTTTCCACCTAGGATGCCTAGGCCTCCACTCAATGCTACAAAGTTTCAATTATAGAAGGTAAATATCCCAAGAGAAATGACTTCGGCCACAGAGTGAGCAAGGAGGCTTGGCTCTCCTCCAAGCTACAAAGTTTCAATTGTAGAACATAAATAAATTCCAGATACCAAGGCCTCTGCTTGGGTCACTGGGGGGCATGGCAGGCCTGCAAACCACCACAGGCCCCTCGCCCAGGCCACTCCATATCCCAAAGAAACTCCCACCCTGATCCGGGACACCCTATAGGGCAAACCAGCTGGCCCCCACCCATGCACCAGACCTCTATCGTAATAAAAGAGTAATATGCAGATTGACCATCACTCCAACACACAAGATGGCTGCCCCCATTCCCTACCAGGACCAGGCCTAAACGGGCAGTCAGACATCTCTCGAGGGGTCCCAGATTGGAGAGGGTGCAGGCTGGGCAGAGAGACACCACCTGCCCTCCCTGTGTACAAATTTTGTGCACCAGGCCACTAGTAAGGAATAAAAGGTTCTATCCAAACCTGTCACATGGAGGCCCTTTGTGATATGGTTTCTGTCTACTTCTCAAGCCTCATTGCTCATTATTTCCTCCTATTCTAATTCTTAACGTCTTTGAATATTCCCTATTTCCTGTCACCAGGATTTTGGTCAATTCTGTTCTCCCTGCCTAGAAAATGCCTAAATTTCTCCCATCTTCACTAGGATTATTGGTTAAATTTGTAGATTTCTGCTTTAGATTATTTAGGTCACTGATTTTCATCTGGTGTGCTGCAGTATGCTAGTGCTGAAATGATTTTTTAAAATATATTTTTATTGATTTCAAAGAGGAAGTGAGAGGGAGAGAGAGAGAAACACCAATGATGAGAGAAAATCATTGAACGGCTGCCTCCTGCACATCCCCCACCGGGAATCAAGCCTGCAATCCAGACATGTGCCCTTGAATCTGCAACCCTTCAGTCCGCAGGCCAACTGCTCTATCCACTGAGCCAAGCACCTAGGGCTGAAATAATTTTTAAAACATTCAGTACCAGGGAAAAGTGGCAAAAGGGGATTATTCAAAGTCCAGGTCTCAGCACCAGCACCCCAGGCTGGGGCACCTTCAATTGGCAGAAGGTGACTGAAATTACTGAGGTATGAAGATCTTTTTCTAGGTTTTGTGTATAAGGCCCCGGATATTGCAAGTGGCTATTTTAGAGTTACAATGATTTTGAATTTTGCCCCAAAAGTTTACTGAAATTTGCAAAAATCATCTCTGAAGTGAATTGATACTAGTGCACAGCTCTACAAGATACTTAAACAGAAACCCAGGCATTCTTCAGTATTTTGGTTCAAACAGATTATATAACTGGTTAAAGTGTTTCAGCTGCTGTTTTATTTTGTTGTTGTTGTTGTTTACCTCCCCCACCCTCCCCTGTGGTGTTTTCAGCTGTAAAATATGCTAGATTTGTGATTAGGTAGTTTTGGAAGTTTCCAATTACTGTTTAAATATTGTTGAAGTTCCATGGCAGCTTATTTTTACCCTTATTACAACTTTAGGAAATTTTTATCTCAGCCCCTTTCATGTCACAATGGGACAGTTTCTCTAAATGAAGAGTACATTTTTTTTTCTTTTATCTTTTATGTACATGGAAATTTAAGATGTTATAGTTTCCCAGCAGCCTGGTAGTGTTGAGATTATGTGTCTCTGTAAATGCTGTTTAGGAATGCTCTTCAGATATAGAATTTTCTTTTTGTGTTTGCTTTTGGATCATCAAGTGGATATTTCATCTCACGTGGTTGAGTACAACACTGACAAATACATGAAATAATGAAAAACATTTTTAAATCTGAGGAACTTGGCTAATTCTGGAGATAGCCATATGAAAACTTTAAAACTGAAGTGTGGGTTTGCTGACTTGAAGTAAGTCTATGTTAAATAGTCATAGGTTAAGTATCTTCAAACAACTTGGATTTTATTTCAGAGGACACAAAATGTTAAAACAATCTGGAAAACACAAAGATAACTGAGAAAAACCCAACACCTTCCTGTGCAGTCCCATTGGAATTTGGGCTTGCCATGAGTGTTGAAGCCTTGTTTCATTGAGTCGGAGAGACTGTACCTAAATGGCCCAGCATGACTGCTCCAGCCTGGCTTAATTTTCCCACTCCATCATTAACAAAGTCGTCATTGAATTTTGAGAAGCTTCTGAAAACTTTTCATGGACAGAAAATCTTCAGATGGCTTTAATTCTGGTATTGGATGTCCCAATGGAGGTAACTTTGGAAGGAAAGAAAACAATGGATGGCATTCACATGGGAGAAATGGCACTGAAAACATAAATCATCGAGGGGATACCATGGTGGTAGTATTTTTCATTCTGAAAAAACCTAAGGACTACACAAAAACAACATCCCTGACAATGAACCAAGGAGGAAGGAGAGAATGCAAACAGTTTGAAGCTGAGGATTTTCTGTCTTTAAATCCTTAATGATAGAAAATCAAATCAAAATAAATCTTTAGCTCCAAGGATGCTGGTCATTAAGAAAGATAATGCAAAAAACTTACAGCTGTCTAGATTCCCAGTAGGAGGAAGTCTTCAATCACAGACAGTTAAGAATGGGACTGGTCCAAGTATTTATAAAGGTTTAGTCCCTAACCTGCTGCTCTACCCACAAAACCTGCACCATGGAAAAGCCAAACTAAAGAAAATAAAGCTGGGACTTCTTTCTCTCATGAGTGTACATACGGTGTTGGCACCTTCAATGCTTTTATTTTTTTCCTTTATCTTTAAAATGTCTTTATTGATTAAGGTGTTACATATGTGTCCTTATTCCCCCATTACCCTCCCATCCCCCTCTTGTCTGTATCCATTGGTTAGGCTTATATGCAAGCATACAAGTCCTTTGGTTGATCTCTCACTCTTACCCTCACCCTTTCCTACCTTTCCTCTGAGATTTGATTGTCTAATCAATGTTTCTCTGTCTCTGGATCTGTTTTCATGAGTTTATGTTGTTCATTATATTTCATAAATGAGTGAAATCATGTGATATTTATCTTTCTCTGTCTCACTTATTTCACTTAGTATAATGCTCTCCAGTTCCATCCATGCTGTTGCAAATGGTAAGAATTTCTCCTCCTCCTCCTCCTCCTCCTCCTCCTCCTCCTCCTCCTCCTCCTCCTCCTCCTCCTCCTTCTTCTTCTTCTTCATTGCCTTCTTCTTCTTCTTCTTCTTCTTCTTCTTCTTCTTCTTCTTCTTCTTCTTCTTCTTCTTCTTCTTCTTCTTTTTTACCACAGCATAGTATTGCATTGTGTAGATGTACCACCGTTTTTTAATCCACTCATCTGCTGATGGGCACTTAAGCTGTTTCCAAATCTTAGGGTGCGTGTATCTTTTCTTATTGGTGTTTCTAGTTTCTTGGGATATATTCCTAGAAGTGGGATCACTGGGTCAAATGGGAGTTCCATTTTTAGTTTTTTGAGGAAACTCCATACTGTTCCCACAGTGGCTGTACCAGTCTGCATTCCCACCAGCAGGGCACTAGGGTTCCTTTTTCTCCGCATCTTTGTCAGCACTTTTCGTTTGTTGATTTGTTGATGATAATCGTTCTGACAGGTGTGAAGTGGTACTGCATTGTTGTTTTCATTTGCATCTCTTAGATGATTAGTGACTTTGATGATGTTGTCCTATGCCTCTTGGCCTTTCTTCTGTTTTCTTTAGAAAAGTATCTTTTAGGTCCGTTGCCCATTTTTTGATTGGGTTGTTTATCTTTTGTTAAGTTGTATGAGTTCCCTATAAATGTTGGAGATTAAGTCCTTATCAGTGATAACATTGGCAAATATGTTCTTTCTTGCAGTGGGCTTTCTTGTTTTAACTTCAATGTTTTTAAATCAACAGCCAAGAATTTTAGTCCAACAATGACAGTGAAAGAGTGTAATTGTTTCAATTCCTCTTCACCTGTTGACAAATTTAATCAGCAGCCTTGTCTAACCAAACTGCTATGAATTTACACTGATAAGAAGAGTGAATTTTTGCAAAGATTGAAAAAGGACAGAGTATAAGAGGAGCTTGAAGACGGAAGCCATGCTGGCTCCAAGAAGGATGACAACTCATATAACTTGCACAACAGCAATAATACTCACCAAGACAGAGATATAAACCTAAACTTGGATGAAAATGAAATTCCACAAGAGAATGGCAATGCTTCGGTTATTTCCCAAAAGATCATTTTGGTCTTCAACCTTCCCACAAACAGATGTTCTTTCAAGTTCATTTGAAAGAGAACACAGATTGTTAGAGGAGATGAGCTGGCATGAAAACAGTGAAAATGATGAAACCCGTGCGCCCTTGACTGAGGATGAAATGAGAGAATTCCAAGTTATTAATGAACCGTTGCAGAAGAATCGTTGGAGGAAAAATGGCCTGATTTGTGACTTCAAGGTTGGACCCTGGAAAAACAGTACTTTCCACTCTACGATTGAGAATGATGACATAGAGACGAGCAACAGCAGCAGTAGCAGCAATATATCCAAGGACAACAACGAGGACATATAAGGGTCCTGGCAGCCTCAGAGGTTTAGTGTGGCACGTACTCACGCAGTCGGGGTGGAGTATAAAACAAAGAAATATCATTTATGTAGTAAAACGCCCCATCGGAAGATTTTGGTGGTAGACTTTCATATGAAGAAAACCAAGAATATTGTGTTGGGCTGTGTTGAACATTCTTTCTTTGTACATGGATGTTGTAGAAATTAGGACTTTGGTGGACCCAACATTGATTCTCTTCATCACTGTAGCATTTCTCTAACTAGCAATGTGACAATGTAACAGATGAGATGGTCTCAATAATAAAAAATTGTGTAATGTTTTGCAAAGCTTCTGTCTTAAAATATCTGGTTCTTATGAAAAAAGGCAGCTTGCACTGTTTTGTTTGCAGAGTCCTATCTCTTCATACAATGGAAATCCTCAAGTCCACTCTGTGCATTACCACTTCCAAAAAGACAATGTAGCATGTTGGCTAAAACTGGAGCAAAGTGCACTAAAACATCAATTTTATGAGCTCAACTGTTGTCCTAGTCACTTTTAAAAACATAAATTGCTCTTTAGCCATGTATGCTTCTGTAACTATTACAGGAAAGACTTGCCACGCTTTTTTCCAAATTTTAAGATGGGGTTTTTAAGAGATTTATTTGGGTATGTTGTCAGACTAGGATTTTCAGAGTTGAAAACGAGTTGTGGGAAAATTTATTTTGATAAATTATTACATGAGCAGAAAAACTGATCACACTGACTGGATCTGTCCACAATATGGAAATAAACTGGATTTTCAGAAAAAATAAAACATGCAATACCTGACTGTTTAGTCACGATCACTGACCTCTTTTCCCTTAGCTTGTCAAATTAAAAAATGACAAAAATTCTCCCTAGATAATTTACTACCACATTTATCTTCCTATAGTTTTTCTTATGTACTTAAAACTGTATATTTTACAGGTTTTTCTCATTTTGTTTAACATATAAGCCCCATGATACTAAAGGCTTAAAATTCTTCGTAGATGACAAACTGCTTTCTACCAAAGCTTTTACGGTTTACTCTTCTATGATTTCTACTTTATACTGACCCACTTTCCCTTAGATTGTCCAATTAAAAAGTGACAGCCTTAGCTGGTTTGGCTCAATGGATAGAGCTTCAGCCTATGGACTGAAGAGGGTCCCAGGTTCATGGGGACATGCTTGAGTTGAGGGCATCCCCAGTGCGGGGTGAGCAGGAGGCAGATGTTTCTATCTCTCCTTGATGTTTCTGTCTCTCCTTTTCCTCTCCCTTCTTCTCTGAAATCAATAAAAATATGTATTTTAAATGACAACAGCCAACACAATAGCCCTCCAGTATGAATTAATCAAAATTATACCTATTTTTTGTCAGATTTTAGTAATTCGTTTTTGTGTGTCTTGAGATTTTTTTTTAAAGGTTGAAAATTGCTGGTTTAGAACAATCACCATGGCTGCAGTGTGAAGAATGGATGTGGGGCTTGGCGGGCATCGGTTTGATTCCCAGACAGGGCACATGCTCGGGTTGTGGGCTTGATCCCCAGTGTGGGGCATGCAGGAGGCACTGATCAATGATTCTCATCATTGATGTTTCTATCTCTCCTCTCTGAAACCAATAAAAAATATATATTTTTTATAAAAAGAATGGATGTGGGTAGGGAGGAGTAGAGACCCCTCAGAAGCTAAGAGGATCTGGGTGTCAGTGCAGCTTTGCTACAAAGGTGTGGTACCAACCTAGACTTAACATCAGGCACACTATGAGAACTAAACAAAAACGCAGAACCTCAAGTCTCCAGCCCTGATCTCTCATTTCATAAGATCCCCAGATGATTCTTATGCGCATTCAAGTGTGAGAATCACTGATCTAGACGGTTATTTCAAACTGCTGCACAGTAGAATCGCCTGGGGAGCTGTAAATTTTCCAATGTCCAGGTCTCATCCCATGTCGATTAATTAAGTCAATCTCTGCGAGTGGGACCAGAAAGCAAAACCCCTTCGAAAGGAATCCCAAGATTCAGCCAATTTGACAGCCTGTGATCTGAGTAACATGGGAAGAAACTTAATAGCCAGTGGGCTCAGGTAGCTGGGAAAAGGCACGGGAAGGGAACGTACTAAATGGTTCCGTTTGTTTTATTTTGCACAGTGCACATGTAGTGCCGAGGTAACGAATAAATAAGAGGAGAGGAAGGCCTGATAGACGCGTTCCTTGACCAGGCGATAAAGAGCGCTGCAGGAGCAGACAGACCGCTGTCAACCCGGGGTAGCACCGCCCACTCCCGCCCACGGGCTTCGCCCCGCCCAGTAGGCCCGCCCCTCTGCGGACCTGGCGCCCACCCGCGCGCAGGCATGCGACCTGGGGCGCAGGCGCGGTCGCCCCTGTGGCCGGGGTCGGCCTCCGTTGACGTCAGCACGCTTCGCGGGTTCCAGCCCCTCAGCCGGCCCCTAACTACCGCGCGAGACCGGCGGGGGCGGGGGGCCGGCCAGTGGCGCTCTCCCGTCCGACCGCGCCAGTTTGAATGAAAGCTCCTCAAGATGGCGGCGGCCGGGGCCGAGGCGCGAGGAGGTGAGGGCTAGAGAGCGGCGCCCCTCACTCTGCTCCCTTCTGTTGGCAAACCTCCCCGAGCCGGGAAGCGTGCCGGGACGCGCGGGCCCGGCCCGGCGCGGCGCCGCCTCCCGCCCTGCCGACACCTGGGCCCCCAGATGCGCGCCGCGGGCTTCCCCGGCCCCTGGCCTCTGGCCCCTGACCCTTCTCGCGCCTCGGCCAGCTCGTTCCCCGGAGTCTCCCCCTGCGCCCCGGCCTCGCGCCCGCCGCCGGGGCCGGCCCCCTCCCGCCCGGTGATTCCCAGGGGCGCGGGTGCGCGTGCGGCTGACTTCTTTGTGGTGGTTTGAGCGGGACGTTTCGTGTTCGGGCTGACTTTTAACTGGGAAGTGGGAGAAGCCGGTGGTGTAAGGCAGACCTCAGTATCCGAGGAAAGGAAGAAATTGGGGCTGGATTACGGCCGCTAAGAAAGGAAATAAGCGAGGATACACCCCAGTTCGGCCTCACTAGGAGGTTAAATTCCTGGTCGGAGAGGATTCCAGTAAGAGGGTATCTGAGGAGGTCTCCTCCAGCCCGGAATCTCATTTCCACCAGGAGCTGGTGTTTGCGTGGGCGCCAAAGGGTTAGGAACTGAACGGGGGTGCGCGTTCTTGTGCGCGCTTGAAAGACTGGAACTTTGATTGCATTCTAGAATTCAAAGGTGTTTTCCAGGGCTATTCCTCCCCACAAAGATTATGAAATCTTTATCCGCCAAATTTTCTTCCACTAGAGATTAACTGTGAACTATTGAGCTGTTTTTTTGTTTTTTGAGGTGGCAATGACATGTTTAATCTTGCACATGATTTTTTCCCCTACATTAATCAAAATTGTTACAAGAGTGTTTTATGCTTTTTTTCTTTATTTTAACTCAATAGCATTTCCATCGAAGTTTGTGTCTTGAATCTTGTTACTTCAGCTAGGTAAAAATGATATCTACAGCAGACAAGTCATCTGGGATAGATATCCTAGCCTAGAGCAGTGATGGGCAAACTCATTAGTCAACAGAGCCAGATATCAATATTACAACGATTGAAATTTCTTTTGAGAGCCAAATTTTGTAAACTTAACCTTCTTCTAACACCACTTCTTCAAAATAGACTTGCCCAGGCCGCGGTATTTTGTGGAAGAGCCACACTCAAGGGGCCAAAGCGTATGTGGCTCGCGACCCGCAGTTTGCCCATCACTGGCCCTAGAGGAACATCTTTTGCATGTGGTCAGTATAATGGGGTTAACTTTACACAAAAGAGCCTGAAGGTTTTTTAATGGAAAGGATTTAGGGTTCTTTACTGTTCTACTACTCTTCTACCCCCACACCATCCCAAAGCAAGCAACCTCTTCTCCCGCCCCCCCTTCCTTTTTTTTTGAAAATATATTTCACACACACACACACACACACACACACACTTTCACTTTCTTGATGTAAAATTATGAGTCCTTTGTGGGACAGTAGGGTAGAGATAGAAATCCTGCTTCAGGGTTTCTTACTGTGAAGTCTCTGTGTGAGTAGAGAGTGAAAAATGGAGAAAGCAAAATCAGCGGTGGTCTAAATTACCTCAAAACACAAAAGTTATCACAACTACCTTGGAGAGCTACCAGTAAAGCTTAAATTTATTTTAGATGTTGTTTCTTAATCCCAGTTTACTCCAACCCTTGAGTTATTTCAGTGAATCTGGAACACAGAACAGTGAAAATCTCGCTAAAGTCATATACTAAGTGGCCTAGTACAGGCTGGGGCAGAAGGCCTTTGATCTTCTCTAGCGCTTACCATAACACTAGCCATGAAACCAAGTTTATTATAGATGTCTGAACATCAGTTTGTGTTAGCATATTTTACTAGCAACATGGGAGCAGAAATTTTAGGGTAAAAAAATCTGCAGCACAATTAAATATTGGCTACTGCAAGACTGAGTGGTGTCTGATTTTCTTCAAGCTTGGTGTATGGCTGATGTAAATTGAATACTCTGTTTTGTAATTCTTGGCTTTAAAAAACAATACAGGAAATGAGTATGACAAAAATCAGTATACCTTCATTATGTTATTATAACGGGTTTGTTTCCCTTAATAACTTTGAATCATGGGCAAAATAAGTGGAGTTAAAATTTTATGCAGCATTGCAAACTGGAAAAAGAAAATATGATGTATGATTATGTCATATAGAACTATATTTCAATTAGATTTCACTTCTTATCCAACTAAGAGAAAGGGGGGAAATTACTTTTTAAAATTTTAACAAATTATAAGATTATTTTATGATATATTTCTAACAATAAGAATGCCCTAGCCATTTACATTTTATTAAAACAGTAATTCTATATAGACTATAATGGAAAAATAAAAAACCTTACCCCTTTTTGACCTTTGCATCTATATGTAATCTTAAGAAAGCTTACAAACATGAAATATTTTGTTCAGGTGGCTCAGTAGAAATTATTTGACATTAGTTAAACGTAGTAGGACATGAAAAAGTCCAAGAAGACCAGTTTACGAAAATAGTTCTTTAATGCTTACCTTTGTCTTGAAGACACAAAAATGGTTTCTTGTCATATGAATTTTTAGTCCTGTAAAGTTGCCAGTAGAAGGGTGGGGATATAGAAAACTTAAGTTTTTCCTTTTCTTTTTTTGTTTTAATTCAGTAGCTATTTCATTAGTAAAGAGTTCTATTTTCTTATTGTAGCTTGGTGTGTGCCTTGCCTAGTTTCACTTGATACTCTTCAGGAAGTATGTAGAAAAGAAAAGCTCACATGTAAATCGATTGGAATCACCAAAAGGAATCTAAACAATTATGAGGTGGAATACTTGTGTGACTACAAGGTAGTAAAGGTAAGGCAAATATCTAGTCCCTTAAAAGAGACTTAATTAGATTTCAGTATTTCATATTTGTGTAAGATAAAAAGAACCTTAAGTAAGCAAAGCTCTTCTTAATGTTTAAAGCCATAATAATTTATATGTCCTGTCTATATTATCAAATGACATTGAGAGGAATTTTAAGCATACAAATATTGCATTAGAATATTTGAAGTGCTTATATCATTCTACATCCAACTCTTGAGTCTCTCTATGTGGGTTACCAGAGCAAATATTTTTATCTCAGATTGGCTTCTCCTGAGATTCATTTTGTTCCTGAATCATATTTCTCCACTGTCACCTGAAATGAACTTAGAAATTCAAACCAATTTTTGTGTTACTGAAGCTCCTCAAGAAGCAGCACCATTTGTATTTTTTTGCCAACATGTCAAGCTCCAGATATTAGTGAGGTTCTATGGTGTACTAAAAACGGCATAGAATTTAAAGTCATTTCAAGCCTCTGTTTAGTGTCTTAAGACTTCAGCAAAGTCACCTAACTTCTCTGGGACTTACTTTATTACTATTCCCTTTATTTTTTTTTTTAAATATATGTTATTGATTTTCTTGATTTTTCACAGAGAGGAAGAGAGAGGGATAGAAAGTCAGAAACATCGATGGGAGAGAAACATCGATCAGCTGCCTCTTGCACACCTCCAGCTGGGGATGTGCCCGCAGCCAAGGTACATGCCCTTGACCGGAATCGAACCTGGGACCTTTCAGTCCGCAGGCCGACTCTATCCACTGAGCCAAACCGGTTCGGCATTACTATTCCCTTTAAAAATGACAGGGATTGCTCTAAAAACCTTTTTCAATCTAAATCTTAAAATAAATTTTTGAGTAATCATCCCTATAGCCTATTCTCTCTCCAAGAACTCTGTTTTGATCATTAGTCTGTCAGTTTTACAGATAATCAGGAATCTTGTTTCTTTGTTTATCTTCATCAGATTCCATATTGATTTACTCATTAAATAAATTTCTACATTTGAAATATCCACCTTTTGGTATCACTATCTTCCTTACTTAGTGGGATTTTATGATCATTATTATGATCTTAACAACATTCAGCCCCAAAACAGCCCAATCATTTGCCTTCATAGTTTATAAAACTCTGGCCTGAATAGTCCAGCTAAGAATACCGTATCATCACACATATTTGCTCCATTAAAGCTTACTTATTTATTTTTAATCTTTTGCTTTTTTTAATGTGTTTTTTAAAATATGTATATTTTTATTGATTTCGGAGTGGGAGAAAGAGAAAGAATCGTTGATCTGCTGCCTCCTGCAGGCCCCCTATTGGGGACCAAGCCCGAAACCCAGGCATGTGCCCTTGACCGGAATCAAACCTGGGACCCTTCAGTCCACAAGCTGATGTCTGTCCACTGAACCAGATCAGGTAGGGCTTTTATGTTTTTTATTGATATTCGAGAGAAAGAAAGGAAGGAGAGAGAGAGAAACATATATTGGCTAAGAAAAACATATCAGCCATGACTAAAGTTCATTTCTGTTCTCATACTGCTCAACTTTACTTGGTATGCTTTTTATTCTTCACTTTCTTTTTTTAAAATATACTTATATTGACTTCAGAGAGGACGGGAGAGAGACAAACATTAGTGATGAGAGGGAATCATTGATTGGCTGTCTCCTGTATATAGTGATGAGAGGGAATCATTGATTGGCTGTCTCCTGTATATAGTGATGAGAGGGAATCATTGATTGGCTGTCTCCTGTATGCCCCAAACAGGATGGAGTCTACAACCCAGACATGTTCCTTGATGGGGAAATCAAACTGACCTTCTAGTTCATAGGTCAACGCCAGCAGGGCTATTCTTTGCTTTCTTTCCGCATTCTTGTCAGCAGTTTTCTCAACTTTTATCTCAGATTGGCTTCTCCTGGGGTTCATTTTATTCCTGAATCGTATTTCCCCACCATCACTTGAAATGAACTTAGAAATTCAAACTAATTTTAGTGTTACTGAAGCTCCTCAAGAAGCAGCACCATGCTGTTTACCATAGTGGCTGCACCAATTTACAATCCCACCCTCTCTCATCTTCAGCTGCAGACCTCTTCTAGCTCAGTGAAAAATAGGATCCCTCAAATATAAACTCTCAAATTACCTTCACACCAGTTATTTGTATATTTGCTTATTCATAGTTTTAGAATTATCACCATTTGTCTTTTTTGTTATCCATCGCCTTTAGAACTTTGCTTAATCTGTGATGTCTTGTTTGCACTTCTCTTTTCACTGATTTATCTCATTTGATAAACCTATCTTTATGACTGTTTTTGTTACTGGCAATTTTCACATCTTAATCCCTTCCCTTTTTTCACCCATTTCTTTAACTTCCCTCACATCTAGCAACTATCAATTTTTTTAAGATTTTAAAATTGATTTTTAGAGAGAGAAGGGAGAGGGAGAGAAAAACATAGATGTGAGAGCGATACATTAATAGGCTGCCTCCTGCACACCCCCAGCCAGGGATTGAGCCTGCTACCTGGGGCATGTTCTCTAACCAAGAATTGAACCTGCAGCCTCTGATTCACAGGACAATGCCTAACCCACTGAGCAACACTGGTTAGGGCTAGCAACCATCAATTTGTTCTCTGTATCTGTGAGCTTTTTTCTGGTTTTTTTTGCCTGTTTATTTTTTAGATTTCACATGTAAATGAAATTATCTGATATTTGTCTTTTTTTGACGTATTTCACTTAACATAACACCCTCTAGGTCCAGCCATGTCATTGCAAATGGCAGCATTTCATTCTTTTTTATGTCTAAGTAATATTCCATTGTATATATGTGCCACATCTTTATTCATTTTGCTATTTATGGATACTTAGGTTGCTTCCTTATTTTGACTGTTGTAAATAATGCTTCAACAAACAAGGGTATAGTTTTTTAAATTAGTGTTTTGGATTTTTTTCAGCTAAATACCTAGAAATGAAATTACTGGGCTATGTGATAGTTCTATTTTTTTAAATTTTTGAGGAACCTCCATACTGTTTTCCATAGTGGCTGCACCAGTTTACAATTCCACTAGCAATGCAGGAGGGTTCCCTTTACTCCATATCCTCCCCAACACTTGTTATTCATGGATTTATTAATGACTAGAGGCCGATGCATGAAATTGGTGCATGGAGTGGGAGGGGGGTTGTCCCTCAGCCCAGCCTGAAACTCCAAACTGGGACCCTGGTGGGATTGGGCCTAAACGGGCAGTCAGAAATCACTCTCTCAATCCAGGACTGCTGGCTCCCAACTGCTCGCCTGCCTGCCTTCCTGATTGCCCCTGACTGCTTCTGCCTGCCAGCCTGATCACCCCCTACTTCCCTGCCAGCCTATTTGCCCCCAACTTACCTCCTCTGCCAGCCTGGTCATCCCTAACTGTCCTCCCCTGCAAGCTTGGTCGCCCCCAACTGCCCTCCCTTGCAGGCCTGGTCCCTCCCAACTGCCCTCCACTGCTGGCCATCTTGTGGTGGTCATCTTATGTCCACATGGGAGCAAGATCTTTGACCACATGGGGGCAGCTGTCCTGTGTGTTGGAGTGATGCTCAATTTGCATATTATTTTTTTATTAGATAGGATAGAGGCCTGGTGCATGGGTGAGGGCCAGCTGGTTTGCCCTGAAGGATGTCCTGGATCAGTGTGGGGGTTCCCTTGGAGCACGGGGCAGCCTGGGTGAGGGGCCTGTGGTGGTTTGCAGGCCGGTCACGCCCCCCAGTGACCCAAGTGGAGGCCCTGTAATCTGGGATTAATATATGTTCTACAATTGAAACTTTGTAGCCTGGAGCGGAGCCAAGCATTCTTCTTGCTCCATTTTGGCAGCCATTTCTGTTGGACTTATTTACCTTCTATAATTGAAATTTTGTAGCCTGGAGTGGAGGCCTAGGCCAGCCAGGGCTGCAGAAACTAGGCTTGCTCCATCGCTGGGGACAACCCTAGCTTCTGCTCTCTCCAGCTCCATGGCTGCCACCATTTCTGTTGGCATTTACTTATCTTCTATAATTGAAACTTTGTAGCATTGAGTGGAGGCCTAGGCCAGCAAGGGCAAGTGGAAAGCCTGGCTTCCTCTATTGCTGAGGAAACCCAAGTCTCCCTCCCGATCTCAGTGGCTGGAGGCATCTTGGTTGGGATTAATTTGCATACTTGCTCTTGATTGGCTGATGGGCGTGGCTTGGTGTATCGGAAGTACAGCCAATTTGCACATTACTCTTTTATTAGGTAGGCTAGCCATTCTGACAAGTGTGACGTGATAGCTCATTGTGGTTTTAATTTGCATTTCCCTAATGATTAGTGATGTTGAGCATCTTTCATATTATTCTTTTGGAGATCTGTCCCTTCAGGTCTTCAATCCATTTGTTAATCAGATTACTGTGTGTGTGTGTGTGTGTTACATTGTATGAGTTCCTTATGTATTTTGAATACCAACCCCTTATTGGGTGTATCATTAGCAAATATCTCCTTCCATTCGGTAGATTATCTTTTCATTTTGTTGATGGTTCCCATCATGCAGAACCTGTTTAGTTTGATGTAGTCCTATTTATTTTTCTTTTGTTCTCCTTGCCTAAGAAGACATATCCAAAGGAATGTCACTTAAGAGCAATGTTGAAGGGTTTATTGAAAGTTTATGGTTCCAAGTCTTACATTTAAGTCTTTAATCCATCTTGTAGGTGGTTTATGAAAGTGGGCCAGTTTCATTCTTTTGCATGTATCTATCAAGTTTTCCCAGTACCATTTATTAAAAAGACTGACTTTTCCCATTGTAGATTCTTGTCTTCTTTGTCACAGATTAATTGACCATATAGGCATGGGTTCTTTTCTTGGGTCTCTATTCTGTTCCCTTGATTTTTGTTTCTGTTTTTATGTCAGTACCATGTTATTTTTATTATTATATTAGCCGTATAGTGTAGTTTGATATCGAGTAGTATGATACCTCCAACTTTGGTATTTTTTAAAAATATATTTTATTGATTTTTTACAGAGAGGAAGGGAGAGGGACAGAAAGTCAGAAACATCGATGAGAGAGAAACATCGATCAGCTGCCTCTTGCACACCCCCTACTGGAGACATGCCTGCAGCCAAAGCACATACCATTGACCAAATTGAACCCCAGTCTGCAGGCTGACGCTCTATCCACTGAACCAAACCAGTTTCGGCTGGTATTTTTTTTTTCTTTTCTTTTTTTCAAGATAGCTTTGGCCCTCACTGGTTTGGCTCAGTGGATAGAGCATCAGCCTGCAGACTGAAAGGTCCCATGTTTGATTCTGATCAAGGGCATGTACCTTGGATGCAAGCACATCCCCAGTAGGGAGTGTGCAGGAGGCAGCTGATAGATGTTTCTCTTTTATCAATGTTTCTGACTCTCTGTACCTCTCCCTTCT